>OX465373.1:17307472-17907472 GCA_950004255.1 Mesopsocus fuscifrons | reverse complement strand
TTACCCAGAGACGTGTAGGAAGAAAGGGTTGGTGTAGTTACCCAGAGACGTGTAGGAAGCGCTGGGGTAGTGCAGAATAGCATCCAACGTGGCACGCTTGAACTTGTTTCCAATGACGGAACCGCATTTAAGCAGCAGCTGCTCATAGGGCCTCAACGAGTCGAAGATGGACAGAAGTCCCACGAAGGACTCAGGCGTGGCGGTTACGTCCAGGTTCATGCCAGGAACTTTCAAGATGGCCACCACGACACCTTGCTCCCGCAACACAGGTAACATCTGCACAAATCCCCAATTTGTCACTACTCACTGTTCTTTCTTATGGCAGTAGGGTGCGTAAGTCTCCCATCAAGCGACGCAATTTTCATTATAATTATTCTGTGCAAATATCGAACTCACCATAGATTGAGCAGCAAGAGATGTTGATGGCCTTGTAGATTTCACTATTTTCATTGTTATTTCGTCTTCTTCATCTCCATTACTTTCTTCCTTCAAATCTCTGAGGTCGTTCCCCTGCGTGTACTCTGGAATCGATTAAATAATTAGAATAGGGGAGCACCCACTTTTTCATCGCCTCGGAGAGTTGCCAGATTGCCGTAAAGGTAACTTATTTTCAGGTGTTAAAGATGTCATTGAACAAAACAAAATTCTATTGTTAACGAGGTTTTCTAGCCGCACAACGGTCGAGTGCGCCAAAATAACTTAGTGTATATTTACTATATTTAATTTACAAAGCTCTAGCCATGAGTTCTAGCGCACTGGTGTAGTCATTAACTGTATAAGTCAGTTCAAATAATTCTTACTTTTTTTCTGCTTTTGAAGTGAATCCAACTGGCTGTCATCAATGTCAGCCCCTCTAGACTCCTTCATCTTTCTGAATGCGTCGAGGCTTTCTTGAATTAACGCCTCATCCGAAGTTACATTTGTAGGAACTATTTTCACTCCAGACGAAGGATCACTGGTTTTCATCAGTTCAGAACCTGCATAGGAAGCATTTACTTCAGAGAAAAGTGCATCTCAATGGCCGAGTGGTCAAGGGGTCCGCTTTGTGTCCTGAGAGGTCCGGGTTCGAATCCCGGGGGAACGGATAAATTTTCCGCTTCCGACATGGTTGTATTGGCTTCGGCCCATTCCTAAACTGGCTTCGGCCACTTTATCTTCGGCTTCGGCCACAAAATGTAACAAACCAACTCATCGGCGCATATGTTCTCTGAACGTCACGCGTTGACAAAAAAAAAATAAAAAAAACTTCAGAGAAAACAGACACGACGAAAAACCAGCATAAAAATTCCAAAGCACACAGTTTCCTACATGCACATGCAGAGCCCTACCTAAGCTGAAATGCAATGAACACTGCAGGACCAACAGTCATCGGTAAAGGTCAAATTAGACGGAAAATACAATTGTTTCAGCGAAAATCGTTGGGGAATAGGAGAGGAAAACAAACATACCATAGCCAAACATATCACGTACAAGTTGCGCCCACTCCACAGGTCCGGTGCGGAATCTATTGTACTTCTTGATGTCTTCAGTTCGCAAAGAGACTCGACGATCCACCATGATCTCATTAACCAACCTGCTTCGTTTTCTTGCTAAACAATTAAAATGCAAATTAATTACAAATTACAAACACAAAACGCAAACAACATTAACCCTGTCCACACAACTCTGTTTGTTGACGTTTTTTATGGTCCACTTTCTGAATAAACTGCTGAATACTGTTAGCTCTAAAACATAATATAAATACGCCTTTTTAACATCAGTACTGATTAACAAAATGGTGATTTTACGATTAAATTAGTTTTGCCAGTAAAAAATTTGTCGAAGAGACTCAACAATGGAACCTACTCAAATCGGAAACAAAAATTTTCAACCCCTATATCTACGAAAGTAAATTTTGGAACAAATTTAGGTTCCTCCATCACCGCTTTGAAGTTCATATTTTTGGCTGACATATAGATTCTCCCAAATCGCTACCATGCAAAGGCCTCAGTACGGCAGCACCTTCTCTATGAATTTTAAAAAAAGGACGTAAGCCTCTTCTTCTCCAAAATACATACCCGCGCTTTTCCAGACGAACTTGCTCATTCGTTTCCACCATTGCTGAACACTCATCGTATGAATCAAACTTCTATGATCATGGTAGTCGAATTCAACTTGATCCGGCCACTCGTCATTGTCTCGGGGAACAGGTGGCAGAGGCGTCGGGAGCGGGGGAAAGTTCGTCGATACCGAGTCCAGAAGGTGGGGAGACGGGCAATACAGACGCATTGACAGCGCCTTGCCTGCATCCACTTCTCTCACTTCTACGTAGTTGTTGTCCTCCAGAGTCTGCAAATGCGCCCGACACCAGCCTGGATTTCCTTCGCTCCGGAGTTCTAGGAAACTGAAACAAGCGGGAAACTTGACAGTTTGATTCGAAGCTATGCTCAGAAATCGAAGGTTTTTCCTAGAAAATGGAAAATAAAAAATTGAACTAGGAACAGAAACTCTGCCAACGCGACGTCCCAAACTTTCCACATGGGATTCGTACGCAAGACCCCAACTCACCTCAATATCTCGGACTGAATAGCCTCGACTTGCAGAAACTGACAGGCGAGAGGTGCCACCCACGGCAAGGGGAGAGGCTCAAGATGCATCACGGATATATGAGGCACTGTTGAGGTAGGGACATGGCAGGAGCCGCGCCCCGGCTGACTCGTCAGCAGAAACACCTTACGCTGAGACTCCACAGCCGCCATAATAAGTTCCCACGATGCCGCGTCACACAAATCCACGTCATCGATAGCCAGAATGGGCGAACTCATTCCCTGAAACGAGAAGTTCTCCGTTAACTGAATCACAAATAGCTGAAATAACTGAATCACAAATTTTATGTCAGGCTTACCAAACTGAGAGCTAGGCTGAATGTACGCTTCATGTTGTCATCAACAATGACGGGGTCATTTAGGTGTGGAGTCGGTCGCTGGAACATTTCCTTCATAGCTGTCAGCTCTACAGGAGTGAGATGAGAAGACAACAGCTGCGTAACACAAGCCTCCACCTCACTGTGAGGATCTTCCTTTGTTAGCATCAGAACCTGTGTAAAAATATCTGTTATTCAGATGCCTACATTAACAGACGGAAAAGAATACTTCAAGGAAGAAGAACCAGAAGGGTTTTGCCAACGGCCTTCCAAAGAAACTGTTGGATATATTTCTTTGTTCTTAAAAATAATACCGAAATCTTATTGAAGTTAACAGAAAAATAAGTTGGTATTTAACAAACGAGCGATTCTGCTGATCTCATTCAATCGTTAACGTTGACTGGTCTATCCACGCAGCGTGCTTTAAAAACTTACATGGCAGAGGATATGGACAGCGGCACCGAAGGGCACGATGGAGTGTCCAGAGCGGAGCCCCAGTACGGTAGGAGCCATTCCGCTTCGGTATGCTTCAGCAACCATCTCATCCAGCAGGCGACTTTTACCAATTTTTGCATTCCCAACGATTAGAAACCCACGTGACGCTCTGTCGGGGGAATTCAAATCCCTCAGCAAACGCCTGCACTGATCTATTTCTTCGTCTCTGCCCAACAACGGAGGGAGACCTCTTTGGAGTGCAAGATGCAGCATTCGACTGAAAATTGAGAGGCATGTCAACATTATCAACCATAAACGTAGCCGAACTAGCCGAAACTAACCACTGGAGTACAGAGTGCGGGTTAGCGTCATGTGATCTCCAGATTCTTAGCTAGTAGTTCGCTCTTAATGTGCCCCTAGAGGCAGTGCTTTCAGGACCATATACCCTGCTACGAAAGTTCAGCTCAGACTGGTCCTGGTGACGCCTCCAGTCAAGTGGTCCTGGGCGAACCCATCTGAAGTATCTCCAAACAACCTCCACCCCTAGATTTTTTAAGTCTTATGGTGGATTTAGCTAGTTGCGAACGGAACGCCCTTGGACGTTCCATTCTCATAACAACATAATGTGAACATAAAAACCAAGAGGAACTTTTGATCCACAAACTTACCTTGGTAACCTGGTAACAGTTTGTGTTTACTCATAATATTGAAAATTGGAATGATTCGAAATCTTTCAAAAATAGAGTTTAAGTATTTAGAAATGCTTCGGAGGGACGAGATGAAAGATATTTTTCTGCCTGAGAGGCCCTAGGAAGTTGAAAACGGCTGATTCTCTTGGAAATCAATCCAGCTGTGGGTACTTCTCGTACAACACCGAACTATAGTACCTATAGGTATACCTACGCCAAATATTTTTTTGGTGATATATACCTACTTGGCAACTCACTGAGACCAAGTGACCGATGACGTCATATTTCACTGTTTGAGACCCCTATAGATGGCAGAGTGGTCCACTGCTATTGTACAGGGCTAAACTTAAAATAGCTCCACGTCAGCACACCTCGTTTTGTCCCGAATATTTCATATAGGTAACAGTTTACAAAAGTAGGTACCTACCTACATGGCTCTGTTCGTGGGAAAATACTTAATACTAGTATTGAGAAATAGGTAGGTACACATTTTCGATTCCTCACAAGCAAAGGATAAGCATCAATTTATGTTGTTCAGGTCCCAGTTCATTGAAATATGACGTCACTGGCTATACCGGCCACACGAAAGGGATAATTAAGTGGTACTGCGACGAATAGGTATGCAATGTCAGTTTTTAGGTATGTAATATCAAGAGGTGCAACTAATTATTTCTTTCTTCTTTCTTGGTGAAGGGGGCCAGTCATTTGAAATCCTCGATATCCTTCCTGTCGATGGTGCGGAGTCTGTAACAATAGAGACACACTATAGTAATTGAGGGTAGCAGTGTCCCAGCTGTTACGTTGTTGAAATAAGTTCTCCCTCCTACCTATTTGTAAGGAAGGAGCAGGTCCGTATCCAGAAAGCGGTCATGGGGGGTCATACTCTATATCTATCTTTGCTTCACGTTGGCAGTGATGTTAATAATTTTCCGCTCATGGGGGGGGGGTTAACCCTAAACACCCCGTCGATACGGCTATGGGAAGGAGAGGTATACAGTACTTTTCTTTTGTCTCGGCATCAGTACCCAGAAGTGCGAGTTAGGAAATGTTTCTGTGCCGGGATCGGAACCGCTAGTGCGGCTTGCCAAACCAAACGCCTTATCCACTCAGCCAATGGATCCACTAACAATACCCTTTCCTAGATACTTACATCTCACCCAACTATAGGTATACACTCCTCCCTACCTTTGAAAGGGGGTGGGGGGAGGAAGTACGATACCGACCAACGTCGGTCCTCACTCTCACCCTTATCTATCAATTTTAAAATTACTTATCAACGTACCCAACTCAAATCTGGAACTGGAACTGATCCGCATAGCCACTGTTCGCTCCACTCCATTCTTCATTATGAAAGGCAGAGGCTGCGAAAACAATAAACATAACATATCAAAGAAATAATGGTAAAAATGCTAAACAGTTTCTACTACGATTTCCAAATTCTGTGATTTCCAACTTGGGTTTAACTTCATATTAGTAGTTCTTATCGTATTCACAAGTATAATGTACTCCTATTACTTTCACTTCGCTGAAATATTATAAAAAATAAATACAAAATACGAACCTGTTGATCCGGCCATTTTGTGAAAACACACAGTTTAGAAGGTAGTTGCAAACAGTTTGAAACTTTTTTGGTTTGCGCGGGGAATTTCTGTTATTTTTAAATTTTAATTTTCGTATTATTTCTTTATTACCCATTATTATTGGAACCTAATTATAATTTATATGTTAATTTATAATATAAAATTAATAATCGTATAAATTTTGGACATTCCACGACGTTCTACAAAAAAAAGTTGAATAATTTCAACTTCCTAATTTCAGAATTTTCGTTCCGTGTTTACAGGCAAAACAGCGCACAACAATGAAGCTGGATGTACAAGATATCACAAAAATGCACAGAAAGTAAAAATAAAAAAAAATATCGGGCCGGAATGCCCGTATTTTTCAGACCAGGTTCAAAAATTCATGAGCGAAAAAATTGGAACCGGAATTCGTAGGAACGATGTGGCACCCATATTTAACTTAACAGCTCAACACTTGGGGTCGGAACGTTCACAGTTAGCTAAATCCACCATTACTGTGTGGTAAGTTGTCAACTAACCTTTTTTCAGGGGAATACTCGTAGGAAGAATCTTCGGTGGCGAAGCCGCGTAGAGGGCGGTATGGGGCGGGTATAAAGCAATCCGGCGATAAATCAGCCGCCTCATAGGTGGCGCTATCACACGTCACCTGCCCCTTGTAAGCACACATGATCCGGGCTGCTTTGTTCACGGCCGGCCCGATTACTGTGAATTCCTGCCGAAGTGGATGCCCGACCACACCGCAATACGTCATACCTGGGAAAAAGGGGGACAACATTTCGGTACGTGCGAAAGAGGTAATCTTGTGAAATAGGTCATCTATGTACAACGTACCTGTACCAATAATCTAAATTCTCAAAGCCCTGTGTTTTTGCCATGCACAGAGGCGTGAAGTGGGCGTTGCCAGAGTCACATAAAGAAGAAGTAAAAGTAGCTTACTTACCGGTAGTTATTCCCACAGAGACATTGTGGACCCCAACAATGGCGATGCAGGCCTCCCTGATGTCATAACCACAGCTAAGACAGGCAGCCACCCGTCCCTCATGCACGAATCCTCGTAGGCCAAACACGGTGACGAACATGATGTCTTTATCAAACAGCGACACTTTGTCCACAAAACCACCGGCTTTTATCACAAGACTGAAAAATCAAGTCCGGTCAGTTTTTGCTGAAAATAAGTTGCAAAAAAATGTTTCAGAACAAAATTATCACAGGCTCTTTGGAAAGATGTAAGAATAAACCAATATCTGGTGTCATCTGTATTTTTACTCTTAACATGAGGAAGCCTGACCTGTGGATGATAATGTAAGCCTTATCCACGACAGCGATGAGGTCCGTGGTAAGCAGTTTACGAGGGATGATATTGATGATCATAAGGGTAAGGGTACGGAGCTCTGTCAGGTAATCGAGCGACAAATCAGCGTCAACTTGCTGAACGACAGGTGGCAGCACGCAAAGCCTCAGCTCTGAACCCAATTCGCTACTGCCGGATAGCTCAGAGAAATGTCGCACTACACAATCAGATCAGATTAACTAAGGCGCAGAGGTACGCTACGTAAGTATCCCACCTCATAGGGGTAAAGGTGGAATATAAGTACCAGTAAGTAAGCGCTTTGGTTCAGCGAGTACCAACCTCATTCACTGGTTACTTCACCTATGTTTACAGTAGAGGCGAATTTCGCGTATTATAGGCACAGCTGTGGTACCTACTATCAATGAAACAATAGGTGAGTCCGGTAGGGTTGGGTATATGATGTGACTGTAATGAATGACACACATCTCTTACCTCCATGATTGGAATGTTTGTTTCTGACCACTTCTTCTGTGCCTGGAGCTCCTACCAACTTCATGAGGGTAGGAGAAGTCAGTCCGAGGTACCCCAAAATACGAGTCACCTGTAATCAATAATAAGACTGTATCCCTGTTACCCAAACATTTTTATTTTCTCAAAGAAAGAGATGATTATTGTTTCAACGCCCAGTCTGTCGAGTGCGATCTAGAGGATCGTGGGATAGTAACAGAAGGAAAGATGAGCAACTGTGGCATATCTGATAAGAACTGCGGAGGGTTCCCGATTGTTACCCTTGTGAAGTGGCCTCCCTGGAGAACCTCATGGACGCAGTCCCTGGGGCTGATATGTCCCCACACCGAAGAGGTCAGAATGACATCGCCCGAAAGGCAGGCCCTCTCCGCCTTCTTCACTTCGATGACAGGAGACCCAACGAGGATGGTGCGCCTCGAGCTCTCATCCCCCACCATGCACCACGTTACATTCCCAGCTGACATTCCCAACTTCACTGAAAGAAAAATAAAGGACGTTAAAAGCATTAAACGGGCGAGTCCAATTATTTCTTGGGTCCCCACCGGCTTTTCTAGTCGGTCACTTTACCCCACCCAACAAGCGTTCTATTGTAAATCAACCATTTATAATTTTATTTTATAAATGAACTGCACCTCACCTCGCAAAATAGTCTTGAACTCTGTCTCATAATACCCGTGATTTTTCTGAATGTCCAAGGCGCAACGCAGGGCGCAATGTATTACGTGAGCAAAGTTGTCACTGATCTTAACTTTCCAAATGGCCAAAAATGCGTCACCTAAGAAAAGAAAAATTCCAGTCTAAAAGCACAAAGCAGATGGACACAAAAACAACTCAAATTTGCTTTCAGGTATAGAAGCCCACCTGAAAACTTCCAGACGTCACCCCCACAGCTGTAAATTGAAGCAACCATTTTTCCCAAAAAGCCATTGACAGCGGCAGTCAGCTTGTAGACACCACTGTCACCAAGAGTCGAGCATTTCTCAGAGAGTGCCGTAAAACCTAGCAAAAATGACACGAATGAATTGCTTCTACCAAGCTACATGAACGCACCATTAGGGCGCCTTACACACTAGGTGGACTAGGCATTCTAAAATATTAGTGTATAGGTCGTACCTGAAATGTCTGCGTATAAAAGAACGCCGAGGAAAGGGTTTATATTTTTATGAATCAGATCATCGCAAGTTACCACTATATCAGGGACAAGAGTGGCAAGAATTTTCGTTTGCTTCGGGGACAAATGAAACTTCCGGGGCTGGAAATTCAAGAAGGAAGTAAATCAAAACCAGGATTTTGCAGGTGATCATCAGCGTGGAAATCCATATGGTTATTAGTGTATTTTTGAGAGGTTGGATGCCGGTGATACCTGGGAGGTATGGGAACAAGGACACAAACCCACATTCACTTACTGTGATTAGACGTCACCAGGGCAACTTACTTACTCCATATTTTTTTAAAATGAAAAAGGCATAGAATTTAAAGGTTTCGGTCCAAAGAACAAGTAATTTCTGATCTGATATATGTTTACTTCCTGGACTTACCGCAATAAAATTAGATTTTCTCCGTAAAAATACAGTATCACTATCCGAGTTGGTCAGTTTTTGAACTGGAGGATCGACAGCCACCTCTGAAGATCGGCTGTTCCGCAGTTTAGACCCTGAAGGGGTTTCTTGCCAAATTTGAAAAATATAATTTACGGGGTTGTCCATACTTATTTTTTTTCTCACTTTAATTCATTAATTTTTAACAAAGAACTCGAAAGTAAAGGGGAAAACTAAATAAACCTTTTCCAAATGCAGCAACGGGCAAAAACTTGTTTCACCTTTCAAAACAACGACTCGATTGGCGCCAGCAAAACGAGAACAAAGAAACTGAAACATATTATTTCTTAGTTATATTACTTTAGTTTTTAAATATAATATTTTATATAAATTTTATAAGTAGAAGCTAAAAACTAATTTAAATATATTAAAAATTAGATCTTGTTATAAATATTAGAACTTGTAGATTGACACTAGCAAAACATAAATAGACTTATAGCAAAATTCAAGAAGCCAACAAAACAACATTAATGTTGTCATCCTTGCTACATTTGGGGCAAAAATGTTTGACGTGTAAAATTTGATTGCAATAATTTTTATTTTAGTTTTTGTAAATAGGACAGAAGCCTATTTGAAAGCGATGGCTCTAATGACGATGGTTGCGCGGTTGGCCGACGGTCTTCCCTTAGCTGCTACAATGCAAGAGGATGAACAGGTAAGATTATAACCTTGTCATCATTAGTACTTTATATTTACCTATTGAGGTAGAGATGGTTTAAGCTGCTGACGTCGCTACTCTCGTGGCATAAGTGGGCCGGCTGCTGTATTGGTTGGCTGTGAGGTTTCCATCTCTCCAGCCCCCGAGCCCTGGTTGTGCGAGGTACCACGTTAATGCACACTTTCTAGCCGGGGGGCAATGCCTCCCCATAATTTTTTGTAATGGGAGAACTAGACGTACTAGAACTTGTCCCCCTCAGCTCGGCGCCGATTGGCTGAGAGCACTAAATAACGTCGAGGTGTCATTGACGGCGTGTAGTACCTGCTGGCTTACCTTGAACTTTCTTTACAGACTGGTCGAAACATTCTCGAGTATCAAAATCAGGCGAAGATGCTGTTCCGAAAATTGGGGCCTCAAAGCCCAAGCAGATGTTCCATTGAGACCGGCCCATATTTGTTTCAGTAAGTCCTGTTTCCCTAAGAGGTAATTGTCTGGCAAAGCTGTTTTTCCTGTTCCTATTAGCGCCGAGTTACCGCCAAAATGTGCGGAGAAGGGAGCGGGTGTTAGCTTTTGGTTGAATTTGTGGATCGAGATATCAGGAGTAACCCTCCATCGGTCCTGAATATAACGTTTCTTTGAATTCTCCGTCTGACGCAATCTTTACTCGAATTATATTACTTATGTAGATGCTGATGTAATGCTACTGATTAGGGAGAGAGTGAGAGAACGGAAGGTTGCCTCTTCATACTGAGCCATGGTTGATGACGCTTTCCTGTCATGGGAATTAACCTAGTCTCATTGAAATAGGCTCCTAGGTTCTAGGTAGGTACTTATGTAAAATTGTTTTGTTACAGTTACTTAATTGAAAATGATGTTTGTTATCTTGTCCTCTGCGAGAAAAACTACTCAAAACGGCTTGCTTTTTCATTTCTTGAAGATTTGGCTCAGGAATTCCATTCTCAGTATGGTAAACGAGTAAACACTGTGTCAAGGCCTTACGGATTCATTGAATTTGGTAAGTACACCATGGCTTGCAATCCGAGGCATCTTAACACCGTTGTTGGTGTAACTGTAATGTACAAAACTTAGCTCAAACTGAAAGGCAGTAAGGTACTCATGCACAGAGGTGCCGCCAGGCAGGCCACCCACTCTTTGCTGGTTACGGCGACAACAGGGAACTCCCCGAACTAATCTCCCTTGCCATTTCCTCTAATCTGGCTGTGTTAGTAACAGTAGCTCCCATCTGACTGGAAGACGATCTTGGGTGGGACTTCTGTTTCTGCCCAGCCACCCACATTTTTAATTGAACTATTTTACAGATAACTACATTCAAAAAGCAAAGAAGTCATTCTCCGATTCCCGCACACGGAGGAACTTGAATAATTTAAACACTGAACTGCAAGACGTACAGCGCATTATGGTACAAAACATAGATGACGTGCTACAGCGGGGGGCCGTGCTGTCAGAGCTTGATACCAAGGCACAGAACCTGTCGTTCCTCTCTCAAGCCTACAAGAAGGATGCAACAAACCTCAATAGCAAGTCTATGTTAGTCAAGGGTGTCGCTATAACTGCCGTCCTCTTCGTATTCATTATGTACTTCTGGATTCTATGAAGATAAATGTAAGGTCACTGAAATCGCATGGCCAAAAAGGTATCCACTACCGCTTTCTATTTACCTGCACTCGGTGCAGTACTATCCAAGTGCAGGGGAAGCCCTGTTTGGGACTTTGGAGCTGTTAATATACTAAACAGGAAGTGGCTAGCAGGGCCCATCGTCTCTCGGACACTTTTGTTTCCATTAATTGGCAAATATCGAATCACAGCGTTTTGACATAACATACACCTACGTTTACTATAGGAAGGTAGGATGCACGTTTGCTTATGTCTACACTGTGCATAATATATCTCCTGAAGAATACCCGTAAAATGTGCAGAAATGCTGGTGACACGACATTTGCCACTAGTGGTGTTGCTCCTTTAAAACGAAGAATTTGCCATGAAAGTCCCCAATGACTCAACTGAAGCGCCTGGCCTATTTTGCCCCAAAATTGAGTCTATAACCCTTGTTTGTAACTTATTGTTTGCCACTATTTTGGAGAAGGGACTGTTAACTACCACAATGCTACCATTCAGTTTTTCGCCTGACGTAGGTATCAACTTGTCATACTGGTACAAATGCGAAAATAAGACAAATAAGTAATAAAATCAAACGTATATTTCTGTTGCTGAGTTGTTCATATTGTAATTAATTACTCTCATTATAAAAGAAACAATGTAAAATATTCAGGTATAGCGAAAGTAACCTAACTAGGTAAGTTGTAGGTACAATCTAAGCGCCCACCAGTTAGAGTGAGCCTTGGGCGAAGCAGATGACGGAGGTACTGATACCTGAGGTACACAGAACACATCAAAGACAGGTCACGGAAGCTCCATTCAGTTTCAGGCTTGCTGCTAAATGTTCTGAAAAAGAAACAATTCAAAATTAGATATTTTTCTGTCTAGTTCAAAAACTTCCGGAGCCGTGAGGAGCTTACGAAGTAAGCGCGCGTCAATTTCTTTGGTAGGCACTGACCTCGCACGTGACAGGTTAGAAGAGTACCAATGCTTTGAAAACGAAGTTTTCAGGGGGAAAGCTCAAGGGCCACAGAAATGGTTTTTCATTTCATGTTTTCAAGGAAACAGCTTTGCATTTTTTGTTCTGAAATATAAGATATAGAAAGTAGTTATTTGTTGAGATTTAACAGTCGATTGATTTTCTCAAAAAGTTCCAAGTATTAAACCGTTGTCTGATGTAAGAAAGATACTATATTTCAGAATAATAAAAAGTCCAACAGTTTCCTAGAAGACAACAACAAAACTGCTTGCTCTACCTCGCCCTCGCGATAAATTGTGCAAGTACCTGCTTTAGAGGAGGTCTTGGGCCTTACCGAATGTTTGAACTGTCAGAACTGCGGGCCCGTGTCGAAGACTCTGCGCTGAGGCTCGGGGGTGTAGTGCAGACGGGTACGGTAGCGCTCGACTCTGTGATGTTGCGGGGACCCTGGCACCGAGCTGCACTCAGACACTCGTCTCGGAGGCGGCTGCGGCGGTGACGGTGTGATGTACCTGCAAACCACATCAGTTTAGGTACTCCTAAATAAAGGTAAAAAATATTCAGGAATATTTAGGATCCTTTTCTTACGAAGCGACATAAGTTTACTGTAAATTCCTAAAACATAAATTATATTACCTTCGCGACAAAGAAGGAGAGCCATCCAGCCTGCGGATGGGGGAGTGGTCAAAGAAAGCCCTTCGCAGTGGGAGGGGGGAAGCTTCGTCTTGCCGCTGTGTTAATCGCCCGAACCTCGGCGGTGGCTCCGGACTTTGACTAGAGGGCACACTGGGGGAAGGGTGGCGGCCAGGACGCGGTACTGGCGGCAGACTTCCGCGCTCCCGCTCGTCCTTCAGTCCTGCGCAACAACAAAAAAACACGCATTCAATTCAAGTAACTATATGAAATGAGAGGGAAATGGGATGTCAAATAAAGAGGTAAACACAGTTTTTCGTCAAGGTCTGATCCTACACAGAAACGAGCCAAACAAACTGAAACCTACCTACTCGTAATTCGAAATAGCTGGTTTTCAGTCCAGAACATTGCACACTTTCAGAGGCTTCTGTGTGCCAGATAACATTCAAAATTGGCAAATCAGTCCTGCAATCCAAATTTCTGTTCATTAAATCAAAAGAACGAGTCGGGGGGACGCTGAACGTGGACCTTACTTCCGCGAGCCGCACTGCCACTTGTTATTTTGATTCTGAATGACACGTAGGTATGTACTTACCACCAAAATGGAACTTAAGGTAACTGGAGTATCGCTTCTTATCTTCTCCCTTAGAGCTGGTATGACTGACTTCTGGAACGGTCACTGGACTAGACTGGCTGGAATAAGTTGCATGACTGGAATAGATGGTTGGGGTGGGGTGGTGTAAACTGTTGGCGATAGCGGAGGAACTTTCAGCTGGGTTTTGACCCAGTAACACTGCTCGGCTAACAGGAGATGCGGACCCTTCAGCAGTGAGTAACAGTGCTCGACTGACGGGAGGTGAAGCATTTGAGTAGACGATGCGACTCGCAGGTGACTGGGAGCGAAGTACAGCTCGGCAAAGCTCCGGACTTCGCCCAACAGGATGTGACTGGAAGGAAGAAGTGTTTGGCTAGGGTTAGTCAAATGAGACAACGGCCCCCGGGCAATACTCTTGTTTAGTCAACAGGTGTAGTATAGCCACTCTGACCTGCCTGGCCCGAGGGCATTCTGTGAACAGTGAACAGTGCAGAATGCCCTCGGGGCAGGCAGGTAGCCTGGCGCTACTATATCAACAGGTACGTTGAGTCGAATGGGAACACGCATATCACCTGACTTTACTCTTTGCTCCCTACTGCGCCACTGTATTGAATTTAAAAATATCAATCAGAAAATAACAAATCCTGCCGGTAAGAAAACAAAACAACTTACATCATTGGTATAAGTATTTGGAAGTGGGCTAGGAGACGGTCTTGAATGCGCAGTCCAGAATCTTTGGAAAGCCCCACTGGTGCTATTGGCGGATGGCGGGGGCACGTGATTGGGGGGATTACTAAAAGCCTCTCCGTGATTGGTATGACTCAGGAAACCTGCACTGTGATTGCTGATGATTGTCTCTTGTTTTGCACTGATGCCGGTGAACGGTGAAGTAGACACTCTACTTCTCACATCTGTCTTTGCTTCAGATGGAGTGTAGTTACTTCTTGATTGCCATAATACATTTCTTTGACTAGACTCAAAAGCGTGGTTTTCACTAAAAACAAAAATAATTTGAAGTGTTAGTTTAATTGAAAGGCTTATGAATCCACAGCTAAGGCAAGAACATCTTTAATGATTAGGACTCGGCATAACTAGAGGGAACCCTTAATTACGTTTTTTAAATGAATAACATCAGTCGTCAGTCCTTTGAGGGAAACAGACTACCCAGTTTTTTTTATCCAAATGTTTGTCCAAAGGAGAAAATCTTAAAATTGAGAAGTAAAGCATAGCACTGTAGTGACTGCTGATGGTGAAGTCGTTGGGCCAAAGTCAGGAAGTTGTCGCCCCCGTTTACTTAGCTGGTGCCCTTGGGTAGGGCTAAGGGGACTTTCTGCACTACCGCCCAAGTCACCTCAACTGAAAATCTGCATTGCACTAGGACTGTACCTGTACCTGTCTTGATTTGTAGGGAAGGTAATGTCGGGAGGTCTTGTGAGCGAGTGGGGAGGCCAAGCCGAGCTCTCCGCTAAACTCCGAGGTTGCGTCGGAACTGATCTTCTGCAAGTTGGCGACAAGGGAGGCGATCTGAAAACGTACAGAAAAAAAATATTCACCGAAGAGTCTCTACTCCAGAATGCAGAAAAGATAAAATTATGAATGGTTTTCATTACTTACCAACAGCAGCCCAAGCTGATCAAGATGACCGAACTTCATTCAGTTAGAATTCACACAAAAAAACTCAACGCCAAACCACCAAATGTGATGATTGCCATACTGCGACCGCTTCAGTTTAAGCTTATGTTACGTTGCCTGTGTTAGCGGAGAGCTACTTCATGCCATAACACATCACTTGCCGAACCTATAGGTAAATAATTTAAAGGACCAATGACCATTAGACCATCACCTCTTCGCCAACGCTCATACATTTCGAATTAGTGAACTGGCCCAAAATGAGTAATGTATACAAGATGCATGACTCTGCAAATATGAAAAGTTGTCTACACTTAAAGACTGACACTTAATATGCTCCCACATTTGCTTTCATACACAATAACTGTCTAAAAAGAAATAAGGAGAAAATCCTGACTACGGGGAGAGAAGCGTATGGCGTTAGAAAGCAAAAGGTTCATCGTACCCGAACATTATTTCTGTTTCCTTTTATTGGCAGTCATGCGTCTAAAACTATATCAGAGCGTAAGTTTTTAGATACAAGGGTATCACTACCAAAAAGGTACTTTAATAAGGCAGGTATTACTGTGGTGCCTGCTGAGGATTCAGAATCACATTTGAAAATTTCCAGTATTCACTACAGAGAACATTATGTCTGCCCACACAAGCTACCATCCAAAAGCTCAAAAACAGTTTACCAACTAATGCTTCCAAATGATCAGGGTTTTCTCCTTTCATATCCAAGCGAAGTATGAGAATTAAAGCTATAAATTTGGATTACTAAGATGCCGCCATAAAATCCGGAGGTATAAGATGGCATTATCATTGTTCTTAACTTCAAAAGTCACCTCTGTAACTGCCAAAATAATTTCCACCACCACATCAAGAGCCGTTAATTCTAGATGATGTCTCATTTTGAGATGACGAGGGTTGTTTTCTATGCAGTTAAAGCAGAGTGGATCAGTTCCAAGCACGCAGATTCAGAATGTAACTGATGAGTACAGGCAACAAATCAACGTCATCCGCAAACGAAACGAGGAAAGCTCTTCAACTTATAAACCTCACCACACGACCACAACAGGATTTCCCTGGCAAGCAGATACTTAAACAAACGAGTATTATCAACGAACAAGGCACGCATATGCAAAATTAAAAAACAAATTACAAATCAACTAACCAATGGACTACCGGTGATATGTAAAATAAAACAAGGAAACGAACGGTACATTTTTAATGGGAAGGGGTCAACATGCGGGGGGGGGGGGGGGGGTGGAAGTAATACTGTTATATGCTGGGGTTAGGTCACCTCCGTGCGGGCGCAGATCCAGGAACGGTGCGGGCGAACCAGGCAGCCACATCAACGGTGGATGCCTCCGCCTGCTTTATGAATGGATGGTCCAGTAGCTTTTTGTATTTTGGCCTATCCCGGTAGTTTTTTGTTAAACTGAAAACAATAAATTCCAAATTGTTTATTCGCAGGACAAACAAAGGATCCGTCATGTAAGCCCATCTTATCTGACTCCCAATCAATGAAACTTAAACCATAACAGGTTTTTTTTTATAATACAAAAAACTAATTAGGATAAAACAGGAGGTACCTAATATAATACGAATAATGTTTGGAAAATGTCACTGAAACCAAAGAAGCTCAGTAAAAGGAAGACTTGCTGTCACTGTCACATTTTTCGCTGAGAACTCCCAGACCCAGACAAAAGAAATTTTTAGAATTTTCACTTTCTCCAGATTCTAATTAATCAAAAAATAACGGTCCAAGACTTACCAGCCGGTGACGAAGCTACGGAACTCGGGGGAGAAGTGCTGATCTTGGGGCAGAGTGGGCGGCTCTTTGGTCACGATCTCGGCCAGCACCTGGAAGTCGGAGGAGCACTGCCGGTAAGGGAACACGCCCGTGGCCAGCTCGACTAGAGTGATGCCAAGACTCCACACGTCTGCGCGGATGTCGTAGTCTGGCTTGTTCGGGTTTGACGGCGCAATCCTCTCCGGCTAAAAAAATACAACGTACATGCAGCGAACCAAAGGAAAAGAGGAATCTTTAAAATCAGAGGTAAAAATTTTCAAATATTTTGTTATCAAATTTTTTTTTTTTTTTCATGGTTTGTCATAAAAGTCGACTTGCTGACTGTCTAAATTGACAGTTCTGCTGAATATAAATAAAGGAGTCTAGTAAATGGGACTAACAGCTAGATAGGCAGCACAGCCCGCACTTGCAGTCTGGGCCTTGGAGTCGACCAGCCTCCCTGAGATGCCAAAGTCACACAACTTGACGTTGCCCTTCTCATCCAGCAAGATGTTGGACGGCTTCACGTCCCTATGTATCACCCCGTGCTTCTCCTTTAGGTAGTCGAGAGCTTTCACCGTCTGTTGACAAATAGGTACTTGCTTAAACATAAAACACAAGTGGTGACAATGGTTTCTACTGACACCAAGATTTTCCCAGGAAAGATATCACTAAAAATGTAAACAAACTGCTAATAGTTACTCTTAACCTTCATTCAACTTTTATGACTGTCAGAAAAGCAAGATGACGTGTACCCTTCTTAGAACAGGAAAATTATGAGTTACCTACTGCATTCCGAACTAAATGTTTCTAATCGTATTTCACAGAAACCAAGTGTCATCATAACTGACCCAGATGATGTATGTTGTAAGACTTGTACATACCGCATACGTGACTTTTCCTAGAATGTCTTCTGGGATGCGAATGTGATGTCTTTTGAGCAGCTTATCGAAACACGTGGCCATAAGTTCCATGCAGATCCAAACGTCGGACTCGGTGATGAAGCAGCCTAGGCACTTGACAATGAACGGGCAGTCGTGCGATTTTAGGACGACGTCCAGGTCCATGATTATTCGCTTATTCTCCTCGTTATTGCCGGATCGCCGCATTTGCTGAAAATTTATAGATTACCGTAGTTTCGAAATGAGAGAGGGTTCTCAGGTCCAGAATGAACAACTTTCCATTCCGGTTATATCGTGACGTAGGTGTACCTGACTAAATCTTGAAAGGCCAGACTACTATAAAGACATTATGCGGACTTTACATGCGGGTTCGATAGCTGCTGAACGAGGTTCCGCCCAAATGGGGAAGCACTTTAAACTAGACGCGTACGAAAAGATCAAAACAAGAAGTATGACCTACCTACATTCGAAACTGCGAATTAGGCGAAGTTTACATTTTCCTCAGGCTTACCTTGACAGCAATAACTGTTTGGCTGGGCTTGTGCAACATTTTAACAACCAGTCCGCACGTTCCACTCCCCAATTCTCCTATATGCTCCAGTTCTTTTATGTCACATGCGTATTTCTGTAACAGATAAACTTATCAGCTTCATGTATTTCACAGATAAATAACATTAACATAGCTAATCTTAAACATAACTAGATAATCGCATGCATGAAAAAAGTATACTTACATTATTATTTATTTCTAAAATACCAGTCAGTTTAACAATTTCTTGCAGTTTTCTGTCCATTTCAGCATTGGGTTCCTTGTGAGAGTAACTAGATACCGGTAAGACTAGTGGCTTCCGCTGCCGGGTAGGAGTGCCTCGAGGTGTCAGCTCCGACATGGGAACTGGAACAAAGATAACACCTCACATTCCGTCCATTCCAATGTCATGTCATCGATCAAAGAACTGTGCCAATAACTACCTACAAACCCTTTTAGTTGGTAACTGGGCAGGTATCTACAGATACCAGGTCTATTCGATACCTATGTAACGGTGTACACTCGGTCACATCACAAGACCAGCTTGTTCATGAGAGTAAACCTCAAGGTAAACACACCAGAACACAAAGCTGGGCTTGTGATGTGACGGAACAATCAGGTCATCCTAAGCTCAGTTATTTTATTGTATAATTTAATCGTACCGATACCTACCCAATTTTCTACCAGCTACTGACGCATTCCTTCAACATTTTTATTCAAATGAATGAGGAAATAATCATTTCGGGGAAAACCCTTCACGGGTGCCTTGAAGCAATGGCTTATGCAAGAACAAATGGAAGTGGCCACACGGCCCTTCAGCCTAAGCCAATCGTTCATGGTATCAAACCTATGCGTTTTTCACTTACTTTAACGCTAAAACATTGCCAGTGAGAGTAATTTTATAGACAAGTTTCTTGTTTGAAATAATGAAAACAGTGAAGGTTGAAGGAGTGAAAAGTGACTTACGCGCATTGGGTCGCATTCCCATGCCAAGGCGCGGAGACTGGGGAAGCACATTCACGTTAACCACAGGATTCCGCACCTGCGAGTCCTGAACCTTTTGATACAGAGTATTAATCCTTTCGTATAAAGATTGTGTAGACTGTGAAGGGATCGACATTTTGTCATGGCCGTGTTCCAAACTTAAACCTTAAACTTCAGCTTATCGAAAAATTACTAGTTTGATAATCGATATAACACTTTGCTATAGACAATCAAGTTTGGCGGTAAATTCAAATATGCGGAAAAGTAAATGTAAATCGAAATACCGGGAAAATATTTTTTATTGTAAACTTTACAAATATGGTTGTTACGTATAAGTAGGTACATAGCTTTACTGAAGCTCCGTTACAGTTGATTTGAATGAAGGCTGTACTCATGAGCACGAAATCGTAAATTAGCGATACTTGAAGAAATATTATAGTTGGGCGTTGTAGTCACAATATTGGGCAGATTATTTGGGCTGTATGGTGGTCCCACACCTAGAAAAAAATAATAGTTCATAAACAGTAATAATTTTTTAATTTCATCAACAACTTTAACGATCACTTACCTACTTACACCTACCTACTGACTTATGGCTATGCTTCCTAGGAGTAGAAGTGGTTGAGTGAACATAATAGGTACTGAGTGCTACACACCATAAGTAAACTAATACCACCCCTTTCCACTTTTTAGATAGGTATTTTACTTGTCGGGTTATCATATAAGATTCACACAAGTAGTTACCGGATGAGATGAAAGAGCACGATGACACAGGCGAGCTTAGCACTGCGTATTGTGGAATGTTCGGGGATGGAGTATTCTGAAGATGTTTCCAAGATGCCCCATAAGTCGCATAATCATGAGGATTTGAACCTACAACAAAAATTTCAACTTTTAAAAAAGAGCGGCAAAGCTAAAATACCAATCCTTCGTTCAGACGTTATTCTAATGCCACGTTAATTATTCGCGCCTTTTTGTTTGTATACAAACAACTCCCATTCTCTCACTCAACAAAAACTCGGTTTTATTCCAGAGCCATTTTAATAAAAAGAAATGAGTGGGATGTGGCAAAGAAGGTCGTCTAGCATGAGAACGGGTCAGAGGTCGTCACAGGACCCGCTTAAACAGTAAGTTATTCCTCTTTACCAGTTAACCAGCCAAGGAAAAACAGTACAAACGGTTTGGCTCAAGTGGGTACCAGCCTCCCTGTGAGTTTCTCTGTTCTCAGTATCTACTTACTGAAGTTAATTTATCATCGGAAGTGGCCATTAACTGCAGTGTGTAAACAGTTTTACTAGCACATACCAAAATGATTTGCCAAGTCGCCATAATGGCCAGTGGTAAAGGATACCTATATGTACTATTGAATGAATAACAGATAGTAATTTTTGGCTTTCAGGTACGGACATGT
The DNA here is from genome assembly GCA_950004255.1 of Mesopsocus fuscifrons. NCBI lineage: Eukaryota > Metazoa > Arthropoda > Insecta > Psocodea > Mesopsocidae > Mesopsocus > Mesopsocus fuscifrons. Next base: position 17,886,732 of record OX465373.1, on the reverse strand, counting down.
TAGTCGTAATGTGGATCGCGGGTCGAGAATTCCTGTTGCAAGGAGCTCATCTCAAACCTCAGCAGCAAAAGAGCCCCCCGTATTCAAGCGCAGTAAATCAACGTTAGGACCTCACTACACACCGCAAGAGAAGCTGGCAAGTGCTGTGAAGATAACTCCACTAGGAAACCACATCACTCCTAACTTTTTTGGAAGTTATTCCAGCAAGAAACCAAATCAAAAAGATCACCGAAATCTCAACGATAAGGATTATCAGAGAGAAGCTTCATATCGGGTGGGTAAATCAGTATATGGGAAGGTGAAGTAAAGGCAGTTAACATTTTGAGTTTCGAGACACCCCAGAGGGTGACGCTTGGGTTCGTAACGACAGTCTGAAGTAGTATAGTTTGCTGGTCATACAATGTGATATTTACTTATTTATACATAGCCAACAATCCGAAGTGCTCTCTTGGACAACTGATCGCAGTAGAAACAACGAATTTTTGGTAGTAATCAGTAAGGTTGTTTCAGGTACTGTCATACTTTCAAAACAACTATTCGATTGCACTGAAGGATACAGATATTCGCCCAATGACGAGAAAGTTGTTCCTAGATATGGTGAACCATTTGTTCGCCAGACTGGGAATATACAGCAAAGATGGGCTGGTTCAGTTCACACCCGCTAACTATGAAAAAGATTTGCGCCACTGGATGAGTTTACTGGACTATCCTGGAGGATCCATCAGCAAGAGTACCCTTCAGACAGGTCAGCACTTAAGTGATGAAGGCGACTAATTCATTTCTAGGTGTAGCTGTACAGTTGACAGCTCTACCAAATCTTGCTAGCTGTATGTCTAAACGATTTCGTTCACTGATCTGCTTTCAGTAAATGTGCCGCAGAATTGGCCAAATGTACTGGGAATCCTGTCCTGGCTAGTGTCTTTGGTTGAAGTGACATCGAGATTCGATATGGAGAAGCAACTTATGGAGGGGATAGCTGAAAATAAAGAGAAGCTGCTGACTGTGCAGTACTTAAAAGGCTGTCTCAGTGCCCACAACAGGTTTGCTCAGGGGGAGGAGGACGCCTTTGATCAAGTCTGTTCTCAAGTTGTTCAGATTGCGGAGCAAGTTCGAGGAGTGACGGACGATGTTTTCGAGCGGCTGAAGGCGGAGAATGCAACTGTTAGTTGTCGTTTAGTTTAGAGAATGCAACTGTTAGTTGTCGTTTAGTTTAGAGAATGCAACTGTTAGTTGTCGTTTAGTTTAGAGAATGCAACTGTTAGTTGTCGTTTAGTTTAGAGAATGCAACTGTTAGTTGTCGTTTAGTTTACTAACCTGTTGTATGATTTTTGTCTGATGTCCGTTGGACGTATACGCTATGCAAATAGGAAAGTCCTAGAACAACCATTTTACACTGGATGAAGAATTTTTCATGCCCTCATCGAGCAAACTCACTTATTACTATGTGATGAAAAATGTACGATTTTTAGTTGCTGGAAAAGGTGGCTGACCCAGATTTGAAGATGGAAAAAGACGCACTGGATGAGCTGGAGCAGCGCCTTGCGGTTGCTGAGAGCCAGAGTATGAAGGCCATTGAAGAGATGGAAGCGAAGAGTGATGCTATCGAACACATTTCGTCAAACATTTTAAAGAAGGAAAGGAACATTGAATCACTGAGTAAGTCTGAATCTGAATCTTTTTTACAGGGAAGAGGGACAGGAAATGTGTGTAGGTACGTTTTTTTCAGGCACCTTTCCTGCCGCTTCCTTACCTTACTTAAAAGAAACTTGATTTCAGAGGGGGAAATAGTGAATGCTCGTCAGGAAGTGGAACTGCTTAAAAAAAGAGTGGAGTCTCAGTCGATGTCCGTGACAGAGTTTACGGAAATACAAAAGAAATGCGATTACGTGCTGAAAGAGATCAGCTATATGGAGAAGGAGTGTGAGGATAACCAAAAGCTCGTCGCCCGTTACGAGCAGGACATCGCCATTAAGCGAGATAAGGTTGGTAAAGGTGTGGATTTGTAAGTAGGAAGTCCGGTTATTGCAAAAAGCCATGAGGTTCTGTAAAATTCATATTCCCTTTCTTTTTGAGAATTCTCGAATTCCTATAAATTATTCTGAAACTTCTGTTGGGACAACTTAAAAATAAAAGTTGTCGGAGAGTATTTTTTAAATATTTTCTCTCTGGTAGTTACAGGAACAAGTAATAGCAGAAGAGAGGTTTTCCACCACCGTAGGTCCTATTAAATAACATGAAAGTGGAAAGATTCGCTATTTGGTAATTTGTTTTGCCCCTTTTTAGTTATCCTTTGTAACCGCACATCAGTCTCATTAAATTGCACGTTTTTGCCAACAGATTCTTCAAAACGCTTCCACATTTAACAGACACGTGATTCAGCTGGAGCAGCAAGTGCCTGAACTACAAGGGCTTCGAGCACGAATGAACCCCGAGTCGGCAGATGTCGTCGAAGAGGTGGAGCGACTCGTCGAAGCCCTGCGTGAACGGAAGACCACTCTGACTGCCGAATGGGAAGAGCTGGATACCCAGCGCAGGGAGGTGCAGCAGCGTGTAGAGAGCCTCAAACAGCGTCTTCGCGACGCCTCTGCCTCACAAGTGGGAGTCCGCGAACGTGTTGACGCCAAAAAATTAGAAATTGAGAATCTCAAGAAGGAGTTTGCAGAGGTATGATTAAGATGTTTTGGACCAGTGTAGTAAGAGGAGATAGTTCTAACCAGATCTTCACGAAGTCACGAAAGCTCATGAGGTCTTTGATATAATAGATCCTACAGGACGTGTTAGTGACATAGATGATGACAAAATGGTTACTCCTACAAAATTCCTTCCTAGATTAAGGGGAAGGTTAAATGTGTTATTTTGAAATAAACTTGCTGGAGCTGGGTTTGAATCTCTATGAGATGTAGTGGTCGTATAATTGTTGTTTAATAATTTTGAAATACTTGAGCAAAATCTTACTGAACGTATGATGCTGCAATAGCCTGCAATAGAACGGAGACGAGGTGTAATATACATATCTTATGCGCTGGGGGAAAAATGTCCATATAGCTGGGGTAGTTTTTTTAAGCTTATTTCTCAGTTTTATCGAAGTAAGGATTTGAAAATTTGTTTGTTATCCTTTCAGAAAGAGAAAGCTTTGGATCTCGAAATGAAGGAGCTGGAGAAACGTCAAACGGCTCATCAGCGAAGGCAAAAAGAAAACGACTGTCTGAGGGAAAAGGCTGCTGCTTTGGAAAAGAGGTAACCATACCTTCTGACCCACTCACACAATAGGCAGGCCACGGTTACTAATCTCGTAGCTGGAACTGCCTCAAAATCCTCAGTTCGCTTTTGCTGAAGATGCGTTGGGTTTTTCAGATTTGAATTGCTAGACAGAGGCAAAGAAATTATGAAAAAGGCTGAGGAAAAAAAGTGGGAGAGGAAGGAAGAGCAGTTGAAACAAATCCTCGGGGATTTAAGTAAGTACAACCAGCTACTTAAGTACAAAAATCTAATTTGTTTTGCTCTATGCCTGTCTGACTGGCTCATCTTACTGTTCCGTGTGAGAGTGGTTCCGATGTCCGGCTTGTAAATCGTTAACCTAACGTTCGAATCCATTTGTGTAGTCTCTTGGAATCACGGATACTGGTACCTCTACTTCTTTTCGTGTAAGTGTACCAAAGAACAAATTTTTAGCTGGAAAATTCGTAAAAACCCTTCTCCCGCTATCTTACACAATAGCATTTATTAAATTTGTATGATTTGTATTTCAGCTGCTTTGGAAAACCAAGTCATCAGCCAGGAGAAAGAGATTGAGGGACTCATCGACGAGCTGGTCGCCGATTTCTACAAGTAAAGTACTCATATTTTTTAGTATTATTATTTTGGGGGCATTTCTGTCCATGTTCACGAACCACGCCGGGTTTGCCTTAACATATTATTGTACATTATAGAATATATTTCATACATATACATACATAACCCTATGTGGGATTATTCCAACTTGCCATCATGCATAACTCACTTCTATGCAAATGGAAAACCCATTTTAGACTTTGGGTAGGGGAAAGGGCTTATTGCACACTAAGTTTCCACCTGATTTCCGTTCTGATTTGTTATGATGGATTACCATTTGGTAGGTACGTACCTGGGATAGTGGGGGTGCGAGATGTAACGGGTTGCTCAGGTAGGGACTGGCCAGTGCTCTCGCCGCCCATCCTTCCAACGACCCCTCCTCCTCTTTGCGACAGAATGCTTCTTTCGTTCCTCCGGAATTTTGCTCGTCTGTTCTGGAACCAGACCTGCACAAAACATGTAACTGTTATTTCAGACTTGTGTCGGTTATTTATAGCCGACGTGCTATCCTTGTACCAAGTTCGATTCTCGTTGATTATCTTGCTTAAATTTTTCCTACAACTACCTCTTTAAGTCAGGTTTAGTTTTGTACGAGTAGGTATACTTTGGCTAATGATTACTGAAAAAGTCTCTAGAGGAAAGGTGGAGGCCCTGAATGGCAGAAATGTAGAACTGAGCATGGTGGGAGGGTGGAGGATGTGAATAATGACTAATTTGTGACGTGACGACAAGTGAGTAATGAGTGATGTGTCGCAAATGGGAGCACTTCCTGACTTCCTGAGTCCCAGGGATGGATGGTTTGGTGGCGACACAGCAATCAGGGCGCGCAATGAGCCATAGCAAAAGCTCACCAGAAGCTATTAGCTCCCTCCCCTGTACCTCTCATTTACTCTTTCGGATTCATTAACAGGAGCAAATGATTGTTTTTCTGACATGTGCTTTAAATCGAGTGTAGATATCTTGGTCTATTGGTTACTCTGTAACTAACTGACGTTGTATTTTGTGCCTGTTAGTCACCTTTTCCTGTGGATAATTTCTTAGATTTTCCTTCGCCTGTCGACAGCCTATTCTTTGTTTAAGTTTTGTTGTACTGACCTGAACTCTGGCTTCGCTGAGGCCTACTCGACGGGCGAGTTCTTCTCGTACAAAGGCGTCAGGGTAGTGGGTCCTCTCGAAAACCTTCTCCAGTGAAGCAAGCTGAGCCGTGGTGAATGTGGTCCGATTTCGCCGTGGCTTTTTCTTCTTTTGGTCTTCGATTTCACCGTGCTGGTCCTCATCTAAAACAAAGCAAGAATCATTGTTCTTATTTACTTTTAAGCCCTAGCCCTATACATCCCAGTCTTCGTGTAAAAATTTCTATCACACTTCTTTGGCCAAGTGAACAAATGCTATTGGTTGTAAAGACCCTCTCTCTAATAGATTGAAATGACTGGCAATGACTAGCAGCGACTGGAGACTTCTAGTGATGGATTTTACTGAAGCTGGGTAATCCATGTAGAAGAAAACCGACATATTGGAATCACCTAAGATTGGAAGAATAAACCGCCCTAGTCGAAGTTATTCTGTCACAGAGTTTAGTCTCGATATGGTTTTAAACTGGCTAGAAAGTCGGGAGGTGCTGACATTTGCGTTGACGCTGTGGGCAGATGGTTTTGCAGGAAGGAGGAAAGTATCGGTTTCGCTGAGGGAGTGAACGAGAGTCAGTGGCGCGAAAGAAAAGACCCCGAGGTGACTCCTCCAATTAGTGAGAATGTAGTCCCATGACTGTTCCGCACATGTTCCCTGCTCGTCTCCCTGGTTACTTTGCTTCGGGTGGCCTTCACTGAGCCGTGGGGGTGCTCTCTATACATCCCATAGAGCTGGAGATTTCTCAAGATCTCATACAAAGAACTAAAACATTTCTTTTATTTTTCACTTTCATTTTAAACGGATATGTAGCACTATAGCACTGTTCTGAGAGATCTTGGTTCAACTTCCATACTCTTCGTAAAGGGTCCTAGGACGGTTAATGCTGATTTGAGGTTGTACCTCTAATGGGCAAGGTCGGACAGAACGGCGAGTGGGCTAGCTGACGCAGTTAACGGCCTTTAAAGTGCATTTCCTCGAACGCCTTTTTGCCAGCCTTCATCGATCAAAACTGGCGGGTTAATTCAAGATGGGCAGCAGGACAGAGCGGCAGCGCCTGCTCTTAATAAAAGGTTTCTTTGTATCCTTGAGGCGCCTCTGCCGCCGTTCATTTGATATCCTTGCCGGCACTGACCGACGAACTTAGCTACTAACGCCAGCAGGCGCCGGCACAGTCTTGTGAGCTTCACAAGGGGTGCACCCATTCCATCCCTGGGATGGTGACATCCCCTCAACTTTGAAAATACGTTGTTGCACAGGTGGATAGCGTCGAAGTGGAAATAAACGTAAAGTTTGTTTCTTATTTACCTCAGCTTTCCTATAATATGATATTACCTCGAAAAATAGTTTAAGCAACAATAACCTTTTTAGAACCTTTTCAGGTTGGACAGAAGCCGTCCAGATATTTTCTTAATTATTGAGAATTTTCGAAACTTACCTTCACTCCTGTCCGTATCGTGGTCCACTCTTCGCCCTTGCAAATCCTCCAGTTCCAGTAAGCTTGTTACTGAAAAGCGCCGCGTGTTTTCTGAAGCCACTGCGGCGGCTAGGGGTGTCATATCAGCGGGGGGTGCTGGGTACCCTCCGTACCCCAACCCACCCCCACTCCGGTTCATTGCAAGTCCTCCAAAGTTTATCATTTTATTTATTCGGTATTCACGTCTGTTTTTCTAATCACAGCACAATTATGGTGTCAAGATTTATTTTCAGTATGTTGGAAATCTGCAATATATGTCACCTTATTCTTTTGGATATCTCCTAAGACATGTTTAAAAATGAGAGGCAAACCATCATTTCTTTTACTGCCTATCATCTAGCAGTATTGGGTTATTGTCATCAGAAGAATCTTGGAGGTTAACGAAATGAATATATTTGGCTGTGTGTGCTACAGAGGGCCTCGCTAATGCAGGCCATTATATCGAAGGCATCTGGGTTTTGTCCGGTGTAGATCAAAGGCCTGGGCTTTATTGGAAAGTGCATAGCCAGGGATAGTCGCGGCCCTGAGAAGTTCCATTACATTTGGTTAGTCATGGCAGCGACAGAAGAAAGTATAGTGGACCTGGACCATAATGGAAATACAGAACCCGGGTCTCTATAGTCTCTAGTCAGAAGTAAGAAGAGAGAATTTCATCGTATAGGTGGAATATATATAAAAGTGCCACCATGACTTATTATGATGACTATTCCGTACGTGCCTATAAAATGAATCACAGTTGAAATTACTTGAGTAGGTGCATACTATCAGGGTCGTCAGTTCACCAAAAAATTTCTCCGAAGACTGGACGATGCAAAAATTATTTTACCTGACCAAATTTTGGAAATGACTAGACCGTAAACAAATCCTGCATGTCTACAATGAATTAAATATAGGTATTTTAGAGATGGGTGATAGCGCCCTTGAATAAGTAAGCCATCAAAATAAATGGAACAGTTAGCCGTCTTAAAAATGGCGTTGAAAGTGGAAAATGGCACACACGTCAGCACTAATCACAAAAACACCGCGGATTAATTCCAAAATAAATGACTCAATTACCCGAGGAAACAACTTCAATTACGAAAATAATTGATATAAATTATAATTTAATTGAATCGCGAGGGAGCTGCGGCATAAATAAACAGATTGTGGAGGCTCGTAAAGCTTTCGCGGAGAAGTGGGTTTAGTGGGGTCTGAGGCGCCGCCCCCTGTGGGGCCCACACACCGCCTTGTTTGGCCACTTTCCAAAAGGGGCTTTTACTGAAGCTCCTCCTACATAGTGTGCTGTTGTCATATGGGATAGGTACATACCTATACTCATCTGTGTGATGTACCCTTACGTAGGTACCTCACCATAAAAAAATCGAGAACCTGGTCTGCTGAGAACAGCAGCTTTCAAGTTAAACTTCTAACCTTACACGCTCTGTTATATTTACCCATCATGGGCGCATTTGCAAAAAATTTGTTGGTATTTAAAAAAGTAGGCAAGAAAGAAAATACGGTGGCAAGGAAACCACATAGAAAAGTTCATTACCAGTGTCTTTTAAAGTGGACAAAAATATAGCTACTGGATCTCACCTCGAACAGTCTGCAGAATAAGCAGTGCTGGAAATCCGAATTTTTAGAGTACTTATTTTTTAACAGCAGTCATTGGTATTACAGGAAGTTATTTCACGGTAGGCGAACCTCCCCATGTTGTAGGTATATAGGTTGACGTGTGCTAGAATTTCAGATTTCCAAAGAAAAAGAAGAACAGTTAAATTAGCCCCCTTTGTTGAGTTGGGTGATGTGGAGGCGAGATGAATGCGGCTCGCGCTCAGCCAAAACGAGGGAGTATTTAAACAATTTGAAAAGGCATTTATCATGAAGGCGCAGTGTTGGCAGTGCAGCTCCCCAGGGATGAGCAAGGGGCCCCGCGATAATTATCATATAGCATCTTCCATGAAGTAAAACTCACGTGTTTTTATTTGAAAGTATTAATAGAGGAACTGGGTATGAAAATTAGACTGAAAAAAATACGGAAGTCCGACGAACCTTACTTACATCAGTTGTCTTAGGGTTCCAGTGGGAAATAGACCTATTGTATTATAGAAAGTTCTTCTGCATTAGAATGCGCCTACTTATTTTTAAGTAGACAGTTTATGGCCGCTTCGTCTATGCATGAATCTCTCCTATAGTTTATGCAGTACCTAGTGTGAATCTCATCTACCTATAAATGAATGAGATACAGTGCAAGCGCAGTCTGTCAGTCTTAATGCGGTGCAGGGCCTATAAATTCATTAATTTGCGATGCAGGACCCTTACGTGGTAATTGGGTCGTTGGCGGCAAAGATTTAGTGCTATCGACAGGGTGGCGCGGTCACGGCTCGGTGAGGGAGGGCCGCCACCAGAGCCGCCACCATGGTGAGCAGCCTGCCGTCCTCTCCTCTGTCTATACCTTCGTCCAGTAGTAGTCGTTTTACTACTCAAGCTTCAGGTTAATTTGAGTATACTAAAGATCTGTCCGTGTGCAACTTGTCTTCTTCCTCTCTTCAGCAGTTTTCCTCCGGTTCTGGAGACTCCACATGCAGAAATTAGCCCAGAAGGAAACTTAGCGGGCTCCAGCAGTCTCAAATAGAAATCTGCCACCTTTTGCTGTGGTGATGGGTTCTCCCGTGCTTCTTCTTTTTACACTTGAATAAAGCGATGTACTACTGTAAATTCTCAGAGGTGTCATTTCTTCAGGTCAATTGAAACATCACATTTATCAGCCGTGAACATCGACACATGATCTGTATAGTAATAAATTTCGAGCTGCATTTAATTTATCTTGTAAGCTTCCGCTTCGAGCTTTGAGGGATTTGGGGGTGGTGTCCTGCACCTGCCCGTGATCCGTCTCAGGCTGGCACTGCCCGCTTCGTGTTTACAAGCAGAACCGCTCGGTCTGACATGTCTCATGTCCCCAGGGACGCCGGCGCGGCATATCCCAAGGCGAAGTCATTCCTATAGAAATTTGTCATTCATTCCATTCAGACGATGGTGATTAGTTTTGACTGTGTCAAAGTCTGTCGAATCTTCTCTAAATAAGTAATTCGCTAAGGTGCATGTCAGGTTCATAAATCTGTTACCTACCAAGTGCGATTCGTTTAGATGGACGAACGGAAAAAGGCATGAAATGTGTTGTACCTACCTACAAGTATTGGTAGCGGCCTCGATAGCCCAGTGGACTAAATGGTCGACTTTTGAGGAGCAGTGAGAGCAGGGTCACACCGGTTCGATCCCGATCCTACCAAAAAGTTTTTCTGCTCGGCATTCACCTCTGATATGTTCAGCATGTCAAGTGAAATGTATATCGAGGCTGTGGTGGTTCGGAACCCACCTAAAACTGTAGGTCCCCATCGTTTACTCGATGGCTGGGGAGCTGGTATTTGGTAGTGCTGCCAGCTGAGCACAATGGATAGTTATTGAAAACGGTCTAGTTGCTGGGCTTGTCCCCCCCAACCCTCAGCTATATATATATATATATATATACAAGTATTGGTGCCCAAAGCAACCCGATTTTAGGGCTCTGTCAGCGCGTTTGCATTAGGCTAGGACAAATAAAAAAATTCAGACAATGGTAGCGAAAAAGATGCAAATTCCGATATCATGTATGCTAAGAAGATGAATAGGGTCACATCCTTTTGGTTCAGATTCAGTTTCATTTACCCAATGAAAAGAAGTAGATAACTGGAAAATCCAAAACAGCCTTTGAGGCCCCCAAGGGATGGAAGTTCGGTATAGAGCAATTCATAACCGCGAAGCGAGAGGAGTAAAGCTGAGAAAAAAGCAGTTAAACTTTGGTGGAGTGGAAGTGCCTAATAACTACGCCATTAGTGAAATTATAAACTTTTCATTCGTCTAAATTTGAAAATCTCTACAAAAAAGAGGATTTTTTCACCAAGCTGGGGAATCTGAGTTGGTATATACAGAGAAGAGAAGTCGGAGAGGTACACTCTAACTGATTTTATCCCGTAAAGGAATGCTTTGTTCTGGATATTTGGGACCTTTTTGAAGCCGGGCCACGTGCCCCAAGATCCTCTTTTGGGTCTTCTATTCTCACAGCCCGAAATCTCCCCACCTGAACTGCCCATCTAAATGCCACAACGGCTCATCTTCGAATTGAAATGTTTACACACCTAATAATTACACAGTTTCAGCTGCAATAAACGTCATCGTAAATTCCAAAACTTAACTGTAGGACTCCCCCTTTAATGGTATGATAACTAACAGATAACAGAAGATAATTAATTATCGCCATCTTCCCTGATAAAGCAATAACCCCTCAATAATATTCCTGCTACCCTTGTAGGTATAGCGCACTTCTATATAGACATCATAAAATTAATGGACCTCGGTTCCACGATACCACAGGTTGTTTCAAGAATTTTCCGTTGAGTAACCCCGTGGAATGGTTATGTGAGGTGTGTCTCATAACGAGTGGGCAAGTCGTCAATGAAGTCTTTATCTGAAAAGTAACTGGTACCACATGTAGGTATGCGTGAGAAGCAGACAAGGAGTCAGATTCATGTCGACCACTCCTCAGCAGGATTGAGTAGACGTCATGTTGGTATACCCTCAGCAATACTAACAGGATCTGTAATAAACTTTGCTCAAGAAATAAAATAATTTCGGAACATTTAAGACACTACAACAGCAATTCTCCGTGAGCAAGCGCTTAGTCCCTTCTTCCTAGTAGGACAGTATTGGAAAACCGTTATAAAATTCGGGGATTTTTTCCGTCGACAGGACGGTATACCTTTGTCAAATTGTACATTATTTATAGCTAGGCCCCGAGTAAATCATTTAAATTGGGTCAGGCAAAGGGAGGAAGCCTAAAGGAACCCTCCTGCCCCTCCTGGGAACTTTCGTCGAGAGCGGTGAACCAGGAGGAGGGACACAGACAGACAGAGACGAGCCCCCGCTAAATGTTTCACATTCTATCTGAATTAATTACCTGTGACACATTGTGCCCTACTTAGCTACTTAGGTCAGGTTTGTATACTAATATGTACCTAGTAGGGCAAAGCCGTACCTAGGAAAATATTTCGCGGGGGGGGGGGGGGGGGGTTAGGTACCTATAGGTAGCACAAAACTATATTTCCTCCTTCAAAACTTAATTCTGTCTAGTGTAAAGCCGTGTTTCGGGGGGGGGGGGGGGGGGTTCGAACCACCCCCCCCCCCCCTGGGTACGGTCTTGAGGTAGGGCAGGTAAGGCTGGATATGTGTGTGCCAACGAATGAGCCAAGTAAGCTGAAAAACAGAAAGCTTTCAAGTTAAGTGACTAAGGCTGAATTTCACCACTTTCCGATAGTGTCTTTTAACGAGAGGATTTAACGAACGGATTTAAGTTATCGTATGTTTAGCTTGCGACAAATGCCTTGCACTTGCACTTGTTTCTCTGCGATCGCACTTGTCGTAAGCTAAACATACGATAACTTAAATCCGTTCGTTAAATCCTCTCGTTATAGACACTATCGGAAAGTGGTGAAATTCAGCCTAAGGGGAAGAACTCTAACTATAGGCATTCGTTTACAGCTAAGTCTGAAACTGAACTCCACTGAGAGTATCAACTTGTGTGATTCATTCCTAAATTATTGAGCCTTGTTGGTGTCCAAGAGAATTGCATGAAGGCATAATATAGCGTGTTAACTGGGTTATTTTGTTTTTTTGACTAGACGTTAACCTACAAAAATCAACGTGAGATATGTCCTCTGGGAAAATGGTAATCGGTAACTGATCCGATTTTGAGTTTCAGACGGCAGCATTGTGATTCCAAGACAAGGGTACTTCCATAGTCACAAGTAAATCCCAAAAGAACCATTCTTCCACATAAAACTCCCCACAGATACTTCTGCCGTAGAGACTAGTTGCTCGACCAAGACAACAATGAAATTTACATTTAGCTATTGTTGCCGCGGAGGGTCATAAGAAGACCGAAACGCTGCAAGCCAAGCACTGTTGGGGTTTCAAAAAATTGTTTTCCAATTGCCCCGCAAAAAGTGAGTGTTTTTCCTAACAGTTCCCACCAGTTAACGGTGACACAGGTCACTAGTCTGGGGGCTAGGGTTGCTCAACATGTCCCACCCCTCTCTCACGCTGCGAGTCCTTATATCTCTGAGCCCTCTCATTGACTTTTCATTATCTACCTGTCTCTGAGGTCGCCCGCGACCTCAAAATCGGTGACAGGTCGTTACGGTTGTCATTGAAATGTCAAAACTTCCGCTGGAGAGTTGGGTGTTCCGGCGGAATCTGTCAGGAGTTGTGCTTGGTTTTGGAAAAGTTGTTCAAAAGGAAACCTGGGGCATTGCTCTCTAAACTGTCAACATTTCTAGTTCTAATCGGATAGGTATAGACGAGGGGGTAACCACTCCAGAGATTCCTTGATATTCCACTGAGATTCCATAAGGATTTCCAAAGATTCCCAACGATATTCATAGAAAGACGAACCCCAAAGGGGTAACCACTCCAAAAAAAATTCCAAGATTACCTGAGATTTCATAAAGATTTCCAATGATTCCCAACGAGATTCCCAACGAGTGGTTAACCCCTCGGGTATAGACTAACTTGACTTGGAGTTTAGAGGAAACTGACGTTTCCTTTTACTTCCAATTTATCACTGCACATAAGGGTGAATTTGGGGCACCTGCGTCTATATTTAGCTAGGACCGAAATTTAGATTATTTTCACATCACAGCAAGAAAAAAACCAAAACGTAAATCGCCGCTCGCAATGTCAGTCTTGTAGCAGAAGCCGACAGAAATGCATCGCCAGCTGTTGACTCTAGTTTAAGCGATGTCAGATGTATTCAAAATTTCCGCTTCACTAACTGCGGGCAGCCGCGACGTTTTCCGAATGGAAAGCTGACACACGGTGCAGGTGAAGGGTGGTCGAGTCGCCGACATGTCTCTCACAGCAAACTTGGCAGAAGGCTCCAAATATGTTTTTCACAAAGGCAGGATATGTCCAGACGTGTTAATTGAATGGGACAGGCTGTGGAGACGCCTCCACCAAATCACGTCGGTAAAAATAACCAAGTCCCTCGTCAAGACGGTTAATTAACCAACTATTATTATTTGGCACATGTTTGTTTGATTTACTGAGCAGTGCCTTGGACTCAACTATTTAATTGATTCAAGAATTTCTTCGCCAGACTTGAGAGGTCAGCAGGATTGGCATTGCCGTCGCATTTAATTTGCACAGAACGGTGACTATATACACTTGCCTTGCTACGTTTAATTATGTTATCAAGGTGATTCTGGGGGAGCTTTTAAAATGGAATCAAAGGAATGGGAGCGGTTGGGTGGGTCCCCACTATATAGGGGGCTCTCATCTCCCTCCTCAAAGACCGGGCTTGGGCCATGAAGGCGAAACTAAAAATTCTGTCTGAAAGGACGTCTACGCAGTCGTGTTTGTTTACGTTTTTTTCTGCACACTTTATGAGGAAACTATTGGTTCTAAAATATCATAAGTCTTTTTAACGTCATAAATTAAGAGGCTATGCTGTGATTTCACGATCGGTTCATTTTGGACAATTTTTTATATAGTTTCCTCATAAAAGGTGCAGAAAAAAAACGTAAACAAACACTATTGTGTGGTCACCCTTAGGGAGGATCCTTACCACAGCTTTTAGATGGACACATGCAATCACAGCCCGCACCAATCTCTAGCGACCATATTGCATCAATAAGGTAGGTATATGGTATAATTGTCATTGTTGCATCAGTACAGGAAAATAACATACAGGGTGTGACAGAGGGGCAGCGCCAGAATTACCGTTGATGTGAGTGAGTGTAGCACATGGTGGTTTATAGGGAGGGCAATTGCACACCACTTGAGATGGAAATCGTCATAAATTAAGGTGAATTGCATTGTTTCGGCAGATGAGCACAGACTGTCCCCCACATGTTGCGTGCTCACTTATTTCGTCCCTCCCTTCCATACCTTGTTACACTATGTATCCCAAAAAATTGCGTGCATGTTGCCTGTTCCACGCACTAGGTGACGACAAGCCAACGAGCGAGCCCTCGTTACAGCAAGGAAGTTCTTATATTACGACTTGGAGTACCTATCACAGTATACCGTAAATTTTAAAATAGATAAAAAGTGGAAAAACATTCCAAAATTCCCAATGACAAACCTGTTATGTAAGTAATACCTGTATGAAGTACCTATATTTATTCCGGATCTTTGATCGTTAATTCCGCGTTAAGCTCCTAATGCTAAAACACAGCTAAAACCTCTGCTTCTCTTTAAAAATCCGGATTTCTTTCTCCTTTAAAATCAGCATAAAAAATAGATTTTTCCGGTCACCCTCTCGGTTATGTGAGTGATAAAGTCGGGTACCTTATACCTAAGTAGCCTCAGGAGCAAAATAGGGATATGCAATATAATTTACAGCGGTGAAAGAGATTTCCAAACATTCGGAAGCTTTAACTGAACATCACGGAAACAAATAAAATACAATCCTCTGCATGCGATTCCTGAACTGCATGAACCCAGGATATCCGCATGATGGGTCATATTGCACTGATGACAATGAAGTGTGCTCAAAAATCACCCCCTATATGACTGTCTACCCCAAACAATAAAAGAGCAGATGACACACTTTGTTCATGTGGTTGTGCAGTTTGAACTTCCTAACCGCAGGCAGTAATTAACTCTGAGGAACAGCGATGAAATGACCAGTTAATAAAATTAAATTGACCGATGCAGCCAGCCATGACTCCTGAAGGGTTAACTTCGTGGCATATGGCTTTATGGCAGAGCTACAGGAATATTTATTGCCTGAAACAACAGCTGGCTGCGGTACATGGAAATTAGCGAACTATAGGTACCTATGTTATAATTTGTGAATTTCCCAGTACTTTTCAAACAGTTATGAGCATTAGCAACAAAATGAGCTGCTAACTGAAACTTATAACACCAATTTTATCATGTTTAGGTACAACTCAGCGAAGTTCCGAAGCTCATTTGTGGATCCATCAATTATTATTATAACCTGTGCAGTTAGGCGCTGCAGGAACAGGATCCTATAGACCTACGAGTCCTTTCATAGCGATTCGATTGCCCATGAAATAGTAGTGAAGGGTGGTGGAAACTTCTCTTCCTTTCTATCGGGGTAGGTCACCCGAGGGGTTCAGCATTGAACGCTCTGAAAATTTTGGAACGACCCTCGACGTCTCCCAACGATTATGTTAATTGGAGTGGTTTTACCATCTCCAGCCGACAGTTGTTCGGATCTTGATGACCAGCGCTGTTGCGTTTTCACTCCGCTCTATCCGTTGCGGCTGCTGGCATGCCTTGCCTTCACGCGGAAATGACCTAATCTTTTCCGACAGACCCTGCAAATTATGGGCTATCATTTTTCGCATTATTATTGCATTATAACCCCATCTTGGGCAGCTTCTGAAGTGTCCTTTATGTAGCCCAACAATGGGAACTAGACACCGAAGTCTTCTTCAGTAAAAAACCAAGAGCCTTTGTAGCATTATTTCTGAGCGTTCTGAATGCAGTTCTTATATTTTTACGAAACCCAGAAATTTTTTCGGTTTCTCCGGGACAAGTTTCGCAGCTACTGGGCCTGGAACTTTTCGAATGCCCCTACAGTTATCGGACTTTTTATTATAGATATAGACTTCACAGCGAAACTTACACCACCACGATGAGTCCTGGCATGCACCCTTGACTCTCCGTATATTTCATTACATGGAACTGCATTCAAATCTTCTCCAAGTCCTCAATCAAATTCCTGTCCACTCATGGATCAAAAACAGGAATGACGAAATTATTCATTTAATGTGATATGGGGGTGTCGACAGGATTTGAAGGAGTGGAGGATATCCCATCCATCACCGGGAGGCCACTCGGAAGACGGAGGGTGAGTGACAGGAAGCACATGCGCAGGCACTCTACATCCTACGTCTTCGGGCCCGCGACCCCTGTGGACAACTTTTTCTGTGCTCTTGGGACTAGCCACCACATGCGTAGTCAATCATACAGTCCTTCTCGTAGAACCACTCCTGTAGTGCAACCCTTCCACCTTCGTGTCCTCATAGACTCGCAAGTCAAGTGCTATAGCAGAGTTCTTTTATTAGGAACCAAGGGAGGAAGTAAATAGTGTACTGCCGTTTAATTCGAATATAATTTGAAAGGCCAGCTGAGCAACCTTCATAATACAGGGTCCTGGGAATTTTCCTGACGATGTGGCAAATCTTGGTTTGGTTTATTGGATACTAAGTATGTGTGATCCATGAACAACTGTATAACCCTTCTATCTAGAGACGTTTCTGGTAATATCCCAAACAATGAACCACCTAACCGAGCAACCGTCAAATTTGTTTTCGGTGTTGAAACGTTCGAAGTTGTTGACTAGCCCAGTCGGGGTCCGGTGTAAACATGAGGTTTCATCCAGATTGGAGCGGAGTATACAAACAAGACCGGCCGGATCCAAGTCCGCTGCCCGTCAGCATTACCGAGCCCGCCCCCATTCTCCTCAAATTATAGGCTTCGGCTTTATGGACTTCCTGGCGCGCGACAGGATATCACCGCACCCCTTCTCGCCCTTTTACTTTCTGCACGTTGCTCTATATTTTCCCTTTCGCATGTTTGCAACACAGCAAAACAGAAATAATTCTACTCCCATCAGTCTCACTGGTTGGTAAAGGTCGATGAAGGAACAGGGTTGCATTTCAAATAACTATAGCTAGACGAAACCACAGTGTGAGAAAACGAGGGGTTCACCACTCCAAGAATCTCGTTGGGAATCATTGGAAATCTTTATGAAATCTCAGGGAATCTTGGAATTTTTTTGAGTGGTTACCCCTTCGGGGTTCATTTTTCTATGAATATCGTTGGGAATCTTTGGAAATCATTATGGAATCTCAAGGAATCTCTTGGAGTGGTTACCCCCTCGTGAGAAAATTATTTTTCTCTTCTTGGGAATAGAAAAAATAAATAAGTCGACTCGGTGAGAAATATGGCACCTGAACGGTCTTGAAGCGGTTTGTCCGGACTCCACAGACGTAACTCCTGTCAATCATTCTCCCGTACTTGTCAAGCATAGTTAACTGCATTGTCCTGCATTCTACAACCCTAAACCAGCCGGCCAATTAGGCTGCCGTCTTAGAATTTTCACAAGACTATTATTTTTCAAACGCGTTTTTCTTTTTTTCTCAAAACAAAGGGGATAGACCAAGTCACCTTTTGTTGTAGGGTTTCTCAGAAACCTTTTTTGGGAATTTGGGGTTGTTTGCTTCTGGAATAAACATGAGATATATGAAGGTTAATTAGCATACGGTCACGAACAGTTTTGTAAGTAGGGTGTTATCGCACAGGGTTCTACTCAAAATAATATTGCGAAGATAGGTACGATACCTATAAGCAAGTAACAAACACGCACATTCGAAGACATGTTACCACTCTGACGACAAAATTTTTATATTTACATAAAACGTTTGTAATGAAGTACCTAATAGCCAGGTGTAGGTATGGGTAGGTAGGCTCTAAGGCACTGTAGAACGGAGTTACGTGGGCCAGGTGGTTGACTGTGCCCGTGCGCTCCTCCCCTCACGCAATGTAAATGAATCCAGAGTACGTGATATCCCGATAGGCCATTCATGAAGTAACGTTGCGTATCGGCAGTTTGCATAAATATTCGCACTACACTTCGTGGTTTACTGAAAATTTTAGCCAGATGTTAACGCTATATACAAAAATTACAGAGTAGGTACTGAATAATTAATATTTGGCACTAACCCGGTTACCGTACCGTAACCATTAGATGTCGTTTCGTATCGAAAGCTCCATGTGCAAAAAAAAAAATACTCGAGACTAAAAAAAAAAAAAATGAAAATCAGGGAGGTTTTCGAGTGTTTGTTAATATCGGAAAATTAAGGGTGACACAATGGCCCACCCTATTGTGCTGTCCTAAAATTTGCACGTGCACTTCATAAAAGTTCCACGTGAATTTTTCTGTAAGTTGCACCTGCATTATTGTAAAAATTGCACGTGCGAAATTCTAAATGATTTTGGAGTGTAGTTAAGTAGAGGGTGAAAATGAAGTTTGAAACCTGTCCTGAGAGGTCCGGGTTCGAATCCCGGCGTAACGGAAAAATTTTCCGCTCACGACATGGACGTATTGGCTTCGGCCAAAAAATCTAACAACCAAACTCATCGGTGGCGCATATTATGTTCTCTGAACGTCTTTCGATGAGGCTGCCGAAAGGAATTCTTTATCAGTATCAAAGTAAAAAGTACATAAGTACTTATAGCTTTTGTTTATTCTCCAGTTTTTTTTTTTTTTTTTTTTTTTCAATGTACAAACTCACAGTGATCATAACCAAATTCTAAACTTTTTCGTGGCTCAATATCTTAAATAAAGGGTAAAATTACAACAATGGCCGTAAAAAAAAGGCGTTCGATCTGAATAAATTTCCATCTTCGGCACTGGATCTACAGGTAAAATGGCCATCCAGAGGCAGTAAGATGAAGGGGGAACAAGGTGGCGCCGGCGCTAGGGGCTGGTCTTTTTACGTTTCGGGGCACAGGTATGTGCGACATGCCATCAACTTTTGGTGTTACTGGAGTCTAGTTGTCCAGGACAGTGCGCCCAGCAACGGTCTTGCGCGCCACGTTTGTATTAAAATTATTTCAGTTTCGCTCCAATAAGTCAAAGTGTGTGTTGTGACATGTGTTGGGCCTTGCCTTTGGATATATTTGGATAGCGGCCTTAGTGAACAACCGAAGGTAAAGAAGGTATACACAATTTTATTCCTCTTATCTCAATAACCGTTTTAGATGCCGGCTAGCTATATTTAGAGCAATGACCACGTGCCATAACAATCGTTTCCTGCAACCGCTGCAACTTACAACTATGTATGTTCTTATGTATGTTACATAGTACGGAGGGCCTATCGCTACATTTAGAGGAACAAAAGGCTACCAATATATCATAGGTATATAGGTCGCACAGATGTCGCATATATCTGGCAATAGGTGTAGGTACATACCTACTGCATACTGTTTTAGATACTCCTGTAGTTCTCCCATGCACACTAGCCCGAATATAGGTCGTAGAAATAACTAAAAATAACTGAATTGAACAACAGAAAGTAAATTAACGACCACAAATATATATAGACCAAAACACCTGCTACGGGCATAACTACACACCACTATTCATACCAGATAAAACATAAGTAGGTACATATAAGCAGATAACTATACATCAACAATAAAAATTCGATGGTTAGGTTTATGGGGCCTTGCCTACCAAAAAGATACCAGCACCTATAGTAGCCTCATTTTCATAATTGCTGCAGGCACAGGTATAGGTACTTTGAACTCACTGTCATTGCATCAAATATCTGGGGATGCCAATAAGCGGTTTGCACCAAGTGCAAAAAATTCTGATTTCAGTTGAATATGTAAAACAAGCGGAAACTAGACCACTATTACCTATTACCTAGGTATAGGTAACGGCCTCGATAGCAGAGTGGACTAAATGGTCGACTTTTGAGGAGCAGAGAGAGCCGGGTCACACCGGTTCGATCCCAATCCTACCAAAAAGTTTTTCTGCTCGGCATTCACCTCTGATATGTTCAGCATGTCAAGTGAAATGTATAGCGAGGCTGTGGTGGTTCGGAACCCACCTAAAACTTTAGGTCCCCATCGTTTACTCGATGGCTGGGGAGCTGGTATTTGGTAGTGCTGCCAGCTGAGCACAATGGATAGTTCTTGAAAACGGTCTAGTTGCTGGGCTTGTCCCCCCCAACCCTCTGCTATGGTCGCTATAGGTATAGGTACGTTCTACCATCTATAAGGGTGGGTTTGATAGGGGTACAGCGAGGTATATAGATACACTGACAACAAGAGAAATATATGGAGTAGGTAGTAGGTACCTAAACATGTCCAATTGCTAATGAGGATTTAAAGCAATACACCAGACGATATACGACCACTTTTCCGCCATAAGATTTATCCCTACGAGCGGGACATTGCTTTTAATTTTTTTCCACTCAATTTTGCCTAGAACAGTTCTCAGTACCTACTGTGTTAGCGAAGTACGCAGCCCTACGAAGGCAAGCCTATGCTAGGAAAACACTGGAAATCGATAGTTCGATAGTCGAAGGCAATCATGATTAATCCCCACTCATTAACTTTGAGAGAATGAATTTTCAATTTTCCCTACAACTGAAAGGGTCATTGTGAGGGTGTTATTGTCTTTAGCCAAACCGTGAGCTAATTGGTGTTACCCTCCTTAAGGACCCCCGGAACTCGGCTTTGTCTCTACCAGAAAATTTTCAACGCGAGTGCTCATTGTCTGGGCGACTGAGAGTGCTAAAGCGGACATCACATGGCCCAGGCTCAATACCTCAAAATTTTGTTCCCTATTTTCTCAGTTCCGGGCATTCTTTTTCGTGCTTCCTTGATTCTTTTGTCTGCACCCTCCATCGTGTACCCCAATTTGGGCTGCATTCATGGCTGGCGCACAGCAGCCTCCTCAGAAGAATGCAGCCACTCTCCTTGAACAGCTGAGTCTTGATGTCTGGCGCGTCTGTGCTTTTTCCCTTCAGCATACATTTTCACCCAAAATTGATGACCAAATTAGTCTTGAGTCTCGAGTATTAAATACCTAAGTACCTAAGGTATCACAGGGTTCAGAGGTAAGTTAGTAAATGTATCGGGACCTCTTATAATCCTTCCTCTTGTTTGATTCACCAGGCGTCGACATAACCATTCAGAGGTCTCAAACACGTCATCAGGAGACCCTAATTCACATTCAAATAAGAAAATAATTTAGAACCCTAGAAAAGAGGAACTGATTTATTTGTTTTAATTTATTCACTGAAATAAAGTAAATTTAAACTTTTGTTTTCAGGAGGAAGGCACCTTGATGAAGCCCAAAAAAGACACTGGTCACCATCGCGAGGAATGATGGCCCCCACAATATTTCGGATACAAACTATGACGACTTCCTGACATCTACTGGTAATTTTATGCTTTTTATAACTTAAAACTTAAATTCCCTTTTATTTCCTATAGGTACCAGAGAATGGAGAATGGGGTGGGTACCTAAATTTTTGCCACTGGCAACGGAATATGGCTCGGGAACCTGTTCCTGCACATACCCTCCTGTAGCACTGAATCCTGAATTCCAGGAATGTTGTCGAACTATGTTACAACTGTCAGAATACCTAGCTATCTAATTTAGAGGGCATGCAGGTTCGAAGCCTCAGACTGGGGCAGCAAATGCATGCAATAGGACAGGCAGGTGGCAGTTATACAGATGCTACGCGAGATTACTTCGACCCCTTCTATAGCAAAGGTATGATACATTTATCCTGCAGGGAAATAAACATGGTTAAAACACTGCTACCCTATATACCTGGTATTTTAGCTTGTGTCCCACTACATCCATTTAAAATTCTACTTATAAAATCCAGATGAAACCAGTGACGGAAGTTTATCTATAAACAGGACCGCTGGGCCTGCATTCCTACATTTCTCCGTTCTTGCTACAGCTTGCTAAAGATTAAGTACCTAGGTACCTACCTACCTAAAAAATGCAACAAAAAAAAAGATCTTTTCATTTCCTTCCTCTACCAAAAGTACCGAGAAAAATGAAGCAGCTGAGGGTTCACAGAAAGAAACAATCAAGAAATTAAAAATTAAAAATTTTTTTTTTAATGTTAAATGAACTGGATATCAGATTTCAAACTATAGTAAACGTGACGTTGTCCCGGAGTCAGTGACCTCTTGGGTGAAAGGTAGCCGCGACTTCCTGCATGGGGCGGCCGAGAGGAGAGGGTGGCCATAGGACGCGTGCTCATCACAACGCAACGAATTTATTCTAATGGAACCGGTCCGCACTCCGTCTGAAGCTGCGCCGGTAACGGTCCCCGCTGCAGCTCTCCTGTCTACCACTACCGCACCGCACCTCTCAAGGCATCTCACATTTTATGTTACACAATTTCTTAACTTTCTCTGCTTCAGAGATGGGTTTTGGTTGCTGAAGCCCCTGGACACTCATGGGTTGTAATTTCAAATTTCTCTTCTTCATGCAGTTTTTTGCTGACACGCGCATACCTACCAAATTTCACTGTAATAGGGTCAATGGTGGCAAGGAACCGGACAGACTTTTGCTAGAAACCACTTTTTACTTTCTCGCCCGTATGTAATACATGGGCTGAGAAAGTTATGTTATCGTGCGAAATTTCGATTTTGAGATTTTCATTGCAAAAGGCGTTTCAGAGGTCCTAGATACCAAAAAAGTGGTTTTTAGGTCATGTCCGTCCGACGTACGTACGTACGTACGTACGTACGTACGTACGTCCGTCCGTCCGTTTGTCTGTAGCGCGGCTACAGGTCACACCAGTCTACCGATTTGGCTCAAATTTGGAATATAGATGTCTAAAATCAGTTCCGAGATACATTTTTAATATAATTTTGATTACTCAAAAATTGCGCCCACTATTGTCAAAAAAGTGTCAAAAAAAATTCAAAATCGTGTTTTTGTCTACTCAAGACGCATTTCACGGTACGGTAATAAAGTTAGAACCTTCAAATTTTGTAGTCGTGTTCCCAGATAGATGCTCCAGGATCATTTTTATTGTTTTGGAGATGGGCCAAATATTTGGGCCAAAATTGGCCCATACGTGAAAATCTTGGCCCCATGAACAGTATTAGCCGGAATTTCACAAAAATCCACAAACTTGTGCTTAATAACATTACTTAAAGGTTTGTCGAAGAAATATTCAATAAATTCAAAATTGCGGCCAATATAGGCAAAATAAAGTCAAAAATAGGAAAAAAAACTAGAATCTCGTTTTTGATTGGTCAAGACGGATTTGGCACTACAGTTATAAAGTTAGATCCTTTTAATTTCGCAATAGTGTTCCCAAATAGATGCTACAGGATCATTTTTATTCTTTTTGAGATGGGCCAAAAATTTGGGCCAATATTGGCATTATCGTAGGAAACATTTTCCAAAAATGGAAATCACGTTTTTGATTGGTTAAAACGGATTTGCAACAACACTAATCGGCGGATTTTCTTGAAAATTGGTGAAAGTGGTCTCAGATAGATGCTTCAAGGGCATTTTCAATAGTTATTCATTTACTTAAAAATTAAGACGGTGGCATGCAAAATAGAAAACATATACTTTGCGCGTCGAGCGACACTTCACTGTTTGACGGATATGTTTGAAATTCGTTATGCAGGTGCCTTAAAGTATCATCCATTGTGTGGCAAAATACTTTTTAAAAAAAGTTAAAATTCTGACAAAAAAAAAATTATTCACGTAAAAAAAATCAAAATTTTCGATAAAAATTGCGAGAAAGTCAAGTGCGACCATTGTCGAACCCTTTATTTTTACTGAAGGAAATAAATCTCAATTTCCGAATTTTGCATGAAAAAATACTTTCTCATATTTGCCGAGAT
Source organism: Mesopsocus fuscifrons (assembly GCA_950004255.1). NCBI lineage: Eukaryota > Metazoa > Arthropoda > Insecta > Psocodea > Mesopsocidae > Mesopsocus > Mesopsocus fuscifrons. Next base: position 17,862,842 of record OX465373.1, on the reverse strand, counting down.
ATTACCCCTTACCTCAACCATAGCTATACCTACAATCGAAGGGGTAACCACTCCAGAGATTCCTTGAGATTCCATAAAGATTTCCAAAGATTCCCAACGATAGTCATAGAAAGATGAACCCCGGAGGGGTAACCACTTCAAAAAAAAATTCAAGATTCCCTGAGATTTCATAAAGATTGCCAATTATTCCCAACGAGATTCCCAACGAGTGGTTAACCCCTCGCCTACAATATTATACTGTACCTATATATAGAAACGTAGGTCCGTCACCAAATATCCCATTACTGCGAAGGACATCCAAAATGAATTAGGGGCAAACAAGCAATAATATAAGCAACAGAGGAGATAACAAGCCCGCATGTGCTTCAGCACAGTGGGGAATGTGACCCATATTTCACAAAACACAATCGTCCAAACGAGCCTGCATGTGAAATACGCCCAGCTGCTACGGTCCTATCGAGGAATGGGGGTGCTACATTTAGGTTTTGGATTTGCTATACCGAAGTACTCGTATGGTGGCCACTAAAAATTTTTACTATTGTGATTGGTATTGAAATATATCCAACAAATTGCCTGCAACTGACAACAGGAAGTGAGGAAAATGACATCCGGGATCTCGGGTAGAACCGACTAAGGTTTTTGCACACGGCTAAAACGTAAATTTCACCTTCATGATCAAATCATATTTAGATATTTTTAAATTTGTATAATATCAAAGTTAATCGCACCCCAGCCTAAATTCAAATACGTTAGGTGGGGTTTTCGAAACAAATCGTTCCTGGTACTCCTCGGTACCAGTGACAGCTGAAATGAAATAACAGCAAAAGCGCTCGTGGTGACTGAGGGTGCATTTTACACCCCCCCCCCCCCCTTCTTTCATCCCCAATGATCCATGATTCAATTTCTTTTTTTACTTTACCTGTATACGAAGTATACGTAAGGTAAAGTATTGTATTCGTGCGGGCCAATTTTCGGCAAACCTCAACTTTGAACCGTCATTGCTCCCAGACCTCAAAAGCGATTGAAACTTGCATATACATTTCAGAAACGTCCATGCCTTCGGAATGTGAAAACCAACTCACTTTTTTCATCCGACGAAAAGTTTGCCCCCAGGAATTTTTAGAAGAGGTCAGGTACGCCGTGTCAGTACGTATGTATGTATGTATGTATGTATGAGCGTGTAGCTCCTCTTTGTGGGCTTACTTAATGGCGTTGTGTGTGTAGATTTCCGCGTCCTCTCTCTGGGCCTGCCACAAGAGGATAGGGAAGCCCAGTGTTTAGCGTGTAGGTACAATTTGCCCCTTCATCTTAGCGTTTATCGTCTAATCCCAAAGAGAGGATTTTTTTAGGCTTCATTATACTTTGTGACATAGAATGTCTTTCTTCTCAACACTCAACAGTGACATGCCACTATTTAATGTTCAAAAAATTGGAAATTGGGATAGGACTATAGGGATGGGGAAATGAAGTTAGATAACACATTTTCCAGGTCACTTCGCATACCGTTTTGGCTTCATTCCGAAATTATTTTCTGTCACTTAGGCTGAATTTCACCACTTTCCGATAGTGTTTTTAACGGGAGGATTTAACGAACGGATTTACGTTATCGTACGTTTAGCTTACGACAAATGCGTTGCGCTTGCAGTTGTTTCTCTTCGAACGCACTTGTCGTAAGCTAAACATACGATATCGTAAATCGATTCGTTAAATCCTCTCGTTAAAGACACTATCGGAAAGTGGTGAAATTCTGCCTTAATAAACGTTTCATGTGTGAATAAAGTAGGTAGGTAGGTAGGTACCTAAATATTTACCTAACGATTGCGATAACTACGTACCTATCTGGAAATGAACCTGTATAGATAACTAGACTCTAACTTGGCTCTCAACCTTTCTCTACCATCCACTTCGTGGGTTTGACGATCTTTTATTAAATGTAATGTAACTGAAGGTTATGGCAATGTCCAGCTTATGGACTTGAACTTCAGGTCCGATCCACCACTATAAGCGCTTGGCTAAATGCTCCCAACCCAATATTGTGAGAACTGGAAAACTTGATATGAATATAATGAGACATGTGCCCTGACTAGGCTAGGCACCACTACTACTACTATAGTCCAAGTCAGGCTGGGAGCATATAATAGGTACCGATTACTCAGAATTTCTTGCAAATCAAGGCTGATCAAAACTTTTTCGCTCCTTTTTCGTCTTTTTCTCCCACATTCTGCTTCGCTTGGCACGAAATGACAAAAATACTAAAATAAAAGGGCCTAGAAATAGAGTCTAGCTTGGGGCCTCATTGAAGGTTAATCCGGCTCTGACCACGGCACAGCGCGGCTAGATGGACATAATTCTTTAAGTAGTGACGCTAAGATTAACATCGTGAGCGGGAATTCTCATGGTTCATTCAAAATTACAGTCGTAAAAAATATCCTACGAAATTTTGTTGTTGAAAAGTCATGAGCAAAATTCAACTTTCATGGGTCACCTCATTTCATGAGGAACCTGTTGGGAATTTATGTTCTGAAAAATGAATGAAACGGCTGCTTCGTGACTTTTGTCACGAAACATTTTTCAGCGAACTCTGTAGGTACCCGTAGGTACCAATACGCACTAGATAAACCACATTTTGATTTGATTACGACACTCACTCATAAGCTAATCATAGTTGAACGCGCGCTCTTACAACATTATGCTGACTCGGAAGAGGGGAGATCGGAGACATACAGGGACACAACGCAACTCTCAAAATACTTCAAGATGTTTTCAGAAATTAGATAAATTAGGGGATAGGAACCGGGATAATGTATTTAATGTAGCTATCTTAAGTAGATAGGTATTACCTATTTGTTTTCATTTTATTATTTTTATGACTTTAAGCTGATGTTCCACTTTTAAGTTTTTGCTTCTTTAATTTTTTGCTTATTAAATCTTTTATAGAATTTTTTAATGAGTATGTAAGGTTACCTAGGTACCTAGATTAGGTATGTCCGTTTATTTTATAAGCTGCAACACAGGTGTATCGTATTCTTCGTTCACCTTATATTTTTTAGTACCTACCTATTCGTATTACGAGGGCAGGAACCTAATTATAATTACCTAACTTATTTTGACCACATAAGAGACAGAAGTTAGTGGTGAACGAATGGAAAATTTTATGTTCAAATGATATTTTAATACGGGGGGCAGAGTTCCCCGTCTCCCCTACCTATATAACACAGCTACTCTGCTTCCCAAGGCAGGGTCAGCTGACGATGCGTTATTCTACACTCTTGGCAGAGTGTGACTGTCAACTCATACTCTGATTTGGGTGTCATTAGAAAAATATTGGAAACTACGGAGGAGAAAGGGGGCATGTGGAAATTTGCTGGACCCTTTCTCCACAATAAGGGGAAGGGGGGAATGAAGATAGAGGTACCTACCTACTTCGTCGTAGGGGCTTTTCAGTTTTCTGGGGGGAGGGGGGTTACGAATGGGGGTCAAGGTTAGGTTAGTTTTTCTTACCTACTCCTCAACGTATAAAAAATATTGAACAGGGGGAACAAGGATTTATTATAGGTACTTTGTCGAGCGGTTTCTCCTGTTATTTCTCTACACCTAAACATCGGATATTTTAGGTTTAGGTATGGTGAGGGAGATGGAGGTGCTACTTAAACGGGGTAGGAAGAACACGCGATTTTTCAAATTTGGAGGGGGGTATGAGGGTAGGGGTTGGTACTACTTTCAAGGTATTGTTCGTATTTTGGGGGGAAGGTACCTATACCTTCTTAAGGGTAGGGGTAGGTAGGTACTTTTCACCCTATCGTTCATATTGGGGGGGAGTAGGTATAAGTATTGTTATTGGGAGCAAGAGAAGGGTTTATTCCCATATATGGGCTGAACTGGGAAAACTGGAATTTGGGTTTTTCGGAAAACTAAGCTTACTTTTATTACCATTCTAAAGGGTGTAGAACTTGAATCTGTTAAGGTTTGGGCAGAATTTGGGAATCTGGAATTTCGGGTTAGCCCAAATTTGCTTTTTTCGGAAAACTAAGCTCACTTTTATTACCATTCTAAAGGGTGTAGAACTTGAATCTGTTAAGGTTTGGGCAGAATTTGGGAATCTGGAATTTCGGGTTAGCCCAAATTTGCTTTTTTCGGAAAACTAAGCTCACTTTTAATACCATTCTAAAGGGTGTAGAACTTGAATCTGTTAAGGTTTGGGCAGAATTTTGGAAACTGGAATTTCGGGTTAGGCCAAATTTGCTCTTTTCGGAAAACTAAACTCACTTTTATCACCATTCTTAAGGGTGTAGAACTTGAATCTGTTAAGGTTTGGGCAGAATTTGGGAATCTGGAATTTCGGGTTAGCCCAAATTTGCTTTTTTCGGAAAACTAAGCTCACTTTTATTACCATTCTAAAGGGTGTAGAACTTGTATCTGTTAAGGTTTGGGCAGAATTTGGGAATCTGGAATTTCGGGTTAGCCCAAATTTGCTTTTTTCGGAAAACTAAGCTCACTTTTATTACCATTCTAAAGGGTGTAAAACTTGAATCTGTTAAGGTTTGGGCAGAATTTTGGAAACTGGAATTTCGGGTTAGGCCAAATTTGCTTTTTTCGGAAAACTAAGCTCACTTTTATTACCATTCTAAAGGGTGTAGAACTTGAATCTGTTAAGGTTTGGGCAGAATTTGGGAATCTGGAATTTCGAGTTAGCCCAAATTTGCTTTTTTCGGAAAACTAAGCTCAGTTTTATTACCATTCTAAAGGGTGTAGAACTTGAATCTGTTAAGGTGTGGGCAGAATTTGGGAATCTGGAATTTCGGGTTAGCCCAAATTTGCTTTTTTCGGAAAACTAAGCTCACTTTTATTACCATTCTAAAGGGTGTAGAACTTGAATCTGTTAAGGTTTGGGCAGAATTTTGGAAACTGGAATTTCGGGTTTGCCCAAATTTGCTTTTTTCAGAAAACTAAGCTCACTTTTATTACCATTCTAAAGGGTGTAGAACTTGAATCTGTTAAGGTTTGGGCAGAATTTGGGAAACTGGAATTTCGGGTTAGGCCAAATTTGCTTTTTTCGGAAAACTAAGCTCACTTTTATTACCATTCTAAAGGGTTTAGAATTTGAATCTGTGTAGGTCTGGGCTGAATTTGGGAAACTGGAATTTTGAGTTGGCCCAAATGTGTTGTTTTCAACCAACATAGCCAATTTTCAGTAACATTCTTTACTGAAAATTGGTTCAATAGTGTGGTTCAACCTAGGTATAGTACAGCCCCCAAGGAATAGAAATTGAAGAAGTCTCATCCCATTAGATATCAAAAAGTGTAAGATTTTGTTAAAACTCTAACAAAGAATCGTATCCAGTCAATGTCGTATGCAATGCCTAGGTATATAGGGCCTCAATAGGAACACGTATAATGCCCGCATCACTATTTCTCGTCGCTGTTATAAAATATTCTTTATTATTTTTTAATTCCTTTCTTTTGCATTGACCCTTGTATGCGACAACAATTTTTATTTCACTACGTAAATTTTGAAGACTAGGTGAACTTAAAACTGCATTTAATGAACAATTAACTATTAAGTCGATGTACCTACTGTAACCAATTACTTTTTAAAAAAAAGCGCGGCAAATCCCGAAAAGACGATTCTACACGCGATACCACAAAGACGATTCTACACGCGATTCCACAAAGACGATTCTACACGCGATCCCAAGAAGAAGACTCTACACGTTTTCCTTTTAAAAAAGTGCGCGAGATCTTTCCTAAATTAATTTACTCTACACGCTTTCCTTTTTGAAAAAAGGGAGACAAATCTTTCCTACAAAATTTACACACCTTCTTACAAAGAAGACGAGTTGTTTATCCCAATAACTTTTTAACTGCATATTTTAATATATTGGACCTATACTTGTACCTACCTTCTGTATTAAAAAACGGCCTCGATAGCCGAGTGGACTAAACGGTCGACTTTTGAGGAGCAGCGAGAGCCGGGTCACACCGGTTCGATCCCGATCCTACCGAAAAGTTTTTCTGCTCGGCATTCACCTCTGATATGTTCAGCATGTCAAGTGAAATGTATATCGAGGCTGTGGTGGTTCGGAACCCACCTTAAACTGTAGGTCCCCATCGTTTATTCGATGGCTGGGGAGCTGGTATTTGGTTGTGCTGCCAGCTGAGCACAATGGATAGTTCTTGAAAACGGTCTAATTGCTGGGCTTGTCCCCCCAACCCTCAGCTATTATTATTACCTTCTGTATTTTTAAATTTTCTTTTTACTACCAACTAGGGAAGTTAATGTGCATAGAAAGGGATGAGTTGATGATGGTCATATTTGGAAATAAACCGTAGCCTCCAGATTATTTGGAGGGGCTGCGGTGCATGGGGAAGGAAGTGTTGAACGGTGAGTGGTGATTCAAACTTAAAACCGAGTTGGTGCTTCGACCTTCCACCAAATTTGGATTCGTCATATACAATAGCTAGCTGACTATAAAAGGTTTGGGGGATCTCTCAGCAAACATACAATTTAAAATATACCAAATGTACCTACTGCACTCCAGTCATTGAACGCAGAGCAGGTCTCCGTCTCCGTGATGGAGGTTGTCTTGCGATCGATTAAGTTTTCAGAAAACAGGAGCAGCTTCTGAACTTCTGATAGTGTCCAAAATCAGGGTCCTTATTACTTACCTTCAGGCTAAAAATATGATTACACCTACTTAATCTTACTAAGTACGACGACGACTTTTATATTATCTGCACATAAAAAGAAACTACCAACCAATGGAGCACCTGAAAACGATTCAGTAATATCAATAGGTACCTATATATTTATCATTTAAAAAATGAAACTTGAAAAAGGGCGGTAACAGTTGTACCGTTTCTGCATAAAGTGGATGGGCCCGCAAGGAAGATGCTACACGCACACTTTCGTAAAAGTGTGTAAGGCAGGTCACGTGGTAGTCACGTGGTACAGAGGAGCCCACAACGACGAATCTACACGTATAGGTGTATGTGTGTATGTATGTATGTATGTATGTGGCATTGACCTGGACGGCACACTTTTCAACCGATTTTCTTCAAAATCGGTAGTGACCTTTCTAAAATTGGAAGAAATAAAAATCCAGAAGCCCAGTTTCCCCCCTTTAAAATTAAGGGTGGTTACCCCCCTAAAACACCCCCAAAAAGTAGAAAAAAAATATTTGCTCAAAATCGGCTCTAACGATTTTGATCAAATTTTAGGTAACTATAGAACAAAAAATTACGAATCCAATGATACCACCCACTACCCTCGCATAACTCCCTGGACCTTAAAAAAAGGGGGGAAGTCCCCCTGGACCTGTAAAAGGGCGAAATCAGTGGATTCAGTTTTTTGTGGTATATGAGTAGTTCTGGATATGACACGTGACAACGGCCATACTCGTTACAAATGGTATATAGCTTATTTCGAGCCTCCCCCCCCCAAGGGGGGGGGGGGCAATTTTGAGTGACTTTTAAAGTGCGGCTTATGGGGTCTCAAACTGTTCGGGCGAACGTTTTGAAGCAAGTTTTTGTATCAAAAAGTTTTTCTGAACGTATCCAAGCACCCCACCCCCTAAGGGGGGTAGATTTGAGTGGTTTGCGAAATATGGGTTGTGGGGGCTCAAAATGATCGGGAGATCGTTCTGAGGCAATTTATATGGTCAAAATGATTTTTCGCCGCACCCCCCCCCCCCTATGGGGGGAGTTTTGGATACTTTCCAAAGTACATTGTATGGGGTATCAAAATGCTCAGGGAAACGTTCTGAGACAATTTATTTTGTCGAAACGTTTTTCCGAGCTTCCCCATCCACCCCACCTCCTTTTAGGGGGTAGTTTTGTGTGGTTGCCGAAGTATGTCGTGTGGGGTCTCTAAGTACTCGGGAGAACATTCTGGGACCATTCCTTTCGTCAAAAAGTTTTTCCGTCTTTAATCATTTAACCAAGGGTTTATTTCTAGGAATCACGCAAATAAGCAGGTAAAGTTTTGTCCGACCGTGTCGTACCGCTTGTTCTAGAGAAAAATCTGCAGGTTTATTTGGTCAGTCAATCAGTCAGTCACGAACAAACGGAACGATATTATTCTTACTCGTATTTCGTAGGAACAATAGTTTGGGCGTAACCTTTGTAACGAAATATCTGAAACGCATTCCCAAAGGGTACAGACCAAATTCTCTTCAGATTTCAGACCTTCCGCTCTTGATAGAAATATCATTAACCAATCAAATTAAAATACAATCATCGGATATTTTTCAATACGAACAACCAGCAACCCTTAATTAGAAGCATTTAGTGAATGTGCAGTGGGGAGGAAATGTCCAGCTGCGATATCGAACTAAATGAAGTTGACATTACAATTTTCGCCGCGGTTGAAGAACAAGAAAACAACTCTGACAATAGTTGCACAGGGTGCGGTTGCAAAATCCGAGAGCGTCACAAAGAATAATACGTCGTCGTCGGCCCGACAGCTGCTCCGCACTAATTTCAAGATGCAAAATCTCGAACGCTTTCAAGAAACAGTTACGTTTATTTTTCGCAAACTTACGAGTAGATATGGAGACATGAGATATCCCAGTCTGATTGTAATCGATTTTCGGTAACCGATTCAATCCAATCAGGAAGGATTAATCGGACCAATGATTTTTCTTCGAGTCTCCCGCGGGGTGTTAAGACCCACCCTAACCTCGTTAATGCTTCATTGGTTCCAACGGACCCGCAGCACCAGCAGCCTTGATTGCCTTTCCCACTGTGTTCGGTAGATTGTTTAGCCAACACGAGAAAATCAGACCGTTTGGAAAAGCTAATTAAAATTCAACGACCCCATATGTTCTTGTTTTTGTTAAATTATGTGAGGTAGAACGCACGTAAAATTTTCGTTGTTTATCACGAATGTTTACTGAAAACAAAAGATTTCACATGATGATTTCAATGTTTTTGTTCATAGCGTGGATGTGAGTTTTCTTATAATCTTCGAATCGCATATCTCAGAACAAGGGGGAGCCAGAGCCGGTCTTGAATGGAACCAATCAATAGGAACGGGCCCACTGACGGAATATTGAGGCGAACAATAGCCAGTTGAAAACTTGACTCTTGCCAAATATGAAATATTGAGCTAATAAATTTATATCCTATTTTTTGTGAAACCCTTCTGAAACGAAGGATTTTTCACGATTCTTTACTGAATCGGAACAAAATCTCAGAAACCTTTTCTCGTCATTTTTATTTGCCCCTTCCCCTGTTTTGTAACTCGTTGAAGGCTTTCCTACCTTTGGTACTTTCGATTCGTTTATTATTTTTTTAAAAACAATAATACCTACTGCAATAGATGGTTCAAAACCAGAAGAAAAAATTGTAAAGAGAGAGAAAATCATCACCATAGCATGACGCTGTATGCTCTTTAGGAAGGTATGTACCTAGATAAAACAAATTATTTACACAGTAAGTATACACTCAACAGTGTACACCGTTAATAATTCACGACATCTCACCACTGGCCAGGCAATTTAAATGAGAATAATAAACGAGCCGCTTCAACGTTCTGTAAGCTCTTCTCCAAACAACTAAGTAAACAAAAAAGTCTGTTGATGCCTCTTGGGCCCCGAAGGGCTGGTCAGCCCGTTGACATGTTGATCTGTCATCGCAGATTCCCACTGCAGTTCAAGGACAATTGCAAGTGCAGTTGCAACAGAAGCAACAGCATTCATGACGCAATGCGTGTTTACGCATTGAGCCCATCCAAACCAAACTGGATTTCCCACAACCCCACCAATAATTCCAGTTTTTCCGCTGTTTCCCTCCTTATACTGCAGTGTTTCAAATGCTGATATACCTACTTCCATAAAAAAATAAATAACAATAATAATACGACAACTGTACTCTACGCCATTATACGCAGGGTACTCTGGCGACAAGAAAGGAACATAATATATGAAGAATGTACTTTCTAATTTTATGCATCTCTCTTTGACAACAGTACCCATTTATTTCCTAAGGGTGTGTCCCACCATGCCCAGTTAAAATTAAACTGGAGATTTTGTCCTATGTTTACCATGTTAAATTTAACTTTTACTAGAGATTTTCTCCGAGAAAATCTCCAGTTGTTTTTTAACTGGGCATGGTGGGACGCACCCCAGAATAATTTTCCCCCGGCAATGAACTTTTAGTGAGGATGGCAATCGCTCATTTACCTACACACTACCTTAGTAAGCTGAATATGGAAAGGGGTTTAGTTCCACCTCACTATGCAGCAACAAAAGGTAGAGAGGTAACCCCATCATAAAAAGTTACGCACCCATCCATTTTTTTATTAAATTAGAAAAATGGTAAAAAAAATTTCGGAGGAAGCGTCAGCTATTGTCTTGAAAACGGATAAAGGATGGAATATTTAGAAGACGAAATGCATAAAAAACTTGTTAGAGACGCAAGTTTTTATGCAAATGTTGCGAAACAAAAAGTGGTTGACGCGGAGACAGTTCAGCTCCTCTCGCGAATGACAATGTTTTCGGAATCGGGGACGAATTCTTCCCGATCCAGAGAACCTGAATTAATATAAATCGTGGGATAGCCTTTTATCTGTTTTGACTACTGGAATCGCAGGACAGAACCCTTTGGACCAGACCGAGGGAGTAACCACTCCAGAGATTCCACTGAGATTCACTAAAGATTTCCAAAGATATTCTAAGAAAGATGAACCTCGAAGGGGTAACCACACCAAAAAATTTCAAGATTCCCTGAGATTTCATAAAGATCTCCAATGATTGCCAACGAGATTCCCCTCGGACCAGAAGCAAGCAACCACAGCTGTAAAGCACTGCTTTTTGGTTTATACTATATTCTGTAGCTGCAAGAGTTAAAGACTCGGGGTAGAATCACTCTAGTCTTCACCAGGGACTCGGCAGAAAAGTTCCGTGAAAATTTTTCTTCATCTTTTTACTTTTTAAGTATAAAATAAGTTGCTCTGTACCCTGTGTAGAGAGGGATCTGGTCAAAGCCATTCTTAATGGTTATAAGTTTAGAGGAAGACAGGAAAGTATTGAGAAAAAGTTGGTCTGTATAATCCTCCCCTAACGCCTAATAAGCAGTAACAAAAGAGAATAAGGCCGCATCTTCCCACAGCTGCCGCCTCCCAGCTCCTCCCCCAGCCAATTCGTTCTGGAGTAGCGGTCGAAAAGTTCGGGGTTGACAATAAGGAACCCGAAATTCGGTGGCCTTTTCAATGAGAACTGGATCGCCGTCGTGAGAACTTTTAATTTCGAGGGTTGCAAGTGAGTACGCATAGTGCGTGAGTGGTGCGAGATGTCAGGTCACAAGGGGTTGGATGACCCTACCAATACAAGCTTCCATTCACTAGTAGACAATGCAACAGGGTGCCCAAATGTTTACAAATCGTGTTCATAAATATCCGGATTCACAAAGCTGGAAAGTCACAAATAGTTTCCGACTATATTTTCCTAAATATTTACGAATTACGAATCACTATGATTTTTATAATTAAAAATGTTTTTAAAATTTCAACAGTGGTGTGACGTTTCATCAAGAGAATGACGTCACAGTCCTATCCTAAGGGTACCTGTGCCTGTTATGAAGATCATTTAAGCTAGGTTGGGGTGGGATTACCCAGGAAACAAATCTAGAAAGAATCTATAACAAGATATTATCCACTTATTCAACAAGCAGTACAATCAAATACCAAGGATCCGTTAAATAAATAAAATCAGCGATAGGATAAACACTTACTTCAATACAATACTTTTTCTGCTTAAGCCAATTGCCCACAAGAGTTCCTAATCTGAGCTCGTACAACAGTCCTTGATTCAAAATTAACACACGAAAGTAGCCAAATATTTACAAGAACATTGCTTAACCCTACTGCGATGTACAATATCAGCCCTGGGTGCATATTAATGAGACTAGCCATTGTCGCGGGCAAAGAGTCAATTGAACGTGGAGATGCCCGCTGTTCCCTTTCTGAACTACAATGATTTTCCATTAGTGCCACTTCAGCAGGTGGTGCCGCGAGTTTTCATCACTTTCGAGGACTTTACAAAAGTAAATAGTGCTGTGAAACCTACAGAGAATGGGCGGGTACAAAGTTTAGTGGCATTGTAAAAATTTCGAAAAGGAGGCGTCATCAACCAAAAAAGGACGCATGCAGATTGTTTTGTATTCGTTATTAGTGCCTTTCATTTTCAATGGGCAGCCACCTGCAGTTTCATCACTTTCGACGAGGCTTTGTAGGACTGTAGGTATACTTTTTTTTATCGAATCGAATCGAACCACAGTGAAAAAATCTTCAAGACTCGAAAAAACCGCATAATTTTACTCCCAACCATTTACCTCGCTTACGAAATTGGCCGAAAACCCCCAACCGTATAAGCGGTGCAAAACTGCCGAGGAAATATACCGAGAAAACATAATAATAATTCCATAAAGGTTATCAAGCACGTGGATATTTTAAAAGAAGCGTTAGACCAAAATGTAAAGAGTGTAGATCTGTTTGCACAGATGCGAAATAGAACAGCTGTTGCGCTGTTGCGAGGCACCCCCCATGTTAAGAACGACGGGCCCTCGCCTTTACAAAGTACACAATTACTTCAGCTTCTTGCCAGTTTTTCCTTCTTTACGCCACGTTATCTGCTGATAGGTATATTTGCCTCTTCGAGTTTTATCGCATTTCGCCAATAGGCCCAAAATCGGTTGTTGGAAATGTAAAAACCGTTTAGCGCAAATTACACATCCCTCCAGCCTCCAAACACACTGAGGGCCCTTCTTCAGTATCAACTTCCGTATTGGAAGTACTTATTTCCGCATTTCGCGAAATGTCGACAAATGGAAGTATTTTATGGCTGTGTTCACCATAGGGAGCAGCACGATAATACCATCATATTTTATGACCGATCAAAACACACGCAGTAGCTGTTAAATTCCATATCACAATAATGAAGTCGAAAAGCCGGAAATCTTACGGCATGGGAAAAATCGATGAAGTTCTAAATGGTTCTCGCGAAAAATCCAATCACTCTCTTCATGGTAAATAAAGGGTTCGACAATGGTCGCACTTGACTTTCTCGCAATTTTTATCGAAAATTTGATTTTTTTTTTTTACGTGAATTATTGTCAGAATTTTAACTTTTTCTAAAAAGTATTTTGCCTCACAATGGGCGATACTTTTAGGCACCTGCATACCGAATCTCAAACATATCCGTCAAACAGTGAAGTGTCGTTCGACGCGCAAAGTATATGTTTTCTATTTTGCATGTCACCGTCTTAATTTTTAAGTAAATGAAAATCCATTGAAATACCCTTGAAGCATCTATCTGAGACCACTTTCACCAATTTTGAAGAAAATCCGTTGATTAGTGTTGTTGCAAATGTGACCTAACCAATCAAAAACGTGATTTCCATTTTTGGAAAATTTTTCCTACGATAATGCCAATATTGGCCCAAATTTTTGGCCCATCTCAAAAAGAATAAAAATGATCCTGGAGCATCTATCTGGGAACACGACTGCAAAATTTGAAGGTTCTAACTTTATTAGCGTACCGTTAAATGCGTCTTGAGTAGACAAAAACGAGATTATAGCTTTTTTTCCTATTTTTGACTTTATTTTGCCTATATTGGCCGCAATTTTGAATTGATTGAATATTTCTTCGACAAACCTTTAAGTAATGTTATAAAGCACAAGTTTATGGATTTTTGTGAAATTCCGGCTAATACTGTTCATGGGGCCAAGATTTTCACGTATGGGCCAATTTTGGCCCAAATTTTCGGCCCATCTCCAAAACAATAAAAATAATCCTGGAGCATCTATCTGGGAACACGACTGCAAAATTTGAATGTTCTAACTTTATTACCGTACCGTGAAATGCGTCTTGAGTAGACAAAAACACGATTTTGAATTTTTTTTGACACTTTTTTGACAATAGTGGGCGCAATTTTTGAGTAATCAAAATTAAATTAAAAATGTATCTCGGAACTGATTTTAGACATCTATATTCCAAATTTGAGCCAAATCGGTTGACTGGTGTGACCTGTAGCCGCGCTACAGACAAACGGACGGACGTACGTACGTCGGACGGACATGACCTAAAAACCATTTTTTTGGTATCTAGGACCTCTGAAACGCCTTTTGCAATGAAAATCTCAAAATCGAAATTTCGCACGATAACATAACTTTCTCAGCCCATGTATTACATACGGGCGAGAAAGTAAAAAAAACTGAAAATAATTTGTCTGCTGAACACGCACACAACGTTAATGATAACGAGCTCCTGTTATTGTCTTTATCCGAACCGAAACAAAAAAGATCCAAAACTAAAAAACAAGTTGTCCGCTTGGACGACCTTGCTGGTTTTCTAACGGTCCCGTCTTTTGTCTGGCTCCTGTCTAACCCCAAAAAGGTATTTTTGGCTCTCAGGGCCCTTTATCCCTCAATGGGACAGCCTGGGTACAGCCGCTAGACCTTTTTCGGAACTAGTTTCGCTGACATTTGACCCATCCAACGGTCGATTCTTTCAATTCAAGCTGCTACAGAGCTTTCAAGTAGCTGAAAAGAACCCCAGTGGAGAAATTTTTAAGTTGATTTCCGCCCAAGTTGTTCAGTACAAAATCGACTTGGCAAATGTTAAGAAGGGTTTTATTTTAATTGATTCCGACCCATTTTCACTATTAACAATGGAGACAGAGAGTTCTGAAATGTAAGAATTTTCCGAGGGGTTTACCACTCGTTGGGAATCTTGTTGGGAATCATTGGAAATCTTTATGAAATCTCAGGGAATATTGGAATTTTTGGGAGTGGTTACCCCTTCGGGGTTCATCTTTCTATGAATATCAATGGAAATCTTTGGAAATCTTTATGGAATCTCAGTGGAATCTCAAGGAATCTCTGGAGTGGTTACCCCTCGGAATTTTCCAAAGTCTACTTCAGATTATGTAAGTACCTACCGAGGGGTTAACCACTCCAGGAATCTCGTTGGGAATCATTGGAAATCTTTATGAAATCTCAAGGAATCTCTGGAGTGGTTACCCCCCGGTAACTACTTAAATAAACTTTCCCGCGATAAAATGCGTTGAAGTAGTTCTAACCGTAAGACCTTACAAATATTTCGCACTTTACTTTCAGGCACTGAAAATACATCCTTCCAAATTGTTTCAATAAAGGTAATTTCAAAATACGACTTCGACCAGCACGACCAGTGCTCACTCATGAGTAGTTGCACCAACCCTTCTGAAACTAATTTAAGATTGGATAATTGAGGAACAGTGTGAGTGCGACAGGTGGCGGGTAGCCAGTCAAGGGGAACCTTTGGCGTTTAAATAACACAGACAAGTGCAGGGAAATGACCCTCAAGAGGAAACAAGGAATAGTGTAGTTAACCCCAGCAAACCTGCGGAAGCTAGGTCCAAACCTGTCAATCTTTAACTTCAACGGAACTCGGGGCTATTGTCAAGAGGGCATTGTAGTGTGAAATGCACGTGGTGTTGCCCTTCAAGTCCTTGTGGTTTCAGATTCACCACCCTTTCAACACGGCGGCGACAAGAATATTAATTACAGCTAGGACGCATTAACAATAATTTTCTGATTATCTTTACGTAAAGGTTGTTGGGCCGGACTCCGGACTGTGAGAACGACAATTTTTTTTCGTTGTGTTTTAAGGTTTGGTTTCTGCTGATGACGCATTTCCGCCATCCGTATGATTATAACATTGCGAGTGACAAATTGTTTTTAATATTTTCTGTTAGATAAAAATATTCCAAATTTCACCTCAGTAATTTTTTTAGTAAAGTGCTGGCGTAGATTCCCCACGTTGCTAGGACATTACCGAGGGGTTAACCACTCGTTGGGAATCTCATTGGGAATCATTGGAAATCTTTATGAAATCTCAGGGAATCTTGTAATTTTTTACTTTCTCGCCCGTATACATGGGCTGAGGAAGTTATGTTATCGTGCGAAATTTCGATTTTGAGATTTTCATTGCAAAAGGCGTTTCAGAGGTCCCAGATCACAAAAAGGTGGTTTTTAGGTCATGTCCGTCCTCACGTACGTACGTACGTACGTGTGTTTGTCTGTAGCGCGGCTAGAGGTCACACCAATCAACCGATTCGGCTCAAATTTAGTAAAACTGTAAAAGTGATATCAGATAAATGTTTAAGACTCTTTTTCAACAGAATTTTGATTTTCCAAAAATTACTGTCGTAATAAATAAAAGAATAAACAAGTAGTTTGCCCGTAAGCTGAAACTTCACCGTCCAATGGATATGCTTGAAATTCGGTATGCATATGCCTTTATTTTGAGTGGTTACCCCTTCGGGGTTCATCTTTCTATGAATATCATTGAGAATCTTTGGAAATCTGTATGGAATCTCAGTGGAATCTCAAGGAATCTCTGGAGTGGTTACCCCCTCGAGTCTAGCATTGGATTTTATTTATTTATTTATAGGTGATATAAATTAAAACAAGTTTTCCTCTCACAAAAATATTAAATACATACGTACTCGTATTTAAGAAAAACCCACTGAAGAGTATAAATATCTCACGACTGAGAAAAATTTCGGAAAGGCTCTGTTCAAACGGGCAGACAAAAGGCCCCAAAATTGTTTGAGCTGAAGAAATACCTTCCTTTCGAAGAGGGTCGTTTGAGCGCCCTAGGCAGTAAGGAACAATGGACTCCAGCGTATAGGCGTAAAAGAAAAATCAAAGATGTCAAAGGCATATCAAAAGTAAAGTAAGGGACTCTCCTTCCAGTAGGGTTGTTGTTTCTTAAAAGGGGATGATTTCGAAGAGAATGAGACGGAGTTCTGGAGTGTGGTTATGTTTTTACTCTTATCCACCTATCCCATGAAACCTTGGACTAAGAGCTATTGACTTACAATATTCCGCTTATTAAATATAATCTTCCTGCATGGTCAAACTACTGCCTAATATTTTTTCCATTTTTGAAAAAAAAAAAGTAAGAATAAAAAAGTCAGAGTAAAAGGAAAAGAAAAGTAAAAAAAAAATCGAAACTTAAAATTTCATCCAATTCCAGACTATTGTATAGGTATAGGTCTTGTGTTCCTCGATCGGACTCGCGTTAGGGTCCGATTACACCTTACAATAAATATATGATCCTATTTTTATATGATCCTATTTTTTTAGCATCATACAAATTTTAGAAAAACTGCAATACACTTTACAATAAAAATAGGATCATGTTTAGCAAAGACGCCAACTTGACATGGTAAAAAAATAGAATTTTGAAGATTTTTAGGGTCCTTTTTTGAACCGTTTTAGGTTAAATAATTTCTGCTATATTCTTTCAATTCATCGTTATAAGAAATTCGTACTCCTCCACATTTTCTATTAAAATACGGGTCATTTCCATTCCACTTACCTCAGCCGCCATTTTCAACCAAACAACAACAAACACACGCAGCATAGAGGAAGGTAGTTGCAGCAGTTATGATACAATTTGTACCGGCCGATACAAATTGTATCATAATTGACTCAATTCACTTTACACCTTACAATTTTTCTTGATCATATTTTTTTATGATCCTATTTGGATTGGAAATTGTAAGGTGTAATCGGGGGCTTACCCTATCTATGTACCTAACAATGAAACGCAAATAACCAAAAAGTGAACCTTGAAGGGCTCAGGTGGGTAGAGAACCCTGATCAGATACAACCCCGCACCGCGCACCCCTATCAACTTCCGGAATATGGAAACAAGGGCATAAATTGACCCCGACTGACTGCGTCCAACCGATCTGTCTGCTGTACAGTTCGGTATGCATTTTAAATTAGGACCAGGGCCCGGTGTGGATAAAAAGGTCAGAAGCTAGAGCCTTCATTCACTTCGACCATCGTAAAAATTTCAGTCATGTTTACTTTTATATCTGTCTGTGTTATATTTAACTCTAATGTAAATTTGCGAGCTTTTATTACATTCTTCTCCCGACAAAACGTAACCATACACCAGAAGGGCGTCATTAAGAATTCTCGAAGAAAGTACCTAACTGTTAAATTTTGTAATCCCCCCCCCCCCCCCCCCTTCGTCCGACGTCTCCCGTCAAAGAAGTTGACCTAGATTAGACCCTAATACTACGATAGGTACACGCAGGTATATGTTATTTCTTCGGTTTTGGTAAATCGTTGAAGGTGTCAATACTGTCAGACCTTAGTCGGGAGCAACTACAAAGAACTCCGTAGAAAAAGTAGACGGAGAACACTCATGAGCAGACACGGATAAGCGAGAAAAACCAGAAGATGGCAGATGTGCGCTGGACTACCTGCTCCGAGAAATTAATCTAATTCGACGCCCTGTCTGCTCACCCCTCTCTTTACGCTCCAGTAGCCATCAGCGGCCCGACTATCTCTGCGTGCTTCTGCAAGGAATCTCTGCACTAGAACCACCGAACCAGATCCGATTCTATATCAATCAAAACCGCTCTCCTGACACGTCAAAATATCGAGGGCACCAGACGAAGAAAAGACGGTTAGGCTCCAGCCTCCCTGATTATGGAGGCCTCCTGGAGTTTTCCGTTCAAAGAAGACTTCGAAGGGCGACCGAATTACCAACAGAATGTTGAGTGACGTATCGTTGCACTCTCCTCGTTGTCTCTTTCTTATCATTCGGATAGGTAGAGAAACTTTTACCTTATCCTCTGGGCGCCTGGAGGAACTATTCCGTAACGAAACATTTCCGCAGTGCTGAATTTATATACTTCTAGGGTGGTAGGACGATAGATACGCCAGGGTGTTCGGTAATCCATTTAGCGTCGCGGTTCACTGGTTCTGGACAACATAGATAACAAGTGACTTCCGGTTGCTGATGGATCACTGGCCGCTTTCGCGCCCTCGCTCCCTTCGCAGCTGCCTCTTTACCGATTGCGACAGCCGAAAGTCTATTTTGACCAAACCACTCAAAGTAAGGACAGGAGATTGAAGTTTATTCGGATTTTTATGTTTTTTAATTTGGGGTTCCCATTAGGCAGCTGGCTTCTCGTTGTTTAACGCACAGGTAGAAATATATGTTTCCGGGTCTGCACGGGCAGTAAACGAGTAAACATGGCGTACCTTGTTACTCAAAATGAACTGACACATGCTAGCTATATTTTTAATTTCGTAATTTTCGACAGGTGGAGTACATGTGATGTTGAAGTGGACGCTGGGGCACAAGCTCCCCACACCAGGACCTATCGGGGCAGCGGAGGGCCCCGGCAGAGCTACTCAGATACCACCCCAGGATGAGCCATCACGGCTGCATATTCCGCGACGCCGTCGAAGTTGCGGAGGTGTGCGCAAGGCATCAGTACGAGCACTCAGGCGGCAGTTCGAAGAAAACAAGGAAAATGAACCTGTTGGTGTGAGTAACTTGACACTCTTTTCCAGTTAACGTTTATCTATGTATCTCGGCTTTTTCAGAAAATAATCTTAGGGTAGCAGAACTGATTGACAGCAACTGAAGAAAACATTCTTTAGTCTCAAAAAGGACAGGAAACTCTTGCCTCCAGAAGGTTTCTATAAAACCTTTCTGAAACTCCCGAACATACCGTCAGGAACTAAAGGCAAAATTTAATTTAAGGGAACCGGCGTCCCCTTCCGTGGTCCTGCTCCAAAACCACCACTGGAGGACCTCAGCAACTCCCCTGATCAATATCGTCCAACTCCTCGACGACGTTTGCTGAGGCGGCAGAGCCACCCTCTGCGACTAACCCAAGACTCAGTCCACCCTGCAGACGTCGCCAAGAATAATGTTGAAAACCCTGCACGACGCCTGTTAGTCCGGCAAAATTCCGAGGAGATCGGCGATGTGGTGGACACCAGAAAACCAGCCTCCACTCTCAAAACAACGGGCACTATGCAGATCGAATACTCACCGGGGCCTCTTACAGCCACCCAGAGCCTCATGTCTCTACGGCGACGTCTTACTAGATCAATTGACGCCCCGAAACCTGAAAATCCACTCTTATTTGCTCGGGCTCCGCATGGTGCAGGTGCCACAATCAACAATGAAAGCTCTCCTTCTTTTGAAAGCGTTTTGGAAGAAAAAAGCATATTTGAGCAAGTCACAAACAAATGTAGTTTTTTAACCACACTCCGTCGGCAAAACTCTAAACTTGAAAGCTGTCTGATGTCTTCATTATCTGAAAGGCTTGAATGGCTCCGGTTAAACAGCAGCTTAGGTCCATCGAATGTCCTCGAATCCTCAGGTGAAACGAATCAGGGTAGAAACGCAACTGCGCTTCAAGTGGAACGTAATACACGCAGGCTGGAGGAGGACGACGAAGAGCAACAGCGTGATGTGAAGCGATTAAAAGACTGTGATAGTTTACAAGTGACCGGAGCTGTGCGCAGAAGGTGCAAACGACTCGACACCAAGAGGGCCTCTTTCTGTGATAGACTGAGAGCAAAGACTGACCCCCGCAGGACCCTCATGGGCCTCACTCTGCCAATGGGTAAGTTATCGCTGTTATCAGTAACTATCGACAGGTTTAGGAAAACGTACAAACTGTATAGCAATAAAGCTATTTCTACGGAACTTTTTATTCCCAACAGGGATCCCAAGTCCTGCTGCGTCAGACGATTCCGGACTATGCAGCTTGGGTCTGGAGGGCATCCAGCCTCTCAACCTGTCTCCAATTCGAGGACCCCTCACAGAAGAAACCATCTCAGGGCTTGCGTCAGGGCCTGCCGACTCAACAACCTCATCACTCCTGGTCAATAAGTTTTCCCCCTTTTCCAACACCTCGTCTTTCAACTTCAACAAGCTGTCTTCATCCTCCCTTGGATCGTCTCTGCGAAAGAGGTTAAACGACGAAGAACTTGAGTTAAACGGGTCAGGGGAGGAGATGGTGTCAATGGTGAAGACCCCTCGTCTGGAATATTGCACAGAAGGTACTCATCAATTCTCGGCTGATATTCGCTATTTTAATGGCGTACTTTTTCTGACCGACAACCTTTTTTTGACAGAGCGGTTGACCGGAAGTCCGTTGGCTATGGTGGAAAAGCGGTCCCGGTCTCGCCGCTGCTTACGGTTCGTCTCGCCAGGGTGCAGCACCAGGCGAAGATCCTCTACAGCGTTAACCCTATCTAGTGCTAAGCTCAGAGAGGGCAGGCCAAGTAAGTCATATTAACCGGTTGCGAGGTAATGATCCGACAACAACGGTAGGATTAGCTTTTACAAGCGACAATTTGAACGAAATTAGGTGTAGAAGGCTCGAAGTTTATTTCTGGCGAGGATTCCTAAAGGGCCCTCATATGGAAGTGCTCATATTAACTCCAATTAGAAAGGCTTTGAATACATGGGGTTAAATGGGAGCGCACAAAATTGGCAGATTGTATAGGTACGAGGAACAGCTTTTGTCGAGGGGTTAACCAATTGTTGGGAATCTCGTTGGGAATCATTGGAAATCTTTATGAAATCTCAGGGAATCAATTTTTTTGGGGTTCATCTTTCACTGAATATCGTTGGGAATCTTTGGAAATCTTTATGGAATCTCAAGGAATCTCTGGAGTGGTTACCCCCTTGGCTTTTGTTATTCGCTGTCTGACAGGTGGACTCAGAGCTTAGCACCATCAATAATGTTCTTTTGTAGTAGGTATATGCAAACAAGAAAACTTCTGGAATATCTGCCCGTTTATGGAAATTTCCGAACATGTTGAACGGCTAATGAAAAGTTTGTGACACTACTATTGCAGATGTAGGTGAATTGGAGCTACGGGTGTACAGTAATTGCAACATGCTCACCATACAAGGTAAGCAGTGTAAATTAAGAAACCAAGGTAGGTATTTAAAATCCTTCTTGTGGATATTTCGAACGGCGGACAATACAGAGTATAAGAACGTATAAACAGACGGAATGGGAACAGCGAACACTTGATTTATTATTTACCGGACCCTTGTACCAGTTGGAATTCATTTTGGTCAGCACTCAGCACGCAAGCTAGCTTTCTATAAATTTTATGGCAATCGCTTGAACTTTGAATGTTTCATATAGCTCATATTGTTACACGCAGCTTTTGAATTTTCTGAAGAAGGACTCTGACACAGACCACACCCGTTTCCGGTTTCCGGTTGGTATGTGAAATTTATTTATTTTTATTTTGTTTCTATTTCTTAGTTGGAAGAGGAATCGAGCTACACAGACCTGGAGGTCGCGGTTGCAATGCCTATGCAAAGGTGAGTTAAATTCAAAGTAAGCGCGTTCTATAGGAATTTGCGAAAACGGAGAAAATGAGAAAAGGTTTTTTAGGGAGGATTGCCTCAAAGACCTCGCGATCCTACGAATTTCAGTGATAAGGGAGCAGATCCCAGAGAAATTTGCATATTTAAAGATGACAACACTTGTAACAGGGTAGTTTTCTCCATATTTTATTACCAATCTAGCTGACGTCAGCTATGAGTATCGACCAGTTCGGGGGATTCACATGAAGGCCGAACAAAGCAAAGGGGTCGAGGTATACGTAGCAGCCATTTTAAGCTAATCTTCAGCTAATCCGCGGAAAATGTAAAATGATCCCCCGCCCTGCTCGCTTCGGGTGGGAAAGTTCGGCTTTTTGCAGGGAACGCTTTAAAACACGTTCTCATCCTCAACGTGCGAGGTTAGTAGGCTGCTCGCGCTCTTGACTAGAGTCAAATTTGAAAAGTGTCCAAGTGTACAATTTGTGCATCAAAGTGCTCTTCCAAATTTTTAGTGCTTCTAGTAGGTACCGGTACCTAGCTGTCACCTACTTCGAGGTGACGCGAAAAAAACTTATACTAGCTCAACACTCAATCACAGAGACTCAATAGAATTAACTAAGCTATGTCCTAGACCTAGACCTTTTCAAATTATAACTGAGAGGTCGCAAAACACTTGGGCGCTTACAAAGATTTAAAGCTTTACTAAGACGACGCACAAAACCTAGGTAAATTTAACTGTTAGGCTGCATGTGTCCCACCAAACTCGGTTAAGGGCAAATCGTCAATTTTCTCCTAACAGAGTATAGTGGGGCGAAACCATGTCAAGATTGTTAAGCAATTTAACGATTCTGAATTGTTCACGCAGTTGATCTATAGAGCTGGTAATGGGTAACCTACCCCAGATTTGTACATGGTGATCAAGCAGTAAGGTCATGGAACTCATAGGGACTGTTGTAAAAAGGACGAAAACTGTACCCGGCATTTAAAAAAATGATTTGAAACAGGTTGCGTTAGTTCCGTCCAACGAGAGGACGTTTTATCGCACGCCGGTCCAGCGTGAATCGAGCTGTCCAAACTTCGACGAAAAGTTTTCTTTCGAACTTCAGCCGGAAGACATCAGCAAACGAATTCTAGTCTCGGTTTGGCATCGAGATCGTGAAAACAGGTGAGTTCATTCTTTCTTTTCTCAATTCCAGCTTCGTATGGAAATATGCCGCATCATTTCATATTCCAGGCCATATTTCCAAATTCCTTCTTTTATTATTTCAGTTTTTACGAGTTATACACATTCTAATGCAGAAGCGTAGGCAGAAAAAAGGCTTAGTTTTGTTTCAATGCGGCAATGGGGGCGCAAGAGGTGCCGATGTCTAGGCACCAAAATAAGGACATACTTTATGGTAAGGCAGTGCTGCCAGCTAACCACGACGAATAATTTTAGCAATGGTCAATTAGACGAGTCCCCCCCCCCCCCCCCCCCTCCCCGTACTATATGGTCGCTGGAGTAATTATAAAAATGCATTTGCTTTTTTCATTAGAAATTTGGTTCCTAGCCAAATTAGAAAAAATAAAAACTGGCTGCTGATTTTTTGTGGGACCGTCAGCATTTGCACCAGTACCTGCTCCCCTATTATTGCCATGTTCGTACATACACTGGTCACAATAAGTAGGAGCAAATACAACTTGGGTTGGCCCGTGTGTAAGTTGGGCAAGTGCCAAATAAACCAGGAATTTCCACTTGGTCTTATGAGGGCTTATTATGTGGAACTGAGCCATAAATCACGGAAGACTGGAGCAATGAGGTGGAGTTGGACAACATACGAGCAACATCTCCTTTGCAGAGACCAGTGCCGTCCCTTTCCATTACGGCAGTCTACGAAATAAATTAAATCTTGGATTCAACTCGGAAAAACTCCAAAAATCCGACTGAGGAAATTAGCTCTGGTTATTTTAATGTCACAACATGGTTATTTATTTTTTACACTTTCTCGGTGGTACGTACTACAAGCGAAAAGACGCATTACATAGCTATAAAGATAATTGGAGTTTTTGGCAGAAGTGAGAGTTAAAAATGAGATATTATTACGTAAGCGCACTTACCGACCCCACTAATGCAAAGCACTCACTTTCGTTTTGTAGTCACATGGTACTAAATTGGTCTCAATTTTTACTGGAGGGAATTTCGAACATTACCCTGCATTGAAAAATATTCTTTGTTTCTGCCGAGTTTAGTGATAGGAGACATTTAAAAAGCACGAACATATAAAAATGAAATGTATGGGTCGATAGATTTTTTTTTTTTTTTTTTTTTTTTTTACGTTGACCTGGACCAAAACAAACCTTATTTTCCCATACTATCGTAAAAACTAACCTCTAAAAAAAACATGTAACGTAATTATTCGATTCTTTTAAGAACGCAAAAATTCATTAAGGGTCCACTATACCTGACGGTGCATTTTTTGCCGCCCATAAGATTAACATTGCGAGCGGCTATTCATTTTCAAGGTTTACCCTTGGTTGGAAAGACAAAAAATTTTGCCCGTACCTAGCCCTAACAATGTTCTAGGGAGTGTTCGAAGCAGATTTCCCATTTTGGTACTGGTTTTCGAGATACAGCACTTTTCTTGAGGGATGCGAAATCAGAAATCAGTGAGAAATTGGGAAATCTGCTTCGAACACTCCCTAGAACATTGTTAGGGCTAGGTACAGGCAAAAGTTTGTGTCTTTCCAACCAAGGGTAAACCTTGAGAATGAATCGCCGCTCGCAGTGTTAATCTTATGGGCGGCAAAAATTGCATCGTCAGGTATAGCGTCCTCTTAAAATATCTTTTGGTTACTTCACAGTGTTTGCACAACCAAACAAACTCCACATTTCGGACCAGTGGGTTCATTGATGTTTGGTTGTGCAAACACTGTGAAGTAACCAAAAGGTATTTTAATGAATTTTATGTTCTTAAAAGAATTGACTGAGTACGTTACATGTTTTTATTGCAATAATGGTATAAGGCTGGATTTAGCTAATTTCGGAATGGAACGTACCCGAATTATTGTCTGTAAGTTAAACAAGGTTGTCATGCGTTGCTACGGAAATAAAATTCTGACTTTATTTACCTTAGCAACGCATGGCAACCTTGTTTAACTTACAGAAAAAAATTCGGGTACGTTCCATTCCGAAATTAGCTAAATCCAGCCTTAGTTTCTACGATAATATGAGAAACAGTGCTTTCTTCTGGTTCAGCAGGACGGAAACAAACATCACCCTGGGGATGTACATGTAAGTTCGTATACATTTTGTTTCTAAAATCAAAGCGCACTGAAGCCGGTCCTGCAGTAGGGGACTTGCGGTGCTTCAGCAACTCACCATGACCAAATCGTCCTCAGTCTTATTGATTTGTGGACTTGCTTGAGTTTGTCAGGGAATATAGGACGTCGCATGGCCTTGGCTTCCCCGGCCGCAAAGGATATTAGTGACATTGCTAGACGTACAGTGTCCTGAGCGCCGTACAAGTACCTACCTTTCGCCAAGGACGGAGCGCAAAAAGAAAAACTTAACCCACCGTGAGAGGAATGCGAAACGAACAAGAAGTACAGGTGGAGTTTTTTTTTTGCCGTTTAGTAAACGGAGCACGAATCTTTGCAGCTAATCAAGTTTTGCCAACCTTTTTGTGCGCCTTCCTTCAAAGCACCGAGAAAAAACTGAAATCAATTTCTACACGAAACCCGCGAAATTTTATCAGCCTCAGCACCCAGAATCACCTATATAATAGTTTAGCCTGTTAACTTCTGGAAGGAGAACTAGCGGGGTTAGAATGTCACCGACATGGAGAAATTTTTTCCAGTTTTCCCACTACATAAAAAATGAAAATATTTCTGGTCCGATTTTTAATAACTGTTATCGGTTACGGAGGGTCGAGTGACCCGAGCGTCGTTGGTATGCAGCAAATAATAAATTATTGTGTAACGGGCTGGCCCACACTCTCAGGCATCCGAGTCATCCAAGGCACTTATCCAGGGAAAATCCAGCGACTTAAACAACAGTGAATGATAAATTACTGAGAAACAGGGTGCTATCGGACTCAACCAAGGCATTTCGAGGGAAAGTCCAGTGAATTAAACAAAATTAAATGATAAATTATTGCGAAAAGGGTTGGTCCACACCCTCAGGCATCCGACTCATACATGGCACCTCGAGGGAAAATCCAGCGAATTTTTAAAAAAACCGAGCAGAGAGAAATAAATAACCTAGAGGACGCAGGCTCGGTTTTGGGTCTCATATATCTCCAATTCTGTTTATCATCGCAACTTTTCCCGAGTTAATCGAAAAGGTCCGGTGGGAAGGCACTCCACAAAATTGCTGGTTTTAGGCCTGACCTATATTAAAGGAGTAAAGATCGATAGGGTCCAGCAAGGAGCGTGAAGGCGCCTAGCGACGCGGGCGCGGTGTGCGGGGCGTTCGCGAACTAACGCGTGCAGATCCAGGGCTCGCAGTCTGTTGTCAGGAACGTTCGAAATCGTGAAGGGCCGAACGCCTGCCGCGTCTCATTACTCATTCATTGTCCTTTTTGACTGCCTATTATCGAAGCAAGTGCGCCGTTTTGCTTTGTTCCGGTGGTTACGGTGGAAGTCAAAAGTGGGTGGTTTATTTAGATAAATAATTAAGCACTGTAAGCTTTCCTCGGAGATAAAGTATGTGGAATATTTTTACTTCTCATACACTGAATTAGATAAGTTTCGGTTGAAAAAACGGGTGACCCACGAAAAATTTGCGTCGAAGAGCTGAGAAGTTCCACATCCCCATTCAGCATCAATCATCCATTCAAAATCAAACCCAGAAATCCCTCAGGGCCTCTAAAATATTTCTTATGCTGGAGACGGAGCGATAATAGATTTCCCTTTATTACTAAATCTTTCATGATCCTTTTATTCTATTTCCTCGTACCGTGATAGGAAAATTAACAAGGCAACTTAAAGCTACACTCGGAAACCTCCTTAACTCCTATACAGGGCAGTGTCTCAAAAACTACTCTCTTATTTTCGGAGCAGCGAGGGTGGCACCGTGTCACAGTGGATTTTAGTCGCTGAAGATAATTGTTCCCATGCTTGCACACTATTGTCTATTGGTACTAGGTGCACCCCACTAAGAAAATAATTGTCAGGATCACGCTATAAATTCAACAGCTAAAACATATAAGCGGACTTATGCAAGTGCACTCGGAAGAGTGAAAGTGGAATATTGACAGGGAAATTGGTATGAGACAGGGATGTCTTTAGTATCCCAAGCAGCAGCGGGAACGGTGGGTGGTCACGGGATCAGCAGTGGGCGGCGAGCTAGTTGCAGGTCCATATGCAGCACTTCGTCCGACACCTCCCTCAGTGACTCCCCGTCCAAAACTGCTTGACAAGCTGCGGCGTAAGTCGCTCCTCTCTTATCCCCTAAAGGATTGTTTGTAGAACCGGTCAAATAGTAGAAACCATGGTTCATTTGCTTTTTGCTCGGTTCAGTTTTTGAGTTGAGCCCATTAACAATCCCGAGGTCGTTCACTTCATATTTCTTCCGAAATCGCCGTCATTTACAAAATCACCCACTCAAGTACAACGAAAAATGGAGCCCAATATCTCACTCATAAGTGAAGGCCGTTTTATTCTTTCTGTTCTAGGAGAAGCGAATTCTTGGGATGCGTATCGCTTGCTGTGAAGAATGCTGTTAAAAAGGTAAAAGAAAAATGAATCTGTGAATTCGTAAAATAATTCTTCACTTCACGTTCACCTCGATGACATCAAATGAATTCTGGGTCACGTCCATCCTCCCGCACCCCTGTAACGCCTGGCTTCAATTATTTTCAGGACATTTGTGGATCTTTCCGGCTGGCGGCCCAAAGTGGAGGAGGAGGTGGCAGCAAAGCGGCCAGCCGGGCGGGGCTGATGGCGCGACGCTCGGAGTGCAGCAGCGTGGAGGAAACCATTACGGTTGACTCCGAAGAAGCGCAGGATGACAGTTCATTCCTTCGGCATCTCGAGTTGGAGGTGGGCGAGCCCGACGGCCGGCCTGGCCGGACTCTCTTCACCACTACGAAAAACCTCGTCAAAGCTCCCGGCGCGGGCTTTGGTTTGTCCATCGCGTGGACACAGCCACCAAGGTTCGTCCTAAAGGCTTTTCTGGTTTGCGCAGCCAGTGTAAGCGACATTCTTCTCGTAAAAACTTTTCAGCTGGTAGCTCTTGACAAAACAGATCACCTTTCCGAACCTTGTCTTCTGAGTTCAATCTTTTGCTGTATGCTGACGTGGTCTACTAATTGTGCAGGGTGGAACGCGTGGAGGCTGGACAAGCAGCGGACCGCGCAGGCATTTGGGTCGGCGACTACGTCATATTTATTGACAAACACAACGTGGTGACCAAGTCCGAAGAACAAGTCCTCCAGATCATCAAGTAAAAGCCATCGTTATCAAACTCGAAAACAATAGCAGCAAGACTTTTCTTTTTGTCACTGGAGACACTGATGATAACCAGCTGCTTATAGTAGTCGCTATTGCTTACATAAGTTTGTCCCAATAATCAGGTTCATTCCAGCCAGTAATGACTAGAACTATGGGTTGAAACGAGCCACAATTAGTAGGTAGTGATGGAATCCTATTTAGTATTTGCATCTTCTTCATTCCACCTTGGTATACGCCAAATCCGATCGAAGAACTCCACAGGATTCCACCACCCAGAGGCAACGAACTGACACACTGAAAATTTTCCAGGTCCTGCGGCAATGAGCTCGCGCTAGAAATCTACCGCAAGACTGGAGTGCCAAACGGAATGATGGAGCCAACGCCCCAACCCTGTCCCTCAAGTAGTAGTACCCTTCCTCCCGCACACACTGCCCCACGACCCAACCCTCAGCCCTACCACTCGCCCCGGCCAGGGACGGCGTGCTCCGGGGGAACCGCCTCCACCTCACTGGACCTGACCAAAAGGCGCCTACACCTCCCCCACGTTGCCTTCTCCAGCGAGGTTGGTGCGGGGGTCATCGTTTAGTTAAACTAGTAGAACGGATAGAAAATTGATCAGGGTGGCGACGCGAACTTCGTTATGGAGAAAACTCGCTGGTGAGGAGCTAATTCTGACTGAACGAGGGGTTAACCACTCGTAGGGAATCATTGGAAATCTTTATGAAATCTCAGGGAATTTTGGATTCGGGGTTCATCTTTCTATGAATATCGTTGGGAATCTTTGGAAATCTTAATGGAATCTCAGTGGAATCTCAAGGAATCTCTGGAGTGGTTACCCCCTCGTGACAGAACAACGTGAAATAACTGCTCAGTCTCTGATAGTATCAGTTTTCGAGGAGAATTATTCAAGTACCTCTGAAAAGTGACGTAATAGCAGCTTCTCACCAGAGAGTCTTCTCACTAGCGAGATCTGATTCGCCATCACTGTCGCCGCTATTTGTATAGCTTGATTTGGATTTGGAAAATAAGGCTTCATGGAGGTTCAGCTTGTTATCTGTTGCTGTCAGTGTATAGCTTACAGAATTTACCCTCAGCAGAAAGGATACCGATGTGTCCAACGAACTATTGCACCTGTATAAGAAAATAATGTAGAACGCACACGACAGCTGCTGTAGTATAGAGTAGACATTACCATTTCATGACTTACTTAGTAGGGTGAGTTTCCCCACTTCACATGAATTAATGAGAAGCCATCTTCATGAACAATACCCTCCCTTCCCCATGGTACTAACGTATTATACCTGTAATTCCTATTCACAATACCTCTGCTTAAAATAATTATTATGGTAGAAATTAACTAGAATACCTGAATAGGTACTATACGATTACTTTCCTCAGAACAAAAAAAATACCTCAGGATTTTTTTTATCTTCTTTTCCTCGTTCAGGTAATAGATTTTATTTCCAGTAGACATAAACAATGTCCCAGTAGAATAGGCATTTGTTTGGAGATACGTGATGGTTCAGCAGGGCCAATTTATACGAAAATAGCAAGGGTATTATTTTTAGTAGCTATTTTGTATTAATTTTGCACTAAAAACCTATTCTTAGCTTCATCACACAATCCAAGCGATTCATTTCAGTTTAGTTCAAAATTTAGTTTGGCATACAAGTGTAAGTTTTTTTTTGCGCATCAAGGCCAAGCAGCTGAAAGCTTAATTTTTAATTATTTTAATGTTCACTGCTTACTGTTATGATTTCTTTTCAGTTCACCTACAAACTTCTTTTCTGTGTCGCTTACCCTATTGTGAATATATTATTTCATTTTCGTTTTATTTATTTTTAAAGTTTTTCCCATGATTTATGCTAATTTGTATAAAAAAGTATTTAATAGTTATTTTGACACTCCCTGTCAAAATATTCCAGCTAAAGAGGCTAGAAAAAAAATCCGTCGGATTCTTACGGCAGATGATTATTTTTACAGTCAGCACCGTCGAATCTAGAGGAACCTCAAAAAAGGACAGTGTATCAGCTCCTGAATAAGGAGCAAAGCTATGCCAACACTTTGCAATTTGGTGTGAACCGATTTCTCCTCCCACTCGCTGAGAGAAAAGACTTCCTCAATGCTTCCCAGCATCACACCTTGTTCCAGAATATAGAAGAGGTATTATCGTAGTACCCATGCCCTAAGACGCGTACACGTTATTGCATATCACAAACCCAAATTTGATCAGCAGATTTGTCAATGGCAGAACCGCCAAGCACAGTGAATGTCGATCAAAATTGTGCTTGTGATGTGGAAATAATGGGAATGAGTTGTGATACAAGGGGTGTTAAGTATCTCACCGCGATACGGCGAGGCGGTAGTTAAAACTCCGTATTAGTTGATGTTACCATTGTGAAAAAGAGACATGAAGATGTCGATAAATTATTGAGCAGAGAAAGACCACGGAATTGTTATTTAGGCAGCTACTTGACGTAGGTATTCAAGATTTTAGAAATGAGATATATACCGACAGGGTTAGGTTTTAGGTAAGAACATGTAGGAATGGGCTTCAAAATGTTTGTTTTGCCTGGACGCAGCTCCTCCGTCTGTCTGAGGACATTATAGAGCAAGCCGTCCAAGAAGATATCGAGTCTCCAGGTTCCTTTCTCGGGCGACTTTACTTGAAACGGGTGAGTTAAAATAATAAAGTACCTGTTTATTAGGAACATGACCTTAGTATCTACCTACATCGCATCGCACAACCTAATTTTTTAAGCGGAACAAGAGGGAGATCTCGAAAACTATCTTCAATTTGAGCATTTCAACAGCAAATGACGAAAAGAACTGTTTATACTAGTAAGGACACAACTGCTGGCACACTGCATAACCATTTTCCCTCAGGAAAAAAAATGAGCCTTTCGTTAAAACTATTTTATTTCAGATACCTACTCTTACTACGGCATATCGGAGATACTGTTCCGGTATCAAGCGTGCAGACTGTCTTCTGGTAGAAAAATCGAAAAATACGGAGTTTACAAGGTTTTGTTCCGAGCCCCCCGTGCCCAAGAGAAAGCCGGACCTCACCACGTTCCTCCACAAGCCCCTCGAGGTGAGAATTTGAAACTAGGGTGGAAATCATAAGGAAGAGAAAAATACATGACAATGGTCTCTCTTTACTTCTTACGCAACAGCTACTCGTAAGTCTACTATACTGAGATTCTAGATTTTATAAGAGTGCACGAGCACGACAGGACTCTGGGTTATGGTAAGCGATTGGACATTATGATTTTGGAATCGTGAAGACCCCACTTTTGTGAGGGAACCGAAATCTGGAAACCTCAGAAGAGAATTGAAAACACAATATTGGTTATAATATGGTTATATTTTTAGCATTACCGAGAGCTCCTAAAACTGACGACCACTGTCCTGAACCAAGGTAAAAGTAGTGAAGACGACCACTATGCACTGTCGAGGGTTGTCCACGAACTAGACACGTCCTATAGAGAGTGGACAGCAGGAGCAGGCATCATGGAACCTTCCGAAGAAGGCCGGCCACTACTCTCAGTTCAGGACTTGGAAAGTCGATTGGTCTTCACGAGGTGTAAGGTATGAGAAAATCCCTTGAAGATAAGCTTAAAAAACTGAACAGCAGAATTCCAGCAGAATCTCGTTGTGCCCAATTCGACTGACATCCGGGATTTTCACTTTCTCAGCCGTTCGTACTGAGCGCACCAGGAAGACAGTGGCTGTTCGGTGGGGACCTGAGCCGAGTGGAAGGCCGGTCCGTGCGCCCTTTCTGGGCTCTACTATTCACGGACATGATGATCTTCGCCAAAGTCAGCCGTGACCGAGTCCTATTCATCACAGAGGAACCACTCTCCCTACTCTCCGTTTCTCAAGCCCTTTTCAATATAAGGAAACGAGGTAAACTGCTATTTTTCAAAAGTATTGGCTACAATGCACTTCACTGGAAGAAGACGACAAAAAAAAATCTGGAACCAATCGAAGAAGAAAATAATTTTTTTAATTTTCAGCAAATGAGTTCCGACTCCTCCTGAACACAGGGCCAACGGGGACTGACAGTCCCGCGAACGCCATGTGTGGTCCAGACCTTGTCCTCAACCGCACGCCTAGAAAGAATGCCAAATGCAGAAGTATCGCTCTACGGGCACCCAGCCCCGAGCTTAAGGCTGTGTGGCAAAACCTCATTCAACGCCAAATGTAAGTACCAGCAAAAAGCAACAAAAAGAATGAATAACCCATTGCGACTTGTGGGGGCGGTTGAAATAGGGTAAAATAAATAATGATTTTGTATATTGTTATTTTTTCTACATCCTGTTAATTTGCCGGCACTGCTCTTTCCATAGAATCCATTTGAACACAACTCGAGGCGGGACTCCAGCGAGTTCTCCACTGGAGTCGCCTGACCCTCCTACTACCCTCTCCGTGGGCACCCTGGACTCGCTGTCCCTCCGCAGACAGGTGCGTCCACTCCCGCACTTGCATCACGCAGTTACGTGCTCGCCCCGCCATGTCATCCATGAAGACACCCCCACCACCCCCACAGGGGAGCCAGACGGCTACCAGCCCCTACTCACACCAGACTCTTCGACCCCTGAACCTGAAGACACCCCCAAGAAAGTACCCCACTGACAATTGCCAACCACCAGCAAGGGAAATCAAAACAAAAGAGTTCGGTTTCCCTGTTAGAGGACGCAATTCTTCTCAAGTTTTCTCAGTGAGAGAACAATTTAAAGAGGGGAATCCCTAAACCTAATTCGAGGTTTTCCTGTAGCCATAGTTTTGTCAATTCCTATACTCAAAAAGTCAGTGCCGAAAATGCCGAAATGCCGAAAATGCCGAAAATAGTCTGCGACGCAATGAAAAATTACGACGAAGCAACGTAGAATACTGAGAATGAACGATGATTTTTACGCTGTTGATTTTTTTCACTTGCACAAAAAAAAAAGCACAACTGACAAGTACTCGTAGGATAACGAATGCGGACAACAGAAAACAACTCCTAACATACTATCCTATAAGCAGTTCCAAAATGATTAATTCTAGGTAGGGGTATACACAGCTATCGTATAAGAGATAAATTGAGATTTGAAAAAACCTCTAGATGTTGTTTAATCACAACATTTGTACTTGGTGTAAGGTTCAATGTCTCCCAAATATTGCCGTATTTCTTGATTCATAAACTACTAATTTCTGGTGAAAACAGTGTACGGCATATTATTGTACCCACCAGTTCAGTGTGAAATTTGACAAAAAACCCAAAGTTTTACCTCATGTATATTTTTGCCAAAACGTAGGAAAAAGTGAAATTTTAGTTTACTCACTAATTATTTCTATAAAACCTATGTTTATTCTATGTAGAGGTACCTCCCAACCAAGGTACACGAAAAAGAGATCAGAGCAAAATAATTGTGCTACATATTTACCTACCAATATTACCTAGGCCAAAATATTTCTATTTCTTTTGAAGACTATTTTTATGTGAACTTAGATCATTTGTGTAGAAGACCGCCAAAACAAAGGAGAATATTAGATAATACCGTTCAAAAATATTTTTTATATTTTTCGGCATCTAGAACTATCGAATTTTCCTTTCGAGTACAATTATTAGAGCGACTCGGTTCGTTACAAATGTGATAGAAAATGATGTCTTTTAAAATTAGCTGATTCATAAATATTTTTTGAATAGTTATAAATTTGGAACTGAATGAAAATTCCAACGAAGACGGTCTAAATTCTGCACATACCAACTTAAGTTTGCTGCACATTTTTTACTAGATGTAGGTTATTTCTTACAGTTCTATTGATGTCAAAAATAAACTATTTAAAAGTCAACATACCATCGTATCCTATTTATTTTGGAGAAAAACATTTTGATTTTTTTTTCTTCTGAGTCTCCCTTGAAATACACCATGAAAGAGGAAAAAATACACAGAAAACTTTCTTGTCTCACTGATATAGAAATATTTTGGCTTAGCATAGGAAATTGTTGTTGGTCATTTGAATTTTAATCACACCGAAATGTTTTTCTCTGATTTTTAACCTTTCTAACAAATAGTCACTAGAAATAGTAGGTATGCCACTGGTTAAGGATAACGCTGAACAACAGAAGGTACGTCAATCCTCAAAATGCATGGGCAACATCTTTCGTTAATGTTTAGCTCAGCCAGAAGTCACCTGTTACTGTTTTTACGCCATCAAAAGATCTTATAGAGAATTTGACCTTTTTTAGCTTTTTTGGTGAAAGATTACAGAATTTAGAATAGAAACTAGACTATAAAAAAAAAGTTAAACAATAGCTGTTTCTAGACATCAGCCGTGGTTTTCATTAACTAACGGTTTATTTTTCTCATATATATATTGTCATCTCATACCTTGTCCCATCCCTATACAGAGAAAATTTGAATTTTTTTTACTCTGTAGGTCGTGCAACATAATATTTATCTGATTTTAGTTTTATTAGATTCCCGATCATTCCCCAAAAATTAGAGTTAGTTCGACGCTCCTCTGTCACACTGACCAGAGTCGTAGGTAATGTTTTCCTTCTGCACTTTCAGACCTGAAGGTTAAGGTAACTGACATTCCAGAGGACGTTATATCATTCCTTAGAATTAGTGAACATTAGGTCTTACAGGCCATTTCACCATATAGTCAGTTATTATAATAGAATAGTCAGTTTAACAGTAGCAACCACCAAAACTGTAAATAGAGTTCACCAAACTTTACCAACCAAAATTCACAAGAATTGAGAAGTGTGAAATAATGTCCCATCTACGTACAACAACAAAATATGCGACCTATATTTCTAAACTGATCATCCAATTTCAAAGTCGATCTCAGCAAAGAACGTTAGATCAAAAACCGAAGCTGACAGAAGCACCTTAATTTCCAGATATTATCCGAACCTAAATCCTCCATGACACAGCGAGGGTTTGAGCCAAAAGAAATTGAAATAAGTAAAGGATCAACGAAGCAACTCAACGAGCTCATTGACCACAAGTGCCGTCAACTGGGCAAGACGAAGACCAGCAAGGGAGGTGCTATACATCTCGCGGAGTGGATGAAGGGACAGCTAGGAAACTCTCAACCTGAGCCGGACCCCGGAGAAAAGTCCATTCCAGAACCTGAGCCTGAGATCTGGTCTCAGGAAGAGCTCAAGAGAAGAACGAGTCAGCTCCATGTCACGTCGTTCATAGGAAACAGGAACGAGAGCAGGTAGGTGACATTTCAAAATAGAAAAATTTTCCGCAATGAACTCCGCCTGCGGTACCGTGATTATGTAATTTTAAAGTGGGTGTACATGTATTTGACAGAGCCCTAGTACTTGCTGCCTCATATACTCCTAAACAATCACGTACTTCCCTCATAGGTGTGAAGAAATGGACCTAGCCTCTGAGCGCAGCGCATCCCGCAACACAGAGTTCAGTCAGCAATCGTTCAGTACATCCGAGAGCTTGACGACAGTAAAATCCAATCACGCAGACAGACCGGTGTCGGTCTGTAGGCAATGTCGAGATACGTGCCTCAAGGCAGAAGCATATGAAGACGACGACTATGATGACACATGGGGGTCCCTCATGCTCTGCGGTATGGGTGGAAAGGCACCTGACCCCTTTGCGCCCCCTGCGTTACCGGCTATATCGGTGCTACCTCCTACTCCCGATAAACAGGCACGCTGCACGGCGTGGGAAGGCCCTCCCCGTTCCCCAAGCGTTCTTTCCGAGCGACCTTGTTCCTCGGCACCCTGTTCGCCAGTCCCAACTATTGTGGTAAGTTACTCATCCTTCTAGGACAGTGAGAAAAGCTAAATGACTGAATGAAAATATTAAAGCGACGATTTTTTATTTCAGAGACCCCACAGCAGAATTTCCGAAATAATAGAAGGCGACGAGGACGAGGACACACCGGAGGGTTCCTTGCAAAGCAGTGAACTGGATCCACCGTACAGAACTCTTTCATCGTCACTAAGGCGTTTTGGCACGTTAGCGAGTCTGGATCATCTAGGCTCAGAAGATCCGCTGGAAGAAGGTAAGCTGAAGTCAGGTAAACGACTAAAAGGTAACTATGAAAACAGAAGTACCATAACGTTCATTCCCTCTCATTAGATGAGTCAGAAGAAGAGGAGGAGGAGGATGAGGAGGAGGAAGAAGAAGAAGATGAGCTCCCAACTACGAATGACGTGTCAGAACGACTCCCATCAACAATGCCGGCGCGACCACCATCAACCGAACCGAAAAGAACTGAGCAGTGCTCACCAATGAGAAACGGCAAAACGTACCCTGAAGTGATTCAACCTGTAAGAAGTTGGGTGGCTCCAGCTGAAGTCGCGCACCCAGTCAGAGGGTGGACCGCTCGAGCTGGATCCTTCGTCGCCGAGAAAATGGCTCTTTTTGAACGCCTTAGTGCTGGAGACAGCACTACCGTCCGAAAAACTTCGTTCCTTGAAAAGTAAGGAAAAGATATAAGTAATATTCTTATGAACAAAAAAATAATAACTAAACAACTAGACTCAGACAGGGCCTGTCTAATTGGTACTGACTGTGACTGCAATATATTCCCACAGGTACCTGAAACCTAGCGGGGAGTGCCATTTGGACTCACCTCCTGACCAGGGGACCAACACGTCGTCGTCAGGGAGAGGTGAGGATGAAGGAGAGACTTCAGGGGCGACTTCAGGGGAAGAGGTCTGGGGAACCCCGACGAGCGGAGGAGAGACAGGAGAGTTCGAAGAAGAACTAATAGGGGAGAGTGCAGCGCTATCAGTAAGTTACATAGAACCTGTATTGAAATTTTATCAAAATTAATCTTTCTGACACAGTGATTCATTTCGACTTTCTCCCTTAGTTCATGGACTCGCCACATGGCTCAATTGGGGGTGCGGACGACGACACAGAGCAGCTCATGGAGGATCTCCTAATTTCTTTGCCCATGCTAGCTGCTCGCGTACCAGGGGTGCCACCTCGCCGACGATTAGAGCCTCTACCAGAGGAGGACGATACTGACGGCTCTTCTGCGCCTTGCAGTCCCAAACCCTTGCATGAAGTGGCCGCTGAACAGGTGATTCCGTCATTGCTCCAAAATACTCATAACTCCCTTAGCAACAGATTTTATTTAGGAGGAATCAAGGTATCAGACTCTTGCGGAAAAAAGCCAAGAATTTTAAATCGAATGCATTGTCGCAGGGCAGAGGTTCTTCGGGGTATCAAGTGCAGCATCATGACAACTGTCCGGAGTTTGGAACGAGCAGTTCGGCAAGACCTCTGGCCAATCGCAGGGAAGCGCCGGCTCGTCCAAGAATAGGTAAACTTCCCCAAACCAAAATTCAAAATCCTTCTTATAACCACAACAGAATTTCAGAGCAGAGTACCTACGGATTCACTTATTACAACACTGAGTCAAAGGAAGGAAGCCATATCCTTTTGAACCACAAAGTCATTTATTTTAGGTTTAGTAGAGATAGGTCAGAAAATTTTTCAGCCCACGAGGTCACCTGTTTCTAGGTACCATTGACCGCGCTCTAGGTATTCAGTCAGACGAAGAGGAGGAAGAGGACGAGGAGGGCGACTCGGGAGGAGGAAAATCTCCAGCGTCACCCTCACTCCTACACCGCCTCGGTCTCCGGCGCAATCGGGAGGAGGGGCGGAAAAGCAGCCGACTGTAAGTTCACAGTAAAATATTGTAAATACACGTAAATGGGTATTAGATGTTGCGCGTATCTCATGCCGTCGACCCGCAAACGCTGTAATACTGCGATGAATTTGAAATTCCCTGCTTGCAGTACCCATACGACGTATTTGTCCATTTAACAACAAACGGAACCACACTTTTACCCCAAGAAATATTGTTAGCGACTTTCCATGGATTTACAGTAAGGAAGTGTCATGGCTGTATAATTTCTGTCCTCAGCTTCATAATGATCATTATATGTGTACCCACCCATAACAAAGAAATAATGCAATAGTTGCATGTTCGCATGATAGTTTAGAATAACAGTAAGTGTGTTGCATGGTTCGCATGTTTTAGAGGCGACATTATACAGGGCCAAATACAGCGCATCCCTAGACCAGGAAGTATGACTCTGACGCCTCTCCCAAAACTATCCAAGCACCTGGAAAAGCTACCGTCAACAAGAGTGCTCCTGTCTGCTATCCCTATCCCCAAACGCTTGTCAAGTATGAAGATGCCGGTCAAAAAAGTCCACATCCAAAGACTTGTGCGTCGCGTAACGCGAAAAGCAAGGTCTAAGCGAGAAGTAGTGGACATGCCTCACATTGAAGTCATCCAGTGGGGCAATGATAGATTTGGAAATGACTGGCCGGCTAGATTGAAAAAGAACGTTATGAAAAAGATTCCGAAATTACCAGAAGCTCCAATAAAACCAATGCGCAGAAGCCAGGCGATTCGAAGACGAACTCCGAGCCCTACATACTCTCACGGTGAGTTCCACTTCAACTCCCCAGGTAAGTTGCTGAACTTAAGTGGCAGACGGGTGGAACTTCAGGCGCCCTATAATGCAGGACTGCTGACTGCTAAATTGATTTAAATATGCTCAAGCAAAGTAACAACTAACAATAAAATACTCACTAATGCTACAGCGCTAAAAAGGAAGTACTATAGGTAGAGCCTAGAATCCTGTCCAACAGTTCTTTTTTCCGGTGAAAGTTAGGTACCCAGGGCTGGGCAAGATTCACTAGAAAGCAAAAGAATAATCGACAACCAATTTTTTCCAGACTCGGGTTCCTAAGTGGCAAAAAGGAGCAAGAGAGTACAAGCCGAAACAGTGCGGCCTACGGCGGGAAACCTCTCTTCAAGTACCTCTTCAACCGAGAAACTGTTGACGACATACCTACGACTTTGCCGAGGGCGTATACGACGCAGCGCTCCGACGGCAAGCAACTGGAAAGACGTTTCTGGAAGCAACTACGAAGGAGAAGAAGTAGTGCTACTTTGCTTCCGTCCACTTCACCCCAGGTAGCAATTTGATCCTCATCTGAGAGGGATCGGTAGGTACAGACTGAGTTATCAGCCAAATTAGTTTAGACCAAAACAAGGGAAACTTCAAGCTGCGACTGTAAGAATTGTTTGGAATGCCACCAAGCCCAGTTAAGAGAAAACTGAATATTTTCTCCAATGCTTACCATGTTAAATTTCCGAGAAA
This sequence comes from Mesopsocus fuscifrons, assembly GCA_950004255.1. NCBI lineage: Eukaryota > Metazoa > Arthropoda > Insecta > Psocodea > Mesopsocidae > Mesopsocus > Mesopsocus fuscifrons. The sequence goes on along the minus strand of OX465373.1, from coordinate 17,823,086 downwards.
ATCGGCGCTTTTCTCTCAATCGAGTATGGTAAATCATTTCTATCAAATTTTTTAAGAATCTTTGATCATGTTCAAGAAGTCACCAACTCAAATAATTGCGTCAAAAATTAGGTTGTGGAATTTTTAGTATTCTTTGTAAGCATTACTGTTTGTATACTACAAACCTGGTGTCTTCTCCTCAAAAAAGGGACGCGAATACTAAGAAACTATTAGGAAACTCTGGAATATTAAAAAAAAATCACTTCACTATAAAATTATATACTCGATCATGTCGGCATTTAACAAGCAATCGATCACTCGATTTACTAGAGTTAATGATGTTCCAGAGTGATAGATAGGATTCTTTGTCAGGAACACCTTTCCTTGGGGCTTTTGTGCTTTAGTTCTTTTTAAATATCATTTGGTGCCCAACTGGACATAAAAAGTAACAATAAATTTTTGCTGTATACATCATGGCTTTAAGTAGGTATAGTCTTAACTGAACATTGCGTAGTAGTACCCACTTATTTCGCATTACCTCCAAAAGCCACCATTTTTCAAGAATCTTTGCAATATTAAGACGTGAATACTAGGGATACTCTTCAATTTTTAGAAATTTTATGATAAATCTACTTTCGTTACGATTTAAATATTAAACTTAATACAAGTCTTTAGATGACCTCAAACTTTGAGAATGGAATCGAATTTAGAGTAACAATCTAGATATTTACCAAAGTAGGTACTGAAATCAGTTTGATGTTGAATACTCCAACATTTTTAGACTTATAAAATTGTTTTGGATAGTGTTGATGATGGTTACGTTTTGAATTTTGCTCAAAGCAAGTTTGTTGTTGTTCCCGTTATCACTTTGGGGATACGTGAGGGCTATCATTCCGTTGTTAAATAGTTTTCCTCGAGGGGTTAACCACTCCAGGAATCTCGTTGGAAATCTTCGGCAATCATTGAGAATCTTTATGAAATCTCAGGGAGTCTTGGAAATTTTTAGAGTATTTAACCCTTTGCTGGGTGCATTTTTCCACGAATCTCGTTGAGAATCTTAGGAAATCTTTGGAAATCTTCATGCAATTTCTGGAGTGGTTGCCCCCTCGGTTTTCCTTTATGAATGAAAACACTAGCGCATGCAACCTCATCAAAAGGTACCTTCAGGCTACAATTAACTATACAAGACATTTCCACTCAAGTTCCTACAGCTATCCGCTGTAATGCGTAAACATTTAAACTTTATTTAAAAAATGTTGTCCATAAATTGATTACGTGCATAACTTGGACTTGCTTACAAATTACTCCAAGTTGAGTACACCAAAATTAGCTTGACACTTTTCAAGGACACTCCCGAGGAGGCAGTCCATCTAGCCGTTTTCGAGAGCATGGGGTAGGATAGAGAACGCGGTCCGGCCAAGCTCTCTCTCTTACTCCATGTTATCTGACAGAAACTGCTGCGCGGTGCGGGTAGGTGGACGACCTCCTTCTAAGAACCAAAGGCCGAACTCAGGCGCTGCTTCCTTACCTAACCTTATCTGAACCGTACTGGAATGAAAAGTACAGCAGTTGCACGCGCTACCTCTACCTGCAAGTCATAAAGATAACAGAATGGAACCTACGTCACACCCATTATTTGCATTGCATCAGTCAATTTTATTACAATAAAACATGATAATTACATTATTCTCTTTCCCTTAACTTCCTTTGTAACGAGTATTGTGCATGCCAGTAGACCAGAAGCTGACTTCAATACAAGTAGGATTATTTTCCAAACTATTCAACTACTTAACAGGGTAGACGGCATTGAATACACTAATCTAATGCACTCTTTTATCAGTTCTAAAAGTAATTTTGAAGATTTACAACACTTTTTGTTTAGTTCCAGCGTAATTCTCCAGAATCATCACTGGAAAACTCTGATGCGTATACGATATTATTTTCAAGCTTCTCAAATGCTGTAGACCAAGACCTAGAGATACGATCTGCACACTTTCAGCAGGGCGAGAAATATGTGATGGTCTCGACCTAATGGCCCCGGGCTACAGTCCCAACCGCACGGAATTACAAGAGCCGAAAATGGCCAAATGGTTTACTGATTAGCTAAGGTTGGAATCAGCACTGATATTTTTTGAGTCTGCTTATATTTTGGGAAAGTTACATTATATACAGGAAACCATTTAGTATTACTGAGCCTACCATGAAACAAATCTAGTTACTCTAGCCTCTTCAAAACTTATCAATAGGTGAAAGGATTGATTTCTCTTGAAACCTTTCGTACTCCCATTTAAGAAAACTTCCGGCTTCTCTAAATAATGAGATCGAAGAAAAAATAAAAAATAGTACAAAAAAATGAGGTACGATGTTAGCTAAAACACTGGATTTCAAGCAGGCCGGCTACTTGAACACTACATCCCACAATGTTATGAATTTCACCAGCATCCATCAACAGATTTGGACATTTTATAACTTCTTTCGAATTCAAGCCAAACTCGGGAACAGTTCATCATTATATTACGTGTAAGTTTAGTCTATGACAAAAGCCAACTCTTGTGCAGAGTTTTATAAGATGGTGCTGCTCTGCAGGTGTATTCCCTTTCTCGAACGCCATAAAACCCACTCAACTAACACATTCAAAATTTATTGTAAGAAGATAAGGCACGCCATCATGCAATATATGGAGAACAGTTCTTCTTACAATAAATTTTGAATGTGTTAGTTGAGTGGGTTTTTTGGCGTTTGAGAAAGGGAATACACCTGCTGGTCATAAACTAAATAACGTTCACTCATAAATTATTTATTTTTTAAAGAAAATAAATGTTGGACTTTTCAGGCCACCCTAACCGCAATAAATTTCACTGAGTTTTCAAGTGTTCTAGCGAAAACAATCGCATATTTTGACAGTAACAAATGTACCAGCTCCCTACAACGAATTCAAGTGAAATTCAATCATACAATTTGAACAGACCTTAAGCTGCCAGAGAGGTTAAACACTTACCGAGAGATTAACACTGCCAGAGGGGTGAGCAACTACCAAGCAGCTAAAACTCAGTCTTGATCGGATTTCTCACGTAATGTTCTTCACTGAACCATTCTTGTTTTGTTTCCAAGTAGCTGAAACAATTTACAAAACATTGTAAAGTGAACTGCCTTTCAGTTTATGGCATGGATGTCTGTACAAAAAAAAAAAAATGTAGGTTAGGTAAAAATCACAGTGAGATCCTTGCCATAAGTATCTCCGGTATCTCAATCCAAAAATTGACGTAGGCTTCAGCTCTGTTAGTACCTACCTATATTTCTCCTACTATTAAGTCCCTGAAGGACAGCCAATAAATTATTTTTGAATTTTGTTGAGGTCAGAAAAGCAGACTTCGGGGTCTTTATGAATATCGAGAGAGTCAAAATAGAACTTGATTAGCCGACAGGAAAACCAACAAATCTAAACACTGCCACTGGTGCTCCCAGGGTATCAAACATCGAACCATGGACCCTGACCTCCTTAAAAACAACCCCAAAAGCTGGCATTTGTGTATTACAGAATATGAATTAGTTCAGTCTGATGTAACTTACGCAAGAAAGGACTGAAGGTGATGGAGTAGAAGTTTGAGCTTATGCTCAGATAAGAACCTCGGCTGATTTTCTTTCTCTGGCAGATTGGCGGCGTACAGGAATGACGGAAGTTTTACTAAAACAAGAACAAAATATACTAAACTACTGACCACAGAGACCTGATTAAGCACTGTATTTATATGGAAATTGCAACACCATATTGTCGCCACAACAAATTGTCGCTACCTCAGTAACAGAAAAAATAGGTTGGCGTCCTGAAATTGAAAAATGTTTATGTTTATTGAAATTGAAAAGTAAACAAGTGAGTGCTGAAAACGCCGGCTTTCAAGGTTTTCCATTTTCCTTTTTTGGCTGGTTTTAGAAATGAGCTAGGATGTGCTGTTGTGTTTCAAAAGTAGTTCATTGCGAAATGTATTTATTTGGAACAGGGAGGGAGTTTGCAGAACTAAGCAGGGCAATGCCTTGTTGAAGTCGTGCCAGTGTTTGTGTTTACAAGCAAGAAACTAGAATATAGAAGGCCGGTTGAGGTCGATGTTGCGTCGACTTTGTGAAACTGCGCCACATATTTAAGGCGGTGAATATGGTGTCGATAGTACCTGTTAGTATATAGTGTCCATAGACCTGATTAGTGAGGTACACAAGAAGAAATAAAATAAAACAAATGAAAATGTTTATTTACCTATTTTGTTTCCATCAACTTTCTCATTTCATTCATTCATTTCATTCATTTTTTTTTTTAGTATTCATTTCAGATTAATTTAATCTAAGTCGCTTTTATCATCAGAACTTCAAACAACATTTAAACATAACGGATGTTTTGCAATTATTTTGTACAGATCATTGCTTTAACTGACACCCCTTTTCCGGAATAAGAACTCACCGAAAAGCCTGGCAAGGTGGACAGCCCCATACACCGTAGCAGGGGGCTGTGGGTGCTGATACAGGTATGTGTCGGGCACCAGTCGCCATGAGCTGGTGAGGGTCATCAGCTTGGCCATTTCAGGACCCAGTGGACCTCCAGCGGCAAGGTGGGCTGAGTGCCCCGACAGTGGACCACAGTACGAAGACGCTGAGCTGCAGCTCTGTGCTGAACAGTTGTTCACGCTGCCTGGCCCTCCTGCAACGGATCATCCAATCTATTAGCGCTTTATATTTTTCTACACTCACTGTTTAGGCACAGCACTGCCATCTTGAAAATATCTTTAAAAACTGTGTAATAATTAAGTCCAAAGCATCGTTAACTAAATGCGGTTTAACAGTAATCTGGTTTTAGGATTACAGAGGATTAAGATGCAACAAAGCAGTTGTTTCCTTCGGCTACGTTAATCAGATAGGCGTCTCATGGTATGAGTAGGCACCAGCGCGCTAATAAACTGACGATTAGTTCGGTTTAGTTTCCCAAACGTTTAAGCAAGCATATTTTACCAAGAACGCCCAGATTTCTGACGGTGAGCTTGTTGACGCCATTAGCCGTGGCACTAGAACTAGGTTCCATTCCTGGATCTTTGTGGCTCCTCAAGCTTCTTCTTCTCTCTGCATCAGCTGAATCTGACGCAAGTTGTACGTTGAATGGCCGACCACCTAGTGCAAATGTTAGTTCAGTAACATGGGCTTTTTTCGTGAGGACGGATCAAAATGGCTCAAAATTGACCCGGAACAGATGCTATTTGAACGAGCAGCCAGCTGGTGATTCTAGTAGCTAATTTTGCTGGCCAACTTCATGAAAACGAACGAATGAGACAAGTAGAAAATCGCCCTAGCGAAACGGACAAGTAGAGTTAAAGAGATAGCCCTAATTTACTTCTCATTCAGTACCAGTACTTTAACAGGACCACAGATATTTACCATGATATAAAATAAACACTTACTGATAAAAGGGTCATCACTTCTACTGGTTTCATCCTCGGAAGAAAATTCGTGTTTGATTTCCTTATCTTTCATATAAAGTTTTGTTCCATTTTTCACCTAGAAAAAGAAAAATAACATAATAATTAGCTGTATGATAAGCAAGCAAACAAACCTTTATGAGTGACATAAGCCAGAACAATCTGTTAGCACTTTTTTCTGACATCCAACCTGCGCAATCGCTATGGGCGTCTTTTTTTAAAGAAAATTAAATAAAAACACTAGCCAGTGCTCTTTAAATCTACTTCACTAATCACTGCCGAATTATACCTTAGTTCCTACATACCTCTTCGTACTGTGGTTGCTCTGGGCCATAAAGTAACTGAGATCCAAGGTAGTAATCGAAGCAAAGTCTGAGTCCGTCCACCATTTCTTTGGCGAGATTGACTCTCGCACACACCCACTCCAGCTCCTCAGTCTTCCCTGCGGGGCGCGCCGGCGTGGAGGGCTGCCTGCTGCTGCGAGGACGCGGACTTCCCTCCCCATCCCGATGTAGAGCTCGCGCGCTGAAGTGACGCACATACCCTTCGAGGATCTGGATGACTGTCGGTGACGCTGGAAGCTTTACTAACTGGAAAGGTATACGGAAACGAAATTATTTTTAGGGAGGTATTTTGAGGTTTTTTTGAGACAGGAAATTATGTTAGGCTCCCAGTGTTTGCTTACAATATTATTTTCTGGGTTCCACAGGTATCCTAGGTATTTTTAACTTCTGAGACTGAAACTAATGTACTACGTTGAGATCTAGAAAATAAAGTACCTACTATACTTACTACTATAGCCACAGCAACTTCTCTCAAAGCAGGAAGACTAATAGATATACCTTATGCTGCCTGTTTATGAAGTCGAAGTCATTTTCAAGGAACATTCGGATGGTCGGACTGAGATCCAAAGGAACCTTCTGTTCCAGAGAGTCGTCGGTCTCGACTGAAGACTCTTTATCGTCATCGGTGGCCGTCAAGTACTCGTGCTCCTCCGCGCTGCCTACGTCCTGACTCGAGCAAGAGTTGCCCGCCTCAAACGCTTTTTCCGACAGCGTGGTGCTTTCTTTCTCACTGTGTTCTTTTCTATAGAGGTAAGCCCCCAGCTGCAGCCGTGCTTTTGCCGCTAGATCTTTTTGCAACTGACGATTTTCATCGGTGTCCTTCAAAACAAAATCCTCACTGACGAGCCGGTCCCAGGAGGAATTCCAACCTTGGAAATGTATCAAATACTCAACAGTTTTGCGGCCTCGTTCGTCCTTCCCGAATTTGACCTCCAAAACCTAGAGAAACACACAACTATACGTTAAACATTAGTGTTTTTAGATCTGTAACCATCACTTACCAATCATAACAACGGCACAAAGGTACGCCAAATTTTCGTAATGCATTCTCTCATACATCCAGCTCCTTACTACAGCCCAAGTGTCCCAACTACAGCAATCTGCATTCTCATATCTACGAACACACGGATCAATTCATTTTCATGCTGCCCACGTGTTACTTCATCAATAATTTTATATACCTAACTTCCTTGCACTCAACTGAATATCTGTGACACCGGGACTCCAACCCCGGTTCCCGATTGCATTACATTATTTGTGTTTACACTTTCTCCTACCCGCGTTGACGTTTTCCTAAAGCATAAGCTAACGCCAAGTCGTCAATACTTGCCTACTCCGTTTACTTGACTTATAAATAATCATCTTGTAAATAAAATTTAACAATTCGTCGGGGCACACTTCGATCTAGTGACTCGCTCTAACAAGGACACATGCTTCAACATACGTTTTCCAATAGGTAGTTACCACAATTATGCACATCAAACAATCCATAAAAGTAGCAGTGAAATCTCGCGACAAGCACTAAATTAAGACTTTTTCAAACTGGCAGCGTCAGAAAAATAAATAATAACACCGTCTGCTTCTGCTAACATGTCAACAACTTGCCTTGGAGTCGTAGAGCACCTTTGCTTTAGTACGGTCCGGCTCATAACAAAGGACTCTTTCCCCCTCACTAAATTTATCCTTGGTGTTTCTAGTTGACACCATTCCACAAAGGAATATTAGTCGATAGTTAAAAACATTTTTCCACAGTCCACCAAACGCCTTTTGATGGCGTCCTAGAGAGCGCCACCATCTATATTATGTGCCTCGGGGACGCACCACGGGATCGGGATCCTACCCTTCATTTTCAAGCAGAAAACATATTTTTAACGTCAAATAATAGATTTTCTACCTTAGAATTTTGTACACAGGTTATTGTGAATGATATTTCACAAAAGTTAAGTTGAAAGTTGTAATATTTCTGATTTGTGATATCTGTGGTTCGAAAGTAAAATTACAAATGGCTGCTCAAAAATGTAAACAAAAATTTTAGAATTTACCGGAATGAAAATATTTAAATCTCAGCATGTTGCACGGCGGAATTTTGTCATCAAAATTGATATGAGGGGCTATTCATGGAAAATTCTGTTTTTTGGAAGTGATGCTTTTTCTTTGTTCAGTTTGAAGGAGCTGCACCGTGTATTGTAAGTTCTTCCAACCTTCTAACTACCTACTGCTCTTTATTTTGCGCTTCCCAGGTAGCCATATGAACGCTCATCCCTGTTATACTGTACTGCATGCCCAAACTAGTACCTACAACAGATATCCGTCTCTGTACAGCAAGCGATCGAATCATGTACCTATCACTATATCAGGAGGTTACAGAGAGAGAACTGCTCAGGCGAACATACCTACTTATTGGTATTGTATCCTAAAGAACAGTACCGCATTTTTTCAGAAAACAGAAAACTCATGTCAGCTCCCTGGATGTTGTCACCAACGTTGCGTCAAAAGGAAATCCAGTTAAGAAGTTTGCTGATAGTAACAGCTTGAGTATATGTGGCTGGCCGCCCGATTTGGAAACACAGGAGAAATCCTACGACATAGGGGTTGTGGTTTCATTTGGGCATCTCATCCCTAAAAGAATCATCAGCCACTTCCCACTGTAAGTGTTAGCACTGGATGAAGTCTTTCTATAGACGGCCATGTTCTGTTATGTTACCGTAGCCCTGAGTCTGTTCTCCTAAAAAAATCAATTAGATACGTTTCCTCGCAATTAGCTTTTGAGCTTGATGGTGTTTATGTCCTGCATGTGACACCTTGCGTTTCCAACTCTTTCAGAGGAATGATAAACGTGCACGCAAGCCTTTTGCCCCGCTGGAGGGGAGCATCACCCATAGTCCACTCAATATTAAACGGAGACTTGGAAACTGGCGTCTCAATTATGCGAATCGACCCGTATCATTTTGACACCGGCAACATCATTCTTCAAAAGTCATGTCCAATTGGTAAGCTTCACCGTTTATGGTTTCGAATTAAATGTATATTTCCTGGTCGTATTCTACAATTCACACATACCTAAAATTTACTTGACGCACATCTTACGATGGATCTCTGTAGCTTTCTGATTTTTCAGGTCCTGATGAGTTAATGCCGTCACTTTACGAGAGGTTAGGAAATCTCGGAGCCAACGCTTTAGGGGAAACTATTACTACGCTTCCTGATTGCTTAGAAAAAAGTACTCCACAGAGTAGTGACCAAGTTAGCTATGGTAAGTTGTTTTGCTGATTTCTGTCCCTCATAGGTAGGTATGAGTCCATAAGTTTCTATAAAATTCTTATCCTTAGATAGAATCACATAGAAGTTAGCACAATATCATCCAATCAGTTTGAGTTGGCTCTCAGCCTAAAATGAGGCGACTGATAATCGATCGCATTATTGTTCATTATTGTTCAGTTGCTGAGCAACTACTGTCTAGCTCAGAGTTGGTGACCAACTGTTTGCACAACCTTACGACTGAACCGTTGGATGCAAATCGTGTAGAGTTGAGGTGTGCTTCAGCTAAAGGGAAAACTACCTGAACGCTTTTTAAATTTTTGATTGGGGGTTTTCAGCTCCTAGAATTAAAGCAGACATTGCGCTAGTACAGTGGAAGGAGCAAACATCTCAAGAAGTGTACAACAGGTACCGAGCGTTATTTAGTGTCTATGACTTGAAGACTACCTGGCACGATGTCCCGGTAAAACTGAAGAAACTAAAAGTAACCTCTGACGAAAGGGACGTGCCTTTGAAACCAGGACAGATAGAGTGGCATCGATCCGTCAAGCAAGTCAGTGTGAGGTGCAAGACCGGCAGTGTTGTGATTGATTCTTTAAGCATTGGGGGTAAATCCCTGCGCGGTATTGACTTTTTCAATGGCTACCTTTCAAAGAGGCCAGTAACCGACTGGTTTTTTGAGTGAATAGTAAACGTAGTTGTTATACGTTGTTTTCTAGCAGTTTCATTTATGATTAGGTGTCAAAAATTAACTTATTACCCATTTCAAAGTGATTCAGGGTAAAGTACAATTTTTCGTCTCAGGGAACAGATAGAGTCCTTGGAACAGGTAAAGGAACACCAACACCTTGAATGAAGGAAAGAGAGGGAGTGCATACGAATATATTTGCGGGTCGAAGACTCGGACGTGCGCAGGTCTGCTCCAGCCCGCAACGAGCCAGGATCGATTTGGTCCAGTAGGTGAGGCGGAGTTGCCATAGGGACAGATCACAGATCTTCCTTTCGTGGAGCCTTCGCAAAGATGGGCGTCTCGACGTTCTTAATCACTCTCGCCGCAGTGATTGCTGTTGTGGTTGGCAAAGATTTGAAAAATGACGAAAAAAATAACCCCACTTACTACAAAATCGGGGGAGTTTTGAGTAATAATGTGAGTGAGGCAGATTTTCAGAAAGCGATTCAGGTGAGTTTGAAATTATCATCAGCTGTATTTTTTCTATGTGTAAACTTGTCACTGTGCTAATGAAGCGTTGTTATTTTTTAGAAATTGAATTTTGAAGTGAAGTACGTACCGAAGGGCCGGACCTTCTATTTCACAACGTTTCAGATAGATCGGAATCCTATCAGGACGGCTCTTAGTGTCTGCAAATTACTCATACAGCAACAGGTGCGTACTTTATCGATTACTACCCCTTTCCTGTCAAGCCTTTCCCCAACATGCTAGATAATTTATTGGAAGCAAGAAAGAACTGAAAAAGTCGCTATTTCTCCATTTGAGACAAATGTCACTGACAAATTACAAATTTTTTAATTCTTGCTTTGGTAGCGACAGGAACTAAATATCTCAATTAAGTATATTCGAATCCTCTTGAGCATTTCGTCGTATACATCCAAAATCCCTGTATTTCAGGTCTACGCCGTAGTAGTGTCTCACCCACTGTCGGGGGATCTGTCACCAGCTGCAGTGTCATACACAAGTGGCTTCTATCATATTCCTGTCATTGGAATTTCCTCCAGAGATTCAGCATTCTCTGATAAGGTAATTACCTAACTTAAATTTTACTGATAAGGTGATGAACTTTACATTTTTCTTAGAATTTTTACCTGGAACCTTCTGGATATCTTCTTGCTCTGTTCGTGTCAGAAACAAGCTTACTTGCGATGCTTTTGGACATTCCAACAATGTTGTACTTAGTTAAATTTATAATGGGAAAATATGTTGCGTAAATCTAGGAGCAGTTATGCCGGAAGTGTGCAACCCCAAACTGAAGCCTGCATTACGTACCTAGGATACCTGACTGTACTCGTATTTCCTTCCTTTTCAGAACATTCACGTGAGTTTTCTGCGGACTGTGCCTCCCTACTCTCACCAAGCTGATGTCTGGGTGGACCTCCTCAAGCATCTCAACTACATGAAGGTCATCTTCATTCACAGTTCGGATACGGATGGCCGTGCTCTACTCGGCCGATTCCAGACAACTTCCCAGTCACTTGAGGACGACGTGGAAATTAAAGTTTTGGTTAGTAATTACGAAGGTTACTTACCTTCGGGTCAAATAATTATTTTTCCAGCCTCAATCTCTTTCAAAGAGGACGATAAATCTCTATAAAGAGTGATACCAGCTGAGGTAGGTTGTTGAAGTAAAATTTTTGGCGAGTATTTTTCCGAACTTCTGTACTTCAACTTACAGGTGGAATCAGTTGTTGAGTTTGAAGCCGGCTTGGGCAGTTTCATGGATGAATTAAATGAGATGAAGAGCGCCCAGGCCAGAGTGTACCTCATGTATGCAAGGTCAGTCACAGTTATTCACGATGAAATACCACATATGTGACGGTGACTAGTCACCCAATTGGGTGATCAAAATTCCGCTACCACCAGAATTCCAGTACCTTCACCAGGCGGGTGTTGTTACCTACTAGCAGGTTGACTCGTATCCTGAGAGTTCTAGTTTCGAATCTCGGTAGATACAGGCATTTTCCTCGCTTGTGATGGCATTATCACGCTTTGGCCGACCCCTATTCGGCTTAGGCCTCAAATACACCTGTGTGTTATGTCCTAGTAATCAGTATAGCCTGCATGACTGTTATAGCAAGCAAGATGCAGAAGTGATATTCCGAGACGCGGCGCTGCTGAACATGACGGAGGCTGGCTATGTGTGGATCGTGACGGAGCAGGTTCTCCAGGCCCGCAACGTGCCCGAAGGAGCTCTCGGCCTCCGACTAGTCAACGCTACTGACGAGCAAGCGCACATACAAGATAGCATGTAAGCAAGAATCCGGTGACCTCCCAAAGAGGTTTGCTGTAGTCGCCTTATAGTTAGTGAGAGACCTGAGTTGTTGGAAGTTTTAGTATGGCTTTAGATGTTTGCTCTGAAATATAATTTATCATAAAAATAAAGTACTTACAAACAATTTGGCAGTTAAATTTCAGCATAGTCAGTCAGCTATACGTAACGTGTAAAAATAAATATCCAAAAAATTTTTAGAGTAGGTGTCAGAAAAAATGTACCCAAATTGTTTTGAATAGTGTCAGTATGCTTCTTTCCTTTTTATTATTTTTTATTTTGGATTTTCAGTTACATCCTAGCTTCCGCCATCCGCGACATGTCAGACGCTGAAGTTATAACGGAGGCTCCTAAGGACTGCGACGATACTGGAACCGTTTGGGAGACTGGGAAACGGCTTTTTGAGTGAGTTTTGTTCTTTCCACTTTTGAATAAAGTCGAATCGATTCGACTATGATCCTCCAGGTTATTTTGGTCTTTATTCTTTTCATGGATATTGACTTTTTTATTTCAGTTATATAAAAAAACAAGTTTTGCCTGATGGAGCTACTGGGAAAGTGGCTTTTGATGACAACGGTGATCGCATTTATGCGGAATATGACATCGTCAATGTGGTTTACGACAGGCGTATGGTGACCGTCGGAAAGTACTCCTACTCTCACGTATGTACATTTGAAATTTGAACCTTTTAAGGAAACAGTGTGAGTCGAGTCGAGTCATTTATTTTTTACCACAACATTTTTTCCCAAATAGCTGACATTCGGAGATATGGTTACGCATGTATTTGCAAAAGTAGGTAGGAACCACTGCTTTCCATCAGTAACGGGTGGAGGTGTATGGGGTAGTGGTAGCATATTATATCACTCGACATTTGTTAATTGCCATTAATATTGGATATTACAGGATGCGCACAGGATGCAGCTTAGTTTGAACGAGTCGGCGATCATGTGGCCGGGACGGCAGAAGACGAAGCCAGAGGGATTCATGATTCCCACCTTCCTCAAGATCTTGACGATTGAAGAAAAACCTTTTGTGTATGTGAGGGCTGTGAGTGAGCCGAGGGCTCTCTGCCATGCTGATGAAATTCCTTGTCCTCTCTTCAATGCTACTGATGAAGGTATGGTTCAGACGTTTAAAATACTATTTATATCTGAGAAAAAATGGTACCGCAAAAGGTATAACAAACTACTAAATATGCAGGTATACAATAACGCTACGGAATATTTTCTTTCCATTTATTCTCGAGTAAAAAACGTTGCGGAGGCGCCTACAACTTGAATTTGGGAACACGGGTTCGTTGGCATAACACGTCTCACACTTAGATGCCTGCCTTTTAACAGATTATCAGACTTTCTGCTGCCGTGGCTATTGCATTGACCTGCTGAAACATTTGGCTGAAACTGTCAACTTCACCTACTCCTTGGCCTTGTCTCCTGATGGTCAGTTCGGCAACTTTGTCATTAAAAACAGTTCTGGTAAGTTGAATACTCAGTGGACTTGGCTAAATATGTAGCAGATTATTAAACTTACTGATATTTTGGAAACATCTGTATCTAGCTGCAGCTGAAAAATCGGCCTTTCTTTTTGAACCTATAGTAAGGATGGGTCTTGATGGCTTGAAAACCGTTAGACGCCAATTCTTCTTATTTTCATATTTTGGGGAACAAAAGGTCAGAATGTCCGCCAATGCCTTTTGAGTATTACTATACCTAACGGATGTGCAGCTGGGTTGATAAGTGTTATTTTGTCAATTTTTAGCCGGAGGTAAAAAGGAGTGGACGGGGCTGATCGGTGAGCTGGTGTCTGAGCGAGCAGACATGATCGTTGCTCCACTCACCATCAACCCTGAGCGAGCAGAGTTCATTGAGTACAGTAAGCCCTTCAAGTACCAGGGAATTACTATTCTTGAAAAAAAGGTGAGAATTGTTTTTCATCGAGAAAACAGAATTTTCAGCAACCTCTAAAAATCTACTACTTTACCTTAGGTTGTCTAAGATTAAAGGTAGATAATTTAATGTGCCATGTCTGGTTGCAGCCGTCCAGGTCATCGACGCTGGTCTCGTTTCTTCAGCCATTCAGCAACACGCTGTGGATCCTGGTGATGGTCTCCGTACATGTGGTGGCTCTGGTTCTTTACCTCCTGGACCGCTTCTCACCTTTTGGACGGTTCAAAATCGCCAATACGGATGGCACGGAGGAAGACGCTCTCAATTTGTCCAGCGCTATTTGGTTTGCTTGGGGAGTGCTTCTAAACAGTGGAATCGGAGAAGGTATTATTTTATATATCTATGATAGACTTCTAAAGCATGCTTTGAAGGGAGACGCAGCCTTGATAGCCGAATAGTATCAGTTGTTTTGTCTTGAGAAACTTTCCAAGCCGGATGGGCCCGGTTCGATCCCACTGAGCGCACCACAGTAGGTAGTGAAATTGTTGGATAAATTGTGCTGGGAAATAGATATTTTATGAATAGTAGTAATCATTTTCTTGTCTTATTGTTTCTGACAATACTGGTGACTTATACTTCAGAGCAAAAAAAAGTCTGTTCTGTGGGTAGTAGGTGGGTACCAAGTGGTAGCCATATTTGTTAATTTAATGAATTTTCCATAGGAACCCCTCGGAGTTTCTCAGCTCGTGTGCTGGGCATGGTATGGGCGGGCTTCGCTATGATTATCGTGGCCTCCTACACTGCCAACCTGGCTGCTTTTCTCGTGTTGGAGAAGCCCAAGACGAAGCTATCGGGCATTAATGACGCCAGAGTAAGTAACCTAACCGATATTTGAGACTTAAGATCCCCACAGAACCTCTTGAAAGTGGTACTTCCTCTTGTTGGTAGGCAAGTAGGCACTTCAGTTCTTCTTCTTCTTCTTCCCTATTCTACCCTTTTAGGGTTAATTCAGTTAATCCCGCTTAATCAAGATTCAAAAAGAATAAACTACGAAAAATAGAGTTATCATAGCTCCCTACAAAGAAGAGTAATTTCTGTCCTGTGTTCCTAAACAGCTGCGAAACACGATGGAGAACCTGACGTGTGCGACAGTGAAGGGATCAGCGGTTGACATGTACTTCCGCCGACAAGTCGAGCTGAGCAACATGTACCGGACCATGGAAGCCAACAACTACGATACTGCTGAAGAAGCCATCAGTGACGTCAAGAAAGGGTCAGTGTTTTCACGAAGTTCAGTGTTCCTGTTTAAATTTTGTAACTTTGTACTCTTCGGTGAGATAGGTACCACAGAGTCAGTTTATGCAAGAAAATTCTTAACCTCTGAGGGAGTTAACTTTCCAGGAAGCTGATGGCATTCATCTGGGACAGCTCCCGCCTCGAGTTCGAGGCTGCGCAAGAC
The DNA here is from genome assembly GCA_950004255.1 of Mesopsocus fuscifrons. Taxonomy (NCBI): domain Eukaryota; kingdom Metazoa; phylum Arthropoda; class Insecta; order Psocodea; family Mesopsocidae; genus Mesopsocus; species Mesopsocus fuscifrons. Next base: position 17,807,702 of record OX465373.1, on the reverse strand, counting down.
TGCGAGTTGGTGACTGCTGGAGAGCTGTTTGGTCGTTCTGGATACGGGATCGGACTCCAAAAGGGCTCTCCGTGGACTGATGCCGTCACTTTGGCTATACTGGACTTCCATGAAAGTCAGTACCTTTTCCAGGTTCCATGTCAGTGTTGTTATTACTCCAGTTTGTCTGGACTTGGCGCTACGGCTTATACCGTAAAGCACTTTTACGTAACACAAAGTCTTCGTTCTCACAGGCGGTTTTATGGAGAGCTTGGACGATCAGTGGATTTTGCAAGGCAATCTTCAACACTGTGAGCAGAATGATAAAACACCAAATACTCTGGGGCTGAAGAACATGGCCGGCGTATTCATACTGGTGGGTGCGGGTATCGTGGGCGGCATCGGACTCATCATCATCGAGATGGCTTACAAGAAGCATCAGATACGCAAGCAGAAGCGAATGGAACTGGCGCGACATGCCGCTGACAAATGGAGGGGCGTTATTGAGGTAAGCTTCAGTTTCACCAAATACTCCAAGAGAAGGACGTGTAAGTTTCAGCGGTTAATTTTGTTGTAAAATAAATGTGATGAATTTCAGAAGCGCAAGACATTGCGAGCGTCGATCGCGGCTCAGCGGTACGGTGTGGGGGACCAGTCTGTGAGTCTGTCGGTGGAGACGTTACCGCGGTGCGTTGGAGCGCGGGCCAACTCCCCACTACGGGCCTGGCCGGGAGGTGACACCCGCCACCGCCGCTCTGACATTCATCTAGACGCCGATCCTGTCGTGTAAACCTGCCGCCCGTTACCAAAGGAAATCAGTCTCCGAGCGACCCGCTGTATAAGTCAAGTACCTGTCATGTCGTTAATAACTTGTACGTGTACGGTGTACCTAGACTCTAAAACCGACTAGTGTTACCAAATAATGTGCGAATACATAGAAGTAGGAGCCCCCTACTTAGATATATCGAAAGAAAAAATATTACTGTTGTCCTTTCATGGATTTTATTTCAGTTTCCAGATAAACCTGGAATATACCTCACCGATATATATTATTATATGATGTTTGTTATTCACTATAACAATTTTGTTTCTGGGTCCATTTAGTCCTCCAAGAAGAAATACTGGCCAGCTCTTTTCTGTTCGGTGTCCTGCACAAAAATAAACACGAAAACATTAGGCACAAAACTGCTGTCAAACGCTGATTGTCTTAAAGAAAGCAAACGCCAGTTATAGTAGAGATAGGCAGGTATAGCTGAAATAGTGAATGAATTGCCCAGTTTGCTAGATCTCAGTCACAAGCGAAGACAATTTTTTCAGGCCAAGATTCGAACTCAGACCCTCCAGGACACGAGTGAGCTTGTCAGACCCTCAGACACTGAAATGCCAAAACCAGTGGGGTCTAGGTACAGGTTTTTTTTTCCATTTCTCCGCGAGTTCAAGCTGACGATAATGATGTGCCACGGAACCCTAGGGGCTGACTCGATAGGAGCTGTGTATTTTTTATACACTGCACTTTAGAACTTAAGACTGGCGCGTTCCCTGAGCACATGGAGCTTACCTTGACAGACTTGTCCTTGTTGATGCGGGGACGGAAGTTGTTGGGGTCGCGGCGGAAAGTAATCCCGAGAAGCTCAAGGAATCGGTTCATGCCTGCCAGCAGGGACTGCGGAGTGTTGGCCGTCGTGCACACGGATGCCTTTCCCTCAAACACGATCACGCGGTCCGCTAGGTACGTCGCCATGATGAAGTCGTGCTCCACCACGAAACCTGTCTTCTTAGCGTGCAGAATGAACCTAAAACGGCACCCAGTATGGTTAGCTACTGGCGATATTTGAATTTGAACGACGGAAACGGGCCTAAAAAACAGTACTGTGTCCTTCTACGTTGACAAAAATCTTATTGAACATTTGTAGTTATTTGGAGAACTTCTCAGGACCATTTCATTTCAGAAGCAACTTACCAGTCGTATCCTTCGGCCAACGAACGTTTCCAGTCAGTGGCAGATCTTATTTTCAGCAACTTTTCTAAAAGTAAATAGTGGCTAAGTTCCGCCATTTTACCTTACCTCTTGATCACCTTGGCAGCAACCAGACGCTGCTCGGAGTCGAGGTAGGCCGAGGGCTCGTCAATGAGGTACACGTCAGCAGGCTTGCCCAGACAAAGAGCCAGGGCCACACGCTGCAGCTCACCCCCAGACAGGTTCTGCACCTCTTGGTCTATGATGTCGTCAATCCGCAACGGTTTCATCACGTCAGTCATGAACTGTTAGCAATACAAATACAAATATAACGTAAAAGGATGCCATAACAAAAGTATCTCTGCGGATTTGCAGTAAGTAAAGGGTGATGAGATGAGTAAGTAGGTAGGTAAATAGGTAAGTTATAGTGTTCTTTAGAGAAGTTGACACTAGTGAAATCCATATCCACAGTCTACGCGACCATTATTCTTACCATTCAGTATTGCAGCACCGACTCCCCATCTAAATTTGTATGTTTGTATGAACAAAACTAACCTGAGGGTGTACGTAGGCATCGCGGATCTTCTCATGCAGCAACTGCCTTACGAGGCCCTGGTAGCGCGGGCTGATGGTCTGAGGCTTGTAGCTGATGTTGAGGCGCGGAATCTCCCCTGACCCATCGTCTGGTGGAATCTTCCCGGCCAACATTCGGATGAACGTTGTCTTTCCCGTGCCATTCTCACCCAGTAAGACCAAGATCTAAAAAACGTATTGATCAGTGATGATATAAAATCATTTTGTTATTGTTCCACAACCATTTTAAATTTGCTCCAGCAGAAACAACAATTGCGTAGCCACTGTTTTTCCCTTGGTCAATGGTTGCATATCTACAAACTAGTAATTGTAATTATAGTAACCTCTGAGTCCGAGAACTGTCCCTTGTCCACTTTCATATTGAAATTTCCCATGGTCTTCTTCATGGAAGGATAGTCGTAGTGGTTCATCCTCTTGACCTCCTCCTCGGCAGCAGATTCGGCTACCTTGAACACCAGTGACTCCTCCCGGAACCGTAGGTTCTCGGTTGGCACGAACCCATCCAGGAATATGTTGATTCCTACGGAAAAGTATTTTATGGTAAGCAAATAGCAAATGTGACACCTGAATGGTTTTTAATGGCATCTCTCCGAAGAAACCGTTATAAATATATTTATAACTAGTTTTTGACGGTGAAAAGGTATATTACGATTCATAACTGTTCTGTAGCAAGAGCTCTAAAGCACAACTGATTTATTGTAATAAGCAAAATGTGTCTTGTTAGCTTTACTGTTATTATTTTATTGGAACTAACCTTCACGAACGGAGAAGGGCATGGTAACGACTCCATACGCTCCAGGGACACCGTACAAGCAGCAAATGAAGTCTGAGAGGTAGTCCAATACTGACAGGTCGTGCTCTACCACTATGATAAACCTGCAAACAGTATCACAAGACTTAATGTAACGTAAACACTTTGGAGTAACAAGTGCCTCGGAGAGAAGTTGCCCTTTCGGGATCCAACGAGATTCGGTTACTTAGGACATATAGTACATCAGTTTGCATGGGACGAACTATTATAGACGATCTAATATTTAGCTTACTTGTCAGGATGTATGAGCGAACGGATGGTGAGGGCAGCTTTGAGTCTCTGCTTGACGTCCAAGTAGGAGGAAGGCTCATCGAACATGAAAATGTCGCCGTCCTGGATGCAGACCATCGCGCATGCGAAACGTTGCAGTTCTCCACCAGACAACGCGTCGATTGAGCGGTCCCGAATATTTTCAAGCTCTGGAACCGAGCACATTTGTTCAGTCGCTTATACGCTTTACTCGCTACAGCAGCGGTGCTACAGCTAGCTAAAGACAAACAGCTAAACACATAGTCATTAAATCTAATATTACATTCATTAAGTAAATCTCGTTTACCTAGACGTTGGCAAATGTCTTTCTGGTTATTCCGCTCGTCCTTCTTGTCGAGGAGTTGTTGAACGGTTCCCTTGACCGCTTTGGGAATCTGATCGACGTACTGCGGCTTGATCAATGCCTTTAGATCATCTTCTAAAATCTTAGTGAAGTAATTCTGCAACTCTGAACCACGGAAGTGACTCAGAATTTCAGTCCAGTCGGGTGGATCCTGGAATTTGAAAAGTTTACAGAGTGAGTTGGTCCTCCATGTGTGTAATGTCAGCTTAATAGACACACACGACAAAGATACTTGGCTCTGGTGAGATTCACTTCTCAAACCACAACTAATAAGTAACTACTGTAATGCCCAAGAGATAACATGGCAAAAATAAATTGCGTAAAATTGTTACCTACCGTAAATCTCCCCAGGTTAGGCTTCTGTTTCCCAGCCAAAATTTTGAGCGCTGTTGATTTGCCGATACCGTTGGTTCCCACTAAACCCAGAACCTCCCCTGGCCTTGGTATCGGTAACCGATGCAACTTGAATGAGTTCTGGGAATAACGATGAGTCGTATCCTTCTCTAAATTGCTCGGAAGATTTATGATGGTGATGGCTTCGAATGGGCATTTCTGAAATAATGAAAATTTATAAAAACTGCCACTGGTACGGATTTGGCCATGACTACCCAGAAGTTGTCAATGAAATAACATCCGGTTTTGTGGTGTATCAAAATTCAGTTATTTCGTTCAGTCTGCCTATATAGGTATCTACTGCTAGGGGTTGCGTAACTCTATTAAAACTGAAGAACACTTTTCAGCCCTCAATTTGGGCCCAGTATAAGCACTAAAGAAGGTATGTAATCATACCTTCACACAGATACCACATCCAATACAGAGCTCTTCCGATATTGTGGCAATTTTGTCGATGGGCGCCACCTCAATGCACAACTTCCCCATCCGCACAACAGGGCAAGATTTCTTGCATTCTTGTTTACACCGTTTGGGTTTACATTTGTCCGAATTGACAATAGCTATCCTTGTCAACTTGTCCGTCTCCTCGATCCCTTTTCTTCGGGACATCTTAGTGGCTTACTAGAAGTCCTACAAGCAGAGATCATTTTAATCACAGCAGAAAAAACTACAGAATAACTGCTTGATGGTTCAACTTTTGGGTGTGAAAAGGGGACACAGTGGCATGAACGAAAGTTCCGGACACCGTCGCTGAGTTGGGCAACGCAAACTCTGCTCAAAAGGTAAACCACTAGTGGAGTGCATCAGTGCTTACAAACTATGCCAAACGATGTAATATTGTGTGCCCGGTCTGTGTAGAACGTCCACGAATAACAGTAACAGATGGGTTCTTCCAACTAGGTTAGGTTAGCAGCTTTTTACGGCTCAGACCAGTTACTCCAGCAAGAAATAAAACGATAATTATGTGACTACAACCAAATATAATAATTCAAAGCATAAATAAAGGAATTTAAATAGTTAATTAGGGAAAAATAGAAATCCACATGGACAAACCTTCTCAGAATCTTTGCGTGATCTAGAAATCGGCCATTTGTAATTTTTAATGCGATCACAGAGTACTTACAACTTTGAAGTTAGAAATATTTCTACAAATCATAAAATTATTGATAAAATATAAATTTTGTAAAATTATTATGCTTTAAATTATATTTTAAAAATATTTTTAACATTCTTCTAACTAGCGATCTGGATGTACTTAATAAGAATGGACAAAACCACAGATGTATTAAATAAAAACTTAGGTACTTATCATCGCAAATGGCCGCTGTTTATTCAAACATGTGTTCAGTGTTTTAAGGGATTTTAACGTTTAGTTCATAGCATTTAGACTTGCTGAACAGCATTATATCAAAGAAAAGTTTATCTGGTAAGTTTACTTACAATCATGGTTTGATCTTGCCTCTAAAATGCGTAATTCTCCCTCGCCTCTCTGGCGCTTCAGACGGCGTGGTGGTGAACATGTTGGCGTGCCGGCTTGAATATTCAAGATACATTAGATAATTTTCTCTTTTCAGTATCTGTAGAAAACCGCTTTGGCTATTTTCAGAACGCATCCTCTTTTAAAACTACATCACAAGCCCGATTGCTTTTTACCTTATTCCCCATTTGTCCTTAGTCCTTGTCCTTGATGGCCTACCTTGCTGGAAGGTGGCAAATTTTTGTGTGTAGAACTAAGGCTTTGGCAGACTTGTGACTAATTCTCAAATTTGATTTTAGAATGTATGAGCCTGGAAGTGTAGCTGCCGCAGTTTCATCAAAAAAGAAGAAAATGGTCGTTTCTTCTGCCTCCAAGTCCGTAAAATTCCAGAAAGCCAAAACACCTTCTTCAGACAAGAAGAAGTTTGCCAAGACGCCTCATTCCTCGAAGACTCCTAAACTACCCGTCGATGACGATGGTTTGGAAGTAAAATTAGCTAGTTCACCAACTCAGAAAAAGAAGCGCAAGCTGAGTTTTAGCAGCGCCGATGACAACGGAGCGGAAGTGCCCTCTCCGTCAGACTTCAAGACAAAAAAGATTAAAACCCCTGTGTCGGCGAAAAAGGCTGCAAAGTTACAGCAATCTCTGTTAGCTGAACAAGATTCCGATAGTGAGTTGGAATCCTCCTTTCCTTCAGCGAAGACTCCTCCCTCAGTGTCAGGAAAAGCTCAGAAAGTGAAAACTCCCAAATCCGCGAAAAAGTTCACCAAAGAAGAACTTATCGGCGATAATGGCAATGACTCTTCTTCGGTCCAGAAAAAGAAGAAGCGGAAGCTGAGCCTTGCTGCTGACGATGGTGATTCCGAGGGTTCACCCCCGAAACAGAAAAAATCTGATGAACCAAGAAGACTAGGCCAGAAAATTCTAAGTAATGCTGAAAGAATGAAAGAAAGACAAGAGAGGACTGTTTTCGTTGGAAACTTACCCTCAACCATGACGAAGGAAAAAGTCCAGAAACTTTTCAGCAAATTTGGGATCGTGAAAACTGTAAGTTGAATGTCATTTCCTTATTTAACTCAGTGTTTGGTTGTATAGTTCTCACCTATTCACTCAGGGCACATGCTACTGAATCAAACACCACATAACAAATGACTTATTGGACGCCTTCCAGCGGCTTGGCCATGGCGTTACGTGGGTCAGTCGCGGTAGCTGTTGGGGGTACAAATAATTCAAATATGACAGTACAATAACATTATAATTTTTCCGGATGCAGTTTAGCTACTCCATGTCATTCCTTCGTCCTCGTGCCCCCGTCTCCCAGCTCCCCAGCTCCGTGCTTTGTTAGTTTACCCGACTATCCTCGGTTTAGTTAAACTTTAAACTGTAGGTAACTGAAATGTTTAGGTTCAGCAAATTAGCTTCCACCTCAGGGTTTGCCAGCAACATCTACCTGATACTGCTTACTGCCCTCTGAAGTTTAATCCAACATTACGTAGTAACTGCCATTTGCTATTTTTCAGGCCCGGATTCGCTGTCTAAAGCTAAATAAACATGCAAAAAACAGAAGAGCTGGAGCGATTTTGGGGCAGACTGAGCCTGGGTCAGCAGCGTCAGCATATGTCAAGTTCTCGAATGTTGAAGAAGCGAAAAAAGCTACATCATGGAATGGACACCTTATCGAAGGTCGTCACATTCGGGTCGACATGGCTGATCCGACCGCCAGGCCAGCTGTTGACAAGAACAAAGCTGTATTCCTCAGAAACTTGAACTTTAGTAAGTTAGCTGGAGGCTGTTTAGAACGGGTTTTCCTATGAGGCCCTTATCTTTATAATATGGTAACTACCGGCTATTTGGTACTATTTAATTGTGATGATATGATAATGTTCTTCTCTATACTTTTTTGGTACTTTCATCTGGATAGTAGTCACATAATCTGTGATTTCAGCCTTAACTGAAGACGAGTTATGGTCAGCATTTCAAGCCTGCGGGGAAATCGCCAGTGTGCGCATAATCAAGGATGTGTCCACATACCGGTCACGTGGACTGGCATACGTGAATTTCACTTCTGCGGGTGCTGTGGAACTTGCCCTCAAAATGCATGAAACTGAAATCAAGGGTAGGCCAGTCCAGGTGCATCGGTGCGAAGTTGACGCGGCCAAGACTCACAAGAAATTCGGCGATAAGTCAGGGGATAAGAAAAAGAAAGATAAGAAGAAGAAGAAAGGAAAGATAGTACAGAAGGCAAAGAAAGATGAACAGAGCGAGGAAAAGTACGACTTCAGCGGGAAGAAGTCGCAGAAGAATAAAAAAAATAAGGTATGTATTAATTGAACCTAAGGCAGTAGATCTAATACTGTTCGTTCTTTTTTAATTAATTCAGTGCACACTCAGAATTCCCTTTACAAGGAGAGACGAGCGAACCGGTCGTCAGTCGTCACCTATAGCCGCCAGTTACTATAGACTCCCTGACCGCTGCTGTACTGTTTGGTTGTCTTTGTGTAATACAATTTTCTTATTTTAGTTCAAGAAAGCAAGCCCAGCTGATATGAAGAAGAAGAAGTTGGCCCAAGTTTTGACCGGGAAAGCCTAATCATCACACTGGCTTTTTACAACAGTTTATTTTTATTGAGATGACAATAAAAACACGTAAAAAACATTAATTCAATTTATTTTCTTTTGCAACTGCTCGGGAAATGTGTCTTTTCTCTGGGCCGCACAATGTTGACAGTACCTTTTCTCATAAAATATGCTGCACTCCGGAGCTTGGCACACTGATCTCTGGCAAACGGTGCAGTCTGAACCCAGAATAATGAACTGCTTTTCTCTTGGGTGCGTGAACGGGTCCTTCATAATGTAGCAGTCTTCTGTGAGAGTCACATACTTGGAATCAGGTGGGGATCTTCCAAACGATTGGTAATTTTCTTCTAGTTCACATATATGGCATCGAAAATTCTTCTTTTCTGATTTTTCTTTGGTGTCTACTTCCATTATTATTTCACCTGCAAAAAAATAGCACGCCCTGTTACAATTTATGGAAGACTGGTGCAAAATTACCGTTTTGAGGAAGACAGACCGATGAATGGAAAAAAAATTAAGAAGTCGATTGATGCTGGGTATTTCGGCAGGCCAAACGTCCTTTAAGGGTGCAAGAGTACTGCAAAAGTGTTATAGCTGCGCGAAAGAATGGCTCTGCATTCCGCTGTTTCGCTCCGTTTGGTAGTTCCCTGTACACAATTGCATGCCCTAACTGTCTCAAGGGGGAAACATTACTTAGATCTGTCCCCTCTGCTTGGATTTGGCCACTCTTCGGACTGCTCTTACCAATGTGAGTGGATGGGTGTTACTCAGCCTGGTCTTTCTTTAGGCGCTTCACTTGGCCACCAAAAAGGTCGCCATGTTTTGCACCTCTTGCCTCCGATCTCTAAGTAATTGGCCTTGAGTACTTCCTCTATTCGAAGCAACGCCAGGCCATCTTTCCCCAAGCACCCGCGCAACTTCCCAGCTGCTTTACCAGAATCTGCAGTAACAGCAGATTCAAGCTGTAAATCTGATGCATTTTCCTCAAATGTTAGAGGCATAAGTCGCTTTCGTATCACTCCGGTATGGTACGTTCGGGCAGTTAATTCTTGGCCGATGTAACAACCCTTATGGAAACTCACACCATGTAGATAATCACAATTCGCTTCTAGAGGGAAGCAATTCCCGGTTGGGAGTTCCGTGACACCCTCTCCAACACCTAGTTTATATCTCAGTGAACTGTAATAGTCGCTCAGACTGGCGTCAATATCGGACTGCTGAAGATGAGATACAATATCCACATCTTTCGGAGCAACGACACGTACACCAATACTTGTTACTCTTGGATCGATAACCGCTATGACATCTTTTACTTGGTTAAGGTTACCAAGGATAGACTTTCCCACTAACAACGGGTCTACATTCGGCTTAATATCACTCATAATGCTACTGACTACGTCTTTGCTGCTGACCGTCCACAGAGCATATTCACTGTGCAGTGTGTCAATAGCGAGTTTTCGACGGACTTTGTACATCTTTAAATGTGACTCGAGGTCCTTCACAACAGCAGTATCACATTCAATGAAATAAGAATCGTCATCCACTCCTTGGTAGATAATACTATCATAGAGTACTCTTCCTTTGGTGTTTAAAAACATGGCAAACATACAAGGTGATCCTTCTTTGATATGCTTCATGTCATTCGTTATGAGTCCTTGTAAATAATCGGACGCCGTTGCTCCGACGATTCGAAGGAGGGACCTAGCTGGAAGACACTGAACTACTAGAGGATGTGGACTTCTGGCATAATGCCGTACAAACCTTCCGATAGTCAAGAAAGCAAGAGGCGTAGAGTGAAGCATCTTCCGACCAAAATATTTGAAACTTAAGTTCACGCTGTCAAAAATGACTGTGAGCAAATAAAATACGGAAATTAATCAGCATGAAAATCAGTTTCTGGATTATTTTAACGACTTATTTACCGGGAATGAAAACAAATTGCAGACGACGGCCGCCATCATAGATGACTGGAAAAGTTGTTGAGTTATCCTCTATTAGCTAATTTTTACGGTATTTAACAATTATTTAATATAAAAGTAAATTATATTATAAATAAAATTGGTTTAATTTTTCTTTACTTGAATATAATACTTTTTTTGGATCAACAGGTTGTCAATATTTACAAATCATCTAAAGACACGGCTAAATATTTCAACCAATCAGAAACGAGTATAGAAAACTCATCTTTCGTGCCTTTTATGGATGTTCCGATGTAAAAATTTAAACTTTTAAAACTAAATAAACTGACTGTGATAGAGTTTTTAACTTTTATTTTGATAATAAAATTTTCACTGTAATTTCTAATACCGGGACAGAATTGAAGTTGTGTTCTTGTAGCCAGAGCGTTGAGAGCATGTGGTATGGTGGGGGAACTCGCGTTGCCCACGAACGAAACGACAACAGTAGTGAAGTGAGATCTGTCCCGATCGGTTCGTCGGCTTCGTCGCTTTCAGCTTTCTTTCCGTACTTACAAATGCTTAGTTTTAAAAGTTCGTTCATTGTGATGGTAGTGCGGTGAGGTGTTGATTGCTACCAGTTTGATTTCTCCTACGTGTAGCCATCATGATTTCCGACGGCTATTTGGTGGACGGTTCCTGGAACCTGCGGGTCTTCGTGACCGACTTGCAGGCGGAAAGAACCCTGCGCGTTAAAGGGGACTTACACGTTGGCGGGGTTATGCTTAAACTTGTCGAGGATTTAGGTAAGTTTACCGAAAGTATGTTCGCTTGGTTGGTAACAACTCTTCCTAGGAACGAAGGTAGGCATGTAGGTGGTGGATGTGGCAGGTAAGTAGGTAGGTAGATACCTGCTTCCCAAAATCTGAGTGTAAAGAATCCGTGGCAGTTAGGTAAGTAAGGTATATATTAATAAACACCAAGCTATTACTTAATGATGTGGACAGCATGCCGATTAGATGTGACGATAACTTGGTTCTAACCCGGCACTTTGAAAACCCCCTTCCCCTCCCCTGCTGCTCTCTGACAGACTGCTTACACCTTCTTACACGTAGTCAAATAACGTAGAAAAGAATGTAAGTAAGTACTTAAGTACATAAATTCTGAATTTGGTACGTTGATACATATGCTACTCATATTGGCGAGTGAGTAGGTATACATACTTACTTACTTACTTGCTTGTTACAGTAATGTATGATAGTAGGGAAAACGGAAAACCATGGAGATAGATGGTAGGAAGAGTAAAAAATGTCCGAGCAGGTATCCAGTTCTTTGGAAAATTTTCTGTCATCTGTTTCCTATCCTTACTATCAGTGAATTACAGAATTTCATATTGTCCACATGTGTCTCAATGGAATCCAGCTATCTGGAACTTGAACAAGATATTCATTGTGTCGAAGGCTGGCTGTCGTTAGCCGAATGCATGGAGGGTGCGCCACACATGCTTAACGACTGCACCCACCATTGAGGGCGTCGCAGGATGGACCTTAAGTACTGATCAACGGAAGACTAAACAATCAGGACCTGGGGAATTATTTTTCGTAACCAAAAACCTTAGGTCTGTCGCCCCCGAAAACTCCACTTCCTGAGTTTCCAGAGAAATCTTAGTTTCCATTCCTTCGCCGGCTCAGCCATACCTACCCTGAAGACGAAAGATTTAAATTCAGTCAGCACAGTTTCACTTGTGTTCGGAGTACCTATTTAAGTGGCAGGTTTATGGAATGTGCCGCTATTTTGTGAGATATAAAATAAACAGTGCCTCACACTGTGTTAAGCCCGCAGCTGCAGAAACATGGGGCCCTTTCACAACTCTGCCTCATATGCTCTTCGTTAGCACAATCTATTTCTGACCTCCACCCACCTGGCGCTGATCAATTCGCAGACGTGGAGAGTAATTTGGACTGGAGCTCTCGACACTCGTCGAGTTTATTGGTATCACATGACGCCGGTGTATATTCTCTATTGTTCACAAGTTGACGGTGATGGCTTCGTTACGTGATCACTAGTAAATTCTCTACTATGCAAGATGACGATAGTCCGCGTTCGAAGGTCACCCGACGATATTCAAGGGTAAAGGTCGCGAGTGCGGTTATCCATTGATACTTTCCCATTGCAGGAGTCGGTCACATTCTTCGCCTGTCACTTTGGATAGTGTTTTCTCTAGCTTTCGGTGACCAAAATGGATCTTTCGTCTGGGCCTTGGCTTCTGCTCCCATGCACTAAGTTGGTGAAGGTCAGCTGGTTTTGTTCCTCTCTAGGCTGGATCTTTTCCGTGGTTTGCTGGCTGCCCCAACTTCCTGGTACCCGTTCCCTAGGACAGCGGTGGTTTAAAATGTACCTGGTGATGGTAAATCTTAATTTATTACCTTTTCGAGAATTTCAGTGCCTGATAGATTGTTATAATGTTGGTACTGACTGCAAGTTTTAATCCTTTGGATTTAGCGAGAGGAATGTATAATGCGCCATGATATACCGGTGTCGACGTCTAAGATAATTATTCATGAGCACTTGTCACAAGCCAAGCTTGCTTCCCTCTCTTATATGTAATCCCCTGTGGAATGGGCTAGCTACCATTATTCGTACGTATGTGCGGCGTTTGACCCTTGATTCCTAGACCACCCAGACTGTCAAGTTCAAGATTTACCTACCTATCCGCAACAAAGTTTGCTGGCGTCATCGACTGCATGCAGGTATCCCTTGTCCGGCTTGTCCCCTCCGCCCCCCCCCATCCGAAGCACCTAAGGTTACGAGTTTCAAAAACGCCTCATCATAACAAATGTAGATACTTCACAGAAATTCCTTCTGAATAAAGAGCATATTGTAGGAAGTGGTCTAATTTGTCAACAATGTGAAGTCTTCGGTAGATGTGGGTACGAGAGATGATTGAGTTTTTTGCTCCCTCAGGCCTTGTGTTTGGCCCTGGACCGCCAGAGCCTGCTGCCTAGGAGATTCCTGAGCTACAAATGAGGTGTGCCAGTGAGGGGTGAGGGGTGAGTCCGACTGCCGCCGCGGGGTTGCGGCTCCGATTCCCCGAAAATTCGTTTGCCATGTTCTTTGAAGGGTCGAGCTGCTATTTAGGCTAACATACGACCTAGGTTCTAACGTTTATTTCGTTTCTAACTAATAGCGTTCGCTTTGGGCTCCTTTTTCGTTGAATCCAGCCTTTGGTAAGCCGATTGTTTAAAATGCATTGGCGCCAAACCTTGTTTCGAGTCTGATTAATTTGAGTAGGAATTCTTTGGGAATGTTTCACATAACTCTTAACTGGTTATGGTTATGTGGGCTCTTCTTTTACGGAAATCTTTGATTCTTTTAAACTGGTATCTTTATTTGCTTTACTCTCAGAAACGCCGAACGTCACCGTCGTTTTTTATTTCCTCCATCCATAACATGTGGTCTTCGTAGGATTACGAGTCGATCGCATCCGCGTTTCGTAAGTCGTAGTAAATATCGTACATGTTGAGTAGTTGTATATGCGCTGAGCTGCATCACCCCACGGCAGCTGGACTCCTGCTGCTCGCCAGTTCTCATGCCTCATATTTTACAATGACGTGACCATTCCTCTTTACGGCATGTTAGACACAGTATGTGTTGACTTGTTTCAGAGCAAAAAACAATATTGTGTGTGGTCGGATATGAAATAATAAAACTAAAAAGAGCCTCCACCTACAAGCCGAATGGCACACATTGGTCCAACAGTGATAACATAAGCTAAACACATAGTTTACCACAATTCGTGTGGGAAAGAGTTCCACTTTTATTGCGGGTACTCTCGTTTTGTGTAAAAAAAATTTTTTATTGATATTTCGTTGCGGCAGTTACCGATTAATGCTTTCCTCACATGTTCTCGACTATAGCCGCCATTATCTTTCTCTTCTGTCGGTGACTACTGCTCTTTTTTGTCTCACAGTTTTAGTGCTGTCACCCGAAGGCGAAGACATGATCATGATGACGGGTAATTCACTTGTACACTGTTAAGTCTCAGACGAACTCTCCGGAAAAAAAAAAATGGTTCCATTGCCCAAGTGGGTTCTCTATATAGTTGGGCTTTGTCGGGCGGTAATGAAATAATGTGATACCCCCTGTTATTGCGTCCAGGCTTGCCCGTAGTGACATCTTTATTTTACTCTTTGTTATCTCGGAGCATGCTCCCCGAGTTGCTCGGGAACGCAGCTGCATTTGTTTAGTAAATATTACAAGTATTCGTGAAGTGCGGTGGTATGTATACAGCTGCGAGTATTCGTTTGCGTATGAAATGGTAGAGAATATTTTTTTCAGACTGTTTATTATATTAGGCAGAAAATGACTTTGAACACAGGTCTAGAGATAAAGTTGTACCTATCGATCTAGCTCCCAAATCTCGCTTTTCGGGGAACGCGGATGTATTGCGTCTCACTTCATGCCCAAGTAAGAATGTGGTATGTACGTTTACTCCATTAATAGTAGTGGAACTAAAGGGAATTTGAAGAAGTTCTAATTAAAGGCGTTAATTTAAGGAAGCAGGAGATGCCAGTTCAACTCAAGTTCCAAGACCCAGCTCCCATAATATGTCTTTTGTAATGTAGGCATGTTTGTCACAGAGGTTAGTGTTGGTGTTTAAATTTTTGTGTTCAAATTAGTGCTATGCCCCAGTTTTCTGACATAAACCAGTTTCCTTATCTCCCATACATTCTTAAACAAACCAAGACTGTTAAACATTTGTATAGCATGAAAGAGGCGAATGTGTCGGGGCTCGGGGCATTCCAGCCGGCGTGAGGTCAGCTCTGCCTCACCAATGAGGTCATCCTGGAAGCAAGGACCGCCACTCAAAGGCGTCAGCTGGAAATACCCGAAGATGCGAGCTGGAGCCTCTGCGCATAGTCTTCTCTAGACAATGCCCTATTTGTGTCAGAGCCTTGGGCGGGAACCAAAGTTAAGCGTGGGTTTACTATGTCTGTTCGTAAGACTCGGCAGATTACTTGGGTCCGCAGACACCCAGCCACTGGTCCCTACCATGAAAGGCGCGGTGTAACCTTCAGAGTACGTCAGGTTGCCATCCGCCTCGACCATAAGCGAAATATAGACTTTCACTTCGGGGTTCTGAAAACCTGGTTGTGTGTAATTTTTATATGATTTCTCGAATTGCAAGATGACAAAGACTGAAGTGGTGGTGAGATGGTGAGGAGGTGTCTTTGCACGTAGATCAGAGCTACCTGCAGGTTTGCCGGGCCGCTGCATTCTTGGGCTGTTTCCCTGACAAGTGCCCTGTGCAGTTCCGGATGCTCGGCGAGAATCGGGATGATAGTGGCTGGTGGCTGGTGCTCATTTCTACCTACGCGACGCACCGTTCTTGCTATCAGAGCCATCAGCCACTACTTGTCACAAAGCGGTTACACGGCCATCATCTTGCTTGACACCTTGCTGGTGGTTTCCTGCTACCAAGATGGATGGTAGCAGTTAAACCCAGAGACTCTCTAATCAATCCCAACTAAGAATGTCCCGTTCTTTCTGTGTTCCTCAGACTTATCATCTCATTTTCTGACGGTTTCTGCTTCTGAGGGACTCTTCCGTCAGACAACAAGATAAAGCGTTGACAAGCCAATGAGCTGCATTGAACTTGATTTGTTGGCGGGGCCGTTTAGCGGATGCAGCCCTAGTAAATGGTGCTGTTATGGAAATGGGTGTATGGTTTAGTGAGCGCACGCGCGTGGGCTTGGCTCCCATGCCCAGGGCCTGGCACACCCACATGCCGGAACATTTTGACCTTTGTGTTGGAGAGTGCGAGGGTGCAGTCCAGCCATTGTGATACCTTACTTACTGTGCGACGCATCATGCACGACGCACGAGAAATCCTCCGTGTAGTAGCTGTGTTGTAGCTGAAAAGCGTTTGGAGCTTCCTGCGACTTAGGAACAATAACTAACAATGCAAAATTATACTGAAACGAGAGAACCTCGAGAAATTACAGACCCTGACTACCAGGTAAATTCACGAGTGTCTTGAATAATTCGATTTTAAATTCAGATGGAAGGATATTCTCACACAAGTCACGTGTCTTCAGTTTCAGACAGGTTGTAGGTATACCAAATCACCATTCTTCACTTGAAAGTTTGATTACCGATGTCCCAGTCGGGAGTCGTGACATGGCCTTGCTGATGACCTGCCAGTAATTTAATGGATTCCTTACCCGAATGTTTTCACAAATCGTTTGGAACACAGTCATCGCGGTTCTTCAGCTTGATCCCTGGAAAGAAGGACGACTCCATGATTTTTTCTCAACTCTCTTGTGAGTTTTGACTAAAAGGTGAATGACTACCAGATGATATAGGGGTCGTATAAAGCAGGGACGTCCCTTCATCCATCGAAAAGGATCCTACATCCTTTCGAGCCTTAGGCAAAATGCATCCTTTCAGTTTATCTCGAAAGGAACCGAATGACTCCTAAAAGAGAGTGTATATAATGTAGTTCTCCGAGTGGTCTGTCCCTCGGTCCAGTACGTGCTTCTTGATGAGCTGATTGCTTGTCAGCTTGTCAACCACCAAGGCCAAAGGTCGTCCTAAAGGAGGGTGCGAGAGCAGCAGCCTCTATTGTAAAGGTCAGGATCCATCGATCTGGATGGCTTTAAAGCCCGCCTAATGTGTTTCTTCAGCCATTGCTCCTAGCCACAGGGTTATCCATCACTGGGTGTCACCTCGACGATTTGAGACCTTGACTTATCGACCTTTTCTGGCCACTGAAGTAAGTCAGGTAGCTGTTTGTCCATGTTTGATTTCCTGTCTCCCGCAGTTCGAAGGGTCATTGAAATCTCTGGGATTGTTTTTGGTAGGCATAGGGGAATTCTCTTCCTAGTTATTTTTCTTGGTCATGCTGTTTGATTTAAGCAGCACTCCATTCGAGGGGCCGGGTAACCTCTGGTCTTGATGAGGTGACAGAGGATGGAGAACGGCATCGGTGCATGAGCTGCGCAAAGCAATGCCGTAGTTAAACGGCGGGAAGCGCACTAAGTCATCGTATAGCTGTAAAAAGCGAATAACAAGTAAGTCATCGGCGATGACTGTAAAAGGTGCACAATCAACTGCGGGAAATTGTCCAGTGGAGAGGATAATGTGGGTGCTAACCATAATGGGGAAAATAATGGGCGAGGGGGACCCCACGACGCAGCTAACGTTCCGCGGTGCTAGGTCTTTAACTCAAATTGTAGGCGAGATAGACCTTTTATAGGAAGTCTTTGTACGTTTCAAGTTCTGTTATCTTCGTCAGCGACATCGTGAAATGTTCCTTGTTGGTGTTCAGTTTCACAATCACTGTGGACTGTCATCGCCGAGGGGTTAACCACTCGTTTGGAATCATTGGAAATATTTATGAAATCTCAGGGAATCTTGGAATTTTTTGGAGTGGTTACCCCCTCGGTCATCGCTGAAGACCCCTGTCTCCACACGGGGACAGATAGGGGATGGCTGAACAGGGCAAATTCATGTGAGGAAGGCCGGAAGCATTTTAAATTATTGATTGATTTGCTGTCCTTGCAAGGAAGCAGAAAAGGAGTAGTTTGAAATGAACCCTTGACCATTACCCCAAAACTTACATTTGTCTCACTGATTACGTGCAATCGTTGTTGCGTAAATAATTATTGAGTACCCTTTACGGAACCCCTACGAGTATCCATGAGATCCTCTTGGTTCCACCCACAGGGGAGGAAGGTATATCAGTGTTGAGTACCGATTGAGGAGTCGTGCCACAATAGATCTAATCAAGAAAGAGGGCGAAGGCTGTTATAAAATGTCATAAAATGACTGGGGTGTGTCGCTGATTTTCTATTGACACGGCCATTACGGGCCGCTGCACGATCCTGCCACGACCCCACGCTGTGGTGACCCTAACCAAGCCTTTCCCAACCTATCGCTCTCACATCTAACCTCTACCTTCGCCTCTATTGTGTTTCATTTGATTGTTTACGACAATCATTATTACATTGTCGTATTACCCGATCACAAATCTGTTGTCGTTATACCTAAATTTCGATTCCTGATAGTAAATTATGATAGGTAGATTGATTTTCTCTACTTCAGTGCGAGTATAACATCCTTGATTGCCCCTATAGTGGTTTAGAATTTACAGTAGGAAGGGAGTCGGCTCCGTTTCGATCCCACCCACCGCCACCATAGATATTTTTCTGATCAGCCTTCATCTAGGAACCTTATTCGCTTATGTGAAATATATGGAAGGTTTGATGGTTTCGGTACCCTCTAAGGCTGAATTTCACCAGTTTAACGTGAAGACTATCGTGTACACGATAGCGCTATCGTATCGGTAAAAAATGTTAACGGCTTTCACCATGCACCGTTACCGTTTCGTTAGCTTTCGAGTGGATTTTCCGTGCGTTAGCGAAAACGATAATTTTCATACCTGCGACTCATTTGGTGTAGTCTAATGTAGTCTAATCAACATTTTAACTTCTTTCTCCGAAAAAATAGGGGTTTTTTCACGTTTATTTCCACTTTTAGATTGAAATTGTTGAAATAAATTTGACGTAAACAAAGCAGGCGAATTCTATTGTCACAACAAAACCTAACGAGAGGATTAAAAGGCACTATCGTGAGGTGGTGAAATTCAGCCTAGAACTATAGAAGTAACGTAGCTTCTTACGAGCACTAATGTATTTGTTTCCCTTGTAGTTATACCCTTGCATAGTTATCACGTGTTTCTAAATACTAAGCATTCTTACCGACCTGTAGGGACAACAAAACCTAGGCACAGATTCTCTGTGCATTCCTCTGGGACGTTATCGAGAATGCCTGCTAAATAACCTACTGTAGAGCTCTATTCTTGCTATCGTGTGCCTTGTGCCTTCGCATGCCTTATCGCTTTGTTGATACCTACACAGAAGCCATCTTGAGCACATAGCTCTTGAGTAACTCACACACATAGGTACTTACCCATCTGGAAAAATGGCGTACACAGTGCAGACGACGTAGAAAGTTTGTTTCTTTGTCTTGAGGAAGGAGAGCAGAGGAGCTTACTTTATTTGATGGATAGGCAGATTTTAAGGGCCACCATACATTCGCTATTTTTTTTACGTTCCGATTTCAAACTTCGTGAGAAAACAGAGAACTATCAGATATTTAAATATTCTGGTGATTTGTGGTGATTTTACGATCACAAAAAAAAAATTGTCCAAAATTAACCGATCGTGAAATCACAACATATAGCCTCATGAGTAATGACATTAAAAAGACATATTATATTTCAGAATATTTAAATATCCAATAGTTTTCTCACAAAGTTTGAAGTTCCAAACGTAAAAAAATAACAAATGTATATTCAATCGGGAAGTTCTTCTTCTGATCAAGAGACATAATAATATGACATCCTCTGATGTGCTTCATTTTATTTGCTAATAAAAGGTGCCATGAACCAGCAGTAAGATCGTATATAGAATGCTGTATCTTCAGACTTGGACGAGGGGAATGTCCACTGGCAGAAAATTTCCATAATGGCCATAGTAGTCGTAGTAATGTTTGTGTATTTGCGTTAGATGTCTGTTGCATAGTACCCGTATGAGACGCACGTTGGAAGGTTGCCCAGCCCATTGCCCCTCATTTCGGATTCCCTCGGTCTCTGTGAGTTATGGCTGTTTGCTAGCTCCAGCCGTCTCAGATTTCTAGTGTGGCTTTTCATTCTTTGTTCATGTAGTGTGTGTGCCAGAAGCCTCAGTGAGCGAGTTGCTGCCAAGTTCCCTTTTGCCTCTATTTTCATTATTTTAATTTGGCTTCTGACGCAACTTTTCTAGGAATTAGGGTTACTTGGGCGAATGTCGTTTTCTTGTTGTCAAGTCTTATAATCAGGAAAGTTGAGCTGTTCTAAAAAAATTAGTAAATTGACCTAAATACCTCGTGTTAATGCCGCCGCTATCTCATTCCACCTCGAGGTGTTAACCACTCGTTGGGAATCATTGGAAATCTTTATGGAATCTCAGGGAATCTTGGAATTTTTTGGAGTGGTTACCCCTTTGTGGTTCATCTTTCTATGAATATCGTTGGGAATCTTTGGAAATCTTTATGGAATCTCAGTGGAATCTCAAGGAATCTCTGCAGTGGTTACCCCTTCGTTCCACCTACACGTAATTTCATCGTAACTGTTCCGCTTGGCTTCATTAATGGAGTAAACAACGAAAATCGATTTTAGACTCTCATCTTCGATGATTTTATCCTGTTCAACAATGAAGCCTGTACTTTTTGTTTTGTCTTTCGGGACCTTTAGGTTTTTTACCGACTCTTTAGCTTAGTAATGGGTGCCTTTCACTGGAAGGTGCGAGGGCTGCGTTGATTGTGGCACTGTATAGACTCTGCATTCTAATGAACACGTTGGACTCACGCGTTGTCAGGTGCCGCTGGGATGTGGCTAATGATCCATTAATCTGGGATTATGTGCCTCTAATCACCCGTAAATAAGTACATATTACTCGTTTAGTTCTTTCATCTCGTTTGGAGTCTCAGAAAGGTCCATAAACATGCCCAAGTTATACTGATTGGGAAATACGAAATATGACTCTGAGACGGAGACACACGGTATTCAAGGTATTGCGTACCTACTTGGGAAGGTATTTTCAAATTTAAGTTCAGAGATAATTTTAAAAATTTGCAGTCCATTTAAGATTCATTAAAGGTGAAGTTCACTGACGAGTATTTTGGAAAGATTAGTTTCAAGGAAATTATCAGAAATATTTTGAGGTGTGATTGTTTATTTATTTGAAGCGTTCTGTTTGCCTTAATGACATGTACGCGTGTGTGGCCGGTCGATAAACCCGTTCAAGAGATCAAAAGTTCGGCAGAGGTCAATAACTTCCTGTTCGCATGACGAAAATAATCCACAAATCGTCCTGCTTTTCTTAGATATGCCGAAATCGTAATTTTCAGCTTTCACTGTATAATGCGTCATTATCAGATTTTTCTGGTAATTCATTTCAGTTAATAGCTGAAGGGGGCTCCAGTAGGTCGAATCGTGTGCCAGAGTTTCTTCCAAGTTTCACTAAAAACGTGAAAAAGTCGTTCGGCGAACCTCTGGGCTGATGTTTCACTCTCATTTTAAATAAGTTTTTGGGAAAACTCTCACAACAGAATAAGAAGAGCGAAGTGGGTTGAAAAAGAGCTAAAATTATCATCATATTTATAGAGAAACCAGATGACTAGAACCTTACGGCTGCGTGTTTGTGGCGTGGGCGTCAAAGTTTATGTCCACCCACAGGACGCTTGGAACTTTGTTGCATTTGTTAAACGATCGACAGGAGTCTTTGTTTATAAGAAAGCTGGTTTGTCAAAGTCAGTGGGTTGTTTGTTATTACTCTTTGCAGCTTTGCGAATGTGAGCTTGACGTTGTCACAGCTAATCTGATTTATACTTGGCTGCTTGCGATCCGAGGGGTTAACCACTCATTGGGAATCTCGTTGGGAATCATAGGAAATCTTTATGATATCTCAGGGAATCTTGGAATTTTTTTGGAGTGGTTACCCCTTTGGGGTTTATCTTTCTATGAATATCGTTATGAATCTTTGGAAATCTTTATGGAATCTCAGTGGAATCTCAAGGAATCTCTGGAGTGGTTACCCCCTCGTTGCGATCCCATCTTTCCTGTAGCCTTCGCTCTCTGAAATACCGATAGGTGTAGTAGAATAGCTGCGTTATTACTGGCAAATAATTGAAAATCTTACTATACTCTTCGCCTGGTCGGTATACGGACTTCCTTTATATTATGTTGAGGCACCGCTGCACTTCATCAGTGTTCTTCGATAACTTTATCTTGCTGTCAGGAAATTATCAAAGTTTTGCCTTCAAATGTTAAAAGTTTTTCTGAACTATCTGGCGAGGCTTCAACTTCCATGAATGTTGAGTCAGGGCTTGTCTGGCTGGATGCTTCGGTTTATAGTATTTGGATGGAAGCATAAAACCGGGGAGAACTAGATCTTTCGGTCAAAGTTCCAACAATTCTTCCCTTTAAAGTACCTTATCCCCGTGTGTGTCAAGCAATCAAAAAATTATTTATTTCACAGCTTTGTAGTTAAGTAGTGGTTAGTGCCCATTCGACTCATCTTAAACTGGGCTATACATCGCTAATTTATGTTGCCAGTTACACATCTTTTATGGGAATAACTATTATATAGGCTCCATATAACCAGCGGGAACTATATAATATCAAATTGTACCAATGCGTCGTAGGGCCGTGACCCATGAAAGTGACTGTAGACGCCAGTCACCCCTCATCACCTTCACGGACACAAAAACTTTAACATAAAAATGTAAAAATAGTTCGGGTGAAAAAGAAAACAGAGCATTTGTCTTTGGTGACATAATAATTGCGTGTTGTTTTTAGGGACGCCATCGGCACGTGGGCGCTGTATCTACCCACGTCTTCCAGTGCTCAGTGTTATTTTCTCCCATTCTGTACAGGGGACGAAGAAACTTTTGCCGCTTGAAATGGTCTGGGAGGGAGCTGGATCATAGCTGTAGTTTCAGGATTATGTCTATTTCGAAAATGAAGGGGAAAGTTAAAAATGATATTGATTCTGGACATTTCTGCTTGTAGCCCTAAAAAAAGCCCTCCGTAACTTTGTAAATCCTTCTAACTGTTGTAATTTTTTGATTCCAGGTAAGTTCAAAGTCATCCCCTGGGGTAACTTAGTACTTGAAACTTATCAGCAAGTCTGGAAGTTCGGTAAGCACGCAATCTTGCGGTCAGGTAACTTCCGCGAAAATGACTGGTGACGTGAAGTTGAGTCATCCTGGGGTTTCCATCCTAAAGAGCAACATTGGAATCAGGACTCGTTTGTAACTTGAAAAGCCGCCTCTTCAATCTATTTATATTTTTATGGTGGGATTATGCCTTTATAAGGGTTAAAGCTCGCTTTTCGCGGCAGAAACGGGGCGACATGTCTCAAGGACGCCCGCTGCGTCAGGTTCTCATGTCGATGGAATTAACATAATTGATATTTCATTCCTATCATGGACTGTTTTTTCTTCGTCTTCTGCTATTGTTTTCTTGTTGTGTGGCGGGAATGTGATATTGTTGACTTTTCTCAAGGTCGTGAGGTTCTTTTAAAACACCACTAGTTAGTACTGGAGTTGACTTTGCAGGATCAGGTTGCAGGCGTAAGTAGCGTCTCGAAAGTTAAACATGGGTGGAAAAAAATCCAGGTATTCTGGAATTTCAAAAAATTGTTACTTATTGACATGCTATATCAGGGTATGGTATCTCGGTGTAAACCGCGCCCATGCACGTACATAATAAGACACAGAACAAGTAGGGGGTATTGGTAAACCTACCCCTTTTTTGCGATTTTCTGAGTGCTCCTCTTGAAGCCTCTTTTATTGGCCCAGCCTCATCCCGTCAACGTTATAGTCAAGCCAAGATTATGGCGTGAATTGCACCAGTTTGCTTTGACTAATAATGCATGACTAACCGATGGAAATAAATCTAAAATGGCTCAGTGGGTGCAATTATTAGCTACCAATTAGTAGGTGCTTCCCTACCTAATCTACCTAGTATGAAACAGCTATGCATTCCATCGTATAGGATCAGCTTCTATAATCAAGATCCCTTCCCTCGCTTAGTTTTATCGACAGGTGCGGCGTCATTAAAATACTAAGGCGGAAGGCGCATAGGCGCGGTCATTTTTGAAGCTAAATACTGCTTTCACCACGGAGGAGTCGGAGTCGGTAATTGATTGTTTAGGCTTGTAATTTCAAGTGCTTTTCCTCCTACGCCTCTTTATCTCCTGCACGGTGGTAAATAAAAAATGTTTAGTGGTGAAAGTTAGGTTAATTCTTAATATGAGGTAGATATTGTCGGTGTTGAAGGCTGAGGTCCTTTTGGAGAAAAGTCCGCCGCTTGTTTACATGGAGTTTTACTACTAAAACTTTTTGTTTATTATTACTCAACTGGACGGGCCCCTTTAGACGGAGCGATTGCTTGCCGCGCAATCGCGGGTTGGGGTAATAAATCACTCAAAAATCTTGACAGGAAAACGCACTAGCGATCCGCTCCCAATGCTACCTTATGGAGCCCTTTACACGTAGCGACTGCCAATCGCCGCCCGCATTAGTCGCGACTGCGACAGCTGCAAATCCGCAAATCGCGATTGCGACCGCGTTTCCGCTGGAGGGCTGTTTGTCTAGTTAGCTTATGGAAGCCGTAAACCCCTTTACACGGAGCGACTGACTGCAGCGATTTTTCTATTGTTCTCTATTGTTTGACACAGTTTTCTGTTGAGTAGGTATATGTGAAGGGGCTATATTATGATATTAATGTTATATTATAGTTATCTACACTTGGTTTTAGTTAAGTATGTCTTCCATACTCACACAAACGTTGACGCCTACTTTGAAAAATGTTATTTTCATCATTGTAATTAGTAGATCACTATCACTGCAACTAATAACAATAGAAAGGTAGAAAGGTATGTGCGAAAAATAAATCCAGCTTGGTATGCGGACAGCTGCATTGTCCCCTTTCAATTGCAACACCAGTGGCATCATACCTACTTAACTGTACCTACCCATTGAACAGAAGGGCCCAGCCGGTAACTACCTGCATATGCCACCCCAGGACCCCAATAGATTTTCTCAGGTCCTCGTAGATCGTGTGGAAAACCCCCTTCTGCGCTCTTTTTTGTAGGAGCCGACGTACCCACACCCTGTTTTTCCTCTTCCTTCTTTTTTTGGTAAGGTAATAATACACGCATGCTGCCTCTTCGTACTCCTTTGTGTCACTGGACTGGTCATTGGCAGTCCTGCACCCTCTCCCTAGCACCAGTCACATTCCATTTTCATTCATACAAGTTTTACAAGTGCAAAAAAATAGGAAATGTCAGAGAACCTCCCAGGTAAATTTGGTTTGAAAGGAACAATGTGCTCCCAACGGTACTCACTGGATAATGGGGTGATAGCTCTGCTATACCCAACCTGCTTCACCTATCCTGTCATCACCACAATACGTAGTATTTCTATTTTTCTACATCGAGGCCCACTCCTACCACACTCTGAATACTAAAGCAGAATTAAGAAAAAAATATGCCTACAGTTAACCATTGATGAGATCCAAGTACCATGTATCAATTACCTTTTAATTAAAGAAATTCGGTTAAATGAACTGATTAAATAAAAATCACTAGTTTTGACATTACAGTAGGTACAAAATCCATGGTGATATTGGGGCGGACTCGCGATTTCGTCGAGTGAACTGCGGTCGAATCGCTCATCCCTTTACACGCAACCGCTCGAAAAAATTCTGTCAACTAGTGTCAAAATTTGTGAGTTATTTATGACCAACCCGCGGTTGCGCTGCAAGCAATCGCTCCGTCTAAAGGGGCCCTAAAGCAGCCGGCGCACCTTGGGGAACCTGAGGTTTTTCTTCTGCCTTTTCCACGACTTCGTTACCTAATTTGCTAAAACACCATGTACGCTTTGAGCTTATTAGTGCCATTAGTTTCCTTCTGCTTGCATGTGTCATCCACTAGTACGGCGATGACGTCATGGCGATGCCCTTGCGACTCTCATGAGCGCATCTCGATTGACCTTGCGACGCGTTGGCGGTACAGTCTCGGTGCCCTTGCCAGTTTTGGCCATTCAGTGCGCAGCTGACATTGAACTGGCCACGGTGACCTACTTGCTCACCTGTCCGCGACTTGGAGGATCCAGAAAATTATATACCTCGTCATACATTTACATGGGAGGGATTTTTCATACCCTATTACATATAGGCAGAATTGAGGGAGACACATTACCCCATGTAGTTTGTATTGTAGGATGTGATGGGCTTAGGTCAGTCAGCAGGTTCGCGGAGTTGTCAGCAAACCTCTGAGATCGTCTTCCCTCCACCTTCCTTGTTCAAGGTGCTAAGCATTTCGGCAAGTAGATTTCTACAATTTTTTTTTGCCACCTATTATTCTGGGTTCTGCGGCTGCCTCATGTCAGAAAGAATGGGACAGGTTCTTTGTATAGGTACCTTTGAGCCTCCAGCTTCTTTGTCCTTTTCAAAAGGTGTTTTCCATTTACTGATTTTTGGGGGTTTTTATGAGGGTTGCCGTTTGTTGTGGATACAGGTTCAGTCTTTAGAATTCTTTAGAATTTTTTATAACCTCAGGAACCTCATTCCTCAGGTGAAAAACAACCGAATACGTTTGGTGCGTAGATTTCGGAAGTAAAAAAAAAGTTGGCGCCTGTTTTGAGAGAAGCACAAGAATTTAGCTCCCATAATAAATCGTATTTAAAATTGCCAATTCTGTTGCAACTTCAGTTTTCATTTTCTGTGAAACAACCCCTATTGTTCTGATATTTCAGGGTAAACGACCGTTTTTATGGTGAATTCTTTAATTCTTCCCCTCCGCTTTCCCCCCTCGGATGTCTATAGCCAAGATTTAATGTAATAAGTTGCTTTAAAGGAACTTATAGTTTTGCTCCCCATTTCTTTTACCCTTTGAATTTATGGCTGTGTTTACTTCCAATGGTATAAGTGAACTTCGGGAAGTCAGGGGGCGGAGATGTTTATAGTGAACAAAAATTGATTTTGATCGTTATGGACATGGGGGTGGAGATAAGCGATACCGCTGACTTGTTTATTGTTGTCCGTATGTGTGATTTGTGGGGTCATAACTGAGATACCAACTTGCAACTTTTTTTTTGTCTTTTTGTTTTCTCCCTGGGAGAATGTTTTGATTTTTCAAGTTGCTTGTGCCTTACCGTAAACATTCAGGTTTCTTTTATTCATTCAATACTCAGTATATGGTGCTCAAGACTGCTTGGGGTATTTCTGTGTCACAATGATCACTTGTTGGACACATCGCATGACCCTTCGAAGTTTTCAGCGTTTCCATTAGATTTCCTTTTTTCTTCCCCACTGCTGAGTTTTTTGAGTTCATCTTGGTAATCAGCTTGTGGTCGCTGGCGCTGGTTCGTTGAATATGGTAATGATGGTGCAACAATGGCTGGCAGCTGCGGGGTCGTGTCCACTTGTTGGAGCCGTATACAATACGGCTCCAACATATAAAATTCTACCCATTTTTAGGTCAATATAAGGCTCCCAGCAGCCAAGGGTCCCTGCACCCATCTTATGTATATATACGGCTCCCAGCAGCCAAGGGTCCCTGCACCCATCTTATGTATATATACGGCTCCCAGCAGCCAAGGGTCCCTGCACCCATCTTATCAATATACGGCTCCCAGCAGCCAAGGGTCCCTGCACCCATCTTATCAATATTAAGGCTCCCAGCAGCCAAGGGTCCCTGCACCCATCTTAAGTATTTACCTAGCTCCTAGCAGCCCAAGGGTCCCTGCACCCATTCCTATATGTATTACTTACTTATCTGGTAGGCTTTTCAGAGTCGTACCTACTTACCTACTGACAAGACTGTCCTCAGTCTATGTTAGTACGGGGCCCCTACGGGCATACAATCTCGGCTTCCTACAAGCCCCTTCATGTGCTCCCAGCGGCACACTGAAGGCAACTGGCCTCTCGGCCAATCAGAACGCTCCATTATGGCTGTACCTGTCAGCCCTTATAGGTTGTCCCCTATGCCTCCTATTATTTACGTTATAACTTAACAGCACGTAAGTTTACAGCTGTATATGTTAGACCATTGCGTTCCTAATTTTAATATACACCTAAGTCATTAATTGTAACTTTCTAGTGTAAATAAGTCATAAGTTATCATGTAAAAACCACGCCAAGTGCAACCTACTAAGGGAAGTATATAGAAACAGGGGATGAACTCACCCCGCCAAATTTTGACCACTATTAGGTTTGAGCTATCTGGTCACGAATGTCGGGTGCATGGGACGGTGCGCGACAATTATCCCACAAACTTTGGTCAGCATGTATACCTACTGTCCGAGCATGACCTTCGCTCAAGGGCAGGGCAGTTCTTTTAGTCATAGCTCCTGAGCCATTGCATTATGGTGCATCAAATCATGACCATAACCAAATGTACATCAAGTACATTTCACCTCGAAACGAATTCCGGTTCAAAAACCTCATCTACCGTTGCCAGGTACCTTGTGGTTCAAGAGAGCGCTCTCAACTCCAAAAGAGTGCGTGGACCTGGGACGTAAGGGTTTGTTCTTGAGTCTAAGCCGTGCAGGTCTCCTAGGGGTCCCCCAGACTATAGGCTCGGAATGCCCTTCCCCCCAGGGTTTGTTCTTGAGTCTAAGCGATGTCCCTGTCACCTTGCTTGACGTCAAATGCCATGGAAATGAAAATATCTTCATTGAGCTTTACCACTCGTACTTAAGAAATAGTGTGCCTAATTAGCCTGGGAAGCGCCAAGCCATTCTCGGTGTATGGCGCTATCGGCGCGTCCGATGTCGCGCAGGATACAGCTCCGGCTCGGGCTCTTGGGCAGTTTTACGACGTCCGGAGGTGTCCGTTGTGGTCATCCAGCCTGGTCTGGGTGGTCCCATTCATCAGTACTGCGCCATCTACCTTAGGATGTCTACCTTAGGATGTCTCCATGATGTCATCTAATTTAAATCAGTCACCGCACCCGGCCTCATGAATTTCCAGCTATAGTACGTTTTGATGAGTGTTGGTTCGTAAACGAGTAGGCCATGGTATGGAGAATCTTCCGAGTGCTGATCTCCTTCTGCTGAGTTAGTGAGAACTGACTTTCTCTCCAAATTGCTGAGCGTAATTCACATATTCACATGAGTTCATATCGTTTCGTATTGGATATAAAGTTGGCTCTTCACTAACCAACATGACTACCTTGTTATAGTTGTAATAAATCGCCCTTCACTGAATTGGTTACTTTTGTTGACCTCCAGCCTCCAGAGTGATTTATATGGTAGATAGTAACCGCAGTACACCAAACAACTGGTCAGGTAGGCTATGAGCCTATGCCTGTGGTATTTTCTGCAATTATAGCACCAGACTTACCCATAGAAAAGGTTTTCGATGTTCGTTTGCTAAGCACACGTACGTGCCCTGCAAGGTATTTAAATTTCGTAGGTTTTATCATCGCCTGCCTGGGTGGAAGGTGTAAATTAAAATTTATTCTGCTTGTTTGCTTTTTAAAGTATTTCCTCAACTGGTTATACTTAGACCTACCAAAAATCCTAAAATTTGAATTCAGTGACCAGTCATAGCCTTCCCTCGACCACTCCAGCACTGATTGGTCTGATTTTACACTATCAGTAGGTCCACGTAAGTTTCGTGCGAGATAACCTCTAAAATAAATAGATCCTGCCCATCTACTGGAATTATTGTAGAACTCAGACACTACAGACCGCCGCCTTGTAGACTAATCTTCGCCACCCATGTTCGGAGACACAAAATAATTGCAGTAGTCTGCCCACCTTACCTCGATCGGACTGATCAGTGATTACTGATTATTACTGAGAAAATAAATGATAGTCCTAGTCAACGCTATGCCTAGCGTGATTTAGAGCGATAAACGATTTATAATGCGCCAAGATGACGTCACGTGCCTTCTTTCTGACCGTGAAGGAACTATGGGAACATTATTTAGGTGTTGACTTGTTGTATGATGCAGGAGCAGCAGGTCTCCCAGTGACGTCAACTCTGTGTGTTTGTGTTGCAACCAATGTTCAGATTGGTCAGCGTGATTTTACGTCATCCGGTCGTTGAAACAAGCTAGCAACTTCAATAATTCACACCTGTAGTTTTCACACCTTTTCTCGATATGAACCATGTACTGGATAAGCATTAACAACTAAAACTATCCTATAATTTTTATTATGGATAATTTTTCGTTTTTGCTGGTTGTGGTCTTGTCGGGAGCATCTATGGTAAACTCTTTGAAAGATTCTTATTTTTGTCGATCCTCCCCTTGTTTACTGTTCTCTGATCTTTCGGTTTAGCTTCGTTCCATTGTACTTCAAGAATTCTCAGCACTTTTGACAAAAGCCCCATGTTTTGTAGTGTTCTGTCCGAAGAATGGTTGGATTGAAGAGGATTTTCCATCATTGGCATAAGAATCAGAAAATGGTCTCAGATCTTGCTAGTAAGAGTTATAACGGAAATGGGGGGTCAGCAACGCTGCCAGAGGACTAAGATCGCTCTCGTGTCTCGTGTGTTTTGAATGCAAATTGTAGTGTTAAGTAATTGGCGAGCCATTATGATGTCCTTGCTCCCTATCCATGGTGCCTGCACATTCAGCACTGTCGGTAGCCTACTTTTCCCAGAAACACGGAAGCAAGTCATCTGTTGGATAGTGCGCGCTAGTTGCTGACTCGCCTTGTGAGGGGCTTAAGAGCCAGGTCAACGATTTGTCTCTGCTGACGAAATGGCTATTCTCAGTAGCACTTTGCTTTCCCGTCTGTTGATAGATTATGTGGCATTGACTTCATGTATAGGTATAGTACCTAGATTATTGTACTACTATAAAGTCAGCGATTACAGTGAGTAAGGTTGATGGGCTGTGCGCCTAATGAAATTAGCATGGATTTGACATCCAGTGTTAAAGCGGAAATTTTTCACTTTTCTGGCATCAACTGGTGTGCAACTTGATCCACCGCGCATGTAGTCGACTTGGTACTTTGAACATAATAGAGAGGAGGACAGTAGAGATGGGCGGTAATAAAAAACCGTTCTGTTTTAAAAAAAAAAACGGTTTTTAAAACAAAAAAAACACGAGGCCTTGTTTTTTTTGTTTTTGTTTTTTAATCGGAGTCACTAAATGATAGTTAATATTGATAAAACACTGACCTAAGACCTAACAGAATGAAAAGAACAAATTTTTTTAAATCTTTATTCATCAGACTCAGAAGAGTCTGAGTCTGATGAATAATCAACCGATACAACACTCATCGCATCTTGTTCGTGTAATCACTATTCTATTGGTAGGTACTTAGGAACTTAGGTACCTGCATTGGTTTCTGAGGAACTTTAGGCACCTGCATTAGTTTCTGACGTTAAAAAGATGCATTATACTTCAGAACAAATAAATATTCAACGGTTCCTACATGAATAAAATAAAAAACGTAAACAAACCCGAATTGTATATTATTCATCGTTGAAAATTGATTTAAAACAATAAAAAACAAAAAAACGGTTTTTTTTTGTTTAAAAAAACGGTTTTTTATTGACTTGAATAAAAAACCGTTCTAAACCCATCTCTAGAGGACAGAACTCCGATAGAACCGCAAAATTCCGTATCTGATGTCGGTTGCGCCTGAGTGGTGAGAGTTTTCGCTTGTATCCAGTGGAGCCAGATATTATGCCAGAGGGATACAATTAGCTTACGCTCTGACAGTTCTTAAGTTGGTGGAATCTCCAGGTACTAGCTAAGATTTTGAGGACCATGTTAGAGCCACTGGGATGTTTGACGCGATACCGTGAGACGCAAAGTGCAGAGGAGACTGAAGATGACTCGTAAATAAGGGGACAAAATACCTGGCAACGTGTGGTTTTAGGACTGCCCAGCTATTCAGTTCCAACTGGAGACGTAAGTACCCAATACGATTGTTCAGAAGCTGTCTTGTCATCGGAGCCGTGGCACCGCGGCGTGAGCAAATGACCATGGCTCACGGGCTCGTTGTCAGCAGGGTGCCGTTATAGTGTCAGGCATGGTCCCCCGCGGAGGAACATCAGCCTCTCCTGTCCCATGACTCGCCGTTTTCGTGCATAAACTGCTCAAGTTTAGTGGAAAACATGACGCGTTGCTTGCGCGTTATGTCCAAGAATCACGCGACTCTTTGCCCACCACGTTTTCCTGCCTTGAACGCCAAACTGCGTCGTCATCTGTGGTGGCTGGTCCAACCTCACTGTCCCCATGCTCTTCTGATCACAAAAGGGTTTAAGTGTGAGGTGGCAGGGAGCTGGAGGCGGTGAGCTCAAGTGCTTAGGCCACTCGTCAGCTGAATTGCCCGTAGCGCCCCTACCCAGTTCATTCAGCGAGGGTTCCTCGATTTTCGCCTCTCAAGAACCCTTCACTTTTATATCCAGATCGTATAGGTTACGCTTGTGGAGCTATTAATGCACCTTTGAATAGTTTATGGTTTATTATGTTTTGAATCGGGCTCCGAAAGTATTTTTTGAAGTCCCCCTTGTTTATTTTTGGTGCGGGTTTTCAAAGACCTTACCGTGAAAGGAAGGTCTGTATTTGTTCCCCGGAGCCGCGGCTCCTCTTGGGCGCGCGCTTGTGCCGGTGCTGTTAAATATTACTTTATTACCTCTCATCCCTCTCATAATGGTTATTTACATTTTATTTCTTCTCACTGGTAGCTTCCTTCGGTGGTAAGAAGCCAGGAGGAATGTGATGTGAAACGTATTTTTTTCTTTGATTTAGATATGTTTTGAAGTTCTAGATTGTTGCATGGGTCCCGTCGTTTTGGACGTGGCACTTCATATTGTGCTCTGTTGATGTAAGACCTATAACAGCTAGTTTTTTAAAAGCTATAGTTATTGTAAATAGTTTTGTGAATTCGTTTAAACAGTCCCAGTGGTCAGATAGCAAATGGTCCCTCACTTGGGTCGCTGTAAGGATGGACCCTCAGCAGTCAGAACACGACCCTTCAATGTTACCGTGAGGTACACGCTTGGTTCATCGACGAATACCTGCATGTGTACCTACGTATGAGTCGTGAGGCTGCTGCTTGAAGTCAGGCTTTGGTTTGGCTGTCCGTGTTGATTAATCGCAGAATCCTGGCTAGGCTCATCTCCATTGCTAATTCTGTTTTTTGCCGCCGCTGGTCGGGGAGACGTGGCGCACTGGCTGGCTAATTCCAGCGGTGTTCTCATCACTCTCTTCGCACTCCATTAATTCCGGTGTAGGTATGAACATTCGAATGCCTAACGAAGGGAACGAATTTTTATATTTCCTCTCTCGTATTCGGGCTCAATTTAATCATGTAGTTATATTTTCAAGTTTGTATCTGGTTCTTGCATATTTGATTGATTATATTGATTTGGGGAGAATGTCTGGTTCAATAGGTATATTACAATATTCTTCGGACCTGCAATGAAATACCTTATGCACTAAATAATGTTGTTTCTGTTATACATTCAGGTTTATCGGTAAATTAACATACGGCAGCTTCCTGCATTCCACCTTTTCACAGTGTCACGCCTTTGCTTGTGCATTCTTGTATGCGTCACGAGTGTGCGATGGTGCGTCAAATCATCTCATTCGTGGGCAATGTGCTGTTGCTTTTCATGTCATTTACACAGATACCTGCTTTTTTCTTCCACCTGATAGCTTCTGCCTTGCTGACAGTATTGTACCTCTCAATTTAACAACCAGTCGGATATGCTCAAAAGAACTGTAGGACTCTTAGGGTGCGTCCCACCATGCCCAGTTAAAATTAAACTGGAGATTTTGTCCTATGTTTATATACTGCCAAAAAAACCTCTGCATAATTATACTGCCGGGATTTCTAACTTTTAGGCTAGATTTAGCTAATTTCGGAATGGAATGTCCCCGAATTTTTTTCTGTAAGTTAAACAAGGTTGCCATGCGTTGCTAAGGTAAATAAAGTCGGAATTTTATTTCCCTAGCAACGCATGACAACCTTGTTTAACTTACAGAAAAAAATTCGGGTAAATTCCATTCCAAAATTAGCTAAAACCACAATTTATAGCTGAGAAGAATTTTGAATTCGGATAATAGCGGGAGTACATAATTATTGTAGTGGCAAACCAGGGACTGGTCGTGGGACTTTTTCGGCTTTCCAACGTCAAAAGAAAATGGAGAGTCCATGATTGTCTGCCAGTCTGCCACTTTAGTCCCGTGATAATGAAACGAAGCGTTCCGTGTGGATGAAAGTGTGTCCCCCATGTGTTTTATGACGTCAGTAAAGGGCCTGTGTGGGATAAAAGTCGCGGAGATGTCGAACTGGGTCACAGATCTGGAGGCTGGCCAACCAGGCCTATATCATTTCCACGTCCCGACTCGAGTCTGACTCAGAACCACCACGGCAGCGTCGAATCAGTCGCTGACTCACAAAAACGAACCAAACAAATACAACTGCGGATTGATTTTTATTTCGATCGTTTCCGTCGTTTGATGTTTGGCTTCAGCTCAGTGATTTTGGGTGTCTCTGTTTTTCCAGAACGACAGTAAGAAATGCAGTGCTATGTTCAGGGCGCAGTCATAACTGAGCAGATTTAGGTGCCTGAATCAAGGTTTTTTCGGATCTTGACCAACCCAGCTGTTATTCTGCAGTCGCATCATATGGAGACTTACTATCTTTATCTTTTGTCTTCCAGAAAATAAGTACTCTGATATCTCTCCTGTATACACAATGGCATTTTGTTTGTTATAGTTTGTCGTTGTTATGAAACATTACAACAGAGGTCATTGACCGTTGGGGCGGAGCACTCTTGTTGCGTAACAATGATCATCCCAGGAGAACGGGCATTTAGTCGAGTTAGCGGATCGTGAAATAATGGATACTATAATACTTAGGTGAAAGTGAGGAGGGGACTGTTGGAAACAATGAGGCGCTTAGCGGGGAGCATGTAAACAAACGACTGCTGACGAGGCGGGCAAGGAAAAAGAATAATTAGGGAGGTTCGGCTGGAAAGAAAGGTTTAGTTTCCGGGAAGCCGTGACATTTCTCAGCCGGCCTTGCGGCCTTCACCCTCACCAAGCTTTCCATTGGATTGATGGGAGATGCTTCCGCCCCTCCTTCCTTTCTACTTTTGTCTTCTGCCGAATCAGCATTTTTTGTAAACGTTTTATTTCTGAAGTCAACACTTTCAGTTTCTTTGATACACAAAAACGTCTGTTGGAAGTTTTTTCTCCATGATTCTGAAAGGATAGGGCTCTGGTAGGTCGAGTGAAAATCCTCAGAATGCATTGCATTGCATCGCATCAATACACCCCAAACTATCTGTCTTTCCAGTAGGACTGCGCTTTAGTAAGAGTCGAGTGCAGGGCGCGTTCTGGGTTCTATAATCGGATTATAGCGCAGTGGGTGACCCTAAAGTCTAAATCACCACAGACCCTGAATAGACCCCGAATAGACCGATCCAATTAGTTAACACAACACGCGGGGCTTTGAGGGTGCGGCGGTGGCTCCGCTAAGCTGCAAGCTCACTTCTAGATGGATCTGTCTCGATGACTCAAGGTCGAACGGGGTCGCAGTTGAAACGTTTTCAATGTTCCATTTTGTTGTGACAGAGGGGAAGCTTCATTTCTCATTTGATTTGTACAAAGGAAGTGACTGAGAGGACTCAGTGATTGAAACCGAAAATCAGGAAAAAGTTATGTTGTTTGCTGCCGCCGGTTTGCAATGGCTGAGGCAAGAAACCGTAGTGCCCACCCCCCCCACCCTTCAGCACTCGAGTCACAGTCCAAGTATGTAGTAACTTCCAATTGACTGGGTTTAATATGCCTTAGCACGTCTGCTGTACGTACTGGGGCCCAAGGCGGGAGATCTGGTATGAGTCAGCATCACCCCTATGTCGATACCACCTCCATGACTTTCAAAATTTCTTTGTTTACACGATGCGCGTCATTAGGGCTGGTAAAGGGAACTTGGTATTTATTTGGTCTAGGAACAGCAGGGGGTTTCCACCCGAGTCCATTTGTTCTTGGGATTTGTATACCCTCTGGTGTTTTGGATTAACTTTTGAAAGCCTCTCCTTCATTTTTCTTGTAGATTGTATCTGGGCTGCTGTGGTAATTACAAATAGAAGGTATGTACAGGTAATAAACCTACACTGGTGCACCTACTGTTGAGCTGGGTGTTAAGAGGACGCTATACCTGACGGTGCATTTTTTGCCGCCCATAAGATTAACATTGCGAGCGGCTATTCATTTTCAAGGCTTACCCTTGGTTGGAAAGACACAAAATTTTGCCTATACCTAGCCCTAACAATGTTCTAGGGAGTGTTCGAAGCAGATTTCCCATTTTTTTTTACTGGTTTTCGAGATACAGCACTTCTTGAGGTATGTGATCCTAGCATTTGCAAAACAGTTGCAATAAAATAAACCAGTGAGAAATTGGGAAATCTGCTTCGAACACTCCCTAGAACATTGTTAGGGCTAGGTACAGGCAAAATTTTGTGTCTTTCCAACCAAGGGTAAACCTTGAAAATGAATCGCCGCTCGCAATGTTAATCTTATGGGCGGCAAAAAATGCATCGTCAGGTAGAGCGGACCCCAGAAAAACTGACCTATATTGGGGTAAGCTGGTTATTTTGACAGCCATGACCTGCACCTACTCGAACTATTTGACCTGTAGTACCGTAATTTTGTTCTTTTGTACATTCTTCTATTATTTTTTAAAAATATTGTGGCAGGAGCAGTTAGAAAGCAAAGGTTAGAATAAGTGCGTACGTCCCGAGTGTGTGGCACGCTTGAGTCGTCTCAGGAGGGCTTTGTTGTTCCATCGTCCTCTCTTTGAAAACATCAACTCCTTTGTTGTCAAGTTATTAGAAGCGTACTACACTACACGCACGCGTCAGTTATTTGGGGTTAAGTTAATAAAGAATTATTAAACTTGATGGGGTTGGTTCTGCAAACCGAAGGGGTAAATTTCATGACTTTGATGAGGGTCAGGCCCCAGTTACCAATGCTGCTAACCTGAAGTTAACTATGAAAAGTTTTGACGACATAAAACAGCACTAGCTTCATTGAACTCAGAATTGAGAAATTTGGCGATTTCGGTAAGTCATGAGGGGTTGCTCTCGACAATTTCGTACATCCGTTGGCTGGAGACATTTCGGTAGTGAATGAACGGAAGACATTAGTCAAAAGTCGGGGTTATAAATACTGTTGCTCTATTTCTGCAGATGGCGCCAAGGCTTGATTTTAATGGTGTGTTTCTCGTTATGCTGTTCGAAACCAGAAAAACTGTCGTAAAATCGGTCGTTTTGAGTTCACTTTTTATCGCCCAAAATGGGTAGTGTGTTGCGGCATGGGCCAGAACTAAGGCAGGGTAAAGCCATGGCTGTAAGTACCTGGTTGTTTCAATTTTTGCCACTCTGTCTCACCAGTATGTTTAGTAACAGTTTTTTTGTTTCAAAACGTTATGGAAAATTCCGTCAAATCAACGAAAGTCACCTTGAAATTATTATGCATCTGTAGTAGGTATCATAGGTGAACTATATGTACCCATCCATCTGGCTTGGTTAGACGGGTTAAATTACACTGAGTCATCATAATTTGGGCCTTACTTGTTACTGGCGTCAGGCGTTATGACGATTTTGCGGCTGACCTCAACTCTTATTGGCCTTCCGATGATTTCAAGTGCAAACTAGACGTCATCGTGACCAACCTGTCAAAGATCCACTTGAGAATGAACAATGGTTTGATTGGGGAGGCACTGCAGCTGATGATGTACGAGTTCCTTCAGCTTTTGTACCTGATTTGAATGCAGGCTGGTTAGGCAATGACGTAGCAATGCCTTTCTCGATACAGTGACGTACAACTGTCCATCTACCTTTCTAAATTATTATCCTGTTGAATTTTAATTTGGGGAGTGTTGGGTGGAATTTATGGGCGACTGCAAGCAGTGGTTCTTTTTATATTCTTTTTTCTAATAATTTGAATTTATTTCGGAGGTTAGGGAAAACTTAAAAATGACATACCTTGGTTGAAGAGACCCAAAGAACCTCAGAAACATAACGTGACTTACGTGTTTTGTTATTATAGTTATAGCTGAGGGGTTGGGGGGGGGGGGGGGGGGGACGAGCCCAGCAACTAGACAGTTTTCAAGAACTATCCATTGTGCTCAGCTGGTAGCACTACCAAATACCAGCTCCCCAGCCATCGACTAAACGATGGGGACCTACAGTTTTAGGTGGGTTCCGAACCACCACAGCCTCGACATACATTTCACTTGACATGCTGAACATATCAGAGGTGAATGCCGAGCAGAAAAACGTTTTGGTAGGATCGGGATCGAACCGGTGTGACCCGGCTTTCACTGCTCCTCAAAAGTCGACCATTTAGTCCACTCGGCTATCGAGGCCGTCTACGTGTTTTGTTAGTAAGGATGCATACCGTCGAATGGTCTAGGTATAATTACATTCATAAACATCCCCAATGTTTGTAAATTGAGACAGTAACCCCGGGC
This sequence comes from Mesopsocus fuscifrons, assembly GCA_950004255.1. Classification (NCBI taxonomy): domain Eukaryota; kingdom Metazoa; phylum Arthropoda; class Insecta; order Psocodea; family Mesopsocidae; genus Mesopsocus; species Mesopsocus fuscifrons. Next base: position 17,769,338 of record OX465373.1, on the reverse strand, counting down.
GCCATCGTGTGTGGCTGCTACCCTTTCCCATTCATTTTTCTTCGTTGTTCGTCAATTTTTCAGTGTCACGACACCGTTTCGGTCTCCCCCTAAAAAATTGAAGTGACTTTTTTAATCATTCGAGGCCTGTTATTACCTTTATAGGCGTCCATTATTCTTGAATAATTAGGGGTCTATGGGAACCCCACCTTAAGGTAAGGCTAGCTCTAGGTCTCTGGGACACACTGGCTGTGTTGACTCTTGCGGTTATTGTTTTCTTATTACTCTATTCTATTGTCTTCTATACACGAGTACATCCGGCATATTGTTTTTAGCCCTTCGGCTGGCTCGCTATACAGCCACGCGAGGGGGTAACCACTCCAGAGATTCCTTGAGTTGAGATTCCATAAAGATTTCCAAAGATTCCCAACGATATTCATAGAAAGATGAACCCTGAAGGGGTAAACACTACAAAAAAAAATCCAAGATTCCCTGAGATTTCATAATGATTTCCAGTGATTCCCAACGAGATTCCTAACGAGTGGTTAACCCCTCGGCTGTTTGCTTGCCTACTTTTCACCAGTGAACACACTTTGGAGAAATAAGAAAATCCTAGTAGGTACATGTTGGTGTGGCTTTACATATAGTTATTAACTTAGCTATATAGGCACGTGGGTGAAGTTGAAACTACTGTCCGGACATGTTGCGATCGCATTCACCCTTCCAAAAGGTTAACAAGCAGCCTTACGAAAGGTCACTAACGCAGTAATGGCCTCACATTTACCTACTTCGCGTTATAGTTTTGCAGCATAGCATCTTCTCTTTTACTGGGAAAGATTAAAGGGAAATGGGAAGAGTTGGGTGTGGCTAATGCCTTCATTATTGTTCTTGTTATGGACTCTTCAAGTTTTATGTTGGAGCTCCTTTTTGATGTAAAGGTAGCAGCCATTTGAAAATGAAAAAATGGGCGATTTGCCGAAGTAATCTGAAGTATAAAAGGGTTTATTAGTCCTCCCAAAAACTTTATTTTCACCAATTCCGTGAATGTTAAAATTGTAATTGGTCGTGGTCATAAAGTGAGCTCTTTTTATCCAGTATTCAGGAACCTTTCTTCGAAAAATTCCAGGCAGTTAATTTTCTAGCTGCCTTGATTGTTTCATTTTGAAGTTCCTCTGGTTCTCGTGTGGGATATCTTGGCAGGTAAATAATTGACTTGGTCCATTTGAACGCGTGCTGGAATGATGGAATTCGAGGCAGGCGTGAAGAGGAGGTGATTTTGACATGTTACGATTGAAATACCACGCCTTTAACACCTGGCTGTACCTGATGGTATGCTGGTAGCGCATTCTGGAGGCCTCCGAATATATGGCTGCTGCCTACCTGACGTTGATTCAAATGTCTTTACTTTGAGTCAGTACTCAAAAGCCAAAAGGTTGTCCAGTTAGTTGACAGTTCTATTACAGTTGGTGTAGGTAGTTAGGTATAGTCTGCACCATCCAGCCTCGCTCACTACCGCGTATGGGCTTAAAAAAAAAAAAAAAAAAAAAAAAAAAAAAAAAAAAAAAAAAAAAAAATTTTTTTGAACTACTGTTCTATGCTGCCTATGTTATAAGAAGACTCAGGAGAGCGCCGCTTCACGTGGCTCTTTAGTGCGGCACTGATTTTCTGTAAACATGCCGAACAAGGCGTCGTCTTTCCTGTGCGAAACCACTTGAGAGGCTGAAGACCCCCTTTGCCTGTGCCTGTGCCTGTTCGGCCCTACGTGCCAGCCTGCCTTGGCACTCTGTTTACTATTTTTGCATAACCAAAGCAAATAAGTGACGCCACTACGGCAAGGCACGTGATGGCGCGGCGCGGCGGCTCCCGTTTTGCGGTGTTTGCACTTGGAAAATTCTCAAGTTTTTGCTTTTTTTTGTTCGTTTGAAGTGGTTTTTGCTGCCACTTTGTTCTGGATTTTCGAGGGGTTAACCACTCGTTGGGAATCACTGGAAATCTTTATGAATCTCAGGGAATCTTGGAATTTTTTTTGGAGATGTTACCCCTTCGTGGTTCATCTTTCTATGAATATCGTTGGGAATCTTTGGAAATATTTATGGAATCTCAGTGGAATCTCAAGGAATCTCTGGAGTGGTTACTGGTTACCCCCTCGTGGATTTTAGAAGTCTTCTGACTGGTCGGAATTTCTGACTTCAGACTTCAGCTGATTCATTGTCATGAGTAGGCTTAGACTTAGACCACATACACGGAATAAATGAGATTTATGGGGGTTACGGTGACCGGCTGACCCGCGATGTACTAACGACGCATTTTCTAAATAACAAAAATTCCCGCGTTCTTCAAACTTCTTCGGATTTGCCCTAAATAAGAGTGATGTGTTACTTATATTCCATACCCACCACCTTATTCACATCATATCCAGCAGATAGTGATCCAGCCAGCATGTTTTCCTGATTTTCTTTCACTTATGTTGTGTGTACGCCAACCCTTTCTCCAGTTGTTGTTGGGTAGGGTTTCGGTTTTTTACCCTTTACCTATTCTTGGTATTTTAAAAAGAATTTTGGGGGAATTTGATGTCCGTAGAAACGTTGTGAGCATAGCACGGCTGATGGACCCGTTGGCTGGAGTCCAAAATGCATCACAACACATTAACCACCATAATACAACTTATAGCCCTGCGTCAAGAATAGAGATTGACTCTTGAGCCAAACGTCGGAGATAGTAAACACAAGTATCCCTGTTTAAATTAGAATTTTTCACGCTCATGTATAACATACAATATACAATAGAAGTATCATTCAGGGATAGAGCATCCCTCCTTAACACGCCAATAACACGTGCTCGGCTCAAGGCAAAACAATAAATTTGTGATTTATGTCGGTCAAATGTTAACTCCCGCTGAACAAACTACTTCTGATCAATGTTGCCCTCGAGGGCCTATCAAGTTGGTTTTTAGTTTAAGCTCATCTTCCGACCCGATGAATTGTTTAATTTATTGGTTTTCAGGTCTATCACTGGATTCTAAATAAGTATTCTAAATTTATTCGTAAGAGACGTCGTTCTGGTACTATATATTCGTTTATTTTCGTCGTATTTACTGGGGCGACATCGTCTTGCCAAATTTTGCATCTTCTTTGATTTGGTAAATACCGTGGGGTGGTGAAAGGTACCTTAGAAAGGGTTGCCTTCTGTGTGGAAGGAACAGATTTGTTCCTGATTAGGAAAATACTCGTAAGGCTTCATTGGGCACCGGGGAATGGCGCGGTAAAAAAGTCTCAGGCGTGTTGGGTTACGTTTGTAAACCTTGGTTGGCCAATAAACTGCGCGTTGTGGTCACTATGGTCACTGTGCGGTCAGCCGACTAAAGTTGAGAAGCGGAGATAAGACAATTCTCAATTTGAGGCTGATATTTACTTAACTCGATAGCCGAGCAGTCTAGATAGTAAGTAGTTAGTATAGATAAGTAGTATAGTAGTAGAAATGTTGAGCATCTCGAGTGAAATCTATATCTAGGCTGTGGTGGTTCGGGAACCACCTAAAACTGTAGGTCCCCATCATGTCTGGCATTTGGTAGTGTAGCCAGCTGTGCACGATCGATAATGGATAATTTATGGAACGGTCTAGTAGCTAGGATCTATAGGTAACTGTAAGCTTTATGAGATAGTGAAATAACCGCGTTTCTCAAAGTGGGTTGGATTCTCTATAAGACGGTAGAGTGTTTAGGTTTACCTGACGGTAAGTAAGGCTCGATGAATCTTTAGTTCTCTCGTCTTTTTTTCCCCATCAGAAAACTAACTGAGGCAACACCTCATTTCCTAATATCTGCGGATCCAGCAAGATTGCGGCGGTCTGACGAAAAGGGCCTGAACACGCGATTCGAAGCCGAGAACCACACCCAGTAGCCCACATTCTTTTGTGCATTCCTTTCATTCAAAATTGATGTATACCTTCTCTGCATTTTGAGGCTGATCAATATTGATTCTGCTTATCTGAAGAGGCTGGCAAATATTATGGAGATTCTCAGGGTTTCAGGTAACAGTACCATCAGCATCCTGGGTTGTGACCTTGATGAAGTCGGAGACCACTGCCGTTGTAGATGCGTATAGGCGAGATGCTGTGACCTACGCCTACACCCGGTTGACCGCAAAATAGTGGGTTTAAGACCGCGTTTCGTCGGGGCCAACTTTTGATATTTACATACAATATCGATTGGGCTGCCTCGGCCGATAAATCAACACAGTTTCCAGTTAAATGATCCAGTTAACGAACCTGGGCGGCAGGCGACCGGAGCTAAATCCAGGCATGAAAAACTAACGTGGCACGTGGGCGGAAATGGACCGCAGTGCGGTAGTTATTGCATTTTATCTATACCCACTTGAGTTATTGCGCCTTTCAACGCGGATAGTTTTCACTGGCGATACTTTTTTATGCACCTTTTCCTTGCCAGCATGCATGTAATTATACCGGCACAGTTGGAGAAAGCGTGGCTGTGGTGGAAAAATTGCTGTCTCCGATTATCGCGTTAATACCTGTACCTTTAGGTACGGAGTTTGTGGAGAGGAGTTGGCATCTCCGGACGCATAGTTATAGTCCAAGTCAGGCTGGGAGCATACCGATTAGTCATAATTTCTTGCAAATCTAGGGCTGATCAAAACTTCTTCTTGAGCAGGGAAATATCTGCTCAGGTCGGATTGGCATTTTTAGCGTATGGTAGGATATGGAACCCAAATCCGAATCAGCGTCAACTATGAAGAAATTATGAATAATCGGTATTCTCCCAGCCTGACTTGGACTATAGTTGGGAGGGATTTTTTAGTACTTCTTCGATTTCATTTGGTATTTTCTGTAGGTTGCTTTCAACCTCAACCCCACACCTCACTATCGGAATACTGTCTTCGCTCTAACCATTTCCTCTTTTTGTTCTGCAGGTAAGAGTCCTCAAACTTCACGCAACAAACAAATGCCGTACAGCGGAGGGGTAAGTTGTGAGAGCAGATTGCGCAGTTGGGCAGCGTGTTCAATCAGTGCAAATTGAAATGGCACCCTGTGTTTTGCTGTTTGCGATTGTTCTTTCGTCACTTTCCGAGGGGTTTCCACTGTTCATCGCAAAAACAAAGAAAGGTCGTTGTTGGGGCTTTGTCCCTCAGCGGGCACGTGCCGCTTCACTTTGTTGTTGTGTATAAGGGTGCTAAATGTCAGAAGCTATGAGCTAAGTAGTAGGAAATTGCTGCCATTTTTCTGCTATATGCTGAACATGTTTGTTCTTTGGTGGCATAGTTTTTCTACCATTCTCTTTGAGGGTACTTGGAAAAACTCTCTGAACCCGTGTTTACCTACCAAGGGAGAGAAGTGCTCAGTAAAGTTTATACGCTTTTTTTAGCCAGTTAAAATATATGCCATGTTTAGTTTATTGTTTAGAAGAATCAAACAACCTTCTGTCACAGCAGATAAGATCGATAGCGTTGACGAGGAGTAGGTCGAGAGCTGGGAGAAGTATCTTGTTACACTATGAATTTCAAATTGGCGTTAGTCGGTTATCGAAAGGACCATCTGGGCCTGTACTTCGCTGTACGCGGAAATGAACCCCTGACAACTCATACAGGGTGAGTCATTTCTCACGTATGCTATTTGGAACTTTGAACCCTCTGTTGGGGTAAAAATTAACCCCACCTGCATGAGCCCCCATTACGAATTGTTTCAGCATGCGTCAGTTTCACGGGAAGTCTAAAATTTTCGAAAATACGATTTTTCTTCATAATACAGTAGTCGTGTAGCTGGGAGCATACCTTTTACGAAAAAGTCACATGTAACCATCGGAGTCATCTTTCTCCAGGATTTGGAAAAGGTTAGGAAATGTTACCTATTCCCTGACACTGACTATACCTATTCAGATTCGGTCTATTTGTTCTGAAGTTTGAAGAGATGGGAAGTTACTATTCTAAAATCGTGATTGTGCTATGGGGAACATTTTCTCAGCTCATGTTTTCGAGCTTTTTGTGGGCCAACGAACGAATAATTTAATTAGTGCTGTGACTCTTTATTCGAGACTTCTAAGGTTGGATGTCACATCCGTGGATAAATTTTGCAATGTTTAGCTTGGGATAAGTGGCAGGCTGTCCAGTAGTTAAACTGGACTCATGAGCTATATCCTGGGGTGTTGCTGTACAGTAGCAATTGAGTTGTATGCTGGCATTGTTTGGGTCCAAATGCAAAAATTGCCAATTGGGTAGGTCGGCAGACAATACCAGATTTCCGTTGGGGTTCGTCTGACCCTTCCCGAAGGAAAATGTTAGAAAGCGCGTTGACCATTCATTAGATAGTAGAATCGGCCAGAATGGGGCTAGTTGTCTATGATTCCCGTTGCTGGGGATAAATTGTCCCTGGGGTGACTCACCGCCGGCCATTACTCATCCCCCAAACAATCTCCCCGAGTGCATTTGTCCACGGGTCGGCACGACTTCATATATTTCTCTCTTTCGCCGCCTTTTCCCGTAACTTTACTGTTATGGGTTCATTTTGTTGTTATGTGTTTTATGTTATTGCGATTTGTTGTATTTTTGGACAGATTTCGAAGATGAACTCCCTTTTAAAGTGGCTTAATCCAACTAATATCCAAGACTGTGGTTTTAGGTACCCTAAAACCATGCCAGCCTTTCGAGATGTCCGTGTGTTAAAAAATTAATATTATTTTTACGCACGGTTGCCATTGCCATCCGTATAGTCTGGATCTGTTCAGTTTCTATTCATAAAATCAGAAAACTTCAAATGAGGAAATGATAATGACTGATGGTATGAAACAGAACAAGGAAGCCCTATGACAAATTCTTCTTGCGCCACCCCAACACATCCCTTGTTATTACTGACGTCTCATTCTACCCCTCGGCCCCCTCCCTACCAAAGTCTATCATTGGGGCTGGACACGGGCCGCAGTTGACGAGAACTAGGAATCGCCCATTTCCCGGATGTGGGGATGTGTCAGCGATTTGATGTCACTCCCGCCCGAATCCCCGTTGATTTTCATTCTGAGGCCGAGGAAAAGTTCTGGCGTTTTCCATACCAATGCACATCTTTGTCATTTTCCTCTGACTCATCCTCTTTACGTCCTGTTGAATCTTTTGTCATGCCTTGTTCGTATTCGTCGCGGATTCATACTTGCCTACTCATTTCTGATTTTCTCTCTATTTGACTTTGACTTTTTTGCTGCTGGGATTTTCTCGCTTTTGTTTTGTTGAGTTTTGTTTTTTGTGGTTGTTGTATCGTTTATATTTTCTTTATCTGAGGTCGGATGACGGATCATGGCTCAGGAGAAGTGAGGTCCATTCTTTCTGCAAAATCTAAATATCTGTTACAAGCAGTCACCCAAGCGTATAGCAACTCTCAGGACCGTCTCAAGCAACATTAGCCACGGTTACCTTAAAGGACCTTCAGGGTATACCACTCCTCCGAGGGCACTCTGCTACCGCACCCTAAATCCACATGATCACTTCCCTTCAATCACAAATCACAACCACTGCTTTTGAAAGAAAAAATGGCAGGGCAGCGAGTCTCCTCATAAGAACACTCTTGATGTCAGTCATTCTCTCCTTCCGGTGTAAGAAAGTTTGAATGGTCCTTGATTACTTATCTTCTCATTTTATCAGACAGATTATCTAAAGTGAAATTCGGATTGACGTCGGAGCTGAGTCAATAAGCTGATCTGGAGGGGGAGCTGGAGCTGGATTAGCTGCCGGCCTGTGGCTTTGGGATCAAGTGGTCATGCGGGCGGCCCATTCTAACTCATTGGCATTAATCAAACTGATTCGTTACCATGTGAAGAAGATTGAACTAACTACTGGTCGATAATTTGAAAATATTCATTGAGTCACGCACGGAGAGTATCACTTCTGGGAAGTAAATACAGAATCTACAGGAGGCTCCCAATGCTCTTAAAGTGCGAACTAAAGTTCGTCAGATCACCTTATCGGTAGCTTGCCTAGAGAACTGTTTACCTTCATAACCTTTATTCACTTTGAACCCGTACTTTTAACTTGGCCTCTTCATCACTCCTTGAAGTCCCATGTCCCATTTAAAAGTGAGAGGTCAGGATTAAGAAGCTTGCATACAGAACTTGCCGTATGAACTTTGCTGCTTCTGTATAGTTTAACGTGGAGTTAGGGGTTGGAACACTATAAAGATGGCACGTATAAACTTTGTCTGACTTTTTTGGTAGTGAGAAATGACATATACAAGTTAGTACCCTACTGCTTTATTTATTCATCATTAGGCTGTATTGACAGTCGAGCCTCTGGAATTTGTCAATACGGCCGTCGTCGGTTGGTATGTAAGTATATTGTCAGTTCTCACGACATCCCCTCCCTAACCGTTCCAACGATAATAACGGACTGCTAATTGTATGGAGGACTTTTGTTTGTCTTTGGGTTCGGTTACACTCGTTGCCCTTCCGTCCACTTTCCACTCGGGAGCTGCTGTTTCTGCTTATTCCTTCTCCGTAGGTGATCTGTATCGTGAAATTTATTAACGATGTATATCTAAGAATGATCAGTATACAATTCAATTTTGACGCCACAGCTAGCCTAAAATGATGATGATGAATTCAGGGATGAATGAGTTCAAAAAGGGTGATATAGGTGTCCTAAATAAAAAAATAAGATTAATACAGGCACCACCACAGTTTTCTTGAGGGGGAAAATAGGGAAAAGCCGTCAAAAAGGTAATTTCGAACTTAGCTGCCGTGATGAAGAATTTTGGAAAACTTTGCCACAGGGAATTTATGGTGAATAAGCAGGATCGGGGTTTACGGGGTCACATTATTGGACAGCCAGTCAGAGTAGGTAGGTGCCACTTCGTTATCTCTACTCTTTCATTGTCCGCATTTATCAGAAAATATTAGATAAACCCGCACAGAGAAAATATTAACCATCTGTTTTTTCCCTATTTATTTACCCCGGAACACAAGAATTTTGAGTAAGTATAAGTGGCCAAGTACACGTTACATCTGCTAGGAGAGCGATGTAGAGGCCTCGAAAACAGTTTCTGAAAAAGTATTCTTATACCTACCCAGCTGAAGAGGGATGGCTTCTCTTGCGCAGATATATGATGGCGCTGTTAAGTTTTCTTGTCAGGTTCGCTTTTAGCCATTCCGATTTGCTTTCGGTTTCTTTATTCTATAACACAGTGGCTCAATACGGGGCTCGTTCCTGAGACACAGTTGTAGCCTCACTCAGTGAAACTTGCCCACCTGCCAATTGGGTTTGGCATCAAAAACAGGATTTTAAATCTGCTGCTGACGTACTGCCATTCAGTAATGAAAATCAGTGCAGACTGAGCTGTAAACAGTGGGTTTTCGGTAGGTAACTGGCAGCCGTCAGAAAGAGGCCGGGACCCAAAATAGATTCAGATGCATTCTGCTGAACTTGAAATCTATTTCCAGACGCCGCGCACTGCCACTCGATGTACGCATAAGTTTTTGTAATCTTGTTTGATGAAATATAGTGAACTCGTCGTGCGTCGCAGTAACCTGACTAATGGCGCAGTTTTCCGTATCTTCACTCTTCCCTCCTCTTCCGGTTATGGCCCGTCATCACCTCCAACTAACTCTCAAAGGAGAAAAACAAACGAAACGCACATTGGATGTAAACTGTGACGCAAGAGATGTCAGTTAAGGCAAGCCAGAAGCTGTGCTGAGGTGTTGTTGCTGAGATTGACGAAGAACTCTTAGGACGCCTCTCACACGTTATCACATGGGGTATCGTGGGGTTTGCTTAATATTTTGCTTCCCTTCTTAGAGGGCGAATGAGTATACCTAGGTAGATACCGATACCCCTACGTACTGTGAAGGGGTTTTTATTAAAAATATGACGTCGTTTTGAGTGATCAGCCTAAAGCGTTAGCCACGGGCCACGGGGTACACACAGTGAGACGCATATACCGCAGACACCAGAAACTTTTGCTGATCATTTGGCTGTATACTTTCGACCTGTGTGGATGTGGCTTTACACAAGTGGAGGAAGGGAAAGTGAAGGTGCTTCAACAAGCTTTCAACCGAACGGGGCCCCCAGCAGGTTTTACTGGGCTTACTTTAAATATTGATTCTGGCCGTCTCCCAAAGCTTCTTGACTCATGGTTATGGCTATGGCGCGGAGAGTGGAACCAGGCCCAAAGTGTTGCACAACCGATTTCAGACCTTGTTTTATGTTCTTCTCCTTCTTAATTCCCTCGATTTATTAAATTTTCTATTGCTCAGTATTGTTTGTGCCTCTCAGTGGCCGAGTGGTCAAGGGGACCGCTTTGTGTACTGAGAGGTCCGGGTTCGAATCCCGGCGGAACTGAAAAATTTTCCGCTTCCGACTTGCATGTATTGGCTTCGGCCCACTCCTAAACTGGCTTTGGCCCACTCATATTCGGCTTCGGTCAAAAAACCTCTAACAAACCAACTCATCGGCGCATATGTTCTCTGAACTTTGCGCTTTGAGTACAACTATGCCCTTGAAGAAAGCCCGTTCTGGGTCCTGCCTTTCTGCTTCATTACTTACAGCAAAAGTGATCTAGAGACCTTTGCTTCTTCACAATATACCCTTAACGTACGGGGAAATGAGCTGATTACTCGGATGCGTCACGAAACGATCCTCCTGGTGTCACGCCGGACAGTGGGAGGGACCTGCACAATCGAATCAGCTAGATCGGCGATCGAGTCATCCGACGCAGAGTCTCCCGTCTAATTCGGTAACATAATTAAATGCACTCATCCATCTAGATTAAGCTCGGGATGAGAAATGGCGAAGATGTTGCGTCTTATCGCCTGCTTTCCATCAATCGCCGCTCTCCGTTTCCCAATCCGGGAGATTGTTCGGTAATGAGTTTCTTTGTTTGAAAAGGGAGGATGATAGGGACAATTACATTGACAAGTGTTTCCGAACAGAGGTTTCTCCTTTCTTACCCTGTGATAAATGGTAAATGCTAATCTGAAGGGAGCGGGGGTGGCGCTTTGGAGCAAAGCGTCCCTCAGTTCTTTGTGGATGGTGTCAACCTAGGGGTAACCACTCCAGAGATTCCTTGAGATTTCATAAAGATTTCCAAAGATTCCCAACGATATTCATAGAAAGATGAACCCCGAAGGGGTAACCACTCCAAAAAATTCCAATATTCCCTGAGATTTCATAAAGATTTCCAATGATTCCTAACGAGATATACTACGAGTAGTTAACCCTTCGGTGTCAACTGTGTCACCCGACGCGACTCTGGGTGCTGAGACACGGTCTGAATAACTTCTAAATGGTCTCACTCTTTGAAGAAAATAAGTTTCTTCTGCTTTCCGCCTCGAATATCTTACGAGGTCTGCCTCGCCACGGTGCGTGGAATCATTTTCTTTCTTCTTACCATGAAGAGGACTCTTCTACAACTTACATTGCGACTTAGATTATGGTTCTTGTGTATTGTAGTTATTGTACCATTCCGGACATCTGCACGCTGCTCAAGCTGTATGTTTTTAGTCTCCTCTGAACGGTAGCTTAGGCAAATTTCCTTGATTGAGTGTGTATGGTAGAGATGGGCGGTAATAAAAAACCGTTCTGTTTTTTTTAAAAAAACGGTTTTTAAAACAAAAAAAACACGAGGCCTTGTTTTTTTTGTTTTTTTGTTTTTTGATCGGAGTCACTAAATGATAGTTAATATTGATAAAACACTGACCTAACAAAATGACAAGAACAAATTTAGAACAAATTTTTTTAAATCTTTATTCAGAAGACTCAGAAGAGTCTGAGTCTGATGAATAATCAACCGATACAACACTCATCGCATCGCGGAAAACAAATTCACCCATAGTTGTGTTTTTTAATCTTGGATACTTATTTGTTCTGAAATAATAAACCTTTTTAACGTCCGAAGCTGAGGTGTAGAATAGCGATTTTGCGATCGAGTGATTTTGGACAATTTTTTATTGGCAAAAATAATACCCGATCGTGTAATCACTATTCTATTGGTATAGGTACTTAGGAACTTAGGGACCTGCATTAGTTTCTGACGTTAAAAAGATGCATTATACTTCAGAACAAATAAATATTCAACGGTTCCTACATGAATAAAATAAAAAACGTAAACAAACCCGAATTGTATATTATTCATCGTTGAAAATTGATTTAAAACAATAAAAAACAAAAAAACGGTTTTTTTTGTTTAAAAAAACGGTTTTTTATTGACTTGAATAAAAAACCGTTCTAAACCCATCTCTAGTGTATGGCTAAGCGCGAGGTATCAAGGGTATTTGCGAGTATACGGGTATCATGCCAAGATAAGCAGCTTTAGGCGGTATGGCGGCATGTGCAGTACTTATCGCATTGTTGGTATCAGTTACGTCGTAGAAGAGGTGAAGTCCCGCAAGTACCATGCCCTCCGATTACACGACTGGTTTTCCTCATTTTCCTACACTTCGACTGGAGGGGTATTTGGTTTCACGGATTAGATCCAGAGACGCTTTGCTGGTTTCTGTTGACCTTTGACGATCACTATTATAATGTTACCATCTGTGCGTGTTGCGTTCATGTAATCAAGAGCTTAGTAGCTAGATGTAAGCTTTGTTTTTTGACATTTTGTAGTTCAGTGAGACCAACCAAAGACGAAATAAAGTCACAACTGATTTCTGGTATCGAATCCTAAAGACCTCTATCATGGATAAATACAGTTTTCATTGGAGGCAAAGTGTGTATCTGTCTGTACTGCACGTATTTTTGTTCATGATGAGTGGTGACCTTGTAGCATGGTGCATGGTGCCACTTTCTGTGAGATGTGCAGACATCTTGGGCAAAGTCGCACCATAAAACGCGCGGTACTTAAACCAAATGGCTCTTGGGTTAATGGAGGTGGCTGGGACAGACGTATGGACGCACATGGAGCCTGGCTGCTCTTCTGCAAATGAGGACACTTCACGCCATCGCCATGCGCTCACACTACTCGCATGCTGTCTGCGTTGCGTAGGCGTCTACTTGATTGCTCTGCTGCTTCTCCCCTTTATCACCCAACCTTTTAGCTTGTCCATCCCATTGTCCGGTGTTGTGGCCCGGCATAAAGACAGCGTAGGACTTATTGTGTTCATAATGATGGGATCGAATAGCCCTCTCCTTTCGCTAGTGGGCGCTCGGCCTTTGGATAATAGGATGGATGCAAACCACTTGGTCCTCATTCTCGGGTGCAATCATCCAATGAGTACAATGTTTGTCTCGTTAAACTCCATGAGTTTGAGTGGGCTTGCGGATCGGGCGCATCCGCCGCTGGCCTCAATTGGGCGGCTTTGGAGCGTTGTGGGAAGCGATGGGCGATGGGCGATGCTGTCCGCCTGCCCATATGACAGGTGTGGGTGCGCAATGTCATCGCTCGTCATAATAGCTAATCGCATACCGGGTGACCTATCCTCCATGGAGTGTTCAGATCCTTAGATGGAGACACTCGTCTCGACAACTGAGTATGAGGGAGTCAGGCAGAGACATATATTAGTTTGTCCTTCAGTTAGGCAGAGAGACTTCCATAATTTCTTTCTTCCTGAGCAAAAAGGTGTTTCAAAGACGCAGGTACAAAGCAGGTGTCTACCTTATGCTTCCCGTTGTTAGTCATTCTGGCATGTGTATTGTACATAAGCCAGTATGTACGTTAGTGCAGTAATTAGTGCAGTGCAAACTGTTTGTGGATATTCTTTTAGGATTTATTTCAAATAAGAAATATCTGGACCCTGCATGTCATTCTATCTGTCTTGAGTGGGGTAGGCTAAGAAATTGCTGCATGGGTTGGGTTTAGCCACGCCCAAGCCTCCCTATGCATATGTATAAAGAGATGGGCCTTCGGGGTGGACAAGATTTATTGTATTAGGCGCTTCAGAAAAATGAAGCCGTCTTCGGTTGACGTCTTGCGCTGACGTTTATTGATGGATGCGGCTTTGTTGGCTTGCCGCTCCTGCCGGTGCCTTTTGTTTCACTCCGCACACAAATTCTAAAGGTATACGCTAATTGGTAAGAAAATATGTAGAAAGTCTATGTCATAAAAACTCTTCGCAGCCTCTTTACCATCGGTCATTGTTGTCGCATTACAATAACATGCCTGCTTTGAATCGTGAGGGAATTACCTAAATTGGTTGTTAGTTTGGGGCAATCATCTTGTCTCAGTGTTGTAAAATAAATAGGCCTGTTATCGCTGGACCGAAATATCCGATGGAGAGTTGGCAGAGTAATCTATGGACACGGCATGAGGTAATTAGGAGAAGCAGACCATTCACCTTCTGCCAACTCTTTTTGTACCCCAGACCCGCGCGAAGGTCGTCCCTGGTAGACAAGGCCGAAAGTTCGCCCCAAGCCGTGCGGTGCTCACAGGAGCGTAGCCGGGATGGCGCGTCGCGACCGCGCGAGGTATGTGGGCTGCGCAGCACATGAGCAAGGCTGACCAGTCTTGTGGGTCTCACCGTTTGAGACCAAATTTGGCGCTGCAAGTCGATAGAAAAGACGGGGATAACGGGCCAGGCAAGGTGAGCCGTGGCTGCGTCCGTGCCTCTGTGGTACTTCTGTCTGTTCTCCTAGTCTCCTACCTAGCATTGCTTACCACTATAGTTCCTTCTGCCTAGGTTTTCTCATCTGTCTTGTACATCCCACCGCCTTTACTTTCTCATTCTTCATCTTTTCTTTATGGGTAACATATCTCCCTGGGCCTGGTCCTGTGGAGGTGGGTGAAGTAAAATACACCTCCTCTAGACTCGTTGCTGCATGTTGTGTGATTTACGAGAATGATGGGATAATAGCTTCAAGTTCGTCTCTATAATAAACTTTATATCACTATCTTCAGGAGGAAGTGTACCGCAGCCAAAACAATGGACGTCACTATGCGATAAGGTTATCTATCCGCATTCGCTGTTTTGATAGGCCTGTTTTGCCTGGAGTCCAGCTCCAAATCTTGGATGTTCTTGTAAGCATTTTGTGAGTGATATTTTTTACCTCGTGACTATGCTAAAACTCAGAACTCTCGGAACAAGAAGATTAAACATGAGGCTTCATGCGCAAGATCAGAAACAAAAGGACTCCAAGAATAAGAGCAAGCTTGTCATTTCTTGCCACTTTGTCGTGTGCCAGTACGTGAAGGCCAAACAGCCAAGTGTAAAGGCTCGAAGAAGCGAAGTGCCAAAAACATTGATCCTAAAGAAGGTAGTGTTTCTTCGCGTGTGTTCGCATGTGGGCTCGAGCAAAAAAGGCGTTGAAAACAATGTCGTATCCGTCATGAAGCTTTACTATCCATCACTCCCCTCCGCTCCACATGACCCCGAAATTAGTAGTACAGGATAGGTAGTTAATTTATTACTCCATGGCCTCATGCATCTTGGAAGCTTTTAGCGGGATTGGCAAGCAGAGCGAGCATGCACTTTATTTACTCATTTTGCTTATCGTACCGTACCGTATACTATACCTACCTGCTTATCGGAGAGACGTATACATAGGATGTGGGTAATCTGCTCTGCCAACGCCCTTTCAAGGACTTTTCCGCTTTATCAAGTGCTGGACTCTTGGGTAAAGTTTTACTCTTCCACATGCCAGAAATAGGTACAAGGAAGGTTTTGTTTTCTTCCTGAAATACAATCCGGCACACTTATTTCATGATTCATAGGATGTGGTCTTGGGCCTTATACATTGAGCCAAAAATTGCTTATCTGACAAACTCACCCCTAACTGAAAAAGCTCAAAGAATTATCTAGAATTCTCGAACTTCAGTTGCTTTTTGTCTGTTCAGGAACTTTGTATAGATAGCCTCCAGAAGATTCAAAAATTATTTGTTTGAAGAGTAGGTTTCAGCGGAGTCATTGCCTCTAATTTCTAGTTTGATTAGACTACGCATATGAATTTATGATAATTACTGTACTGACATTGTAAGTATATGTCTTTCTATATCCTCCAGTCATGTCGACAGCTACATGGAACATTTCCATACTCACAGGATAATTGACGCCCATTCGTCAGATTTCATAGAATGGATCTAAGTCGAGGTTTGGATAGTACCCATAATAACCATTAACTGAGGTTGGGATAGGCATAATTAAGCAATGGATCGTACTGTGGTGTATGTAGGTCGCCATTCGCATCCCCGATGAAGCTTCGCCATGGGAACCAGGAACCAGGGAATAAGGAGAATCTTGGCTGAGTTCGAAAAAGTGCTAACAGCGAAGTGCGGCATATCCCGTTAGCAAACAACCCCCTTCGTTAAAGATTATGCACATCAGTGCCACCTTCATAGTGCTTAGCTGGCTCCCAAGATGGTGACCATACAATTTGTCAGTGTTCCATAGTTTTCCTCAGGTTAATAGCATGAGGTGAGGTTAGGATTATGTTGATGATAGACATTGGGTGGTCATGCCACGGCTGAACACCTCCAGTGAGCAGTTTACCACCATTACTCTAGTCTACGGTTCATTTTTATAAACTCAGGTAAATGTCGGTTTCATTAGGGAATGTAGGGGACCACCCTGGAAATTGTTGAGGCGCGCTTAGTCTGGATTTATGTTTAAATTTTTACTTTCTCGCCCGTATGTAATACATGGGCTGAGAAAGTTATGTCTTCGTGCAAAATTTCGATTTTGAGGTTTTGGGTTTCCCATGATCCTGGAGGTCCCCCGAGTCCAAAAACGTGGTTTTTAAAAAATGTCCGTCCGACGTACGTACGTCAGTCTGTCGCGCAACTGGACGTCACACCGTTCGTCCGATTTTGCTCAAATTCGGTATGGGGGTACCTAATGTAAATATCTGGACATGTTTTTTGATATATTTTGGTAACTCAAAAATTGCGCCTGCTATGGTCAAAAAAAGGCAAAAAATCGTGTTTTTTGACAGTTAAGAAGGGCTGGAAGCTACGTATATCAAGTTGGAACCTTGAAAATTTGCGAAAGTGTTTTTGAATAGATGCTTTCAGGACTTTTGCAATCATTTGGAGGTGGGCCAATAACTTGGCCCAGTTTTGGCCCAAACGCGTTGGTTGTCACTCCGGTAGCACTATTCGATCAATTTCAATAAAAATTGGTAGGGAGGTGTACTTTAACCTAGTTTCATGTTTTACCAAACGAAATTTATCCAACATAATAATTATGGCCAATATTGGCATTATCGTAGGAAAATTTTCCATAAATGGAAATCACGTTTTTGATTGGTTATGACGGATTTGCAACAATCCTAATCAACAGATTTCCTTGAAAATTTGTGAAAATGGTCTCAGATAAATGCTTCAAGGTCATTTTCAATAGATTTTCAATTACTTGAAAATTAAGGCCGTGACATGGAAAATAGAAAACACGTACTTCGCGCGTCGAACGACACTTCACCATTTGACGGATATGTTTGAAATCCGGTGAGTAGGTGCCTAAAATTATTGTCCAGTGTATGGCAAAATATGTTTTAGAAAAAGTTAAAATTTTGGTCCAAAAAAAATAAATTACGTAAAAAAAAATCAAAATTTTCGATACAAAAATTGCGAGAAAGTCAAGTGCGACCATTGTCGGACCCTTTATTTGTTTTGAGAGCAGAAGAATTTGTACGGAATCCCTGCTCGTCTGTTTCCTTGTGTTCACTGTCTTTTCAGAACTCAGTAAGTCTATTTTTGTAGCGTGACAGTTGAATTGTTGAGTAGCTTGCTCTTCCAGAGAAATTAAACATAATAGGATTGTGTCCGAAAGTGACGAGTGACGACTGTTAGAACAAGACAAGTACAGAGTAACTACTCTCTTGTTGCCTCCTATATGTTGCTAAGATCTGACAGATATCTCTACGTAATCTAGAAGCTGTACCATTGGGAGCTTTGAGAAATGCCATCATGCGCTAAACTCCTACACCCACTCCTACACCAACGTTTCTAGAAACCATACCATCGTATCAATCGTAGCTTTGACAAATGCATCAAAGCTATTCCTTCTAATTGCCCCCCTTCTTTTGTCATGCACAGTGCCACTTGATGACAATCAGTGAACCCTCCATTTTTGGCTCATGTAAAATTCTCCAGCGTTTCCAAATCCCTCCCGTCCTACGGCTGGAGGAATGCTGGACCTGCGAGATGTTGGTCATCCTACACAGGCTGGAGACAGGTGGGTGAGGCTGAGCCCCCGCGCCCCGCGCACCTCGCGGATTGAATGAACGCGCGCCTACGCAAAATCGCTAAGGTGTTCGCGACACCTCTGCGATGCAGTTGCCCAACCTGGACCTGTCCCTCCCTAGGCCCTGTGCTATTATCTGCCCGGTCATCTCGTTTCCTGGTTCGGGTCGACCTACGCGGGAATCTTCCATGAGCCGCACATTCTCTTCAAAATAAAATGTTTTGCTCGAGTGATGTCCTCCTCCCCGCTGCTGATTAAATCCTTAAAGCGTATAAGGCACTCTACACGCCTCCATAGGGATAAAGGGGACTACATCCGCAGAAGGATTAGAAACAGTTCAGAAATAACCTTAAACAGCTGCGGATCATTGCAAGAACCACCCCAACAGCTGAATGTCAAAATACGGTACGCCGATAGGTATAGGGTGTTACAGTGTTCATTTACCGGTATAGGGTGAGTGTCAGGGTTTACCGGATACGACCGCGTGAGTGGGATGTGGATGCCCCGCCAAGATCTAAAATTACAGAGGTTGTCTTATTTGAAAGTGAGTTAGTATATCCCGATGACCAGTCACAGTGCTCGAGCACTAGTAGACGAAGGGCTGTTATTGGTCAGGGTGACTAGAAAGTATCGGGAGTTGCGGCTTCAAGTGGAAACAATCAACTTCTGGAATATACATACCTTGGTGCCCCGTGCCCGGACACATGGGCTGATTCTGTTGCCTCCAATTTCTACGGGCAGCCCCCCATGCTGCCATGCACCTCCCGCCCCATTCATTGGAAGTCAACACCCCGCCATGTGCGCTGCCCCGCTGCTAGCTTTGTTTTTACTCTCGGAAATCCTGCTTCCTTTCACGTTCGTTTTAAGAAACTGTCTTTGATTTATTGATTTGTGAATGAAAACAAATGCAGTTTTCGGTTGATCGTTTTTGATTGCTTTTTCATTCACTGCATTACTGCACTAGGTTTTGTCGTTACTCTCCAAGCCACTTTTCTGTGTAGGTTGCTAGGAAATGTCTATTATTCGGAGGCGGAAACTTTGGGCGCGATCTTTAGGTTCAGCCGTTCAGCTTCCCAAAATATCTGGCGCAAAAAAATAAATAAATAAATAAATAAATAAAAAATAAAGAGCAGGGTTTGAACCTAGGGTAGACATCTTATAACAGACTCTCTAACCCCTAGGATTCAGAGAAATTTCAAGGCAGATTATTGCCACTGGTTTGTTCCGAAATGATCCCCCTATACATGCGTGTTGATTTTCATGAAATGCGAATGCGATCCTTACTCCTTGCCCCGCCGGTACCCGACAGCTTCTATGCTTCTACGCACATTTTCACCTCTTCAAGGAGCTTTTACACCTATCTCGAAAGTCAACTGAATCTGTCCCGATACGGACGGGTGTTTGCCGCCTCCAGGTGTTTGTTTAGTTTATTAGGCGAGAGGGGGCGGTGATAACGGTGAGTGAGGTGTCAGTCTTATCGCCTGATGGCCTGATGGCTTGGCTTTAGTCCCTCTAGCCATCCATCAAGCGTGCGGGCAACCAAATAAACAGTCCGTATTTGTATATGGAGGTGAATGAATGAGCTTTAGGGGCTGCTGGAATGCCTCTGCCAGTTCCCCTCCAGTCATAGCACGTGACTTCTCGTCTGGAAATAAACGGAGATGTAATTTCACCCATTAGACGCCACGCTTTACCCCTTTCGTGTTGTTCTGTTGCACTGCCTTGTGCACCAGTGCATCAATGCTTTTCCCGCATTTCTCAATTCCTACTGCAGTTGGTCGCTGAGGAGAAAAGAGTTCTACACTTGTGTAGAAGTTTCTTATGTGGGTTCTTATGTACTATACACAGACAGGTGCATGCTCCTTTATCAGTGTATTAATTTAGTGTTAATAGCCGGGCACCTGAATATTCCAACAGCTCATCTACAGTGGTCTTTAACGGTTGTTGGTAAGGTGGCGGCAAAGGAGAACGCGTGCCGCACGTCGGGCGAGAAAGGCGTCCAATTGGCAGCCTGTCGTGAATCACAAGTTAATCACAAAATGAACGCTGGAGGAAGTAATTTGTTAGTAGGTTGGGTACGCGTCATTCATTGCGAGAGTGTAGAGCGGCATTTAGGCTGGGCACACTGGGCGCGTTGTTTGGGGGCTTACGTTGGCTGAAGGAATTATTGTACCTCTACATCCTCTTCCTGTTTCTTTGCGTATACTGTATGAACTCCTCTCTTTGGAGAACTTTGTAGTCGTTGCTTGATTTGTTGAACATCCAGACTAGGTGACATAGCTCGGAAAGTCCCCTAGTAATATTTCAGTGGTAAAGGAGAGGAGAGTTCCTGTATGGATTCACATGGCAGTCCTATAATAGTGTAGAGACCACACAATCATACAATCGTCGTTTTGAGGATAGAACTAGCACCCCAATTCCGTGATGGTTGGGGTAGGTCGGGAGATTATGGGGTTGACGTTTGATGCGCACGCGCGTACGCCCAATTAGGGTCCTCGCATCTGACTGCAGTAACAATAGACTGCAGGCACCCCCTGCTGCTCCTGAATTGGTGCGAACGACACTCCTGTTGGCTGGTTGATTGCCATTATCCGTGTTTTTGCGGTCGGCTGACGTCAACCGCATCTGCTGTGGTTATGCAGTTTTTATTTTTGTGATATTGTATTGTATTGATATTGAGTTTTGTTACCCTCTTCATTTATTATTATTACCTAGGGGGAGGTGTGGCCTCAAGTGCTGCAGCGGTTCTGCAGACCTAAAGTTCTGTTTGATAGATTTCATCATGTGAGAGACGTAATTCGTCATCCAGCTACTTAGTTAGTAAGATTCCTAAGCACTTCTGGAACTTGATTCATTATACCAGTAACCCAATTAGAGTTGGAGGCTTTGTAATGCCCTTCGAAGCATTCCCTCATTCCCAGACGAAACGACAGAAAAGCAAATGAAATTACTCACTTGAGTGGAAAAATGCTTTCACTGACCTTGTTGTGGAGCTTTGCGTTGGTGGATTGCTGGATGGGACAGACAGACATTCCGTCGCCTCCCTCCCATTCTGTCGTCATTTTGCCTTGAGGAGTCCCTGAAGGGAATTTACAATAACCATCCTGTGGGTAGTTATTCCCTTCATTTGCACTTCTCGATGCCCATCTCTCCAACGCAAAACATCCGCAGTTTCCCAGTAGTTTTCGAGATCTTCCACCTTAAAAATTTAGTTGTGCCATGTTAGCATTGCAGAATAGTGGAAATCAAAATGAATCATTGGGAAATCGGGAAATTTACATCGGTAGCTCATTAGAACATAACTAAGGCGAAATTTTGAGTCTTTCCAACCAAAGGAAAAAACTGAAAATAATTAGCAGTTTCCAATGTTATTATTATGAACACATTCTACGTCCATCTCGCCCACGCCTTAACCCATTTTCCGCGAGACCTTGACCAACGTTTAACGCTGCGTTTATGTCGTTAACTCCATTTATTAATTAACGCCTTTCTAATCGAGCACACAAAGCGAAATGTCCTTCATCTGGTGCTCTGCATCTGCCATAGTGCCATCTTCTATGTGGAAGCTTTATCACCTGTCTTGTTAGATGAGGGTAAACAGTTTGTGTGTACTCTCGTACTTAATTCTGTCTCACTGCTTGTGACACAGTTCTTCTATTTCTTGATAACATACCTGGGTTGATTGAGACCGTTTAGGTTTCTTTTAAGGGGAATTTTCTATTATTAAATTAGTAGGAACCTATAAACCCATCGATTCGCCCTATGTAAGTACCTAGTACTGGCAATAAAGAAAATCAACTGAGCTCATTTCTACTTACCTTACACTCTGTTAATTTATTTATTTTCTTTTTGCAGACATAGCAATGGACTGGTCAGACCACGCTCTATGGTGGCCCAAGAAGAACATGTGGCTGACGAAGACACGGTTCACGCTGGATCAGTACGGGGTACAGGCAGACGCTTTGCTTCATTTTACCCCCATGCACAAGATGCTGAGGGTGCAACTCCCCGACCTTCGTTTCCTCGACGCCCGAGTCGACTTCTCGATCAAGACTTTCAACGCCGTCCTCAACCTGTGCCGGGAACTCGGTAAGGGTGTGAGGTGTCAGGATTATAGGAAACAAAAAATCTCAGTTTTGAAATTTTCTTTCTCGCCGTATTGGGCTAGCGAGAGAGTAAAAAGGTATAAATTCTCAGTGGGTATGAAAAATAGTAGTTAGGAGATGGATGTATGCTATAGAATCCATCAAAAGAATCATTTGGCGCCAGAAAGAAGCATGAGAAAGAGGCTTGTTCCGCATCCTGAGGCGTAGAATCTGAAGCATTGAAGATGATAGTTCCCATCTCTTCCGCTAGATGTCAGATAGGTATATTAATTCCCGCCTTTTCTGTCCTCTGCCACAGACAAGAAAAAAAACTATTCTTCTCGTACTTACTTAGTACCGTACCTACTATAATATTTCATTCATGTACATTTCTTTAACCTTTCTAATATTTCCAGGTATCAGGCATCCAGAGGAGTTGTCCCTCTGTAAACCACTGGAACAGCACCATCTAAAAGTGAATCTAAAGGACCTGAAAGAAAAGAAGCGGAATGGGGAGCATGTAACTAATGGGCACGCGCCACAAGACACAAACACATTCATCGGGAATGGCAGTCTGGATGGGTCGAATGGGTCGCTGGATAAGCACTCGCCAGGCTACCTCTGCGCCCCTGTTACGCCCCAGAGCCACAAAACCACTTCTACACCCATTGGGTCTCCCCTCGTGGTAAAGCCATATCATATCACAGGCGTAAACTTGTTCGCCCATGTTTACTTTAACTACAAGAATTTAATGGGCCAGTTCTCAGTGATATTGTCAGTACAATGGAAGAACTCCCACTGTACTCCCATCAAAAAGTGAGACTCTACTCCAGATTCTGTAGGTACAGTTATTTCTGACCTGTTGATGCGCCACTTCGCAATGACTCAATACTGTTGGAAGGCAGTATAGTAGTGAACATATCTGGACATTTCTAAGTTCATGCTTGTGTTTCAGACAACGGGCACGTGGAAAAGGAACCAATCACCACAGCTGTTCACAGACACGATGAACGGGACCTTCTCCTCACAGAGCTTCGGATCTGACGTCCTGGACGGTGGCCTGGACTCCACTCTGGCCAGCAGCCCGGCCACCCCTACACATGAAGCCCGGTCGCGGCTCCTCAGGCCCAAGTCACTCGTGGAGCGCGCTCGTCTCAATGTTGCGTAAGTTCAGATAATATCTTGCAGGTAAAGTGGGGAGGTTGTTTACTCTAGAGATTTTTTTTAGTATGTTGCTATTTCACATTTGAGTGATGTTTGTAGTATTGTAGTGATAAAACAACTATAGGTATAGGTACATGGTAAATAAACTTTAGTGTTGTTCATTGATTCAGGTGGTTGGACTCTTCGCTGTCTATCATGGAGCAGGGTGTGAAGGAATTCGACACACTAAACCTCCGCTTCAAATTCTACTCTTTCTACGACCTGAACCCGAAACACGACGCCGTGCGGATCAACCAGATCTATGAGCAGGCCAAGTGGCAACTCCTCAACGAGGAAATCGACTGCACGGAGGAGGAGATGCTCATGTTTGCTGCACTACAGGTTGGTTCATAAACTCGTATGAAGGAATTCAAGCCTGAAGTGGATGTTAGGTCGCGAGAGGAGCGCCTCACTTGAGTCTTAAGTCGGAATATACATTTGCTGTTTGTTTATATATTTTTGACCATTTCTTGAGGACGCTACGGGAGATTTGTTATGTTCCTAAATATTATATCTACATCTTTTCAACAAATAAATCTACAATGGTTTCCTAAAAAAAATGGTTGGAAAAACGATTGTGTGATGACTTGTGACAGGAACTCTTGTTTGGAAAGATAGAGCTGTGGAGCTAACTTTCAATTTTCAGTTTTAACACGATCAAAAATAAAAATGGAAGTTGCCTCTTATGAATAGTAGTATATTAAATATATATGTAGTTTATTATTTAAAAAACAATTCAATAAATGATTTGTTGACTTTCAGGTGCAAATCAACATCCAGGCGGGGGTGCCGCAGCCATCGCTTGATGTGACAAACTCTGCAGGGGATGATGACATCGACGCCGCACTAACAGATCTGCAGGTCACGCTAGAAGGCTCCAACATCAGCAATGGCCACAGTGACATCACACAAGTCCCGGAGCTCTATGACTACCTGAGGTTCCTCAAGTGAGTTCTTACTGTTGTCAAAATAACCAAGTATCTACTATTTTAGCCCAGGCACATACTTACTCGTAAAGTGGGACGCCTTACCGGGCAGTTGTCGAATCCCCGAAATCCGGACCTCAACTTAGGTTCGTTGAAGTAATCAAGGAAGTTAACATAATGTTGGGAAAGTTTGAAAAGATCCGCGATCTCCTTTTGTTTTCCATACAACTGGATTTACTCCGCCTCCGAAATTATGATTATGTAATTGCAAAGTCAGTGTGCATGAAGTTCACTTCGCCTGCGGAAATCATGATTATGGAATTCAGAGTTGGTGCACACGCACACGCATTTTAGAAATGGAAGTGTTTATTTAGACTCTTTTTAAATTATAATCTGACCTAACCTGTACCTACCCCGAAAAGTTCTTTTAGGTTCACGGCAGAGCTGCGGAGCTACCAGCGGAAAACATCGCTTGCGCCTAGGACTCGACCCAGGGTAGCTCATTGCTATGGAATAAATAAATGAGTTATTCTGTTTCAGACCGAAGCGGTTCACGATGAAGTCGTACAAGAGGTACTGGTTCACGTGCCGGGATCTTGAGCTGAACCTTTACAAGTCACGAGAAGACGCGGCTGCCGGCGCAGGACCGCAACACACCATAAACCTCCGTGGCTGCGAAGTCACCCCCGATGTCAACTTGGCCCAGAACCGATACGGGATCAAGCTGGAGGTATGGTCGTATGGTTTCTTCCTTTATCAAGCGTGGTACATCCCGAATGTCCATTCAGTTTTCCTTTTCTCTGACGTAATACTAGGCCCAGTTGGCTTTTGTATTTTTTACTTATAATGGTTGTTTTGATTTCATCTTGAAAATGTTGCGATGCATTTTTGTCAACAACAAAAATGTCGAAAAATCACTCAGTTATTAAATCCATAGGTAGGTGTGCAACTAGCTTCCTACGTTGAGGAGTGCCTATAGTACATCTTTTTCACATCAGAAACTAGTCGACTAACGTACGGTTATTAATCAATCACGCGAAAAAAATGACAGAAACCTAACCTAACAACTGGAAGATTTTCGACGTTTTCCTTGGAATGGTGTCGTTGAAAACTCTTGTTGTGCCACGATTATTTCTCACTATAGCATCCAAATTGAACAGGTGGCGAACGTGGACGGTATGTCTGAGATGTGGATTCGGTGCGAGTCAGAGGAGCAGTACGCGAAGTGGATGGCAGCGTGTCGGCTGGCAGCGAAAGGCCGCTCCCTGGCGGACAGCTCCTATGACTCGGAGGTGGGCAACATCCTCGGGTTCCTGCGGATGCAACATCCCGCCGCTGCCCCAGTCATCAGCCCCGCCGCACTCGATCTCGTGCCAGAAGACTACGTCGCTCCACGCTTCCTTAAGAAATTCAAGGGCAAGGTACAATACCTACATACTTAAAATTTGACTAGTTTTGTCACCAACTGTATGGATTTTTCTCGTATTTTTCGTTTCTATAATCTTTATGTCCGCTTTTTCTCGATTTTTAACGTCTTTCAAGTAGAGTCAAAGCTGTCTAAGGATCTTGTGATTACAGAGGTTGTTTTTTCATCGCATGCAACATCTGTGATATTATCAATAACGTATTAAAATATAATATAACAACCTCTGTAAAAAAATAACCTTCGGTAGGACCTGATTTGAGTTTCACGTTTCATGCATTCTGTTTGTTCTCCAGCATGTCCAAAGGATCTTGGAGGCGCATACAAATGTGAAGGAGCTGACCCTTATGGAGGCAAAGATGAACTACATCAAGGCGTGGCAGTGCCTGCCTGAGTACGGCATCTCGCTCTTCGTCATCACGTTTATGGGCCACAAGAAAGAAGAACTCCTCGGCGTGTCCTTCAATCGCCTCATGCGAATGGACATCAACACAGGCGACCACCTCAAGACCTGGCGCTACAGCTCTATGATTGTAAGTTCTTAAAAAGACACATTATAATTCAAAACGTATAAATAACTAACAGCTTCCGCAAAAAATGAGAAGAAAGATCATTCTGCTGCCACGTGTATTACTATTGTTTGAAGCCGCTATATTGTTTGACTGTTTTGTTTAGGCGTGGAACGTAAACTGGGAGGTGAAGCATATGATGATCCAACACCAGGAGGGAAACATTATCTTCAACTGCCTGTCCGCCGACTGCAAAGTCATCCACGAGTTTATCGGCGGTTACATCTTCCTCTCAATGCGCTCCAAAGAAGCTAACCAAAGCCTTAACGAAGAGCTGTTCCATAAGCTGACCGGGGGCTGGGTATGATCCCTCCACTCCACCCCGTCATCTTCCACTGCTGAACTCTCCGTCTAGTCTAAGAGTGAATTTCACCAGAATTTTTATGAGGCAGATTAGATTCATTTCATTATGCCAATTACCTACGATCACGGTTGGGCTGGTAAATGAAAATTTACTTAATAACAATTGGCAATACTACTAGGTACTTTTGTTTAGTGAAGCATAGGTATGTAGAAGCGTATGGGAGTTATCAGACCCATAGGAATTGTGGTGAAATTCACCCTAAAAGGGGTTTATGTGGAAAGACGGGAGTTTGAGCGAACTTTTGTCCCATTGTTGATAGTTCATTCCGCATAAAGGGGTGCTATAGTGGATGAATATTGATGAAAATAGCTGAGAAACGTCCTTTTATTGAGGTTTATTAATTATTGCAGAATACTAACTTGGTCAAAGGTCTAAACGGCCGAGGTGCAGGATTATAAGCTCTTTATAAGCACAACTTAGCCGGTATTAAGTTTATGTATAGACTAGTTGAAGTGCCCTGGACATTGCGAACTCCACTGATAATCTTGCAAGTAACTTTTTGCGGTTATTGGCTTTACCTTTTTGACTGAGAGCTTCAAATGTAACTAATCAGGTAATCTCGAACCTTAAACTTATCAAATATATCATTATTTATTGAATACGAATAGGTACCTACTCTCACATTGGTTCTTTTAACCAAGTCTTCAGATCTTACTGTAGTTGACACCATAACTTGCCTCCACTTCGGGAACTAACCATCTCTTAATAATATTCTCATTCACTAGCGTAGGTTACTGCGAAATGATAGTATGGAGGAAAAAACCTCAAATGTAGTTTTATCTCTGTTGATAAAAAAAAGAAACAATCTGTACCCCTTACCGTTGATTGCTTTAATAATCGCAAACTTTTTAAACAGTAAGGATGTAGTTTTATTTCTTTATACAATGTCTTTTTCTCCTGTACCGTGAGGGAATAGTGTGGTTTACATGTCGATATAACGGTGCATGGAGAGACTGTGCATTGTCATTGTCATTTTATTGTTTGTCTTTGTAAATTATTGTACATGGTGAGAATGGAGTGGTGCTCTGTGGGATTTTCTAGCAGGTTATTAAGTAGATACGACAGAGACGTCCGAGTGTTACTAACTCATAGTTATTGTGCCTTCAAACATTGCATTTTAATTTTAGAGCTAAATGGTTCTTACCAATTTTACATTAATTTTAAGCAATGTGTGAGTGTATTTATTTTCTTTTGAACTACCTAACCATAAAAATTGAATGCATATTTTTCTACTGAATGTACAAATTACCCACTATTGATGTTAAAAGTGTATAAAAGTTAAATGTTAATAATTATTATTACTGTTGTATAAATTAATTGTGAGGGATTTTAGGACCGTCAGACCAGCTAACAGCTAAACTTTAGATCTAGTTGTGTTAAGGTATTGCTAACCATTTTAGTTCTTGCCTTACTAAACATTTAAACATGTTTACTAATCTGGAAGCACTGGTGGCGATTGGGAACTAGATTGCTTTTCTCAGATATTTCAATTTATTATTATATGGCGTGCCAGAGCCTTGCAGTTTTTCGCGAGGTGCATGGCGAGGCAATTCTGAACTTTGATAAGTGCGGCCGTCATTCAGCACTCACAACTCTGTGGGCATGCCTACGAGGTCATAACTAATTATTTCTTTAATTTTGGTACCTTAAATATTATGTACCTACTTATTTTTTAACTTAGCAATCTGCACTTCGTCTTCCTTATGGAATAATTATTGTTTGTTTGGACAAGATAATTAGGAGAACCGTGCAGTGTGCTGCGAATAAAATCACAATACAAAAGGCTATGGATCACTGATCCCAAATCTTTAAATTATGGCGTAAGCCACCTGGCATGCCCTGGCTTAGGGGAGTCGTGAGTGGCACTCAAGCGTAGGGACAGTTATCAATTAACTGAGAACATGCGAAATGTGAAAAAGAAAGGTTAGAAATAGGCGCAATTTTGCTTTTCTCTGAATCTCTGTTTTCTGTCTCAGATGAACCCTATTTTGTTACTACATAGATCTAGTGGATTGTTTAAAAAGATATTTTATAGCTTGTTATTAAAGTAAGTTACTGTATAATTAATTGATTGTTTTGTTATTTTGTAGGTGCTTAGGTACCTCTATCACCCCAACAATCATTTATTTATAAAATCTATTACTTATCGTTGTATCACCCTAGGTAGGTAGGTACTTAGGTTGTCCTAACTCGTATCGTTAGGTTTTATCTTATACCTATAAGGTACGATCCTTGCACGGTACAAAGGAGAGTTTGATGTTTTCTCAAGATTATTATAGACCTCATTCTGCTTGCAGCAAGTGTCGTATCACGTCAAATACACATACTTCGTTAGTACCTAGGTTGTCCGTCAATTCTTTACAAAAAAAAAAATAAAAAATAAAAAAGGCTAAATTATGAAATTTTAGCGCATTTTTTTGAATTTTGGCGCATTGTTTTCTGTCGTGGAAGGAGAATGACATCCATGTTTCTTGTTTGTTTACGCACGAGCCCTCCAAAGTTTTAATGGGAGATCGGATTTTTTTATTTTCATGTTTTTTCGCGGTGTTAGACCTCATCGTTTCTTGTTGATGGAAGCTGGCATTGCTTAATCCCTCTATTTACAACTCGTTTTGTCTGATATTGTCACTCGCGTCTGTTCGGGTTTGTCCGCCGGGCCGGGCCGGGGGGTACAATGGTACCTAGTACCTCAACCTTCTTATGTAACGACTTTTCGACCGGTGTGTGGTGTGCTGTTAAGGGCCACCATACATTCTCGACGAACTCCGCCAAAACCACTGTGCGAAAGTAAATATTCGACAAAAGTAATGTTTACATTTTAGTACCACCGGAGACTGGTAATTGCAATATCGTATCGGTTGTGTCTACTCATAAAGCTAAACATAGTGTGCTATTTGAACGCGAAACGAACGAGTGAAAGTATGACACTATGTTTAGCTTTTACAGGAGAAAAAGTAGAGAAATGGTGTTGCAATTACGAACTTCCGTAAGTGAAATAAAAATTGTCAACATGTAACATGGCGGCGGTAAAAATTACAAACATTTATCAAGCTTTTCTACTAAATGTGACGATAAAATCATACTGTTTTAATCCGAAACGTTACAAAAAAATATTTCGCGTGAGGTAGTGTTGTGTTTTCGCGATCTGTCAAAAAAACATGTGGACTGGTAGTTGACTGTTTAAAATCGCTCCTGTGGGCTTATTACTCCATTTCATGCAAAAATACAACACTACCTCACGACAAAGAGTCCCAGGTTTACATCCCCCTATAAACACTTTTCACTCGCCCTGTAACTTCGGAGTAGGGCTTGAAGTACGTAGCATTGCGAACCAAATGGGTATATTTCCCCTTAAGTGTTTAAGTGAAGTGAATGCAGAAACTGTAAACCTCTTCAGCATGCTGCCTTCCCGTTAGGATATGCCGTGCGGGGATTGGCGCCCGGCTGCTGAGGCTACGGTGCACAGCTGGCTCCATTCGGTGAGTGTTGCACGCATTACTGGTGGTAGATATATTGGAGTACTGTCAGCATTAAGCCCTGCTCAACCGGCCTCTACATTAGCGGTTGCCAGGTAGCACACATCATACGGAGAAAACGCTGCTGCAGCTGCTAGGAAATGGTGTCACGTCCGGGGAGTCAATTCATATTTTTATTAGGGGAACTTTTGGTTTTGCAGGCCCAAGGGCAATATTACAAAATGGTAGCCAGCTCAAAATGGCAGGGGGGGGGGGCATCATTACCTTTAAGTTTCTATCCTTATACCTACAATAAAGTTCTCAGGTACACACGCAGTCTGCTCTCATTGGCTGGCATTTAGGAAGTGCGTGACCATTGTAACAATTTCCATTGAAGGCCAGAATTAAGGCAAGGGGTAGGTGAGAATGGGGCGGCGGGAATAGGGGAGGTTTTATTTTTCCATGCATGCACAGCGGCCATATTTCGAATCCCAGTTGTTCCCAATTGTTACAGTTTCTTTAGGGTAAGTAGGTAGGTGGTATATAACCTGTAATACTTATGTCTGTATTTGACAGTAACAGGATTTGTTTTAGTTCTTTTGTATAATAAGTACTTTGTTGAGACCGTTACATATTTGCTAAATTTTTCCTATCTTGGGGATAACATTACTCTTTCACGCACGGTCGTGCCCGTGACCTTGTTGGTACTTCACCCCCCCCCCCCCCCCCCCCCCCCCTCCTGGTGTTCCGCAGGGGGACTCCTTTACCGGGGGAGGGGGACGGATTTAGGTCGTGCACCTGCTATCCCTTTTGAGGCTCATAATGGGGGATATATGAATTTCAGTAAGTAGTTCGTTGAAATCATCCTTTCGGCATGCCTGAAATGCTGAGGTTGGAAATGAATACCTACATAAAAAACGAAGTATAGGCTAGCAACAAATAAGCAGTTTCCTTCTGTGGACGCGGATGTGACGTGGTGCGGAGCTGAGTAGAGTAGAGATGCCTTGAAGCGGCCAATGATACAGCGAGTAGCTCAAAATTACTCGTTCCATTTATAAAACACACCCAGCATTTACTCACCCCTCGATTTGGACAATTATCGCGTCCCTGGGCTGAGGAAATGACTATGATTACGGGGTCCGTGTTACCAGTAACCAGTAGGAAGACCTTCCTATTCCCATACCATCTAATTTCGTCTAGTAGACCTCTCCCGGCTGGATCACGTCTCATCAAGTGTAATTTTAGTTTAAAATGGCCGCATCTACCCCACCTGGCTACTCATAGGGCTTTTGGTTTCTTCTTTCTATAGGGACAGCCTTATCCTTTATGTAACAACCTATCGGTTGTCGGTTGGACGACTTGGACGAAGATTTGAGGTCAATATCTAAGACAGCCATGAAAGATTGTTTTTTTGTCTCCTGTTGTTTACTATAGAAGGTTGCGAAAACAGCCACAGCCCACTATAGATTATTAATTCTGCTCTGCTGTCAGCACCATAACCAAAGTAGGCAGCTCCCCTGCTAACTTGCCGAATATGGTCGGTTTTAGAGGCGATAAAGCTAAAGTAAGCTAGCCCCGATTTCATGTTTCTTGACTTTCATGAGTCAGAAGTAAATGCCCCCAAAAAACTTTTAGATGTGCAAATTTAGCGTGGCGTGAGGAGATACGTATTTTGAAGCATCTCATCATCGCCCGATCTTAGGGATTTAGCCTTCGCGTGGGGAGGGAGAAGTATCTGAAAGACTGGAATATGCTTTGTCATGGCAATTGGCCACATTTCCTAATATAATCACTCTTCATAGAGGCATGGGAGGCATGAAGCACCCACTCCACAGGTACCCCGTCCATTGTCAGAAGAACGTCTCCATCTAGCCGCGTTCAGAAATCAATTAAACCGAGATATCGATTGATATCCCGGGGTACAAATAATTGAAAAATAAAAAAGTAATCACGTCGGCTTCGGCTGTCCGCAGGAGTAACGAGGAAATGAGCTCGTTTGTGTGCATCCGAGCCTTCTACACTTTTTTGGCCATATTTCAATCGGGTTAGTTGTATACCTTGAAGCGACAGGTTTTTGAAAGGTACTTATAAACGGGAAGTCGATCCCTGCTGTGCGACTGGGTATTGAAGAAACTTTGTAACAACATTATCTTCTCTCAGGAGGTCGATGGTTGCTTTAGGTGGTAGCTGTCTTCTTCGGAGTATAGCCTGAGTATAGCTCCCGAAGGAAAAATGAGATGTGCTGCTTCTTTCAGGTTCTTGTATGTAAAGTAAACAGTAGGTCGAAGAAATTTAGAACCTGGGCCAAAAGAGAGTGCAGGTCTATTTCACCCTCTGTCGCCCCTTGCCCCTTACAAACTTACTCTATCATCCTCCATATTCTATTAGGCCCCAAATAAAAACCCCGTAACTGATGGGGTTTCAAACATGGCAGTTATAAAATGAAAATGTATCCACAAGAAATTTACAGCCAGTTGTCTTAAGTTATAATTTGAAGTAGACCTACATAGGTATTGTTTTGGGCTGGAAGCCGACCCTGCGTGAGCTCCAGGTCCGACCACGATTCGTGGGTAGGTACCTAAGGTGCAGGACTAGCCCGGTGCCCGGTACCCACCCGCCCAAGCGACTACTCGACTAGCCAATCCGGGCTTTATAATTAACTCACACAAAATTGCTTTTGTTGAAGGACTTGAGCGTTATTGAGATGGCGGCTTCAATCAAGATTTGAAGATATTGTAAATGGTTTTTCTGACCTATGGACGCCTCATCTCGGTTTAGAAGTTATAACGCAGGTACTATGTACCTATATTTTGTGCATCTACTCGAATACACTTACTACCTTTAGGTTTGGTTGGTACCAGCTATAACTACTACTACAGCTACTATACGGCGTGTAGTTTTTAATTAATTCTTATACTACCTGACCTCTTTACGTGACTCTGGCAATGCCACCTTCACGGTGAAACCGAAAAATCGCCTTTGCTCAGGGCATTGAAGAATGTAGGCAAATCTTTGATAGTTCTGTCGCTATGAGCATTCCAGAAGCAGAGTTGCCACATGCAACCCACAACGAACACATCCTTAATGTTTTTTTAAGTAACAGGGTATGAAACAGGTCATCTTTGTTTGGGACCGTTTTCGTTGCATTGTGGAGTTATGCAGACAGTTAATTACCCTCTTGCCTGCAAAATAGTCATGATTACCTGCGTGGCTATAGGTATGCATCACCGACTGCCTACCTAAATAAACCTAGCTGGAGGCTCCACAATTTTTTGAATTCATCAAAACACTCCGAAGTTAGTTATTAAAGGTTTGCCTTGGGGACTCAGGCAACTAATTGCTTGGTTAATTATAAGTTTAACCAGATTTCTTCTTTCAAGTTAAATTGCCACACATTACTGAGAATGTTACTTCCCTCCCGAGGGTGTCTCTTCGGCTTGCTTTGCCTCGGCCTGCTTCTTTCAAGAATACGGCCATATCCCAAACTATAGGTGCTATAGTATCAATCACTACAAGTGGCTCCTAGTAAGTTTTTTTAAAGTAATTTTACGTTGCTGCTCGCAGTACTCGTCTCCATTTTCTATAGCGTTACCTCACTTGAGTCTCCCAATGTAAGAGTCTCCCATGCAGAAGAAAATATAGGGTCTGACTTCTATGACGAATAGAGCCCCGACGCCGACGGTACCGAAAATAAGGTTGAGAAAATTGTATAGCACTTAAATTTCTAGCCCTTTTTAAGCCCATTGTACTGGGAAAATATAAATTGGCTCTGTGCATGTGAGCTTACCACACTAAGTCATTTTAGAGCTCTCTTAGTACCTACTTACTTTGAGAACTGACTATTAGGTAAATCCGAGGGGTTAACCACTCCAGGAATCCAGGAATCTCGTTGGGAACCATTGGAGATCTTTATCAAATCTCAGGGAATCTTGGAATTTTTTTGGAGTGGTTACCCCTTCGGGGTTCATCATTCTATGATTATCGTTGGGAATCTTTGGAAATCCTTATGGAATCTTTATGGAATCTCAAGGGATCTCTGGAGGGAGTGGTTACCCCCTCGGGTAAATCATATTCTTTACCCTTCCGGTCCCAAATGAGGGTATGGTCCCAAGTGATATTCCTTCACGCCATTAGGCTCCCTTGTAAAACTTGTATTATAAGAGCTGGAGAAATTCAGAATTGGAATTTCCTGACCGCCTCCCTCCCTTCGTTGCTGCTGCCTGAGGAAAAGGTTTTTCATGACAGACGTAATTTGATTTTCAGTCACGAATTCCAGAAACACGAAATTTATTTTAACGTGGTAATTAGATGAAGTGGGAAAACAGCAGCTGCTGGCTAAGTTGGAGCCGTTACTTCCATGCTCTGGGCGTCAAGGGGCCCCCTCTCCTCTCTCTACCTGCAGTACGTATACTCACTAAGGGTGCGTCCCACCATGCCCAGTTAAAATTAAACTGGAGATTTTGTCCTATGTTTACCATGTTAAATTTAACTTTTAAGTTAAATTTAACATGGTAAATCTCCAGTTAAATTTTAACTGGGCATGGTGGGACGCACCCTAAGTGTAGCTTACTATTTAGTCACGTTTCGTTGTCTAACATTAATTATTTACACAAGAATCTATTAATTTCTATTTTTACGTTTACCTAGGTATATTACCAACAGGTTATAGGAAAAGTATTGTGATTTGGCCAGGCGTGATTCGGAGCAAATCACCCCTGTGCAGGCCCGTATCCAGAAAACGGTCATGGGGGGGGGGGGGGGGGGGTTCGCCTATATGTTTTTGCTTCACGTTGGCATTGCCATGTTAATTTTCCGTTCATGGGGGGGGTTAACCCCCTAAACCCCCCCCCCCCCCCTGTGGATTCGACTATGCCCCTGTGTACCTACTTGTGTACAGAGCTCACAAAAGGTCATAACACCACTAAAGCTGGATTGCACCAGATTAGTGTCTCCTAACGAACAGATAAGATAAATCTGTTCGTTAGGAGACACTATAGAATACATCAAAGGGTAAGCATTAGCATTACTGCTTCTGGTCCGAGGTTTCCGTGAACTTGAATTGAAGGGAGTAAGTTCCAAAATAGCCCGCTAGATGGCGTACGCTGTCCGAGCGAAGGACTGAAAGTTCTCCAGGGGTCTGGAGAACCTACATTACGTCCATCACGACTCACTCATCTTCCAGTCCTTTTTATTTCAATTCTGTATTACGATATCTCCACTGTTCTGCGTCTATCATCCCACCTAAGTAGACGAACCAACGTTCCTGGACCTACTTTTTCAATTTTATGCTTGTTAGAAAGATTAATGACGTTTAGTTCCGCACTCTCTGATTAGCCAGAGCACAGTTAAGGTTGGCTTTTGCTGATAGTGCATTTATTTTTAATTTGTCCCTTTGTTGGAAAGACATTTTCAATTTGGTGTGTATTTACCTACGCTACCCTTGCCATTAGCATTAGCAGTAGGTTGTACTTACGAGAAAAATCAGAGATGTCCGTGAACAAAACAAATTGGCAGGCATCTAATATGCCTCGGCTGGTATAATATCTATTTATACCTAATGTAAAATATTTTGAGGTTGCGCAATAAAGCGAAGGCCGTTTCGCCAGCCGCAGACGATTCGGTTGGCTCGCAATATTCCAGATGAAATTTACGAGACAGCAGGAAAAGACCATAATACCATAAGGCTCATAAGGGTCTGGAGGCTGCCGATTTTCACGGTGTGCACCACAACACTGAACGGTCTGGGTTCCAACCAACCGCCATCGCCATCGCCAGAGAGATTTATAGAAGGCGGACAAGAGAATTTCTTTCTTGTTAGAGACACAAAAGGAGTGCTGGATAGGTACACATAACATCTACATCATAATAACATTGTGCCGCAGTACGTTCTGTTCGATATTTCTCGGAAGTTTCATGTAGGTACCATACATGGTGTTCTAGTTTGAAGCCTTTATTCATACCTTTTATTTAGACTTGATAGTAGTGGTATTTGTCCCCCGTACGAACAAACTATTTTCTACTCGGAAGTGCTGCTTATTTGCACTCGCTAGTGGTAAAGGGTCGTAATTTAAGAGGACGTTCATTGAACAGCCTTTTTCGCCAGGATGGCCGAACCGAACCGAACCGAACCAAACCAAACCAAACCAAACCGTAGTGACGAGGGGGTAACCACTCCAGAGATTCCTTGAGATTCCATAAAGATTTCCAAAGATTCCCAACGATATTCATATAGACAGATGAACCCCGAAGGGGTAACCACTCCAAAAAATTCCAAGATTCCCTGAGATATAATTTAGATTGAACACATGATTCCAATGATTCCCAACGAGATTGCCAACGAGTGGTAAACCCTTCGCGTAGTGATCAGATAGAACCGGAATGTCTCCCATCAAATGCTTTGCTGCGAGTTAATACAAATAAAATGGATCATAGTTCTTCAGTGATTTCTTCTTACTCTTATTACTCTTATACTCTCTTACGCTTGGGTAATTGAGTTGAATGCTACTTCTACCTCGAATTACTATGGCGACGAAAATAAAATTAGTCACTTACATGGGTTACCGTATTAGTAATGCCTAAGTTGACGATATCAGCGATTTTTATAACACCAGTATATTCTCAGTTAGCAATTTAGCCGTTACCTTCAAGAGATCCACAGCATCTCTATTAGTGTTAATGCACTCTCTCCCTAAAATGTTGTACTTTCTCCCTTACAATAAAACATTGATCTTTATGAACCCGAAAAAAATCGGGAGATTGTTGATCTAAATAACAAGGGAAGCCAGCAGGGGGGCGAGTGGGGGGTGAAATGGTCCAGAATTCATGCAGCATATCTTCACAAATCATTTCCGACGTGGGGTCCCCCTAATGGCCATAAAGATCCTCGGAATAAGACGCGGGTGACCGGATGCGGACAGGGAGGGGGAGAGGGGGAGCTGGACACAATTTCCGGTGGCTATCTGAAGGATAGGCCAGCATGGGATTAAATGAGGAATCGCACGTCTATAAATTACCTTTGGCGACGGTTCGCGGCGGCTAGAACTTATCTGGCCCTGGTAGGGTGGTGACCCTGCTCAACTGTAACCCCCACCCCTTTTCACTACTCTTAACGGCTTTTCTGAGTTCCTTTCTTAGGAGGAAAAGAGTGACCCTTGACAAGATCAGGACCTAGTGATGCACGATGCAAGAACAAGAACAAGAAACGGCATTTCTTGTTCTTGTTCTTGTTCTCGCAAAGCGACTCTTGCTCTTGTTCTTGCAGTCAAAATCCTATATTGTTCTTGTTGTTGCAATAGAAATCATTTCCTGCTCTTGTTCTTGTTCTTGCTGCGAGACTCTTGCAATTTCTTGCATAAACATGGAATTTTCTGCTGCTAAAATGTGGTTTTTTGCCTACCGAGCGGCCTTACAAGTGCAATCTATCGTCGCATAGTCTGCAGAGTTTTTCGTACAAAATATGGACTGCAATCCATGAATGAAGCTTTGGAAAAAAACTGACTGGATTTATGCAAGACTCTTGCGAGAACTCTTGCAAGAGTTCTTATTCTTACAAGTCACTTCTTGTTCTTGTTCTTGCAGCCAAAATCAACTCTTGTTCTTGTTCTTGTTCTAGTTCTTGCATGCAAGAAATGCAAGAACAAAAGCAAGACAAGAAATTTTCGTGCATCACTAGTCAGGACCTGTGCTTTAATTAAGTGGCCTGGAGACTATATTTGCAGTTTTTAAATCTCAAACCACAAGCCTAAATACTTATGCGCTACCTATACAGGCAATCACTATAGGCACTGGTTTTCGATAGTTACTTTGGCATACGTTTTGCAGTAAAGTCTTTCCAGTCGATATGGCGAGTAGTAGGTACGAAATTCTCAGTAACATGATTCGCCAAAATTTGGACCAATGAATGAAGCGAGCAATTTGGTACAGGTGTTTAAAATTGGTCGGTTTGGAAGTGGCCGTGTCGCCGATGGCTGACGAACCTGCTTCCTGGCTGAGCTGCTTGCTCGGTTTGATGATGGCGTGGTCAATTTCAGTAGCCCTAGGAAAATTCATGGGAGTTCAGGACTGCCTATTCGTGAGTGTACTTGTGTATGTGTCATGTTCTGAACCGAGTTGGTAGGTTACAGGCTAAGGTTCTGTTGTCAGTTCCCGTTGCTGTTCAGGACTTAGTCGTCAATCCGTCAGTTCGCTCTTCACCTCGGTACTTTCAAAAAGGATTAGAAGTTGTTCCTGTGATATTGATTTTAAATTCTACTTGTAGAGTGACTGTGAACTCCGTTTTATGACTGTGTCTTGTTTGTGTGCAAAAAAAAAAAATCGAATGAGTTCCTAAGAAGGGGTATCATTGAAAAACCTGTTGTGAGTCGTCACTTTTACTGCAGACTGTCTTTCTTCATCTTAAAATTTTGAATCTAGGTATCTCCTTCCGCCCATTTAATGGTTCAAACTAGCTTTCAAAACTCCGCGCACCTTGAAGGCTTTTCAAAATGTAACCCGCTAAATCTGCTCTGGAAGCCAGCGTCACGAGCAGAACATCCAAGTTTTTAATATATTTTCAGCGGCTTAGTCTTGGGGTGGAGTTTGAAGGGAGATGGGGGAATTTTAAATAATTTAACCCATAACGGAGAGGTAAATTAAATTAGTGGGTATTTGGAAAGTGGGAAAGTGGGAAAGTGGGAAAGTGGGAAAGTGGGAAAGTGGGAAAGTGGGCTTCAAACTTGGCTTGTTATACTTTCTGAAGGGATCATTTTCACAAATGAAATTCTCAACTGCTGCCGTATCTATCACCATTTAGAAACACTATGCCATTTTCTCCGAACTTTTGTTAACAGCGCGGGCTTACCCCATTCATCGGGGGACTCTAAGAATCAGATATTCAGATGGATACGAGGGGGTAACCACTCCAGAGATTGCTTGAAATTGCCTAAGTTTGCATGAAGATTTCCAAAGATTTCCTGAGAATCTCTACGAGATTCGTGGAAAGATGCAGCCCGAAGGGTTAACCACTCCAGAAATTTCCAAGATTCCCTGAGATTTCATAAAGATTTCCAATGATTGCCTCAGATTCCCAACGAGATTCCTAGAGTGGTTAACCCCTCAGATAGGTACGTCGTTATTACTGTAGAGTTCCAGTGCCGCCCCAGTGTTCTTAAATAACAAATAGTGCGCATAAATGTGTAGTTTTAAGACATATACACACGGTAATTATAAGGAAGTACAAGTGCAATTATAGAAAACTACAAGCGCATAAGGAAGTTTTAGAAAAATGCTCGCGTCTGAAGAAGATTGAACTTGCATGGAGTATATGAATTTATTTGACTATGTTATTGTCTGCAAAAGATAAGCACATATTTCCAGGTTCCTGCAGTGGTATTCCCTTTCTCGAACGCCAGAAAACCCACTCAACTAACGCCTTCAAAATTTATTGTAAGAAGAAGTGTTCTTCATTTACTGCATCGTGGCGTGCCTTATCTTCATACAATAATTTTTGAAGGTGTTAGTTGAGTGGGTTTTCTGGCGTTCGAGAAAGGGAATACACCTGCTGAACTGGAAATTCATATTGGTTTTAGGGGATGATGATTTGAACGTTGGTATAGGTGAACGTTGCGCCTGAGATCCAATATTTTGTGATCAGAATAGAGTGCAGTGCACGTCTGCTGCCTCCTGGGACCCCCGCCCCCTCTCCTCCCATGGGTGTCGCAAGTTTCACATGGTGTGTCAATAACCATTCATCTGCAACCAAACTTCAGACCC
This sequence comes from Mesopsocus fuscifrons, assembly GCA_950004255.1. Lineage (NCBI taxonomy): Eukaryota > Metazoa > Arthropoda > Insecta > Psocodea > Mesopsocidae > Mesopsocus > Mesopsocus fuscifrons. The sequence continues at coordinate 17,729,490 of OX465373.1, read as the reverse complement.
TGATGGTATAGAAGGCAAAAGGTACAAAAATAAAAACCTTTAAAGGACACCCGCACTCGCGCACCGTTAATATCCTTTCAAGGGCACCTAAAAACTTCATAGGAACTCAAATAAGGATAAGTACCATTTCTTCGGACAGCATTCAACAACTCCATCTTGATTGGTTCGTCGTTAGTCGTTACCTTGTTTTTTATCAATTGTTAAGGCTATTAACAAAATGTTGAATGACTTTTTCAACGTGGCACGCAAAACTAATTTCATAGATGCACGATTACCATTACGAGTTTTGTATTAGGTTTTTTTTGTCGAATTTCCTTAGAAAATGAGTTGTCGTGCAGTGGCGGATAGTGGTGAATAATGCGAGAACAAGAACAGGAAACTATACTTTTTGTACTGTGGCACTCTAATTGATCTAGAATTTAGAACGATAAAAATAGCTTAAAATTCACATTGTCTTAAAGTGTCCATGGCGGATACCTCTTGAGCGATTGAAATCCATGATATTTTGGAAAGTTTCCCATATATACGAAGTACCTATATGTATAGGAAAGTATTGTGATCGTGCAGAAAATCTATTTTGATTGCCAATCAGAGGTCGCAGACTCCAAAAAACGTTTTTTGCATGTGTTTGTGTATGTACGGAGAGCCAGGGCCCAAACCGTCCGGCCGATTTTGTTCAAATTTGGTACACGGGTGTAAAACAATAATGCGCAGACATTGTTTTTTCCGATTTTCCATTGGTGAAAATTGGGGGGTGCAGTCCCCCAAAAACCTCAAAAAATCATGTTTTTAATTTATTTCTCAAAATTGGCTCCTCCGATTTCGTTCATTTTCTCAGGGGTAATAGTGCATATTATGGGATAAAATAACCCATTAGCGGTATATCTGGGAAAACTCGAATTTGGGAGACTTCTCAAGAGGTCAGTTTTTGGATGTTCACAAAATATGCCATGTGGGTATTGAAAATACTCGGGGAGACTTCCTCAAGCTCGTTATGTAGTCAAAAAAATTCTCAAAGCATTTTCCGACCTCCCCACCCCCACCGGGTTGAATTTTTGAAGGTTTACAAAATATGTCATGTGGGTACTCAAAATACTCGGGGAGACTTCCTCATGCTAGTTATCTCCTCTAAAAGTTTCTCCGAGGACCCAGAAACATATAGGGTGGGAAATTTTGTGCGACCATTGTCGTAGGTTTACTAATCACATAATTTCAATTAAGCAGAAATTTCCGTCATTCTTGACAAAAAGAGTCAAAGATTTTAATTCACACTTCTTGGGCCGAAACCGTTCAGTTTAAAGATTGCATGCTGTCAAAAATGAATCAAAATCGCTGAATAGACGTTAGGAGTACTTACCATTGTTCAAGCCTTCATTTCATGCGTTCTTTCAGTCGCGTTATTTCTTGGTTATGCTACTCGATTCTTATTCTCGATCTTCCGTGATTTGTAGACTTATTCTTCTTTGTGTAGTGAATTTTGGGGCATGGCCGGTAGCGGGATGGCGGATGACGTTCGTCAGGACCTTCAGTCATGGTACTCCCAGTTGTTGTCCGCCCGGGGGACGTGCAGCTCCCTAATACCTGGAACCGTTGTACTACTACTCCAGCTCCATTCATTATTCATTCATTGTCACTGTAGCGATCTCCTATTGCCAACTGTGGTACTTCGAGGACTATACTCTGTAGTTATACCTCCCACTGCAAGTTTTAATTTTCTTACTACTATTTCGGCTTATTCTAGAGGACTGCAGGCTGCAGGTATTGCCCGAGTGTGATGAACTCGTGCTACCCCAGTGGTATTATGTGCGATGGGATGGGGGGGGGGGGGGGGGGGGGGCAGTACCTTTGGCTCAGAGTCTACCGCATTTGGCGTGAGAAGTATGTCGCTGTACAAAGTATTCTTGGTCCACTTCTCTTTTTAATTTACATTAATGATTTACCTACCGTCATAAATCCTTGAATTCATTCGTTTACCATGCCCAGCAGCAAGTACAACAAATGTATAAGATTTATTTGTCACTTATCTTAAAGACGAAAAATGAAAACCTCCTCTTTTCACAAAAGCTGTTTTATATGCCGACGATTCGAATGCAATTTTCCACCATATACATTTTTCAGACCTTCAACAGATTGCTCAAGAAAGTCTAGATAACCTCGTGGCTTACTTTAATCATAATAAAATGTCTGTAAATGTGCAAAAAACACATGCAATTAATTTTTCATTACGTGGAAGTCGAATTCGGCCCCTTCTTCAATTAAACAACAATGACATTGCTTTTGAGACGTCTTCGCGACCAGGCGTTTTATACTTTAGTTCCACCTATTTTGGGTGGGACAAGGTCAACAAACCGTAAAAAAAAACATATCGTCGCAATAAAAACATGGAAAAGATTCTAATCTATTTGGTGAACGATCACAATGGTGACATATTGGCTGAAACTAATCGGATTCCTCGTTCTCTTCTGTAGCTGTAGGCAAGCACCTTGCCCTCTCCCTGTTGTCGAAAAGGCCCGGAATGGAATACGGGGTTTCTCCTGATGGCTGCGTCCATTCATCGAAAAAACGTTGATGTCATTGATGAGCTGACTATGATGCATGTATGAATTTTACACGTATCTGTAGGTGTCCGTTGCGTATGAAGTGGTGCTGCGGCTGGATGTGGCAGTGAACTGAGCGTGACGCCACTGGATGCTCTCTTGTTCAATTTCAATATCCAGAAAATGACGGGTGGGATGAGTGACTACCGTGCCTAATGCTGTCTGCTGTCTAATGCCTGATGCACCCAGTCACGTGCTGCGGTCTGCGATGTCGTTATCAGTATCAGCCTCAGCCGTAGCTGTCCGTGATATTCTCTCTAATAATGTTTTGTACCTATCTGCTTACCCTCCTATTCTCCACCCCACACCATAGGGGTTACTCTTGTCGCTTTATATACCTATACAGTTCTCAAAAAAAAAAAGAAAAATTTGACTTTTCCTGCTGTATATCACACAGCGGTTTCGGTAATGAATCCAGGTGTTCTCGGTGAAAATTTACTGATTACTAGATTTTCTGTGAGACAATTTGGAACTGAGAAATTACTTTTTTACAGCGGCTACCACTGGCCGCTCCTGCGAAGATACATTCTACGTCAAAACTCATTTCAAAGTCTGGGTGTCCCCGCTTGTTCCTAACAGAATGCACGACATACACAGCACTGCCCTCTTCTCAGACGATTCAGGTCGTTTATGGCATTAAGGCATGCCTTCCGTGAGAAACGAACCATATATAACGTCCAACACCTCCAGGTATATCTCTTCGCGCCGGCTCCATCATAGTTTGCGCTCCGTAAGCCTCTCACGTGACTGGAATCCACACGTCCTGGATAGGAGTTGAAGTACAAGATGCCGGGAATCACGATCCCATCAGACGTTCATGTAAGGCCACCGCGACCCCCGACCCCTGACCCCGCGATGACCCCCCCATGCAGGCCTGCGACCAACTGTGACTTGGGCCTCGCGGCAGTCGGCATCGGCATCTTTTCTTGTTTTATTGCCTATCCTATAGAAATCAATTTTGGATGGAATGTCGGACTTGTTTGACGCAGATGTCTGATCTCGAAGAAATAGCTATATGACCTATAGGTGATATTCTGTATAGGTAATTACGTTCATCTCTATTGCACACATGTCTTTTACTGATTGTCTTGGGGGGAGTGTTTGCATTCGAATGAATTGGGGACGGGGGCTGGCTCAAAATTGGTGCAAAGAGGCTATTGTGAAGACGTGTAAAAATTGTTTGTGTTGTCGCTCTTTAGCCCCCTTATTTCTGCGGGAAAATCAAATTGTAACACTTAAGGGCTCACAAGAAGGGTAGTGATAATTTCATTGGATGATTGTGGCACTTAAGTGTGTTTTCATTTCATTGTTGGTTGAGTGGAATCGGCATTCTTGCCGGGCTCAATAATTAGCCTTTCAGGTCAACCTGTCATATGACAGGACTGAGACCGAGTTCTGTTTTACATTCTTCCGCAATAAAGCTATTTGTGCGCGGAAATGGAGTCCAGTTTTTATCTGAACCAATTAGTCGCGCAACGTGTGGCTCAATCACTACGTTTATATTCCATTCTGTCATAAACTGATGAACCAGATGAACCGTAGTGTTTATATGTCTCTCCTGCTAACTTTGTAGCCTGAAAAAATTTGTAGATTTTCGCGGTTTTTTTGTCGAGGTTGAAATTCGAGGAAATGGGATGGAAGATGTTCTGAAGATCATGCATGGACTTTTACTGTTATTGTGTGGGGTGGGAAGAGGGGGGAAGCTATTTTCCATAAAGTCTCTATCGTGATTGTGGGTTTGGTTACGAAGCAATGCTTGTGTGGAGAGGAGGTTCTATAGACTAAACTAGAAATTTTTTACATCAAGCTCGAACCTCTTGTGTACGAGTGGCGCTGCGTATACGTCAGGTATATATCTTGGTAGTGGGTAGTCCATAGTAGTATTACAAATACACAGAAAATATTAATCAATAAAATTTAAAATAATTGATAAGATATATCCGGTACCTACTATCTAAAAAAAAAAAAAAAAGATAAGTTCAGTCCATCAGCACTGACGGATTGTTTCTAATTTGGGAAATGATTGACCTTTCCCGCGAATAGTTGCGAAAATGGGACACTTGTTACTGTCAGAAATGGCACAAGCCTCCAGCCGGCTGAGGCTCCCTGTCCCTGTCACTTCAAATCATGAGTCACACTCACTGCGATTGGACTTTTCTGCTGTCGGCTTGCAATTATTCCTACTGCTTTGTATTTTGGGTAAAGTTTGCAGTCGGGAATACTCGTGAGTGCCCAATTATTGGCAAATGTCAAAGCATCAGAAAACAAAAAATCGGATATGCGCCTATGTTTTCTATAGAGAACTGCTATACTATTCCGTGTAGTGTGGGAGGAAGCGAAAAAAACATTTCTTGCGACTGCTGCACTCAAACCAAAATTCGTAAGGTAATTTCCAAGTAAAGTGGTATTTTCATATTTGTCTGGGACAGAATTTAAAATTTAATATCTTGACACGTGACGTGGGGTATGGGGAGATTGTGAAGAAGTCGTGGATGTTTCTTTTACCTGGCTCATTTGAAATTCACAGGCCCATCTCTCATCCCGCAGTTCCCTCGTTGCAATTTCCCCGCAGCTTTATAGCGCTCGAGAATCTTCCACCTTTTCCACTATCCATCAACGCCGACTGACAGTTTCATTTTTAGTCCAGATGATTTGCATGACTGCACCTCCGGGTTTTCACACAATTTCTTTGTAACCCCTCTTTCCCGAGCGCGGGGTTCGTGCGACAGTAAAATATGTGAGCTTTGAGTTGGGGGACTGTGATGTGCGGGGAGGGGGAGGGGGGTACGGCGCCACAGGAAATGACGTCAGCTGGAAAAGGACGGCAGTTTCGTTTTGAGCGGAAAGAGCGGGAAACAACGGCCATGTCCGGCCGTGGCGATCGCGCTGACTGGCCATTGGTTTAGCTGCAGTACCCATCTTCATATACATCTCAGCATAAATAACCCTATCGTGCTGTCGTCTTCTTCTTAAAATTTAAAAAGATGGGGTGTTTTCAGAAAACGACAATTATTTCAAATGCAATACAAGTTGGCGAGTTCGTCAATAATTCACGAGACGATCACATTACCATGTTGATGCTGACAGTAGTAGATACGTAACAGCTGTTTTTCGTGACATGTTTAGAGAGTTTAGCACGTGTTAGGGTTCTGCTTCATCATCGTAATCGAATTCAACATGTCAACTTATTATAGGCTTAACGTATATTTGATGAATTTCATGATTTGCAACTTGTGGTTTCAACTTCAATATAAATTGTGAAAAGAAGTTACGTGGTATATAGTAAATGTACTCGAAATGCTGTATTTATTCCGTCAATATTGCATTGATATGAAAACTAATTTATTGCAACTATGAACGACACGGGACGTAGGCCGAAAATACAAGTAGATGGCAAACCTACTATAGTCCAAGTCAGGCAGGTAGCATACCGATAAGTCATAATTTCTTGCAAATCTAGGGCTGATCAAAACTTTTTCTTGATCAGAGAAATGTCTGCTCAGGGTCGGATTGGCATTTTTAGCGTATGGAAATGGAACCCAAATCCGGATCGGCGTCAACTGAAAATCTTCAAGAAATTATGAGTAATCGGTATGCTCCCAGCCTGACTTGGACATAGAGAGGAAAGCTATCTTAACATGTAAGGCATGTACAGGTGCGGCGTGAGTTTCGATTTGAATGGGCTCTGTGAACGGAGATTGGCGAGGATTTGGTATGCGGGGAGGCGCAGGTCCAGGTGCACACCCTTCCGTGCTTGGAATCGCTCAACCATACTTGCTGTATTGATATGTAAGTAGGCAAGGTCTGCCAATTCTGCAGGTTATTTATCGATAATCTTGTCTGGGATTCTCTGACGTCATCGTGAGACCTTATTTCGTATTGTAATGAGATGCTGCTGAGACGTGGCGCTGATGCTAGCTACTGGTGAAGCTACAGTTTTATGCGGGTTCCGAACCACCACGTCCTCGATAAAGTAATACGTGTCACATGAAATTTGAAACTTCAGTTGAGTGCCGATCAGAAAAAATTGTGCTGGGATTGGCATCGAACCGGCGTGATCCTCTCAGAGACGTTGAGATCACTCGGCTTTCGAAGTTGTTAAGTGCACTATAGAAGTAGTAGAAATAAATTTTTATTTTTATAGTTGTAAGGTTTAGAAAAGTGCTCTGCGGTTTTCCCATATCCAGAACGTCATTTGCTTATTTATTCTTCTTCTGTCCCCTTCTTTCTTCAGCAACTTTTCTGATCCGCCTATGCAGAACCCACTCCCCCTCCTCCAGAATTTCCCGCACATTTCTTTCTTCTCCTAGCCTTTCTATACACTATATTCTCCGCTGCCTGACTCAGTCTGCACCTGTTAATATGTAGGTATAGGTAACTAGGTACGTCCGAAATAGCCAGACCGACAGAACATCCGCATCCGCTAACGTCTGTTTATAATTGGTGACAAGACGTTGAATACCAATGATCTGCTGTACGTTCGATGGGTTGCACATCTGGTCGGTTGCAGCACTTCCTCCGTGCTTTTGGGATAGGTCATGCCCGGATGGAATTTTCTTTTTTGACTAATTTTTTTCTCACCCGGAAAATTTGTTAGCAGCCGTTAGAACGTAAATAAGATACATGGATATTTCCATCCATTGCTTCCCACATAAAGACTACACTACAGATATTTTCTGAGGGTGGTAAGAACTGAACTGTAGGTATTTTCATTTTCCATTCAAACCTTTTTAAAATTCAAAACTTTCTGAAACCTAGAAGAAAACCTCTCAGATGTAAAACGCCGGTATGAAATTCTGATATTGTAAAATGTTTGAAAGCTTTTCAAAGTTGAAACGCTGAATATTTATACCAAGATCGTGAAAATTGTATGGATCTTTCTTAAGTTTCTTTCCTTTCAGTTTCATGACGGCAAAAGAGAAGAGTGCAAAACTTTGGTGCACTGAGCAGTGAGGTGAACGTTCTGCTGAGAAATTTCAAAACAGAATAAAAAACTTCTATCCAGTAGGTCTGATTCCATTTCAAGTATAGGTTTAAATTTAAAAGCCTATACCTAATAATTCAATCAAATATCCCCCCCCCCCCCCCCCCCCGAAAAAATTTCCTAGGTATACGGCCTTGGTACTTACTGTGTGAAAGGAAATGTAAATAAATTGTTTCTTAAGAGTACCCGTTATTGGGGTGGGTTTCGATTTCCATCTGGTGGATTACAGGGCGGGATGGGTAGACTAGGTCGAAAAGCTAAACGGAAAAAGTTGGGAAATGTGGATGGAACTTATCAGACCCATTAGAAAGGTTTTCTATGGCCGGTACGCGGGGCTTTGAGGCTCGGGGAGATAGGTCCCTAGGGTTTTGATTGAGGGGGGGCGGGGGGGAAGAGGAGTGCCTCTGCCTCTACACCTCCTGGTCTCCCACGTCGCTTGGGACACATTCTTTTCTTCTGCTAAGAAGTGAGGACGCAACCTATGCCATCAGAACAGTCAGTAGTTAATAGATGAAACTAATTAAAAGAAATTGGGTGATACCCCGATTACATTCATAACCCCATCTGCTACAGGTATTCGCATAAGGGGTTGTTCCTGTACTACTGTCCTGATGCTATGCTGAATTCATCTGTTCAGTAGATAGGTACCTATAGTCGAAATATCTGGGATTTTTATTTAAATTTCCTTTCGAGGGCACCTCGACCTTAAATACATACCTTTTCACGAAGGAACTTACTGTCATGCAGGTTTTAATTTTACTTTCGGAAGCTTTTCGATGGTTTGATGTTTGACAAGTCGAAATGCTTCAATGGATAGAGGTTCCAGGATCTTTCTATTTCTTTTTTTTCGATTTTCCTCTCAATTTCTCTCTCCTACCTGCTTTGGAAATTTCACTACTATTGGGACGAAATTTATCATGAGCGTTCTTACTTATTGCTCTGAAGATTTTTCCTCTATTTAGTACAAAACCTACCTGTTTGTCTTAAGGGTCCGCTATACCTGACGATGCATTTTTTGCCGCCCATAAGATTAACATTGCGAGCGGCGATTCATTTTCAAGGTTTACCCTTGGTTGGAAAGACTCAAAATTTTGCCTGTACCTAGCCCTAACAATGTTCTAGGTCGTGTTCGAAGCAGATTTCACTTTTTTTTACTTGTTTTCGAGATACAGCACTTTTCTTGAGGTATGCGATGCTAGCATTAGCATTTGCAAAACAGTTGCAATAAAAGAAACCAGTGAGAAATTGGGAAATCTGCTAGGTACAGGCAAAATTTTGTGTCTTTCCAACCAAGGGTAAAACATGAAAATGAATCGCCGCTCGCAATGTTAATCTTATGGGCGGCAAAAAATGCATCGTCAGGTATAGCGTCCTCTTAATGCTAAGCATGGTGGACTTTTTATGCGACTTTCAGATTGTTTCCCTGACTGTATAAATGGCAAAAGATATAGAAATGATGTCATGGTTCTTGTAAATGTTTCCACTTCGGTTTGGGAGAGCGGCGCAAGGCGCGCGGCGGCCCTTGACATGCCACAGACACACTCTCATTAATCGTTGGGGCGCCTGCGCACGGCTAATGCAATTACTAGTGGATCGGACTATTCGTTCAGCATTCGCGGTCTTTAGCCATGGTCTGGTTTAATGGCCGAGGCAGGTATACCTGGACGGTCCCCCCAGGCCTGAGGGCGCCAATGACGGCTCCGACAAGGTGAACGGACGAGGGAACCAATGGCAGGACAGGAATGGCGACAATTTGCACCTGTTCGCTCCGTATCCCCTGGAAATCTGCTGCTGCACGCAAATAGGCGGGGACGCAGAACCACGCAGAGCACGCAACGCTTCAAGCTGGGCTGTTGCCACGTATATAAGATCGCCACATTTCATTCAGTTCGAATCAAGGGGGTATAACCACTCCAGAGATTCCACTGAGATTCCATAAAGATTCCCAACGATATTTATAGAAAGATGAACCCAAGGGGTAACCACTCCAAAAAATTCCAAGATTCCCTGAGATTTCATAAAGATTTCCAATGATTCCCAACGAGATTCCCAACGAGTGGTTCGAATGGCACTTGTGCAGATTTTTCTTGCTGAGTCTGAATACAAGTCAATCGAACTGCAGTAGGAACAGGATTGCAATATTCGGAAGCAATAAGGGTCCTAAATATTGAACTACCAAATGTTTTCGCTGCGGTACTCTCAGTTTCTGTCGCCTTCTCCCAAAATTGTCATCGTTCATCAGTACTGAGAAATTGCCTTGCACTCGAGTAATTCAATATTGATAATAGGTGTTGGTATACATAAGTGAGTATTCGTTAATATACTTCAGCGCTTTCCCGTCCCGTCGTTGAGCGCCAAGTTACTGAAAATGCAGCGGTTGACTTGAATAAAGATCCTTCTCCTATCAAGGAACTCTGGTAAGTTCGGAACTTTCATAAGAACCTCATTCTTTATTAACACTCCAGACATTGCAATTTTCGAAATTGTTTCTTATGCGGCTACCCTTCTTATCCCGGTCTTCTTTCAAGAATCTTTAGGTACGTAGGTGGACTCTTGTTGTCCAGCTTACATAGAGAGATGTTTCGGTGAGATTTTCAAACACGTAAGATCAAATAATGTAACGTTTAATTACACAAAAAAATCAGCATCTTGAAGTATGCTCAGGTTCGGATGATACGAATTTGTGTAAACAGAGTTTCTAGAGGTATTTCCAATATCCGCCTAGAGTGCATTTCCCGTAGAACAAGTCTAAAAATACACAATCTACCGTATACAATGGTAAGGCAAGTATTTTGCGTATTATCAACATTTCAGAGAATCGAATCCAGTTGTGACGATAGCCAACAGCTTTACTGGCAAAGAAAGTATTCAGATAATAATTTCATTTAAATTTTTCAGTCACGAACTGAAAATAGCTGCCTATTAAAAGTTGCACATTAGAGGGATCTCTGGCTCTAAGTACTGAGTATTTATTTCATTTAAATAAAATCTATTTTCTCTTTCCCAACAAACACTAGCTGCATTTAGGCCAGACTGTTGTCTGTTGGCTGCTCAATCCATGACAACACTAACGCCTTTTACATTCACAACATGCGAGAAGCCATCACCCCACATAGCCATTCAATTTTCCACAATGACAAAAAATTGATAATTGAAATTTACGAACATCAGTAACCTATGTTTTTAATGGAGAAAACACCAATAACAGTTTCAACGCAATTGTGAGGAAATTAAGGAAATACTGATGCTTAAAAGTTTTGAAAGAAAATGAACAGTAATTTCTGCAGGTAAGGAACAGGATCACTTTACCATCAATATCACGTGTGTGTGAAGAATTTGCCCAACCATTGGTTCGTACATGAACGATTAAAATAGGAGAAAATGTCAGTCACTAGATTAAATACCAGAATAAACAATATAGTTTTGACTCTTGTCACTCTCTGTTTACAAAATTGGAGTTGTGTGTTGTGTGTTAGGGTCTGGATAGCACTGCTGCACTGAAAATAACTAAATAACAACGGATAGAAACCGCGCAATGTCTCAGTTTCCATGTTACTCTTTTTACAATTACTGTACAAACTTGCTAATTGTATACACTTTTATTCCGGCAAATTCTCTACACTTATAAATGTCTATTTCAATTTTCGTTTTGTACAAAACATCACATTTATAAAATGGAAGTTCGCGCTACATTTTTTTCGACGGGCAAGTATGTAGTGACAAAAAGTGGTGAAAAAAATTAAGAGCGACTTCTTACTGTCGACAAGACGACATAGGTAACATAATTTGTTCTATTTTTACAAGTTTTCTTTTTACACCGGCAACATGGCGTCGCCTCCTTGAGATCTGTATTCTCTCGTATACATAGGTCCACCTGCACGTCCTCTGCCTCCTCAGCAGCAACAACAATCAGCTGTCTAGCTGCTCGTCCTCGGACTCTTCAGCAGTAGCAGTCAGCTGTCTTGCTGCATGTTATCTGCTTCCTCAGCAGCAGCTGCCAACTGTCTAGCTGTACGTAGCTGCACGTCCTCTTCCTCCTCAGCAGCAGCAGTCAGCTATCTAGTTGGCCAGTCCTTCGGCTGCGCCTTCGGTGGGAGATCAGTCGCGAGGAGTGCTCGCGACCCTTCAACTACAGTTCAGTTCATCTGGAAACACGCAAATTACCGTTATAAATATTTTCTACCATATGGGCTTGGTGGGGATTTTGGAGAATAAGCCTTCGATGGCCTTGATATGGCGTATTTTTCACATAGCTGAAAATCTACAAAACCTATAGTGAATGCAAAGAACTCCATATATTTATTCCCCTCGTTCCGGTGACTAGTGATGCACGAAAATTTCTTGTCTTGCTTTTTTTCTTGCATTTCTTGCATGCAAGAACAAGAACAGGAGTTGATTTTGGCTGCAAGAACAAGAAGTGACTTGCAAGAACAAGAACTCTTGCAAGAGCTCTCGCAAGAGTCTTGCATAAACCCAGGCAGTTTTTTTCCAAAGTTTTATACATGGATTGCAGTCCATATTTTGTGCGAAAAACTCTGCAGACTATGCGACAATAGATTGCACTTGAAATGGCCGCTCCGAAGGCAAAAATCCATGTGTATGCAAGAAATTGCAAGAGTCTCGCAGCAAGAACAAGAACAAGACCAAGAAATCATTTCTACTGCAAGAACAAGGACAATATAAGATTTTTACTGCAAGAACAAGAGCAAGAGTCGCTTTGCGAGAACAAGAACAAGAAATGGCATTTCTTGTTCTTGTTCTTGCATCGTGCATCACTACCGGTGACATACTGTTTCAGAATTTCCTTGCTGATCCATATTGGTTCGCAGTTCTGGCTGTGGGGCTTACCTCATGTGTACGGATGACTAGGACTAGAGGTGGTGGCCGTAGTACTGGGGTGGGTAGTGGTACTCCCCATGGAAGGCCGGGTCGCCGGGTGGCCGGTGCATCATCTGCGCCTGTCCATCCATCATGTACCCCATAGAACCGTCCGGACTGTACGCCCCGCTTGGACCTGCATGAGGGGAGAATACTACAGGTTACCGGGGTCACATCCCTGTTCTATCCCCGTGAAGGGGCGCTGCCCAATCCAACAAAAACCAAAGTGTGCTTTACTGCCGGCAGGGGTGGAGATGAATTAATTTGTTTCCATGAAATTCACACTTGGCTGTACTTGCCGTTCTATCACGGATTTTCAAGGTTTCACAGTGTAGTACTAGCCTAAATCTAACATGCAACTCAGAGCCAAATGTTAGGAGATTTCAGGCTCATTTGTCCTAACTAATGCTTACCAATATTACACCTGGATGATTGTTTGCATATATCCCCCCCTCCCAGGCCTACACTTGCAAATGTGCAAATAGGGTGAAGATGCACTTATGGTCCGTCATGTCTGAGTACATGAATTTACACTTAACGGAACCTGTTTCAGTATCAAGTTACGGACGTTCATTACACGAGTACATTCATATTCCCCATCATGTGTCACAATATCGCGTTCATAACTCACATCTCGAAACTAGGAACCTTGTGTGATCCCAATCGTACCTCGCCTAACCCACGTCTCCAGCATGAGCTCACTAAGTGCATTTTTCGCTCTGTAAAATTTTATACTGTCAAGAGCATTAGGGCATTCGTAAAACGCATCGTTTACGTAAGAAGAATCTAGAAGTTTTATCGGTGTAAGTGAGCCTTAAAGTCTGAATTCCCAGGCAAATTATCACCCAAATAAAAAGGCAAAAAAAGGAGAGAAAAATAAACGACTCTTCCCCGTTTGAATAATTTACGATATTGTTCCCATGAAATTCAATACGTAGTGGCAATTTGAATTAGACAGAGCGTCCCCTAGCGAAATAGTCACGTGGTCGAGTCAGCAATTGACATGGGAGATGGATGTGTAAGGGTGCAGGGGTGGTGGGGGGTGTGACTGCTGCTGCTTAGTGCACACTTTCGCAGACATGACACATGACGCCATCACTGCGTCACGCGTCAAGTATCGGCACAGGAGAATGCTCAAGGGAGTGTCATAGCTCCAGGCCGTGGGATGATCCGCCCCTTGTTAGGGATACTTAGCGTCGTCGGTACTTGCTTATTATATCGGTAAAGGTTTCAAAAGCTGCCAAGTATGTACTGCAGAAATCAGATACAGTGGATTCCGCTCCCCCCCCCCCCCCCCCCTTCCAAATTCTAGTCTCAAAATGCATTTCAACCAATAAATTGAGTACTATTATTTTTTTTTTTCTCTTCGTGAAACCGCCCAAGTCCCTTCCGCGAAAACAACAAACTTCTTCAATTATTCACCCAAAGAGAAATGATACCTGTAACCACAACCTCTAAATAAAGGTAACCGAACAAGTAGATAAAAGCGTAGCTCACTCAACCAGAAAAAAACTAGAAAACCCACTTTCTTTGGATTCTCGAAAAGTCAAATTCGGAAAAGCAGCGGAATCTCTTGGGAGCGTCAGCAGGCATGGGTAGGGGAGGGCAGGTAGCTGCTGTCACACCACCCTGAGAGTGATTCATGCCTCTTCCCAGGTCATTGACTTCCGCCGTTTTTCTTCCAGCGTTACTCAGATAAAATCTCGTTATTCACAGCTAGGCTTGGGGACCCTGAATTCGCTTTCAAAATAAACACTCCTTCCCCAATTTCTTTCCAGGTTCCTTGCAATCTCTATAACTTGTGCATGAGCGTTATCCCTTCTCGACGAAATTGATTTTTTTGTTGACAAGACCGAATACCTAACTGATTAAGAGAGTTTGATCTTCCACAGACATTAAGTTCAAATTTCAACCTCAAAAGAATCATGCCTTTTTACACAAACCTTTCCACGAGAGGGCGAATAAGCCTTTCAGCTAGGACCCATATGACCGTATGAGATACTGAGGGTTTTTTGAGAGGAACTCTTAGTACGAGGTTCATCCCCCATTCTCTCCCAGCTCGTGAATGGACAAGGAAACGAGAGCGAAAAGAGAAAAGAGAAGCGACTGATGAAATCGCATAATGCCTCCAATAAATCAAAGGCAGAAGCATTGTCCTCGCAGAGTGCCCGATCACATACACTACCCCAATGTGAATCAATACCCCCTCCACCCCTCCATTCGCCCTCCCCTATTCTTCTCAATAGCAGCCCCTGCGTCTTACAATTTCTGCCGGACTTCTGTCCACGGCAGGCTCTCAACAGAGCGGTCACTTGATGATTGATGTCCTAGCAGTCCTAGCTGTTGCCGCTGTGGGACTGTTTTTCCTCTACTGCGTCATGGTTGGCTACGGGGCGATTTTTTAAATTTTTTAACTAATTTTGTAATAGACTCGGTAAGATTCTATACTGAGTGTACTGATTTGCAAACAGGTATCTACTGAAAACCATGGCGAGCTTTTAGAGTTCCAGAAGCTCTACAGGTTTGTTCGGTTGTGATTTATTATATTGCTACCTATTCTGGTACTGAAAAAATCTCAAAACTGAAAAATAATGGGAGATGGAGATGGTGGGCAAGTGGAAAGTGAAGTCGCAGGTGGAAAATGAACCCACGCGATAACAATTCATTAATAGTGCAGTGACAGTATCCAAATGAAAGTAGAGAATTGTGTTTCTGAATTTCAAATAATCTCCAAGGACAATTAGTATATTTTCATTTTGGCCCCGATAGCAATGTGTTTCTCCATGAGATAGAGCTAATGTGGGTTTAATCAGGTCCTCCTTGCTTCGGGTATTCAACAAAGGTCCACAAGGAAAACTGGAATGTTGTTCCTATCAAAAGATACCACACATGAATGTGCACTTACTACTCACCAAACCATTTGGGTGGGGTTCAAGGTACACAGTTCGGAAATTTTTTCGATAGTGTGTTTAGGGATCGTGGTAAAGGAAGCTGAAACTGAAGAGAGACATTCTTGGTTTGGGGAAGTGCGCCTACTAGGGAGACGGCAAGCAGTAAGCACTGTTTGGGGGCCCGTAAAACTCCACACAAAAGACAGTATTCTAGGAAAGCTTCATAGGGTGAAGAAACGACGTCGGAAAGGGCCGATGAGATCCCGAAATCGGCGCCCCGGAATCTCAAACGATTCCAAAGGGGGCCGTATACAAATTACGATGGCAATGAGAGCATAAGGTTAGTGTTTTCAAATGCCCTTTTGAGGGGAAACATCGCTTGTTATTTCCTTTTATTTAAACGCAAGGTTATTTTCAAGCGTATGCTTATCACTCCCTTTTGACTACTTTCGTGGGCCTATGGCCCCCAGGCCCCTGCGACACTAAAACCTTACGCCTTTCTATTCTACAATCTTTTTCCCATCTTCAACAGATTCTTAAAAGTCCAGAATGCTTTGTTTCTCTCGAGGAAACACTACAAAGTCTTCCATCAGATGAGACACTTCTGCTGGATAGTATGAGACTATCAAATTATATCCCACGTGCATAATCTCTGAGTGAACCAAGATTAAGCGCGGGGTTTCCAGTGGTTGAACCTTCAGAATAGAAGTCAGTAATTGGAAGCTGACTGACTGTTTTTACAGAAGCCTTTTTATATTCGTCGAAGAATCTTTTTTAGGCACCATTTTTGGGGTTGGGAATCTCGTTGGGAATCATTGGAAATCTTCATGAAATCTCAGGGAATCTTGGAATTTTTTTGGAGTGGTTACCCCCCCCCCCCCCCGGGGTTCATCTTTCTATGAATATCGTTGGGAATCTTTGGAAATCTTTATGGAATCTCAAGGAATCTCTGGAGTGGTTACCCCCTCGATTTTTGCCATTTTCCCAACTGCGGCTCCTCGCTACTGTTTTTAAGCTCACGGAACTGGAAGCCAATGCTACTTATTATCTTTCTTAAGTTAATTACGGGACGGTATCGCTATAGCAAGGAGGAAGGGGGCCGTAATGACGCCTCAGACGCCTCCCTAGGGCCACATTCATTCTACCCCACCCCCCACCCCGCACTCGCACTCACTTCTACCCCGGCCCATTCTCCCGAAGAGCATATAGAAGCCTTTTACTGTCTTCTGCTGTCGTCCCTTCCACCCCGTGTCAGCTTCTTTTATGGTAACCATTCATTATCAAGGTAATTCCTCACCTCATGGTATAGTTTTACCTTTTACCGATAACGACAAATGTTACTGCCTTCGTAACCGGTGCTTTTACTTTTACAGTAAATTAGTCATCTCAGGATAATATCGAAGCAAAAGGAAAACGAGACCCGCCGTATGATTTTAACCAAATTTTAAAATTGTGGTTATACGGTGAAGCGAGCTACGTGTACCTTAGTTTTTTATTTTTGCCCGCTTTGCACATGATTCACATATTTACCCTCACTATAAATATTTCCGGTTATCATCCAGGTGTAATACTGTGGCGTAAAAAAAAATAGAGTACTTACCTTCGACCTAACTAAGAATCTACGAAGACCCAACCACCAACCCGGAAATATAGCCTGCTCATGCCTTGTTAGTTAGATGAGAATAGAGTCGCACTCCCTCGCTTGGTTCTATCGCCACATTTTCAGTAAAAATTCCTATTTTTCAGTTTTTAGTCCTTGTAAAACCTAAATCCAAAACGTACATCGAAATACGTAAATGGGTGCATTTTATTTTAGCTACAAACTCAAAACAAAATGACATTGAATAATAAGAAAATGAGTTAACAAAAAATATGACAGCTACAGAATACGAGTGAATAAAACAATTAAAGCTTCGACTTATGGTGTGGACAACCATGTCGCGGTTAGTGGTGGTCAACACAAACAAAATGTGACATGTTCTTAGAGCGAACTTACCCGCTCGGTTGGACTGATCTATCATTGGCTGGACAATCCTTCGTCTGGCATTGATGAACCTTAGCAAGGGAAAAGAAAGAAGAGAGATGGGATTAGAACCCGGAAGATTCTACAAGAACAAACTTACCACTCGCACCTGCTCGGTTTGACTGGTCGATCAGGGGTTGTACTATCCGTCTGCGGGCGTTGATAAACCTAGAAACAGACAAACATCAGCCTCCTCACGATACCAGTACACGACGATACCCGCCACCCGTCTCACGCCGCACTCACAGCGCCAGCGCCAGCGCCGATCCGCGGTCACTGCGAAACAACGTTCCATCAGTCAAGCAAACGCACAGAAACCAATACTGATTGATTACTACAGAGTTGCTGGTCAAACGCCAGCGTGAGTTGTCACCACGCTGTTAATTTTGTAGAAAATAATATTGAAATAAAAAAGCAACTAAGACTTCATACGTTTTTAAAACGATAACCAATTTCCTTCTTCAGTGGGATTTTAATGCTGTTCACATGGTTGTTATTAACGGGATACAAACCAAATGGCCAGCCACAGGTATAATGTAAACAAAGTGTTAAACGTAAAGACTATTAGGCAAACCTCTGGAAAATTGGGACGCTACAGGAAAAATAATCTGAGCACTCCTAAAGCTTTTATATAGAGACTCCTATTTCTGAAATTACAGCCTCACCAGGGGCAATGATTTTCGGGAGAAGTTCAACATTGGCGCTGCCAGGATCGATCTGAATTAAGCACCAGTTCTATTAACCAGAGGTTAAGTGATTAACCTGACGTTTAACTGTTACTCATGCAGATTCCGAAATCATAACTCAAAGGAAAATAAATCGGGAATATCGATACCTATGAAAATTAATAATATTTTAAGCACGTGCCTGAGATGACAGGAGACGTCTCGAACATGGCTTATAAATCCAGCAGGGGTGGCCAAAGTGGATGTTAACGAGGTAACTGTCTCGCTAAGTATTTCACGCCTCACATTATTGGTATAGTACACCTTTATCACGCTAATATGACGCCTGCTATGCCGCTGGAGCCCTATCACTATCAATGTGACATATTGACAATATTGGCTCTGATATTAAGGGGGAGCACATGTCATACAATGTGCTTTAAGGAGATATCATTTCATTTAGGCAATTACGGTCGGATCGGCCATCCGCATTCAAATTTAACTGCAAGTTAGATATATCTGGTAGATACCACTGAATTGGTTTGATATGTCTCCTTTACTGAGAGCTTATAACTGATATGAAACGGATAAATCATGTCACTTGTTTCGCACCAAGGAAAATATTCTACTTCTGCTTACAACCTGTATATGACCCTTTTTCTTTCGGCTTTTGAAATATATGCCTTGATAAGCCCATAAACTGCAATGAATGCTTAACGATGTACCTATCTGACTGCAAGTTAAGTTTAAAAGGAGGTGTCGGCAGTCTCAAAAATGAATGCCTTTATCACGCTTGCATTAATTGCAAAATCAATACTCAGCCCTTATAGGCATCGAGTTGGATTGCAAAGGGTGGATGTACAACCCCTAACACCCACTACATCAATTCCAGTCAAAGCTTTTTGGTGTAAATTACCCTAGCATAACATTCTGCCACGGGTCGTGAGTATGAAATTACTTTTGATTACAACAGGAATTCCGTTATATTTTCGGTCTTGCAAAACAGTTTTCATCGATAAGACGAAGGTTGAACCGTTTCTTTTGAAAGTTCAGCATAGCAACTTCGGAAATAATTATGAACCTACTAGTGAGAGGTCTACCTAAGGCGTAAGTAAAAAGAGTCAATTGGGCGTGAGTTCTGTCTTCTGCTGCTTTGGGAATCCAGAAAAAGACGAGGGTCAAAAATGGCGGAAAGAATGAAAGGAGTGGAAGATGTCTAAAATTTCACCCGGGTAACAGAAGTATGACGAGTACCCAGAGGAAAATAACGCCTAATTTTGGGGTTTGGAGAATGATGACAGAAATAATAGGGAAGAATATTGTCGCCTATGCTTTGTGCAGTGAGGGTGGAGAAGGGGGGGGGGGATGTGGGGGCATTTTCTAATTTCCTCACAACCCCTTCTGCTGAGATCGGTGGAGCAGATCTGCACCCGCGTTGTCAGTCAGCCATGACTGACGTGTCACGTGATTAATGACCCGCCGGCAAATTGCCTAGAAAAACATGGCCCCTAATCCAGAGCTTATCTCCAGCTTCTCTCTCTCTCCCAGCAAACTCAAAATTACACCATCCCTATCTCCCACTGCGTTCATTTAAATCGCCCCCTCCCCCGCATCCGAGCCCCCGAGCTTTCCGGGCTTCTTTTCAAGGCCCTAGCTCAGCCAACAGAATCAATCAGGTTTTGTTCCCCCTCCCTTGACGTCTTAGCGTGTATAAGGAGGGCGCACTGTCGTCTTATTTACGGCTGACATTCATTGCTTATATTTTCAACTATAAAATTTGCGGCCTATATGATTCAGTTGATTTGTCAAAAATAATTTTTGGATGAATGTTTCTTTTTCATCTATTTTCCTCTTTATAAATTCATCTAAATTATAAAACCTTGCGGGGAGTAATTTTTTTTAGAGGACTAACCAATTTTTTGTATTTTTTCTTTACCTACAAAAATGGAGAAAATAATATACAATTTGGAAATAATAGGGAGTAGATTTATGATAGTAACTACACACAGTCTTTAGGAAACTCGCCCCTCTTCTAATTGCAGAAAGCCCAAGCTCCGAAAGCAATCGTCTGGCCCTCACAGGGGCATTAGGCGTCAGCCGGAGGATGAAATACGTCTAGGGCAGCTGATGAAAGCAACTGTGTCCCGCATAGTAACTGCCCTCAATGTCCTCCACCCCCTTGGCACCCCAAAACCAGGGAAGACGTTAGTAGCCGTTTCCATGCACGTCACCGGGTCCGAGGATTACGAGAATCACATGTAACTTATAATTTCCCCTCACGACTCTCCCGGGAAATTGCAGTTGCTACGTTAAAGAGCTTTTCGTTATAGTGTCAGGTATGTATTTGCAGAGTTCCGAGTGTACTTAATGGTTGCATTCCGCACTTTTATGAAAAAATCATTTCTGCCGATTGACCGATAGCTAAAGATTTAATCTGTAGGTTTATTAAGGAAAGAACGAATTAAAACGAACTTATAGTGAAAGTCAGCTGAAGAACTACTATACCCTGAGCTTTGGTCATGTTCCTCTTAATGTCCAACGGATGGGTTGACCACTCGTTGGGGATCTCGTTGGCAATCATTGGAAATCTTTATGAAATCTCAGGGAATCTTGGAATTTTTTGGAGTGGTTACCCCTTCTTCGGGGTTCATTTTTCTATGAATATCGTTTGGAATCTTAGAAAATCTTTATGGAATCTCAAGGAATCTCTGGAGTGGTTACCCCCTCGTGTCCAACTTAGGTACCATGAGGCTCTATAACTTTTTCATAGGGGTCCAAGGGCAATCGTGACCATTCCTCACTCAGAGGGGATGAAAAGGAGCCCCTGGAACAAGTAAGTGGGTAACAGCTGTGCCGCTGCCTATTACCATGAGGTTCAACGTCATTGGCTGATCTTTGGCAGGAAAGGGCAAAAAGGGGGCCCGATGTTTAGCTTAGGGAAAGCCGCCGTCAGCAGGTCAGGCTCAGGGGTGTGAGGGACGGCGACAGCTTGGGGATATTACTCGAAAACTCGAGGATGTAATCTAATCGTTTATTTCAATGTCAAAATTAAGATTTCCGCTCTGGAAGGAACTTGTTCAGCGAAGGGGCAGCTGTGAAGTAGGAGGGGACTTGTTGCTAACTAACTCGATCTCATAGCTCAAATCATTCTATTATGCTAGTTTGGCCTAACTTTAGGGTGCGTCTCACAATCTGTGCTTACTCTTTCATTCAATACAAATCAAACCGTTTCTCTTATACGTTGCATACAGTTCCAGACCCAATGTTTGTACGAAGAGACAAAAATTACGAAGTTACTTATTTGCATTGAACCATTCCCGAATCAGCATCTTTTTTTTTGCTTTTTGTTTATGTATATTTTAGGCAGGCCTCCGTCTCTGGGTCGGAGAAACATGTACACCCCGCTGATTAGGATGCTACTCAAACAGACAATCTAGATGTTAGAAAACTGAAACCCTACCATAGGTGATAGGGAAAATTTGAGAAAGGAAGTGACCCCTCAGGTCTTGTCCAGAGTGATGCACCAAACATAAGTACAGGAGAAGTAGACTTGTTGACATTGACTCATAAAGTAAACAGCGAATATGTGTAAGCTGGCGGGACGACTTGCGGTGCTGAGCAGCGCGCGGGCCTGCGGGGCCTGCGGGGGCCACCAATGATTAATCGATGTGTTCCTCTACCCAGCTCCTTCTTCCTTCTAGTCTCCCTACTCCAAATATCCACTCAATCCATTCCACTAACTGAACACTGAACAAGAGGCCATTCCAAAACAAACCTATAATGTGGGGATTTCGAAAAAAAACGAGGCTTCTGAACGGGAAAATGAACTTCCTGCGACTTTAGAGGTGCGAAAAGGTGTCTAACAGTTCTTTAACTTCATTCCCTGTTTTCGATTTTTCAATTTCAGTTACTGAATGAGCAATTTTTTTATATGACCGGAGACTATATAGCGTGCACTTCACAAGGCACACTATGCGGAACATAGCTCCTGAAGGTATGCATATACGACCGTCACCGCGTACCTGAAAGCAGGTTCAATATCGTACCTGAAAATTTCACTTCAGGTACGTGATGACGGTCTTAAATTGTAGCGATTTTAAAGAGGTTTTTTTTCAGTAGCCAACTGACCCACCTTTACATTTGAAAATTTCGAGATAATCGCGGTTGAAGTTTCAGATGAATATCATACCTTAACCTGAAGGTTCAGGTTCATGGCATTGCATCACGAGTAAAGCCCTTGAGTATTACTTTCATTTGATATGTCACTTGGCAACTTCGGACCATAAGCAACGGGTGTAAGCGGAGGTGAAAAAGTGACTTTCATTTGGCTGCTGTGCCTGAACCTTAAAGTTCAGGTTCATGTTGAACAGTTCAATTTACAAGGAATTTTGAGAGCTATCATTTGAGATTATTTTCAACCTACCTTTACATTTGAAATTACGGAGATACCGCCTATGACCCCCCTAAAAAACCCCTTTCCCGGCCCCCCACAAAATTGAAACTAATTTAGGAAGATACATTGGGTGCGACTTTGTCATGAAAATTTTTACCGCTTCACAATCACACGGCTAGTTTTTGAGAAAAACTATGAGGACCGGTGGCAAGAGTGGGGTGGCGCCCTAAGACAGCTATTTTTATTTTCCGACTTCTGTAATTTCTATTCTGACATCAGCAGTTTAAAACATAGTATAATTGTAAAAATTAAGGCGAACCCTAACGAATGTCATTTACTTATGTTGTTACTATTTACTTCTTTTACTAAATTGGATTATAAATCAATTTCATCGCATAAAACTTTGGGGTGATGGGCAAGCTGGTAATTAGTAACTACGACATTACCAAAGAAACTAGTGGCCCATGAAAGAACCCTTTTTCTGCAACTTGGCTCAAAAACCGTATCAATTGATCTAAGACCTAAGAACAGTAAAAAAGAAAGAAGCCTTGAAAAGTCTGCCCCTAGCGGACGCGTATAGTATATGTGGTAGGGGTGGTAGGGGGGTTAGGGGGTTGGAGGTGGGGACTAATTCCGTCTGCGTCGGGAATCGAGATGAAAGCTCAAGTTGTCATTAGTTGGGATTATTTGTGCTTGCCAAGCGGTTTCTACCCCTTCCAGCCTTCTAGGGAAAATAAATAGCCCGCCATCTTAACTCCCTTGGGTGCGACTCACTATCCTCTTGATATTAGCTGTTATTGTTTCCTAAAGAGGATTTAGCTATTAAAATTATTTCATGCAGATAAATCATAATTACTAGATATGAAGTACCTGTCTGAAATGCGGTTTGTTGTTGGGGAAATCGCTCACTGAAATAAGTCTGTTTCATGCAGATTATCAATAATTTTCACGACACAGAACTTTTCCGGAGTAGTCGGCTTTATTTACAAGGGTTCTCTCTTACAAGCATTAGATTTAGGTTCGCTGGCTTCTCCCAACACCTTTAGTCTGTGTGTTCTCACGGGCGTTCCCTTCCCCTCAATATGAAGCTTCAACATTTAGTCGCGCCTAAAAGCTGCCGTATCTTTCGACCCCGACAACAGCGTAATGGAAAAACGGGATAGAGTTTCCACGCTGGAAAGGGTTGGTTACGAGCGAGGGTTCAGAAATATGACATCATATCGATGTCATCTCAATCCTCCTCATCCATTAATTACTACATTCCCAAGATTTTCATTTTATTCTTTTTCCGTTTCCAAAAATCTATTTTCATTCATCTATTTTATTTTCTTCTGCAATAAGAAAGCTGTGAGTCACTGCGCAGAAAAGATTTTCGTTAGTCTCGATAAAATTGCAGGGGGAAATTGGATACGACAGAAGACAAGAATATCGCATTAGTGAGGTACGAGTACGTAACCGCTGGACTTGGCTACGAGAGGCCCTGGGGACCCCTATACAGCCCCTCCCCTTGCGGGGGTGAGGGGGCGATCACTAACCCCTTCTGTTGTTGTTTACTCTCGCAGCTCTGATTCTATACTTCCGGGAGTAGTGCTTGAAAGGGTTGGTAAATCGTTCGAAGCTATATGGAAATGGAACATAAAATTATACATACCGAAGGAAGTATAGGAGAATTCCGCCCTTTTTTTTTGAATATTCGAGTTCGACTCTATGACATGGCTAGGGTGAAATGACAATTAGAAAATTCGACGTAAACCAGAAAGTAATGAATATCTAGTGAAGACAGAAACGACACAATTTACAGCACTAAATCTCACGGTACGCAGAAGCCAGTAGATGAGTTTGCACAATATAAATCAAACACTAGGTACTAATGCAAATAATTAATTAACACAACTAACAAGGTAAATAATAGTAAAATAATGTAATAAAATACGCCCAGTGTCATTTAGCGGAGAAATATGGGAGACTGCGCGCGAGAGGTAATTAGATTCAGTATATACTCTTCACCGCGACCGAGGTGTGCAAGGGTCACGGTCACTACAAATCCACAGCCGCATCTAACTGCGCCGATACGACCTACTTTACACATCTTTCTCACAAGTTTCTAACTAAGTCAAATAGTAGAGCGATTGCGATAATTATTCTTACAATCAGTGAAATATCCGAGGGGTTCACCACTCCAGAGATTGCATGAAGATTTCCTAAGACTCTCAGAGAGATTCGTGGAAAGATGCCCCTCGAAGGGTTAAATACCTACTCCAGAAATTTCCTATATTCCCAATGATAGCCTGCATGAGAAAGAGATTCCTGGAGTGGTTAATCCCTCGGAAATATCTGGGACAGAAATAAAGAAAACCAAGAGGGCAAGAGGGGGAGCTGGAGATAAAGGCTGTAGACACATCATGGCGGAAACGCGTTAAATATTAACCCGACATAATGGATCAAAACATTTGACGCAATTAATTTGAAATTTTTATGAAAAACGGGAACAAGGAGGGGGTTCTGAAGGCAGCGATTACTACAGAGAACCCTTTTGGGTAGAAACTCCCCCCCCCCCCCCCCCCCCAGTAACGAGCCCCCTGGCCGTAATGGAGCCCATCGCCAAGTGCGCAGTTCCTAATTATATTACTGTGTCATAAAGGAACTCTCCCTTCTCAGGCTGCTGCTGCTGTTTCAACTTTCGAATCTCCTGCACTCCCTACAGCTCACTATTTGGTCCGAAGTTTGTTTCCCTCTTGTGAATAATCGTATAGTGCTGCTCTACAAGAAGTTGAGTGAAACACAAGAAATAAGGGTGCTCATTTGAAAAAGTCAGGCTTATAATCTCCAGGTATAATTATCCGACAATGCAACACTTTTATAAAAGTAATTTCCTGCCAGTGACAGGTCGGAAATAAGAAAAAAGAACTCCCCCAATCAGAGAGCAAGAAAAACAATAAAAAAATGAATGAAGAAAGGGGCAAGATATTATACCGAGTGGGCTAAAACATTCCAACATTGGAGAGGAAAACTTAAATCTTAATTTCTTTATTTTCCCCAAGAAAATTGAGGGGAGATACGGTGGAAAGCAAGTCAGAAGGAAAAAGCAATTACATAAGAATGGAAAAAGAAATTCCGACTAATTTGGAAAAGTTGTCCTTTCTTTTTATGATGAACTCTAAGGCACATTCAGACCAACTCACGTTCATCACGTTTTCTCATCTAAACAATAAACAACTACACAGTATGCTTATGCTTAAACTGTTTTCTATAGGTAAGCTTGACTTTTCCCTACTGCCTATTCTTTGCTGTCAGACAGTGACATTTGAAGGTAGTTCGTTGTAGCAAAATAGGAATAGGAGCCCACGTGTTTTTTATACCCTGGACCACGTGTTTGGAGAGCCCATTGCCGGCAGAATCGTTTAGAAAGGTCTGGTGAAAGACAAAGAGGCGCTCCGACAGGGCCTGACAACAGCTCTTTGAGAGCAGAGAAATATTGAACAGAGACCAAGGCGAAAGTGCGGAAGTAAGCATAAGAAAAGCCGGGAAAGTGCATGAAAGGGTGTCGGGGGTGAGTTTTCTTAGGGTGAGTCCTGGGGCCGGCATGGAAATGCTGGTCGAATATATCATCTGGGTTGACAGTGCAATTCTCTTATCTAGCGCGGCCGAGCCGGGCTCAGGGAGACGGGGAATATGCTGTCGGATGGAAAATTCGAAACAGACTATGTCGAGTGAGTGTTCTTCCTATACTGCTCCTCTGGCAACTTCCACACTGAATGAAAAAAAAGAAAAAAGTTTTATACAGAGGCCAGCAATTTTTGTGGCAATAAAAACGATGTATGTTAGGTGTTTTCGTGCTTTCAAAGATCCTTTTTCCCCACCCACGATTCAACGAAAGGTTCCCATGATCTGTTGATAGGTTTCACACCATACCATCAACCGGTTTCCCATGGTGCCGTTCACCCGGCAAGGATGTGTACGGAAAGAGGCTAACATGATTGATAATGCTATTTCTAGAACTTCCTGTACTGGAATTTTTATATGTCACAGAATCACGACAATCGAACAATTTTTGCTTTTGTCATCCGACCAATAAGTACAGACACAAAGATTGGTTAGTTACAAGGGGATTTCCCGGCTGAGGGATGGGGCTGAACACAAGACAAAGAAACATGGGGGGGGGGGGGGGGGCGCATTTCACAGTGGCTGGCTATGGTTTCACCATAGCGCGTCTCCCACATTTGAGCGGTATTTCCGCTCACTGCACCTCCATTCGAGACTTACATCATGTTTTTGTTCCCCTATGATGTGTCATCGGCTCGTCCTACCTCTCATCTAAGTCATTTTAGCTTAAGGACTATGACGTAATCACTGAAGCAGCTGAATAAACGCTATAGCAGGGCAACATTGTATTCAACCAATTTTTGAAAGTTGCCGTCTCCAGGGACGTCCCCAGCCGCACCTACGTTTGTTTGCAAATGAAGTGAGCCACATGTATTGTGTGTTTGTGGATAATATATGTGTTGAGTATTGAGGTTAATTCATGTATCGGACGTTGAATAAGGCTTGAAACTGGAGAGGTTGCGGTCGGAGTTGCCAGAACGTCTGTGCCTGGCACTGGTTGGGTTTGGGCCAAGTATACACGCTCGCTTAGGTCCAGTCACGGTGATGCTTCATCATTTTCTTTCTTTTTTTTTGTCGGCTTCAGACTATTCCAACCCGGCAGAGAATCTCGAGAACGCCAGGCTGAAGAATGGAAAGGTCAGAGGATAGGTGAAGGCCACGGTAACCATATGAAGAGTGAAGACCCTATAGGCAGTCAGGCAGTCGTCTACCCGTCGCGCCTTATGCCTGTTTTGATAGGTATGGCCACTTTATTTCAGGCTGAAGCCTCTTCAGACGCAGACACCTGGCTTGCGATTATCGCATTCAAATGGATCTACTTACATTTTGATATTAGCGCTCAGAACACTCAACCTTAGGCATGTTTACTTTTCGTCATTAACCCTCCTCTAGCTTGAGAAAGCCAGTCTATTTGGTCTCTTCAAATTGTTCCAATGTTGGATCCTGCGGAGATTTAACTAACAGGCAGAGATGGCTCATCATCGAGACTAGTGAACATTCCTTCGCGATTTCGTTTTATTTATTAGCCCAGTGAAAGATATAAATCTCAACGTTGAGAGCATAAAAAATTGAGTAGGGCAGATCAAAAAGAACCCAAGAATACAGGTGCGCCAGGTTTCGAGTGTCAAGTGCATGGGAATAGAAATAGTGGTGGGGAACCTGTTTCTCAGAGACCCCTGCATCCCCAAAACCTTTTCCTTTGTCGATGGTTTCTTATTATTAGATCCTTGAGAGATGTTTTAATTCGATAGAGGTTTTCTAAAATAAATTTGGAGGACAAAAAATGGTAAGGGTGAGTTGTAGGGAGACTTCTGAAAGAGGAGGGTAGTTTTTGAATGCTTTTGTGCGCATGGTAGGCACAATAAGTGAAGCAAAGAATCAAAAAGCTACGTGTTATGCATGCCTTTAGGACTTCTAGAACTGGGTCTTTGTCAAATGAAGAGCTTCGAGTGAGTGTATATCTTTCCAAGGATCCCAGCTCCTCTGTATTGATCTGAAACTCTTGAGCATTAACCGGTAATGGGTGGGGTGTTACCTCTACTAGTCTTTGTAAACATAATTTGCCTCCCCCTTTGTAAACCACTACTTGGCGGCATTAACGTCACATCCATTCATCTCGTTTTCGAAAGCGAGAAGCTGGGGCTGCTGAGTATCACATTCCCCTACGACTGACAATAGCCGAACAATAGATTTCGGGAACGGGGGTTCTAACTACGTTTGGACGTAAGCAAGGGATAAGGAACATTGGTAGGAGCTCCAAATGCAGAGCTGCGGCTCGGCTGCCATGGAAACACATAGTGACAATGCAAACAGCAGCGAAAAAGAGCCTAATTACATTTGCGGTGAAGGGAGGGAGGAAGGGAGCAGGGCACCGAGGGGTTGCGCCCATTGTCCCAGATATACGGGGGTGAGATCATCAGGTGATACTAATTATACAAAAACTAATACAAGATCTAAACCAGTCACGATGTATCTAACTGCTAATTTTCACCCAGTCGCGAAGCAGACCTAAGAGCTTACCAAATTCAAGCTCGCGCACTGTGCTGAAAATTTTAAAAAACTTTTAGGAATATTCCAAGTTTTAACCAAACCGAAAATAGAATTGTCTCAATTTCGAGTAAGATGACACTTTGGGATGAATTCAGCGACGTGATTTGAATGGGGATCAGTGCGAAATTAGGAGAGTTAGGGAGTTGCCAACAGTTTAAATCGTATTACTCCCCCGCATCCCACCCTCCGCCCGCCTAACTTGGTTATTCCCGTCACTCAAAGCGTGATTTCCCTGTTTTTAAATGAATGCAACGATGATCCAGTTATTGCCAAGACAGGTTAATCGAATCAAGATGACAATGCTCAGCACAACGTCTGTCAAATTATTTCAATTAAATTCCGACAATGATTTCAAAGAAAACAAGGTAGGCCACGTGAAAACTCCATTATTTCCACGTTGAACTTGTATTAAATGGGGACAGCTTGCTCAATATCGTGTATTTGATTTTAAATGGAAATTCCGGACGTCACCAGATACGCAGTTGAGTGATGGGTTAGGTTAGGTGGATATGGCTTGCACACAGGCCTCACGGACTAGCTCGACCAGTCGAGTCGCCATAGCCAACAAATGAGCCAAATTAAAGTATTTTATATAAAAGGTAGAGACGGATAAATTCCTGTGGAGATCTTGATAAGGCGGACACATCGGTGTGGCCGGGAGATGTATGGATATGCGTCGCGTCCCCTAACTCCTAACTTGTCACTCGCTCTGTACGGAGTCGTCACTTTGGCCCAACTTGGCCACAGACTCCCTTCGCAGGCGTCCCCTATCAGCAACTGTCCATCTTCTTCCCATCTGTTATTTACACTGGTTTTTGTTGTTTGGTCAGTCGACTAAGGCGGGCGTCTTGCTTTCTGACGCACCATCCTTCATCCACCCTCAACAAATTCTAGCGAAAGACCTGTCGGTCGTGGGCGCGATTGCCAGTTCAAGTGAACACCATGAGTCATCGGTGTTTTTTAGGTATAGAAAGAGAATAATACCCACGTGTGTTTACAAGGGCTATGCATGGGGTCAGTTTGTGAACATATAGTGGACATGTCACGTTGGGTTGGAGTTGATCCGAAACACATCATGTCAGGCCCGCGCAGCGTACTCTAGGCTGCTATGACTTGCCAAATCGTAACAACTTTCTTAAGTATTTCGATGATATCACGGCGAGACGGGGCGCTCGTGATGCGTGCCTATGTACCTGAAGAATACGATCGGCCCTTCATAATGGAGCCTGCCGCTCGGCGGCCCTGTACGTAGTGAGCTGCCCGAGTGCCCGGCCCTTTGTAAAGCGTATTTAATGGATGGGCGCGTCCATCCAAGTTCGTACGAAATTTTTTCGAACAGGTCTTCCTGAGACTAATGCCGGCACTTAATTTTTTCGTCTTTATTAGGATGCAAACACAGGCTATCAATATCCAGGAGAGTCGAAGCACTAGAAGAGCATGACTCGAGCCTCTGACGGAGGTGTTGTCAGAATGTCAGTGGTTCATTGGGCAAATCACTCACCACTTCACCAGCGACGTCACTTGAGTGCAAAGACTAGCAAGATTTAATATCTACCGATCACATGCCTAACGTTAGTAACGACTGCTACCTGACTCAAGTGGCTTCCTATATCGACGTATATCATCCCACGACAAAAGAAAGCCACATGGGTTGGGTGGTAAACTCGCAGAAACCACAGGAGTGTTCGTAACTTCTATAAGCTACCAAAGTCATAAAATGCGCGGGGGGAGGGCTCTATTTTGTAAATTGCCCTTATCCTAATCTATCTAACTGGGAGTGGGTGGCCGCAATCACAGTGGGGTCACTCATTCAACCTTGGCTCTTGGTCTCTCTCAAGACGCACAACAGACTATATACTCTCTAAGTGTACTGTACCATTCAATGCAGATGGTGATAGATAAAGGGGACATCGCTTACAATACTATACGCTAAAACAAAAATTCTGAAGGAAATTTGGGAATTTTGAAATACTTCCTCTCTTTCCAAAGTAAACAAGAGTTATTGCGGGAAATTGTTAGAGGTATACTCGTAGGTTTGTGACTCCTACTCGTTCTTGCATTAATCCAACTGCAAGAAACTAAATATCTTTAAATCATCTTCGAGTTCTTAATTTGAGAGTGTCACAGACTCAAAAGACTTGAAATATTTAATCCTATTGAGCACACAGCGTGGTGCGGAGAAAAAGGTATGCCAGAGGCAGATTTGACACCTGCGATGGGGCGAGTTAGATAGAATAACGTGGAAAAGCCTTGTATTCATATGGAAATTAATAAGTCAGGATCTAGCGAGATAAAAGCAGCGCGTACCGAAGGTTCCTTCGGCGGCTTGTGGTCCTTCTCAAAGGGCCATCGATGGTGGAGAGCATTTACCATCGTCCCCACCTCACTTCATGAGCCGTCTAATGACTTTCTACACGTTCAGGAGGCTGCATTTGAATTTTTTTCTTGTTCTGTCAATGGGTTGCAAAAATAATGATGCGAGGAGAGCAGAAGTAGTTCTCTTCGGCGGGATAAATCACCACCTGCAATCTGCTGTGAGGATTGAGGAACAAGAGAACAAGAACAAGAACACGGTATGCCACTCTAATATGATGACGGCCACTGGTCAGCTATGTAGAAAACTATATACCTCTTACCCTAAAAGTATCATCCTGGCAACAGTTGCTCATTCCTTACCCCCCCCCCCCCCCCCCCCCCTCCTACCAAAATTGCTCCGTAACCCAGGCTTTTCAACAGAACTATCAATTCTCAACCACGTCACGTTCTTTGGCTGATTCAGGTACAAAATGGACTTACTAGAAATGAAATGAAATAGATGGTTTGAGCAGCATTTCCCCAGTAGTGTAAGTGTACTATAAGTAAAGAACGGTAGTTTGTTTACTTGGTGTCGCTGTTTGACAGCAAGGGCTTGGCCTCCCCGAGAACAGGATTGGCCAGCGACCAGCGTAATGAAGTCCTCCGCTATCGCGGTCCCCGCGTTAATTGGGCCCTATACCTGTACCTTACAAGTCAGATACCTATCAACAGGACAAAAAGACATTTCCGTTTTTGCTCAATATCACCACCTGGTCTGTGAGGCATGGGAATTGTCTCATGGTCTACCTATAATTTAGGCTGAAGCATAATCAAGTGTTCTCAGGGAAGTACAGAGAAAATGTAATCATGGTGGTGCCACTCTCACTATATCGTGATTTTATAGAGAGCTACCGGCCAAATCAAAATCAAATCAAAAATTCCGATCTGACTTTGCTTCTATTTCTTTTGGTCTATTCAGCCGACAATGGTGTACCACAAAGGGACAGTATGGTTGGCATTGATTGGACAGGGTAAATATTCGGAGTATGTACATATAGAGTGTAATAGGAGATTAGCACTGGGCCCCGGGAGGGCCGTTACTCAGCAAAGCGGACGTTTGGCTGGCATCAGCTGTGCTGAGCGCTACAAACAATTACAAGGACGCCCCCGCCACCCAACACACATGTTTATTCATCGCCCCCAAAATCCATCAACATCAGCCCTTTCCCAGCCAGCCAGCTAAATTGTTTACCAAGAACCCACCGGGACACGGCGAGTCAAAAGGGGTTCATGTTCGCTTCTCCCGCAGCGTGCCTACTTCAGTGTTCTGAGTTAGGGTGTAAGCATACAACAGCTGATGGCAGGGTCATGTACAATAACCATTTGTTGAAATGTGCTAACGTGCTATAGTGGAAGTCAAAACTGAACAAGCCACTTGCCACTGTGCAATATTAGCAATACTTTCAACCAATCAAATAACTGTGTCGTGATCACTGTGATCACTTTTTACTGTAACGAGACTGGCGCATGGGTGTGCGCTCTGCCGATATTTTCATTATTCCGGTCCGAAATTGCAATACAGGTATAGCATACTACTGACGGAAAAACATTTCCAAAAGAAAGTCAAAAAGTCATTATTTATGGTCCAGTAGAACCCTTCCAGACCTTACGAAGGATATCATAAAGAAAAATACCGGTGGGATTCCCACCTAAAAAGAGGAAGCCATTTATTTCCAAGGAAATAGTGAAAACCCCACTCCGCTATACAAGATCCCCAAACGAAACACAAAATCGAACGAATTTTCCCGGCCGGTCCCTCCTGTTTTTTTCCTTGACACTCTACTCCTGGTGATTTTCTCAGCAAGCAAGTAAGAGTAAAAATAATGTTTTGTTTTTTATTTCCCCACCGTCTGACAGCAAAGGGGCCAATTCCCACGAGGGGCACAATGTGGCGGTGGGGGGCGCACCAAAAGCAGGTCAGAGCACAGTAAGATAGTAATCCCAGGGCTGGAGCCCTTTACCCCCATCCCCCCATCCTCACCCCCAGCACAGCATGATTTCCTAGGAGACGACCATGGAAATTGCTGCCCGGCGTCCCGGGGCCTTCTGCAAGCTCCTTTTCCTGACGCACTGCGGCAACTCCCGAAGTGTTGGAGGGCCCAACAAATATACTCTCTTCGATGTCTTCTAGACAGAATAACTAGGAAATTCGTATTTCGGATGGCATTTTAAGAAGAAATTTCCCCCACTAAAATTTGAGCGTAGCCTCCGAAAATTCTTCGGAAGGTACCTCAGAATTTTTCACCAAATCGCGAGCCGCGTATATTCTCAACGGGATGGCATCCGAGCCGTATACACTGTCCATGTAGCATAAGCATCTGAAAACGCGAGAATTTTTCCATAAAATTGACCGTCTTTTGATGACGGTTGCCCTTGCTTTTAATTTCAAACAGGAAGAAGTGTCCAGCGTCCAGTAGACTATTGGCCAAAATCATCAGCTTCAAGTAGCTTTAGGACAGATAATCTAACTGCTTACAGAGTCGCATACCCTACTGACTTGTTTTATATTTTAGAAAAAAGCGAGTTCACAAACCGTGAAGCATACCTCGAGGGTGCTTCCAAACTTTTTCTATTTTCTGTTTTCCAGCCTGGGAAGTGAAAGTTTTGGGGGGACCGCGAGGGTGGAGACCGGGTAAGCGATGCCCATAAATTTGGTAATCGTAACTCTTAGATGAATGAAACAGTCACGATCGGAATTTTTTCACCCTTACTTTTTTCTGAGTCTTTTAGGTTTATTTGTGGAAAAGTTGTTAAGAAAAGGTTCAAATAATATGCTAAACCAGGAAGTGTGCTGCCATCACCAGCGCATCGAAAACTCGAGCATAAGTGTGCGAATGCCCGATGGCGAATGTCAAAATTTGAGGGATGGCCAGGTATATAGGAAGTAAGCGAGCCGGCGTGGTCGTGTCTGGCATATCCGGTCCCGCCGGAAGTCAATGTTTATGTGTGTGACTGCGGGGCTCCCAGGCTCAATATAGGTACTCAAATGACTGCGATTCCCGTACACTCATCCTTCAGCGGAGACGCATGCCACACGCAAATCAGGTGGCCGTACAACCCCTCATATCCACAAGTCGGCAGCCCTGTTTTATTTAAACATAAAAGGAAATCGCCAAATCGTAAGGAAGTTTTTATCATCCCCGCGGATCAAAATCGTCAAATATTAATTTTGATAATTTGTTTCTTTTGATCCAAGTGGTCCTAAAATGCTGATTCGGATACGATAAAAACCGCATGGGGCTGAGTCAGTAATATTTAGGAGGATGACCGTCGGAGAGATGTTTTCCTTGGTGAGCAGTGTTGTATTGTGATTGAAACAGCTACTTGGGAGTCCAGACATGTGGGCCCATGGTGCGGGGAAAAAGCTCCCGACTCGTCAAATAGTTTCCTAAGCCTCTATGTCGTCAACGCAGAATTACTTTCATGATATTACCTTTTTCTTCCCCCGCCATCCCATCTATAAGAAGCTCAGCGCTGCCATAAACTCCATAAGAACGATGAACTGAACGTTTCAAAAAAAGGGGAGGCCTCCCTTTTTCATTTCCTGGTAGAGTTGTTCATTAAAAAGGCGTTACCCAAGCTATTTTGTAGGCCATTAGGTGGCGGCTCTATGGCCCCTAAGAGTGCACTTTCTGACAGTAATCGTAACAGGGAACGGCACTCCCCCCCACCAACACAACCTCACAAGGCCTCCACCACTCAAATTACAAATTCGCACAATTCACAGGAGTTCATAAATACTAAAGAGATAGAAAACTTAAGGGTTGTACAATAAAGTTTTAAATCGGTCATTTACCGAGGGATGACATTCATGGATTTTCCGCATACATCTCACGCTATTCGACAGGCATGACGAGAACATCACTGATGAAGTCGAACGAGAAGAAACCATACGAAGTTTCGGGTCGTGCTTTTATTTCTAACATTTCCAGTTGATGTCTCCCCTATGAAGCATTACCTTGGAGACAAGAGGCCCCCCGCCGACAAATGTTTCCTACCCCCGGGGCGCAGCCCCACCGAGTCTAATTTGCCGTTATGACTCGCTTGTGTGCGTCTTAGCAGATAGCATCTCAGCACAGGGCGTCTCAGCACTGCTTACCCACCCCTAGACCCCCGTCGCTGTTCAATCACATATGCAAGATTTATGCTCACTTCCAAGACCCAGTATAACCCCTATTCTACTACCCCATGTGTTTTTATTGCAATATTCAGATTATGTTTTGACATTTTAGTCTTGAATTTTTTTTTCTTCCTGTAGGAATTTTAAATTATTCGTTTTCAGAGCTACGACTTTCCACGTCAGAACTGTAGAACTGCTGGTTAAAATTTACAACAGTATTTTTAGTTGTTTATCTGTGAAGGCTCGTAATTATTGGACCTAATTGTAGTAATTATTATTCTTCCATAACTCGTGAGGCTATGTTAAGTATGCAATAACAGTGGATTTATAAATTCGTGCTGTATGTGTAGCTTATGAGGTGATAATTTCCAACCACTACGGAAGGGTTGTACTTGTAATCGAAAGTTTAATAAAAAGTATAGGCACGTCCCCATGAGTCTTGCGAAATCCTGAAATTCACCCTAAGTAAACCACCACCACCACCAAACACTTGATATTGAAGTGGATAAAAAGTATCCCTGATATTTTTTCAGAATATAGTATTTCAAACGTCTTTATCAAGTTGAAATGGAAATGGTATAAAAGTAATCACTAAAAATGCAATTTTCAAATAGAATTTCACCCACTGTAAAATATAAAAGTTTCATTCGCAGGTCGAAGAGTGAACCCCTAGCGAGAGGTGTCGGGGGATGAGAGACAATGAGAAGAGGGGAAACCCATGAAAAATGATGATGACACAAACTTGTGACACTAGAAAAAAACCGGGGGAAGGGAAGGGAAGAAAAGAGAGAAGTTATTTTCACATTGAGATACGGAACGCTCTCTGGGAAAATTGATCAAATTTTAATAAAAAAAAAAGTCGGAAAATGTTGGAAAAAAATTATTTTTTTCCAGTTAAGATGTTTTAGCTGGGCCCGCGAGTCGTTGGGATAAATTGTGATTCCCATGTTGAACGCCGTTCACTGCTCTCACGTTCGGTCACTTATGAATTATTCATGACTTTTGCTACCTTCTTCTTAAAGCATTTCTTTCGAAAATAAATTGATTAAAAATAACTTTGAGGAAGCCAAAAACGTCCCTATCAAAGGCGCCAGCACCTACCCACGTATGCAGCCAAATCGGTTAATATATTTTAACTACGCTGGTCTCCATAGTCCAGTGCTTACAAAAATATGACGACAGACAAACATTAAATAGGGAAATCTTCAAGCTGCCGGAAAAAAGCCAGGTACAATTGTGGAAGAGCTCGGCTGGTAGTGGCCGTTCTTCACCACTCTATTATGACTGAATTGGACAGAAACTGACAGTGTCTCATGCGCCCTCCGAAATCATAATGAGCGTCCTTCAGCACTGAATAATACGTGTAATTCTGAAGGTGCTTAAGCTTTATCAGTATGCTCCTGGAATGCACAATGCACACAGTAACGGTACTTTTAAACGAAGTGAAGTGAGAACAGTAAAATGAGAAATTCAAATTGGCAGTAAGAGGCAATGAGCGAAGTAATCGCAAAGTATGAAATGAGTGAGGCCATTTTCCAGGAGTAAGCAGGGAGCAGGGGCCAGATGGAAGGAATAGACTACTTGAAATACTTTAAAAAAGATAAAATGGAGTTGTAACGGAATGATTATGGGTACAACAAACATAAAAAGGAAATAAAAATGAATACTTCTCCCTTTCGTCGAGACGAGCTCCGGTGGAGTTATCTCCGTAAGAGCAATATGTTGCGCTTCGGTTATTTCGTCGTAAAGATGGCACCTAACATTCGACTATCTTTGTGCGTTTTACGGCCGTCAATTTCATTAAACAACTGTAGAACCGGACATTTCAGTCTTTTATGCGTGAGTTGCTTTCATGAAATTGTATTTTCCGCCTCCACTGCTGCTGGTTACTGTCATGGGGGAGGGGATTGAAGGAGCAAGTTTTCGCACCGGTTTCGGTTAGGAAGCATCCAACTAGCATCGGATCCTGTGATATGCCTTATAACTGTCAGAGAAACTTAGCAAAAGTTGAAATATTTCAAACTTGCTGGAGTTTGAGTTGGAATTTCCTGAGAATTGAAAGTTTTCCTCAAGAAAAGTAATTACTTAGACGTCTTGGAAGTCGTAATTTTGTGCCGATCGACGGAAATGGCTTTGATATCAGGCAGCAGGAGGGTAGGGAGGGAGGTGGGGTAAGCGGCCCGCTGGAGCGTGAACGGGGCGAGTTCCATAGCTTTGCTTGGCTGGAGCTGGTGGAGATGCTGGAGCCGCGGCCAGTCCGCGTCACCGTCCTCCCGTCTTTATCGCTTCCCGCGGGTTTCCGAGAGCCCATTATAGAACGAAACCTCTGGTTTTTATGGTCTTCCTAAGGGGGGTAAAGTAATGGCCGCTTTTCTTGTCGTTAACTTGAAAACTTGTTTACTCAGCATTGAAATACTGCAATGTGACGTGGTGGCCGGATTCGGATAAAGTAAAGTCGGTGTCAAAGCCAGAGCCACAGAGTAGCAAGTCAAGCATTCAGCACTGGCACATAATGGGTTCATTGGGAATGCAACCGCTCTTTGTTCCGCTAAGTGCCAAACCCGGCACTTCCCTTAACCTGGCAGAGGGGGTTTCAAATATTCAACGTTCTAGCGAAAACAGCGCGGAAGCGGGAAACGGGGCATAGCGAGGGGCATCCATGACTATTTCAGGCGGATAGAATCACCGTCTTCATGGCTCATACATACGTAATGCACGACGCCTGCGCACTGGGACTATAATTAGGGTAGAATACATGGAAAGGCCCAAGAGGAAAGGACGAAGTTTATTAGAAATCGATCTAGGGTGCCTTTGGGCTTGAAGGTTGGGGAGTGGCGGTAGGTGATGGTAACATGGTGACATGTCCTCCAGTACAGGTTCTGTACCTCTATTACAGTTCTCAAACGTTTGATACCGCTTGCACGGTGCTGAGGGTAACAATATGAATGCCACCAGGGGTATAACTGAAACCTTCATTTCAAGGAAACTGGTACTGGCTGTTTTGTTATGGGAAGTAGTTATACTACAAGTTGAACATGCTGGGATTTACCAATCACGAGCTTTTGCCAGCAATGAATGGTCCATCACATGGAACGAGTGTTAAAAATAATCATGAAGCAACCCCCTAGAGACTAATAACGGAGAAAGTACATGTGCTGAAAGGGTTGA
The DNA here is from genome assembly GCA_950004255.1 of Mesopsocus fuscifrons. NCBI lineage: Eukaryota > Metazoa > Arthropoda > Insecta > Psocodea > Mesopsocidae > Mesopsocus > Mesopsocus fuscifrons. The sequence goes on along the minus strand of OX465373.1, from coordinate 17,691,263 downwards.
GGAGCAAAGGGTGGGGAGGAAGCAGCTGCGCTTCAGTAAATTGTTTCTTCGCCGACAGTAAATAGAGCCGCACAGGAGCCGAGCAGGGGTGCTTAATTGCTTCGAGATTTACGAGGCATATATCAAGGAAAAACAACTGGGGAACAGCTAATCATTCCCTGCCAAAATTATATATCAAAATCTTCCCTTTCAAATTACCCAAAATTAAATGTTGGCCATTATTTTGCCCTTCACTTTAGGCCGTACACCTACGGGACCCCTGCCACCCCCCACACAATGTGTGTGGGTACCTTAAAATGAGAATATCCACTCTATCATTATCAGCATTATGCCTACAAAAGGCCACAAAGTAGTACCCCGTGCCGGAGGACCCTTTTCGTAGAAATTATCGCTTAGCTTACTTTTTTTTTTTTTTTTTTTTTCGTTGTCCTTTTCAAGCTCGGTACGGAATTATTCTATTTTGCCTCTTAGGCTTACTTCCAATACTGTCAAAATAGTGTTTTGTGAAAAATCTGTTATCAAGGAGCTTGGAAAGAAAAACATTATCTCTCTTTCCAAAACGGGATAAGCACAAATGCATTTTCTAATGCTTTAACGGAGCTCACTATGGGGACTCAGCTTAAAAAAAAATAGTAACTTACCAGTTGTTGACTTGTAGTATCGTTAGTCCTGTATCTTGAGCTAATTGTTTTTTCTGGTCTTCAGAAGGGTACGGATGCTGAAACAATGAAACATTTCAATAAATTCACAAATCTGGAAACGCTTACAGCTTAAATAATTGCGGTTCTTATTCTAATCTCATTCTAGATTTTTCAAGGCTTATCAAGTTCTAGTGTATATGACTAGGGTACAGTGGAGAGGAGTCATCAGAGTCTGATGTAGAGCCTGGCAGGGCGAGATTGAGCTAGTGTAGGGGGCACCGTTGCTAACTGGCCTTTTTAGTGCTGGGCACGTGCGTGGGTGGGGCCGAGTCGCTGGAGTCAGCAGTACGCGGACTTCACGCAGCAGAGCTAATTATACAATACCTCCATCGGCCATTGTTCGCAAGGGCTGCCGTCAGGGGTGGGCAAGACTCCACCTTCAATCCTTTTAATAGCCAGGGGTGTCCAAAAATTCTACCTGATTATTAAAATGGATAGGAATTATGGCAAATGGGGCAAAATAAAAAATAAGTGAGACGGATTTCCTCATATTTTGTTGACTGTGTATTTCCCCTTGGGAATGAAGGAACAATACATAAAATACCTAGATAAACAATTAAGAAATACATCGGTGCAAAACGAGTACGTTAAGAAAAGTGCACGGCAATAATTGAAGAATGTGAATGACAAAGCAAACATGTAAATAAAATGAAGTGTTTGGAAGAAATGAGGGAACTTCCCGCCAAAGCTACATCACTGCCGGGGGTGCAGGGTGCAGGGGGTGGCTCTGGGTGTGGCAGCCAACAAATGAGATCTAGGCTACTCAAATACTCCAAGCACACGACCCTTCACTAGCCCTTTTCATCTGGTAATTGCCACCTCAGGGTGGGGTACGCTGTTTTTCCGTATCAATTTTTTAAACTTTTTGATTCGTCAGCAATTTAACTATGGTAATGACTGAAAAAATGAAATCAGCTTTACACTACTATCTAATAACTTATTGACAAAAGCTGGACTAAGTACTACCTATGGCCATGTTTTGGAAGCCGTGAGATTGTTGTTCGAACGAACAGTCTATTTCTGTGAGGAAATATTTGGAAACTTTTGTATGCCCTCAATATCTTGGACAAATAGACCAGGAAAAATGAGTTCAATTTTGTTCAATACAAAAATGCATCTTTGATTGCATTTAACGCTTCAGGGAGCAATATGAGCGAGAATTCAAGGAATTGCAATAACCGACATTGACAGCTCGAAAGATTGCTAGTATCGGGAATAAAAGCAATAGACAAAGTGGTGGTGGTGGGGTTTGAGGGTTGCGTTGAGGAAGGGCGTCACGGTAAACTCAAGTGTCAGTCCTGAGTTCTCTAGGGACTCCCAAGTCCCCCTAACGGTCAGCAAAAGACAACCCAAGGACAGAAGAGTTTTATAAAGTCCGGAAAACAAACACGTTTGATTTAAGAGTCCGCGGTTCAACCTTTTATTGCCCTTTTAACAATTTTCTTTCATCTCTTGCAAGGGAATTTCTCTTAAGAGTTTCCCTTCTCGTGTGTAAATAATGCAGGAGGGTTTAGAGTGTCTGATGATGGTCAAAGGGGGATTCACTTCACTCCACATGTAATTTGTCAGGAAAAGGGAAACCCCCGGAAAATTTCATTAATGAGAAAATTTGGAAGAAAAATTGTGAATGTTGATTTTGAAGCCATGTGTTTGTCACTTTTCGGATCAAGGCACAGAGGAACATCGAAATGAAAATGAAGCCTTCCTCCAGAAAGGGGAGATCGGTGAAAATTTCCATGGAAATCACACAAAAAAAAGAAGGGTGGGTTGTAAACAACGTTTCGGGCGGTGATGACATGGGGAGAACAAAAATCCATCCAACGCTAACTTGGGTACTATAAAAATAAGTCAAATTCAGGAAAATCTGCATCAGGGTGAAAGTTGGAAAAAATCAATCTCAGGGCCGAGGCAGTATAACTTCTCCCTAGGGTAGAATTTGGTGCTATCAAATTCCGCACGGGCCATATAAGATGCATCCCTATTTCCACTATAACGGAAAATTTAAAGAAGAAATTTTCCGCAGATAGGTTTGATGGTTCAATATAAACATAAAGGTTTGCGGCTGGAATCGCTTCTTTCCCCACACGCAAAAAACAGTTTTCTTATTTTCCCTTACAAATAATAATTTAACCTGTTGTCCCAGTCTCCCCTTCCTCCCGTCTCTACCTAGGGTCTTTTATTTCTGCGAAACAAAGGCGTGTCAACTTCAATCAAGTTTAATGCCATTCTGTCACTATTCATTCAGATCACTTTCGGATGGCTCCAAATTCATTTCGTTGCTTTCTCCTTTCTTTCGGGAATATCCTCACTTAGATCCCGTTTCGTCCGCCCAATTCTTGCACGTGATTCATCGATGAGCCGCAGAGAGGTAAATATAGTACCCGTAAATGTCCGGTTGACAGGTCTGTAATTCCCATCATCTATAATGGTTCAGCCTGTGAAAATTGCTTGATTGAATACAAACATAACTAGCGCCTAGCGCTGTGTCGCATCAACACGGACAACCTCCATCAACATTGTTTCCATCCTTTTCTCACGCGCATAGATGCACGATTACAAGTTTTTTGTTTTTTAACAACCAGCGGAAAACTTTACGCGGAATATAAGTGCTATGCGATAGAAGTTGACACTAAAATCGATGCGTCCGGTTTCTTCAACAAATAGTAGAGAGATTTTGATTTTGGCTAGTTTGAAAACCAGATCTGAACCATATGGAAATCGGAAGGTTTGTTTTTGGGTCCTAGAGACAAGACTAGCTGGACATTCCTAGGTGGACAATCAAAATATTCACAAGCAGCTGACTTTCGATGCAGCCGATAGACCACTGAATAATCAAAACTACAACTCTGGCCGAAAAAAAAGAGATCTAGCAAAGCCCTATTCTAGAGTTTTTCACTAAGGTCTGAGGCAGCAACTCTCGTGCGCCCTTTGCTAGTCACTACAAACCATCTGCCTTCGCTGTTTAAATTTTAGGGCTCTTACACAAAGTTATTGGCATTCAAATGCAATAAAACAGTTAAGAATGGCCATAGGAATCGAGGGAAGCTTACAGCAAAAACCCACTAACCCGTAGGAGTGTCTGGTAGGGACATGGAGGAGAAAAGAAGCAAGAAAGAGAAGAAGAAGAGGAAGATGGGTGATTGGTGACGGAGTCGTAACGTTGGAACGTTGGCCGCGGCCAGCGCCATCACGCTCAAGCTTTCCGGACCAATCCGTCTATTCCAACCCATTGAATCCCATATGAATTTCACGTAGTCCGTCAATCTTCTTAAGTGCCTCCAAGACGCAGGTAAGCTAAACACAGGACCAGCTCTCGTTCGGATCTGACCCTTCAATTACCGACCCCGTAATAACATGGTGTGTGCCTATACCTACGCTCCAAGCTTGCAACTCCTTACACAATTTTTAATAGCGACGGAAAAATAACAATTTAGAAAACAACATGGAAGGACGTAAAAAGTAAATACAGAAAGATGGAACAGCCAGATTAGAAATTAATGCTACGTCAGGGAACATTATCAGCCTATTTCGCTGACAAGAGGGAAACCCAGCAGACGGAAAATCTTTTTCGAACCTTCGACTTCTCAGCTGGGGGAAAAGGTGTAATTTCTTTTTCGTGGCGTTAGATTTTGAATAGAGATAGCTCGTCACTGGTTCTTTATTTTATTTTAAAATATGTCACAGCTGGCTCCAGAGACTTGCGCGGCCTTCGGGTGTGGGTTCGCGGAGGGGTAGATAGCAGGGCTGGGGGTTGGCTTGGGTGGAGGGGGTAGATAATGTCAGGGTGACGAAGTACCGGCGTTATCGGCGCGGGCCACACAATCGCGCCCCGTGTCCCCGTGTCCAAGTGCCGTACCTCGCCACTTCGCCACCTCGCCAACCCAGGCGAGCCATCATTCAAATATCACCCTATTCGTAGGTACTGCTTAATATCAGTGAGCGGGTACATCATTAATTTTCTGCTGATTTTCGGAATCATGCAGATAAATAGGACTGGCTTGTGAGTTTCAAAACTGCGACAGCTTGGTTTGCGTGACTGTGAGTTACTCTTCCTCCCACAGTAACCCAGAGGATTTTCCTTACGTTTGGTTGACCTGCTCCTAGCTCTAGTTTGGGCCAGATTAGGCTGAATTTCACCACTTTCCGATAGTGTCTATAACGAGAGGATTTAACGAACGGATTTACGTTATCGTATGTTTAGCGTACGACAAATGCCTTGCGCTTGCACTTGTTTCTCTGCGATCGCACTTGTCGTAAGCTAAACATACGATAACGTAAATCCGTTCGTTAAATCCTCTCATTATAGACACTATCGGAAAGTGGTGAAATTCAGCCTTAGCCACTAAAATTTGAAGAAAATAAATACTGTATGGTCATATAAAACTCGTCGAATAATATATGATCCGTTCGCGAATGATGAATGAAAGGGGCCACTTTCCTTGAAAGAAGGGACAAGTGAATTCAGCGGTACATAAACAGTAGAAAACCACCCTCGTAAATACGGAATTTAGTGTCATCTCGATAAAAGACTGCAATCAGTCGGGCGAAAGGAGGAGCCGAGGAAGGATGAATTATGGGCAAGGGGCAGCACCCGCTGAGAGCAAGAACACCCCGCTGCTCCTCCCGCCAAAAACTTCAAAACTTCACCACCCAAAAAAATATTTTCATTCCTACGCCAGCAGCTTTCTTGTACTATAGCAGACCAGAAAAGGAATACATGAATCATTGTCACTATTCTTATATAGGGCGCCTTTTATCAAATCTAATGTACAGCAGTGCATGGTACAAAATCGGTGTCCAGAGTTGTAATTACGAAAAAATGTAAGTTTTGTTGATCCTCATAAGAGAGGTGACATTAAAGTTAAAAAAAAAAAAAATCACTCCGGTAAAAGCCAGGAACTGAGAAATTCAGGTAAAAACTATCTAGTGTTCTCCACGCGCATCTTGGATGACAATAACTTCACACATTGTTTTCAAAAAAACACAGGGTTCCCAAAATTATTTTTTGTTCAGAACCAGAAGTAGACTTGAGAAGTAGGGTCACAATGATCTAAATGAGTTTAACAAGGACAATTCAAATATTTGTAGCCTATCCGCCTTTCGATAAGTCTGAATTTACTATCGCGCGGAGTATAGTGCGCACTTATTGACAATAACCACAGATAACCCCCTTTTTGTGCAATTTTTATACTGCAGAGAAACCATACAGAGCTGAGGGTTGGGGGGGACAAGCCCAGCAACTACACCGTTTCAAGAACTATCCATTGTGCTCAGCTGGTAGCACTACCAAATACCAGCTCCCCAGCCATCGAGTAAACGATGGGGACCTACAGTTTTAGGTGGGTTCCGAACCACCACAGCCTCGATATACATTTCACTTGACATGCTGAACATATCAGAGGTGAATGCCGAGCAGAAAAACTTTTTGGTAGGATCGGGATCGAACCGGTGTGACCCGGCTCTCACTGCTCATCAAAAGTCGACCATTTAGTCCACTCGGCTATCGAGGCCTTCAGTAACAAGTAAGTAACGGTTGGTTTTGGGCCTGCAAGTGCACCGCCCTTGTAGCGATGTTTTTTATGGGCGAAAAGTGGGACTTCCCCCTAATGTTCGGGGTTCCGTGATTTATAGCTCCATTCCCATCAGCTGTTCGGCTGTTCGCTTGCACCGAGACCGGGGAGATTAATGCTACTTCGCCGCCATCTAGGGCTGAGCTGCTGAGCTTCCCTCAAAATCTTAAGCTGCCCGCCTCGGTTCCAAGCGAAACGAATCTCTCGGGATGGAATTCAAATGTGATTGGACTTTCCTTCGAGTGTTTTTGTTATTTATTTGACTGGATTCTGAACGCCCGTATTGGATTGATTTTATTGTTATATTTTAACTGCCAAAGTGAAGGTGTTTTCAATTTTTTGTATTTGCCGGATGTACAAGTATAACTCACCGAAACACGACCCATTTATTCGCAAATCCAATTTTCTAGAGGTTTAAACATATTTTAATTTTTGGCTGATTTAGAGTTTTGTTACTGCCTGATACAGTCAAAGAATTTACCTAAACTGATAAACCAAAGCTCAAAAATTGTTTCAATTTAATTTACCTACGAACCTATATGCTTGAAATTATGATGAAAATAAAGATGGTGCTGACGTATTAAAAAACAAATTTTACGTAAAATCCCATCCGACATAATCCTCAAGTATTTTTTGGATCTTCACATAAAATATGGATTTCGCTCTATGCAGCTTTATGAAAATAGGATTTTTAATGGATTTGTTTTCATATGAATATTAAAATAGGGGAAAGATAAGGGCAAGGGTGATATCTATATTAATAAAAACGCTAGCAGCCATCTTGGATTTTGGCCGGCGCCATTACTGTCCCATTTTTTGATTCTTTTTTGGAACGCATAAACCGAGAACTGCTGACAATGCGTTAGACACTAATAAAGTAAAATGGAATTATTAAGAAAAACATTTCGAAAACGTAAAAAAGTAAATGAAAAATTAAGAAGCATGTGACGAATTTGAACTTTCCGCAAAAAAACGTGGCAGCAGACATGAAGTCGATTAATCGATTGACACGGCAGAAGCGAAAGAGCAAAATAAACATAGTCGCCGTAAATCTAATCATAAACCGAATAGACAACCATTGTATTTTATTACTAACTTCCAATTTTTATAATTAAGATCTATATTAATAAAAACACCTAGAGTATCTACTCAATTCCTCGAGAATAATCTAGAACTTTGAGGTAGACATCTTGGATTTTGATCGGCTGTCTCATTTTTTGATTCTTTTTTGGAACAAATAAACCTAGAACGGCTCACAGTACGTTACAAACTAATAAAATAAAATGGAATTATTAAGCGAAACATTACGAAAAGGTAAGGAAGTAAGTGATAGATTAGGACGCGTGTGACGAATTTGAAACCTGGTTGGCGCCAGAGAATTGGGTGGAGCAAATGCCAGTGTGATCTAAGTTGAGCAAAAATTGTGCGTAGCAAAGTGAATTTTTTCGCGCCAAAATATAAAAAATGTAACACTATTTTTTATACTTTCGCACCCAAGAGTGCCCTAAAATGCAGCATCGTCACGTGATCTTCTGGCAGCATTTGATCTACCTAAGCTGAAATTTAACCTTAACCTAAACCTCAACGTATGCGAGTGGGCGCAAATAATAGGAACTGCTGCATCGCAATGAAACGTTTTGCCGGTTGTAGGGGGTGTCAAATGGAGTTGAACTGGTAAGCGATCGCTGCCCGCAACTACTGAGTCAGCAATGCAAAAATGTTGTGTCGTGCAATTATTTATTGAGCTAGGCAGATGGTATTAGCACGGTAAAGTGCCCTTATGGCCCAAATGACGAAAACGGTGCCAAAGTAGGTAGGTAGGTACCTATATAGCCATATTAGAAAAAAAAAAAAAAAATACTGAGACTTTCCATTTATTATTGAGCCACGCGGACGGCAGTCGCTGGATATATTTAGTGCCCCGATATCTTTGATGACATCATGTCGTTTTATTTTGCACCGATCGTTGTGTGTGATGGACCCAGGATGCAGTCTACTGTCTACTGGTGGTACCTAGGTAGGTACCTACTAATGAAGAATGTGGGAGAATCAACCAGCGCCGTAGCAACCCGACGGCGAGGTGGGCGGCCGCCAAGGGCGCAGGTTACAGAGGGACGCAAAATTGACCGAGCGAAATCCCCCTTTTATTGGTAAAAATTTGTCGAGCAAATATAAATTCCTCTGGAAATGTCAAAATTTCAGAATAGCCAAGGCTGTAGGTAACCACAACACCACATGCAGATTGTGCACATTTCATTTTTTAACCGATTGCCATGAAATTCACAAGGTGCACTTACTTACCTAACTGGTATTGGTTATGAAGAACATTTGTGACAAAAATAAGTAACAGGAAGCACGCATTAGTCAGAGGCATAGGCAGCGACGGTGGGAAAAGTCTATTTATTGACGAATAGGCCTCAATGAAGAATCTGCGGGAGGAAATGTAAATAGGTACGCGGTAGGTAGGGGCGTAGCGAGAATGAAAATTGTTCCGGACTTTTCATTTTTTATTGAGGTAATCGGTCGGAAGTCATAGCGGCCCAATGATCCTAATGACGAATATGTCAAATTAGCCAGAGCCGTAGGTACCTACCCAAGATGGACCGGATTGCGCACATTCTGTTCATTAACAGGCCATCTTGGTATACAGCAGATGCATTTTACAGGTGGTGCTAATAAAGAGTAGGTATGTGACAAAAATAACAGGAAGTACCTACGCGTAAACCAGGGGCGTAGCCGGGATGAAAAACTTCATTTATTGACATAGCCGGATGGAAGTAGGAGGGTGCAGTGCCTTAACGGGTCCAATGACAGATCATTTGCAAATTTTGAGTTAGCCAGGGCCGTAGCCACGACTAAAGAATCTTGTACAAATGATGTTGTTTACTTACCAGTCGTTACGATTGTAGCGCAGTGGTCTCTACTATAAAGTACTAATGGTACTAATAAGTTACTAATGCAGAATATGTGAATAGTAACCGAATTGACGTGTTCACCAGGGGCGTAGCCACGATGGAAAAATTTCCGATATTTCATTTATTGACATGGCCGGACGTGACTCGGAGGGTATAGCGCCCCAATGGCCCCAATGACGAATCTATATGATAAGCAAAGGTGCAAATTCAAGTTACCTAGGACCGAACCCGGGATAGCGGAAATAGTGCCAACACCTTCTGTCTCTTCACACCGGTCACCATCTTACTCATGGGCTGCAATGTCCGGGGTGTACCTAGGTACCAGTGTTGAACATGAGCAGGAAATGGAAACACACAGGGACATAGCCAGGATGGGAATGTTCCAGCTTTTCATTTACAGAGGCGAGCGGATGGCAGTTAAGGCCGTAATGTTTTTTTGTTGCGAAATAGAAAACAATCCAATTAGCCAGGGACGTGACCAGGACAGTCAAATTTCGTTCGACACTTCCTTCATAGACCTATTTTAATTTTCACATGTGCGCAACACGGGGGGTAGTAATGGAACGTGTGAAACCTTCCGGATATATGCGTTAACCAGTGACGTTTCAAGGATAGGAAATAATATAATAGTTAAATGTTCCATTTTTGAGCCAAGCGAACAGCAGTCGCAATATACGCCGTATCCAGGATATTGAAAAATTGTCGCCTTGGCCGAACCAATGATGGGAAAATGTTTAAACTTGTATGGTTTAAAGAAGGATTTCGCCGCACTCAGCGGCGTATCCAGGATATCGCTATATTATCACCTAGGCCGAACCAATAGTGGGAAAATTTCCCTACCTGGCAGTTTTGTTCCTCATACACTCAAAGAAAGGTCTATGGAAGGATTTAGCTGCATTCAGAGGCGAATCCAGGATATCACTAAATTGTAACCCAGGCCGAACTTATAGTTGGAAAATTGTCATACTTGGCTGTTTTGTTCGTCATACACTCAAAGTAAGGTTTAAGGAAAATATTTCACCGCAATCAATGGCGTATCCAAGATATCTAAAAAAAATATATATATAGCTCAAATCAAACGAACAACGGGAATATTTCAATTCACAGCAGCTCTATTCCTAATGCACTAAAAACACGCTCTAAGGCACGATTTCACCACATTCAGTGCCGTATCCAGGATGTTTCCAACAATCGTCCAGGCAGACTAACCAACAAGGCGCTGTTGACTTGCTCCGACAGCGCTCAGTACCGGCACTGGGATATTCCAGTGAGGCCAAACAATGACCGTGACTGGCGGACTTAGGTTTTTGGCGTTGTGTGGTCGGAGTCATTTACAACGGTGGGATCACTAGGCGGTGAATACAGAGCGACAGCGATAACTCTTCAGTGGAGAGGACGACTATCAGGTCTGGTGCTGTTCACCTGCTCAGAAGCGGATCTAGGATATACAAGTGGGGTGTTGTATGGAAGTGAAAGCGGGGCGCGAACGAAGAGTGACTTGAGCAGGCTGAACGCGACGCAAATGTAGTGTCTCAGGAGAATAGCCGAAAAGACCAGGCATGACCGCGTACGGAATGACAGAATCCATGAAGACCTCCAGGTACCAGCAGTACGCCGTAGGATACAAGAGCGGCAACTCCCGTTGTTCGGGCATGTAGCTCGGATGCCAGAGGAGCGTGGACCACGGCAGTTCCTAGAAGCGACACCCCAAGGCCGGCATCCTAGAGGCCGTCCACAGACGACGTGGGAGCAAGTTATGACCCTGGTGGCGGAACGAAAGAGAAAGACGATGCGTCACCTACGAAGACTCTCTCAATGAACAAGACTACTTCTAAAGACTTTGTCCGATTCCTCCCCCTAACACCCCGAAAGGGTAGAATAGGGTAGAAGAAGAAGAAACAGGTTCTTAACAGGTCTTAACCATCAGGTACTGTTGGAGTGCTCAGAAGCGGATCTAGGATATACAACTGGGGTCTAATATTGGCTTAGACGGGTGACAATACGTTCGCGCCGTTGCGTGGGCGTAACCATTTACTGCAAAACAACAGCCACAAGTGGCGGCTTCACAATGTTAAAATGACATTATGATAGTGCCTCAGTGGAACAAAAGAAATACATGTGGGGGAAATGTTGGCTTAAAGGGGTCGAAATAGGTCTGCGGCGTTGGGTGGGCATAGGCACTACCACAGGGGAGGGGGGACCACTTGCAGAAGCCTGGGGAACGACAGCGAGCACGTCAGGTGGCCAGTATATATAGGGGGTGAAGATGGGCATAGGCCTCATTTCCTTAGCGTAACGCGCAGCCATTCACAAGATCGGTGTATCGCACCAAAAACAACAGAGCACGTTTCAACTTATTTCCGACAGATAGCAAATGGCATATAGTTGATACAAGGTTTACGCACCTATACGAAAACTCTTTTACCTTGATCGTGGTACAAACCAAATCATTACATATTATGATGGTAATATCACTACATAACTATTACTTACCTTTTGCATGATACAAAGCAAATTATTGAATATGATGGTAGTCTTTATGATGGTAATATCACTACATAACTATTACTTACCTTTTGCATGATACAAAGCAAATTATTGAATATGATGGTAGGATATCTAACTACATAATAATTCCTAGGTAGCTACTATCCTCCCCCTGTATTCAACTAGGTAGGTAGCTACTTCTTCAAATTTACGTAACCCAACCTGACCTCTTCTACGTCGCATAACTCATGAAAACCATCAGTAAAATATCATGACTGGGGCATGATGTCCTATTGTAATGGCCTAAGAGCGGGAAGGTGCTTACCTTGAATGAATATGTTGTTTTGCCCGGCACACCATATATTTGCACATACACGGATCGTTTACAAAACACTTATTACATTGACAAAAGTTCCTCTTGACTGTCCCCTAGGCTGAACGGACCGAATGACCCCCGTACCGAAGGGGACTAGGGCTTATATGCCCTCCAGTAGGTACGGGTGAAAATGGTCCTACCTAAGTTAAGTGTAAGCATATAGGTACGTGCTTTTAATGAGGCCATCCCGATGTGGGAAGGTCAGTCCATCGGGGTGCGTGCCCATCAGCCTCATAACATGCCCTCTTTTCTTGGCTGGCAAGGCCGATGTCTGGCTAGCAGGGCCGAAGCCTACCTATGGTAGGGTGACCCATGGGCGCACATCCCGACTTCCTAAGAGCCGCTGCTCTCCGGTCTTTGACAAAAAAGTGTCAACAACATGATGTTCCAATTTTTGTATACATTTAGCACTTATCTAAAACAACCTACTCAAATAGGTCACCTAACCAGACCTGTTAAATTTTCAATGTCGCGCAACGGGTCGCTATCATGGAAACCATAAGTAAAAAGTACCAACAACATGATTTTGCAATTTTTGTATAGATTTACGGTTTAGCGCTTACCTACTTAAAATAACCTACTCAAATATCTACTCCCCACGATTAACTGTTTCAATTTCTGTAAAGATTTACCACTTACTTAAAACAACCTACTGAAATACTACCCATGATTAAAACCCAATTATATACGTGTTTGAATTATTCTATATTTGTTGTATATAGGTATGTCATACACCTCCTTCCTCATTCCACAATCTACACGTCATTTCTTCATGAAGGTACTACATATTTCCAGTACATAGCATTCCTTACCGCAACCCTGATTTCGCACGAAATAATGTATGTAGGTATGATAGTAACAAGAGGCTAAAAATACGTCGACAATGGGAAAAGGACACTATCACCTTTCTCACACAGACTGCAAAACGTGAAACATACTGCTGTTGAAAACGTTGAAGAGCGTTAGCGCCAAGAAGGTATTACGAAATATACCGCAATTACTTCCAAGTTATAACATCTCTCGTATAATCGCATTAATGTGACTGTCTGCCGCCGGTAGAAACATCTAACTTCAATTCAAGGTCAACAAAACGTAAAAAAAAAAAAAAAAAATCACCAACAACATTACATTTCTGTCACTTTTTTCTTTCCAAACCTGCATTTGCACAAAAAAAAAACGCACTAGACCTACTGAACATCCTACCGTCTTTTCCCTCTCACCAACGGTCAAATGAACGGCGGCAAAGGAGCGCGGCGGTGGACCAATACTAGACGCCGAGCGGCGCGAAGCGCCGCGAGGCGGCTAGTTACACAGTAAAACGTGCGATTGTGAATCGCCCCAGGGAAACTACAGTTTTCTAATGCTTTCCCATTATGTAGGACATATGTACGTTATTCTCTTGCGGCGAAATTGTTTCGCTTATTCTGGTTTTTGTCTCCCGTTGCAGATTCATCGTTTCAAGTCAGTTTGAGTTTTACGTATGTTACTATTTTTTGTTTTGTTTTTTCTTAGGAAGTAAATAGGTACTTCTGTCGATTACGATAGTTAGTATGCACAGCTTGGAGATGAAACTGCGATGAAACAGATACAAAATATTTTTTTTCAGTCCTTTTGGAAAAGATCTGAAAATGGTTGGATCCAAGATTCCACTAAAAGTTCTATACATTGCAAGGCGAGGAATTTTTTCACAGCTCGTGATATTTCCTGTGAAAGGCTTTGGGCTGATGTCGGAGGGAAAGTTGATCTCGACCACAGTCTCCCATTTCCGGGGAGCCCCCAAATCCTTATATATGACTCTATTTCCGGGACAGTTATCCGCCTTCACCCACGGGCCGTAACATGTGTCCCCCCCCCTCACTGCCCCCCAGCCCACATGCGGCGATACACGCCAATATGCAATACTTTCTTTCCTTTCTTAGATCCAAGTTTTGTTTTTGTTTTTCGACTTGTATATTGTACTTGATTCAAGATGATTGGTTTGTTCTGCTCCCCTCAAGATCAGTTCTCAACACACAAGTTTAAACTTAAACCGAGGTTAAATTCAATTTTCGCATGATAAAATTCTGTTTTCCTTGATTTCCAGAATTCTCTTTATCGACTGTTACCCTAACAATAAGGATGGAGTTCTAGTTTGAGAATGCTTCTTCGAACGGAACGGTCGAACAGGGCAAGTAAAGGAGGTTCCACTCACACCCATGTTTAACTTACAGGCAACCACTTAGGATCAAAAGTTCCAAGTTAACTAAATCCACAATAAGTATTTTCACACTTGAGCTAAACCGTCGTTAGGAGGAACGCTAGATCCGTCCCTGCACGCATCTAGGCAGAGCCAGGTACTGCCAGATGGTTTGGGAGCGGCTTCGCCTTTGTGAGGATTACTACCACGTTAATGTCACATAACGCGTAATCTCTGCTGCTCGAGACGCGCCAGCCACCAAGGTCAGACGAACGATAAATATCTTCAGGTTACGTGATGCTCAAAAGTCTGGTAGAGGTTTAGCGGCACTCAAAAGGTCTAAAAACTATCGACTACTGTGCGGCGGCCACGTCTTGCGATTCACCTACGGACCACCCTATTCGCCTCGCTGGGCGCTACACCCGCTATCACTCGTAAAATAAAATACTAGCTGGGTTCAGGTATTAAGGCGTAAAATTTGTAGGCGACCTGAGACCTCCTTGTAAGGACCAGCAAGGAAATATCCTTCCGAGCGCAGAAGCAATAACTTTTGTCAACTGCATTTTGAGAGCCACACTATTATTGTACATTCGTACATATAGAACGGATGGAGCTGCAGCTAGGGATTTGATAAATACCCCGCTATCCCTCCGGCCCAGAGGGCCCCCCTTCCCCACCAATAATAGGGGAGATTGTCCAACTAAGGGGATTATAAGACAGAGGTTAATGACTCGTGCACTGATCTGGGGATCAGGCAAAAAGGCTGAAACCGATCCAGCGACGAGCTCTCTCAGCTCCCAGCACCAAAGCTGACTCAGCTCTTGAGTCGTGTCCATTGAAATAAGCTTTTAGAAAGTTGTTCATGTATACTGCATCCCACGGATCATTACGCATCGTCACTAATACACTATTCGAATTGTGAAGTATAGTGAAGTAAATTCGAATAGTGAAGTAAATAATATCATAATTTTTTTTGGAAATATGGGAGCCTGTCAGGGATCAGAAAACAACGAAAGGAGTAAAAACAGTATTTCTCTGATATTGCAATAACACGGTAACACATGGCACAATGCTGGATGCCAAAGGGCAGTCGAAAATAATGTAAAGCTGGCAGCAAGAGCTTGGGTACGAAGCTATGGCATTAGGGTGGAGGGTCAGCGAACAACGGAGGAGTCTTGTATAATTTCGTCCCTTGGGTGGTTGTTCGAGGGCTGCTGGGGGCGCAGCATTATCGGGACGACGCGACGGTGAAATTTCATCGCAAATGATGGCAAATGGGAGCAACATGAGGTGAGTCGTGACCCAAAAAAAAGCACAGCTAGAAAACCTTACGAGTAATTTAGGGAATTTTCCGACCAACATAAGAAATCCAAATTATAGACGCAAGAAGAAAAATTGAATGGGATCAGTGTAGTTAGAAGTCAGCTTGCGGTCAAAAGCTGGTTTTATTCAAGAGGATGTAAATAAACCAATACGCCCTGCAGGTGTAAACCGAATACCAAGTTGCCAGCGCTGATCAAACGGCCCCATTCCAACGTTTACTGTAAACAGTCCTTGGACTGATGAAAGAGGACTTGGCCTAAGCCCCCACTGCCCCCAGCAAGCGACTCTCCTCAAGGGTACTGTGGAAAGTTAAAGAGCCAGGATGACAGCCAACGAAATGCCTGGAAGATGGGGATGCCATGTCAGTCATGATGAAATTCCTCCGTTACAAGCGAGAGAGGTGGAGGAAAAAAGTGAAGATTCGTGCAGAAATTTCGGATAGATTTGTCAATTACCTGATTACTTAGGTACCCAAGAGATAGTCAGATTGAATGTGTATCTCACTTTTTGTTTAAAAAAAAACAATTTTCTCGCTCTGTCCAACTCGGTGAAGAGAGAAAATGGTATGTAAATTTTTGTAAAGAAAAGTCTTCACTCAGAGTGGCCTGGTGTTCTCAAAAATTCAGATAGGAAGGCAAGGAGAGTGAGAACTCACCGTAAGGTGCTGAAATAGCCACGCTCGGAGGATGTTGGTGGCGACTTTGGGGAAAATGCCGCGTTTCTTCTGGTTCTTTTTCCCGTTGGACTCATCGTCATCTTCCCCCGTCCCCTCTCCACTCCCGATCGACGCGTTACTCGCATCACCTGCAACCCAGAACACCACTCTTTAGTCTCACCACCCACCAAAAAAAGAAAGGGTTCAATTGTTAGATTCAGTCCAAAATTAGGTTGCGTAGTATTAGGTCGGCCGCTACATTCGACTCGACTGAATAAAGAGAAAGAGATCGATCTCTAAGGACTTCAATATTATTCTGACTTCGTGAATTTAATTTAAGTTCATTTTGTTCCTATCCTTCTCATCTGATTTCAAATCGAATGTACGCTGCCGGCCAACTTGGAACGCTTGTTAAATCCTTCAAATGAACCCTGACTTTTATTATTGAAATTAATCTCATACGAGAAAGGAGATTGCATTGAAAAAACAACAAGCCACATAAGCGTGATATCTTTTCGCTGCGATAGAAAATTTACATTTAAGGAGAGCAAACAATCATCAATCATCGAAGAAATTCCAAGAGCGACATTTTTGGCCCGTATATGAAAATCAACAACAAAAGGCAGGCCGAGGGGAGACTGAAGACTGGTCGTCTGCGTTTATTGATCGGAGTGTTTAATGGATGAAATCCGATATAATGTAAGTAATGAAAGTGTAATCGGATTTTGCAGCGTCCACACCCCGCACCCCCAGGCCGCGGTGTTTGCATTGGGAGGGCACCCGAGCACCCGGCACCAGCTGCCCTCATTGCAACAACCAAACAAGAGTATGCATTCAAAATCCTTTTAAATTATGGACACCCGACTGGTTCCCACGCATAGGTCATCCTCCCTAAAAAAGTGGGCTGTGGTTCCGACGTCAATTTAACTGATATCATTATTTATTTAAGGTCGGGCTTTTACTGGTGATACATTTTCGCCGCCTATAAGATTATCACTGCGAGTGGTGTTTATTATTCTTAATGCTGTACCTCGGTTGGAAAGAACCAAAGTACTGATGCAGGTTCCCCAATGTCCCTGTGTTCCGCCCATAACTCTCGATAAGCACTACGAAATTGGGGATTAAGTGTCAGTGCTTTCAGTGATATTATTAAGGCTAAAAGTTTGAAAATATAGTAGGTAAAAATCAGTGGAGTTGTCATGGACCTCTGGTCATCTGGTCAATCTAACTGGAACTGAGGGCTGAAGAGCGTCAGATAGGCCTTCAAATAAAACCGCACCGAATTCTTCTGTCAAGGTGTCAGTTACACTACAATTGTTTCAAAATGAAGACCCATTAGTCCTTCAGTAATAAATGAACGCTTAATAAGCTTATACATATCAGTCAATCAAGGAGACACCAAGGAGAGCCCACACAATTTAAAACCCCATTTTCAGCTTTCTCAAAGTGAAATTAAGTTTGTCACGGACTTCTTCTAACCTGACACATAAAAAGTGACCCGTATTGTGTAAACAAGATAAATAAATTGAAACAGTTGGTAGGTTTCTGGTTGAGGATGAATGAATAAGCTGGGCTGGGACGTGGACTGTGGACGCTACTGCAAGACACATGTAATTAGGCTATAGCACGCCACGGCTGTAGCCGGCCATTGGTCGACAACGGACCAGAGATAAGGTCCCAAGATGGACGGACGGCCTGCGGGCCTCCGACACCATGCGCCCAAAAGCTATTCTTATAGATCGGCAACATGATAAAAGGAACCGTGCAATTTAACCAGAGTGCAGTCAGATGAAAAAATTTTGGAGACACACCTACGCAAAATTTTGCGACCAAAGGAAGGCTGGAGTGACATAATCAAATTTGACGGTGTATACAGTCACTTGATTCAAAGGTAATCTAAAAATAGAAATAGGACGCTATACCTGACGATGCATTTTTTGCCGCCCATAAGATTAACATTGCGAGCGGCGATTCATTTTCAAGGTTTACCCTTGGTTGGAAAGACACAAAATTTTGCCTGTACCTAGCCCTAACAATGTTCTAAGTCGTGTTCGAAGCAGATTTCCCAATTTCTCACTGGTTTCTTTTATTGCAACTGTTTTGCAAATGCTAGCATCGCATACCTCAAGAAAAGTGCTGTATCTCGAAAACCAGTAAAAAAAATGGGAAATCTGCTTCGAACACGACCTAGAACATTGTTAGGGCTAGGTACAGGCAAAATTTTGTGTCTTTCCAACCAAGGGTAAACCTTGCAAATGAATCGCCGCTCGCAATGTTAATCTTATGGGCGGCAAAAAATGCATCGTCAGGTATAGCGGACCCTTAATTTATTTTCCATGTGATTAACTGCAATAGCTTACAAAGAATCAGCCTACGAGTTCATCACCTTTTAAGGCAAACTGGGCATAACATAAAGTTCAGAAAAAACAGATATTATATTCCATATGCAGTGGATGAACCGTAAGGGTGGATGCATTTTTAGGTGATGTATAAAAACGCCTAGTCATAGCTTTTAAAAGCACATCTCTAAATTCAAACCTGCTTTCAACGGTGCATATCTCGAGCAGCTTTGTGCCCTTATCACCCACACCTTGTTATTTTTTTTTCAGTGGGGTCGCTTGAACATGTGTTTGGTTTTTTGGCCTTCTAGATCTAGAAGCTTTCAGACCCAGCGGCTGGCGTGCAGATGCCTCTCAGGTCAGAGTGTCTGCGAAACCACCACCAGACCACCCCATGTCCCAAATCCAAACACCTTACGCAATATTCTGAAAAACTGAATGGCAGAAGTTTACCTTCATGTCGTCCGTTGGTCCCAGCATCTTGTAATTAAGTGGAAATTAGGTAAAACGTTACCAAATCGCGGGTGATGAAGAAAATTAAGCAGGTTGTCTTAGGTACAAAAATTTGAAAGAAGATAGTCAACTGTCTTTGTTGTGTTATATAGTCAAAAGAATTAATTAAAGCAGGGGAAGTAACGCTGGTCCATGTTGAAGCTGATGGACACATAGATTGGGTAATGCACGCGAGGTCAGCTACCTCGCGGCGCACCCTAACATCCAGCTCAACGAGTCCCCAATATTTTCAAATTGTCCATCATCAGCCTCGTACAAATATTAATATTTATCAGTGAGTGAATCACCTCGGCCGAAGACTGTCGAGTTACAGAGGTTTCTACTTCTGGCCACCTCCATTACAAGTATGCTAATCGGACGCGATAGAGGAACGGGTTTGGGACTAAGGGGGTCCAAGCCCCATTTCTGATAGTGCGCGCTCCGCGGCCTCACAGCCGTGGGTGGGTCTCGGCCCAGCCACGTTGGGGCATAATCACTAGGTACGTCTTTCAAAAGGTTCAACCATTGGTTCCGCCTATTATAACCAACGAAAAAAAGGCGAAGAATACAAAAAAGTTTGATTTTGTAAAGGTTCTTCGTGTCAGACCAGTATTGTTCGTTTTTGATCGAGGTGGAAGAAAAAAAAATATTAACACTTTGGTGCTGTACCTAAAATGATTCCTATTTCCAGCTTCATTTTTTATTCAATTATTTTTTCTTGTGACGGAAAAATCTTCCACAATGGGAAGTTTGAAGCAATAATGTGGGATGGTCAAACCTCATGTTAACAGCAATAACATATTTTCATTATACACTTCAGTCTAACATCACACTTCGAAATGTGGCCTTCTGCAAGCAGACATTACGTTCTCTCGGCAACAAACATTCTGATCCAACAGAACTAGAAAATAACAAATAGCAAGGAAACGCCGAAGCGTAAGAGGTGGACAAGTGGAGCAGAGCCGCAGAGCGCAGAGAAATAGAGCGGTATCCGTCACTTGCCATCCGTTACAGATCCACTTTTCTTAAATTATGGTCAATAAACTGTAGCAACTTAAACGATGTGGGGAAAACAGGGGAAAGGAATTCGAAAATTGCTCTACAGACATAAGAACGACTAGACGGAAAGGCATACAAACGGTGGCCCTATGAACAATCATGCGTATTACCCACAAGGAATTCCGGTCAAGTCAAGACTCTCGCCATTTCAATACATTTACAAAGCCGTTGCAAAATGTAGTTATGATAATGTCCTCTAGAGAGGTTATGCTCGATTTATTTATGATCTGGACTTGAACGAACTGACTCGTCTTTTCAATGGTAATAATAGCGAACTATACACACACACTCAGTTTTACTCAAATATCCCTTTAACATTATATTCATGACGAGCCATAAAACCACTATCTTATTGTCATTCTCCCATTCAGGTCGTTTTGTAAGCAACACTTATCGCATCGCAATAAAAATCCTTTAGCTACCAATATAACTAATCTAAAATTCACATTAACTTAATCGGGCCGATGACCTTTAAACTAAAATTTAGGGCCATTACGTTAAAGCAAATTTTGTTAAGAAAAGATGACCAAAAAAAACTGGAATACGATCCTGGCCCTTTTAAAAGAAGCTGGAATTTCCTCGTGGAATCATGTAAATCGCGGTCATTATTGTAATCATATCAAAATTCATGTTTATAAAGTTTTGTACAATTACGTATAATTTGATGAGATCGTGGTTGGAGGGTACAACAATAATTCGAGCGCTAGCCAACCTAAACCTAACTCGTGCTCGTGTTCCTTCCGACCAGCCCTGAGCCTATCACACAAATGCAAACCTACACTCAGGCGAAAGGGAAATTACCGTGAAGACCCTCAGGAGGAGGGTTTTTGTCTTCTCAAACTATCATAGCAGAAAACAACGAAAGTAATGAAAGGAAGATACGGTGAAACATCCAAATAAAGTGAAGCTTATACAACAGTTTTTGTTTTTTATGGCCCTTACCATGATTTCCGGAAGATAAGGATCAAGAGTATAGGAGTATAGGTAATTGGTAGGTCTACAACGATTTTCACATGTTAACTAACCACTCAGTCATATATTTTCCTTTTAATTATGTGCATAAGTTAAAAGTTGGATATTCGGCCTGCCGTTGAATATCTTTCCAGTCTAATAATTAATATTTTCTGTTATACCTTCTCCAAGATTCTGCTGAAAATAGTAGGAGAGAAAACGTACAGCCACAATGCGCTGGACTTTTTTTTTACTTTCTCGCCCGTATGTAATACATGGGCTGAGAAAGTTATGTCTTCGTGCAAAATTTAGATTATGAGATTTTGGGTTTCCCATGATCCTGGAAGTGGTTTTTAAAAAATGTCGTCAGTCTGTCGAGCAATTGGACGTCACACCTTTCATCTGATTTTGCTCAAATTCGGTATGTATAGGTACCTAGAGTAAATATCTGGGCCCGTTTTATGATACATTTTGATAACTCAAAAATTGCGCCTGCTACGATAAAAAAAAGCAAAAAATCGCGCTTTTTGACAGTTAGGATGCTATGTATATCAAGTTAGAACCTTGAAAATTTGCCCCCTCTACGCCCCTCAAAATGTCCCCGCCGTTTTGATCGACAGCACCATCAAGCTTGAAATTCTCCAGCACAAACTGGCACCGAGCCAAACCTCTCGCATACATCGTAGCAAAGATAAGCTGAAGAATCAAACCTGCAACCCTCGAGGCGTTCCAAGATGATTGACCACTCCTCAGAATAATAGCTGTCGTCTATTGGCTGCTATCACTCCCAAACATGGCTCATCATTTCCTTAATCGCTTTTAAATTACAATACATGGGTCTTTATCTGTACCTAGCATCGCCGACATCATAAGATGGAGGCCCCACGTCAGGTTCTCCATGTGAGGCATCTCCGGATTTGATGCAGGTTTCTAATTCATAGCTTGTGGACAACATGGAAGCATCAACCATTCACAGTTCAATGGGAATTGTTTTTTCAACTTACAGTCAAGGTTGCTTCCTAGCAGTTATGTACCTACTTATTATTCAGACAAGATCAACAAAATTGTCGCAAATTTTCCCGTTCCTAGTACACACTTACCGGGTCGTCGTCCTATGGAAAAATAGACAACTTAATTTCCCAATTGAAGTAATGAACATCTAGCGGCAAATAATCATAAAGATAAGGGAGAAACAATTTATCCACCCTGACCACAAAATAAGTCATCATTAGTCTATTATTGACGGCTCCAAAACCAAGAGCCACCCCCTCATGCCTTACCCCTTTTCTGACCCTACAACAGTTTTCGGGAGCCCCCATCCGGGACCTTATGTCACTCACAATTGGTTCACCCTTCCACCCCTGCCCTTCATTCAATGCCTTCACTAGTTTCTATGAAGACAAACGCTAAGCCAAATAGCGCGCTCTTTATCACCATGCACACCGTAGTAGAATTGTGCCGCTATTGTTTTAAATGTGTTGTAATGTATACCCCTAACAAATGAGCATTTTCTTCACCACAACCTTCACAATAATGAAGTATCAGAACAGCCTGAAGAATTCAAAAATAATAGAGATCATGAAATTTGGTGTTAGAACCACAAAACCTCTCTCAACCATGCTTTCCATTGTGAATCTTGACAAATTATTCCACGCTTACAATAGAAGCGTATACACATTTATAAAATAAACAAGAAAATGTTTTTTTGACCCCACCGCCGATGTGGAAACAATTCCGCTGTAAAAGTTTGTATCTTGATGGAGGAACATTTATTACACGAGCAAGTGGGCAAGTGGGCTTTCGTTCAAAAAGAGCAACTCGAGTGGAACTTTCTTCTGTCGGCCGCTATGACGAGGGTTCCTCGCTATACGCTGCTCACTGCTACTGCAGCCCTTTTTCCCTCCATTCACAAAATATTTAACTCTTTTATGAATACGTTCATAAATTTTTGTAGAAATAAGCGGACCCAAAGCTGTGGGTTTCTGGAACAACTCTGTCACGGGAAAGTCCGAATTGTTCTGAATGCCGCTGTGTTCGACACACTTCGTCCTGCATATACTGTCTCGTCCATGTCCAGGAACTTTTTCAGAAAGGTTGGTCAGAAATTGGAAACACCAAGGCTCAATTTTTGGCTCTCCTAAGCCCTGACCAATTGATTTTTATTCGTGAAAACGTTGGTGATTAGCCAGAGGCACGAGTTTCACTGCTATTGGATTGCACAGGTATTGTGTAAACAGCTTCTCGGATCGGATGGCCGTTGTATTTTAGGATGAGAGTTGTCAGGGAACTGTGTGTGGCAGGCAGGACGCCAGTCGGACAAGAGTCGTGCTAGTGTGACGAATCAAATTTGAACAGGTGACAAGTTGTAACACCACTTACATTGCCAGCATCGCCCAGACCCACGATTTCAATTACAGGCAAGCAAGATGGGAAATTGGTGGTTGCTGGAGCCACCAGTCAGAATTTCATGCGTAGGCCTCATGCCTTATTATATTTAAAATGAACTTTCCTTTCATTTTCATGGTGGAGCTCCTAACACAATGCTCACGAGCCGGGCGAAACTTCTTCCATTGTTAATTCAACTCAAAATGAACTCTTTTGGTTCCAAACCGAAACGTATACGCGTAGCAATTTAAAACTCATTGTATTCGACGAAAAAATAATTTGTCATTGTTCTCTTGATGATTTGATTCCGTGGTGATGATTGCGGCGTGGTTAGGTTATGTCCGGCACTTAGGACCATTTGTCACTGAATGGGATGCTGGTGCTGGCGGAGCTGGTACACCCAGTCAAGAGGGGCGTTCGCATTGCGTCGAGTTGAAAGACCACCCGTCCACTAGCCCAGTCCACCTTGAATGCACCAATCAACCGCCCAGCCATATCCAAATCAACAAGGTTTGTTCAACCAAAACGTTTATTTTTCATTCTCCATTTTAATTTCCGTTTTCAATATTTTGTGCCGACTGCACAGCACCTTTGACCTGGAAATTATTTTTATTGTAATTCGTTTACATTTCTTTTATAGCCATCCTTTTCGACACTTAAACGATCCAAAACGATGAGTAATATTGTTAGGATACTTAGGATACCAATAACAGTCCATATGAAACTAGGCAAAGCAAAGACGCTATAGTTAGACATTTATGGAGGAAATCACTGTTATTTTATAACCCGGGCAAAAATAATAATACAGGAAAGAGTACTCTAATGAAGGTGAGTTATATGGAGGATTATTTTTCTAGTTTCTAAATGGTTACCGGTAACAGATCTCGCGGGAATCTCGACAACTCTTCAGCTCATAAGCCGCAGCTACATTTTTATGTGCTATGGAAGGTCGCGAAAACGTTCTCATGAGGATCTCGTGCTACCATGCCTCTCTTCAGGAGAGTCATTTCCAGCAACGTCCCAAGAGTTCGTGTATGATGATTATGATGAACAAAAACGTTAGCAACAAATAACGAAAGCCATCCTTTCACGCCAAGGTATCGGATGGCTTGCTCTTTGAGGTGCACATCGTGTATTGAAACCAATCTCCATAATGGTTTGTCATAATGGAGTTGAGGTATTTTCGAAATGCCAAAGGGTGAATTCGGAGCAGAGGAATTTTGAATGGTAATCTCGAAGAGGGAGAGTGGGTCTGAGGGGCCGTAGGCAAGGTACAGTATTTGGCGGGCACCGATTGGGCAAGCCTGCGCTCACCGCATCATTATGCACCTCGTAGGTTACCCTTTTTTGGGTCCCCACCTTCTTAGACAGGTACTGTTTTCTAATTAACTCACACAATGCTCGTTCTGTCTATTGCTCTTTGAGACTAACTTAGGTATTTTAAAGTGGAATATGCCGATTGCTGTGGGAATATGGTCACATTTTCTATTTTTCTAGCCGCCGCAGACCGAACTCTCATTTGTATCTGTGGCATAGGACTGACCGAGTTCACTGTTAGTTTGTCCCTGGTTGAGGTCCAAATGGCCAGACCAGAGCCATGTAGAACATTGACAAATGCTTGGCGGATTCGCAGTGCTGGAATTATGACGGCGGGCTGGGCAGTGTCCACTAATTGCGCGACACCATCTGTATTCATTAGGGCTGCAGCCTGCACTGGACCGGCCGGCATGTTTCACTTATCGCCAGATCCCTATTACATTTTCCGTAGAGTTGCCACTACCGATAACACCAACTGGTTCACTCTCCCCTAAAATACCCGAATGCTGTAGTACTAAACAGTACAATTAAATGCTTAACGGGGGTGGAAAGTCACAGCGAACCGATCTATTGTCGTTTTTTTCACTCATTACGAAAGCAAAAATTGAAAATTAGCTCTGTGACAACTGTTTATTTTTAAGGTGCCTTCAGAGGTTTGGAATATGAGATAATGGCGATATCATCACATATTTTTAAACTTAAAACTTAAACTAAACTCTTAACTATAAATTTAATCCCCTTTTAAACCCCCATGAGCGATACCAAAAACAGCTACGAGTATAGCCGAGCTTCCATCTATACCACTCACGCCCTTAGTTTTCCATTTCTCCTAAAACTTCGTAAAATAATAAAAGGATAAGTTATCAACGAACTGCTCATAACTAGCCGTATACTTCACTACCTTTCGGTTCAATATTGTTTTCTGTTCCCGCCATAAGAGTTAGAGTAAATAACGCGAAACCAGAAGAAAAGACTGCCAAAGACTGCCTCCTCAAAGTCTGAACAGTTTCGACGACCTGCTGGCTGGGAAGGTTCGGTTGGTATTTTTGAAATTGGCGAATCTAATGACAGGTTCCACGGGCCTGCATGACTCAGGTTAGTCAGGTTCAACACGAAGGTACAGCAAAGGATAACCCGAATCACAATATTGCCCTGCAGTCCGAATTCCAAACTTACAAACAGCCCTCCACTGTTATTACAAATTATTGTAAATGTGTGTATTTATTACAGCCCACGGGGTTCCTTGATTCCCCTTAACATTTTCTGGTTGGATAAATGCTTAAAGACATCTTTTAATTACAGACTCTGGGTGAGATTTAATTTTAGAGGCAGAAAACTAAGAATCTTCAACTTGCTATAATTCTTCAAAACATGTCCATAATTTAACGTTTGAAGAAAAAATGCGGAGCGAGCCTTCATGACGAACTGACTTGGTGGTACCGACCGCTCCTACCAGAAAATTTTCCTTTAGGGTGTGCTAAGTACTAACCAGATTCTGCCTACTGAACGTCTGCGCTTTCGGGGCACTGGTTCCATGTCCAAACTAATGTGGGTCCGAACGTTGAATCTAAGCTTTAAAGAAATGTAGAATTTAGGCAACCATTCAATTGGACTTGTAGAATTCGCCCTAAGATAAGCAGGGTAAAACTCAATGGACACTGGTCGTAGATCTCGAAGAAATATCGGTACGCGAGGTACCAGGTATTGTGTGGATCGGTTGCTCAGTTGCTACGCATGACTTGCGCCGTGCTAGGACCTGGAAGGAGGTTCTCTGGAGACTGGAGGCAGTCAGGTTTGATGGCTGAATGCCTGAATTGTCGATAGGCATCAGAAGTCCTGCAGCCCAGAAGCCTCCGATCCGCCTCCTGGACAACATTTGGTGACTGACGCTATCACGGTCCAAGCATCCTGTTCATTAAATTAACCAGATGGAATTGCTCTTATGGAATACCTGCTGTACCTGAAACCGACGACCATCGACATTTTCTGTTCTTCGTTTTTCCTTCCACTGAGACATGGGGGAAATCGTGCGGTATTCATCAAGATACCTCTTCTTCAATTAGAAGGTTCTCCACCCGGTTTATAGCCCACAAGATCTCTTCATTCCTCCAACCTGCTGAAGGCCACTCCTCACTCTTCAAAGATTTCAAGGGAAATGGACCTTTAAAACCACATTTGGACACAAGGCCCCACCACAACGTGTAATCAATATGCGAAAAGATGGCTTGTGGCATATACCATGGATGATGCAACCAATTATCAAAATATTGGATAATAGATTTGTGATTTGTGTTTTATTTTGCATTTATCGCAAAGAGTGTAAAAACAGGTACAAGTTTCGTTGTGGCGTTCTGCAAGTTATACAGAAATAGGCTGTGGTGGTTGGTTCGTAGCGACCAGGAAAGTGACGCGAGAGGCATGAAGATGTAATCGTATCCGTACACAGCCTCCAGCTGAGCGCGCAGCGAGCGGTTGGATCCCGTCAGGGTCGCTGATAAATCGCTGCCAGTCCAGCAATCGAGATAGCCCAACACAAACACACAGGCCAACGGCCTCGACCCCGGCTTATAACAACACCAACAAATGAACAAGAAAAAATACTTGTACCTGCGACTTCAGTTACAGAGCACATACAAGGGGCCATAGATAGTTTACTGAGAGGAGATAGAACTGGATAGTTTGCAGATAGCCATGGAAGGAAGAGAAGGGAGATGGCGGCGATAACGCAGTGTAAAAGTAATTAGCAGATGAAAACAAGGTACGAGGTTCGATACCGGGGCGACCTGGGACGCTGCAGGGCCGGGGCGCTGTAGCTTCATTACCACGCAACCTCATTATACACTATCTCGTTGCTGTGTCATAAATTTCTTATAATTTCTCATTAACACTCAACACAATTTTATTTCAACTCGTTAAAATACAGAATACATACTGCCTACGTTGGAAGGAACCAAGTCCCAGAAAAAACGAGGCAATTTTTTTTTCTTTTTTTTTTCATTGTTTGGGTCAAAAAGAGATCAGGTTTTGAAGAATAGACGAACCTGGAAGAACTCGATGCCATCGTGGAATGTCACCTGCGGGTTTGTTAGGCCCAAGGTGCCCGAGGTGGCTTTGTACACAGGCTCCTCGTGAGGGGAACGGCATTGTTCTAAAATGAAACATGGTCCAGGTTCACAGGAATGTGCCCCAGTCCTCGTGTTAAAATACTGAAAGAGAGCTCAAATCTTTTTGGGGAATTTTCATCGTTGTTATCTGTCAGGTGAGGGAAAGGGGACATCTATTTGATGGCCCCAACGAGGCCTTTGTAATTTAGGACACCTCAGACGGTTCCCAAAATTACCCAAACATTTTTTACTGAATTTTTATGCAGATTTTCCACCGCCGACTTTTATTCCAAGGTTTTTATTACCAATCAAGGTATCAATTGTTTGACTGAGCTCTGCATTAACCTCAATCATTATGGACCTAACACCACACCGTCCAACCGTGACCGTGCCACTCTTTCAATGTGTCATACACTTTGAAAATAATATTAAAGACAAGCATTTATTCGAAAACGTATTTTATAGTTTAAAAGAATTTCCTAATATGTATGATTCCACCAAAAAGCCAGGTGTTTTATATTTCAATAAGGGACAAGGTCAAGAAATGAATATGCCAAAAAGTTCGGTCAGCGTGATTTGTCGTCATCCAAACGATGAAACCTCTACAATTTGTGGATCTTGGGCAATGCAAGGATACCTGGCAACATCCGTCAGCGTATGTCTGGCGACGCATAAGCGGCAGGCGGCAAGAGGTATTCCGTATTCTAATCGGACATTCTTGGGCCGGCCTCGCCACTCCATCTCCGACAAAACGCCTGCTATTTACTTCTTCCAATTAGCAGCACCGGCCCGAGATTTATGGCTAAATAATAGAAGTCCACCGAAGAATTTGTCAAATAAAATTTGCCGTGACACCGGTTCAATTAAAACATTAATTTATATAACTAACGAAATTCGGTGTTGTTTTATACCCACGTTCTGCGCTGAGAGACGTCGCACATTTTTAATCGATAAATCAGTAGGAGATCTACAAGAGTAATCTATTTCCTAGCTAGTGTACCGGGAGATGGTTATCGTTTTTCTATTGGCTAAATAAGCGTATTAATATAAATATAAGGTAGCGCCTATGCCACCCAAGATATCGTACCGACATGCGACATTGGGATATGCATGGTTCCAGCAGTGTGCATGATCGTGCAGTACCTACTATCCGAGGGGTTAACAACTCCAGGAATCTCGTTGGGAATCTCAGACAATTATTGGAAATCTTAATGAAATCTCAGGGAATCTTGGAAATTTCTAGAGTAATGAATCCTTTGCGGTGCATCTTTCCAGGAATCTCGTTGAGAATCTCAGGAAATCTTTGGAAATCTTCATGCTATCTCAGGCAATCTCTGGATACATCACTATCCATTTTTCTTCATACTGATTCTGATTACTGACTTTCTATAAGCATTTTTTTTGGAGTTTCTACAATAAACCGGATTTAATAGAAATTTTTAGTGTACCAATATGGGCGGGCACAAGAGAGAACACAACCCCATAGTCAATTTCGATAATAGCGAGAGCTCAAAATTCGAAAGAAATCTACCAAGTTTCCTTAAAAATAATCCCTGGGTGTTTGCCAGCAGGCCGAGAGTGATTTCAAATTGGATGCGTTATTAGACGCTTTCGAGATCGGGCACGGATGTTTACTTTTGCGATGCATTTGGCTTTTTTCTTGGACGGTTCACCTGCTGCAGTCAGTTTCGAGTCAGCCTCGGCTGTGGGACACTGTGCCAGCGGCAGCGCAGCAATTACTTTGTTTGTCTGTTTGAGGTTAACAAGAGTCATTTATATACGTCTCGAGCTGCCGACGAGGCGTAAGACATTATATTTTATATGCCGTCCCCTTCAGTGCATCATCCGCCTTCGCTACAAAACGCATCGCTACAACTTACAAACAAGACTATGCTTTTTAAAAAACAATATCTACTCTATGTCACCGAACTTCACACCTTAATAAAGGGTCCGACAATGGTCGCACTTGACTTTCTCGCAATTTTTATCGATAATTTGATTTTTTTTTTTACGTAAATAATTGTCAGAATTTTAACTTTTTCTAAAAAGTATTTTGCCTCACAATGGGCGATACTTTTAGGCACCTGCATACCGAATCTCAAACATATCCATCAGACAGTGAAGTGTCGCTCGACGCGCAAAGTATATGTTTTCTATTTTGCGTGTCACCGTCTTAATTTTTAAGTAAATGAAAATCTATTGAAAACCCCCTTGAAGCATCTATCTGAGACCACTTTCACCAATTTTCAAGAAAATCCGTCGATTAGTGTTATTGGAAATGTGACCTAACCAATCAAAAACGTGATTTCCATTTTTGGAAAATTTTTCCTACGATAATGCCAATATTGGCCCAAATTTTTGGCCCATCTCAAAAAGAATAAAAATGATCCTGGAGCATCTATCTGGGAACACGACTGCAAAATTTGAAGGTTCTAACTTTATTACCGTACCGTGAAATGCGTCTTGAGTAGACAAAAACGAGATTCTAGTTTTTTTTCCTATTTTTGACTTTATTTTGCCTATATTGGCCGCAATTTTGAATTGATTGAATATTTCTTCGACAAACCTTTAAGTAATGTTATTAAGCACAAGTTTATGGATTTTTGTGAAATTTCGGCTAATACTGTTCATGGGGCCACGATTTTCACGTATGGGCCAATTTTGGCCCAAATTTTTGGCCCATCTCCAAAACAATGAAAATGATCCTGGAGCATCTATCTAGGAACACGACTGCAAAATTTGAATGTTCTAACTTTATTACCGTACCGTGAAATGCGTCTTGAGTAGACAAAAACACGATTTTGAATTTTTTTTGACACTTTTTTGACAATAGTGGGAGCAATTTTTGAGTAATCAAAATTAAATTAAAAATGTATCTCGAAACTGATTTTAGACATCTATATTCCAAATTTGAGCCAAATCGGTTGACTGGTGTGACCTGTAGCCGCGCTACAGACAAACGGACGTACGTACGTACGTACGTACGTACGTACGTACGTACGTCGGACGGACATGACCTAAAAACCATTTTTTTGGTATCTAGGACCTCTGAAACGCCTTTTGCAATGAAAATCTCAAAATCGAAATTTCGCACGATAACATAACTTTCTCAGCCCATGTATTACATACGGGCGAGAAAGTAAAAACCAGTGAGACTGTAATCGGCAAACTCAATAAGCCTTACTTTTCCTTTTTCCATTGCACTTAGTGATGCACAATGCAAGAACAAGAACAAGAAACGGCATTTCTTGTTCTTGTTCTCGCAAAGCGACTCTTGCTCTTGTTCTTGCAGTAAAAATCCTATATTGTTCTTTTTCTTGCAGTAGATATCATTTCTTGCTCTTGTTCTTGCTGCGAGACTCTTGCAATTTCTTGCATACGCTTGGAATTTTCTGCTGTTGAAATGTGGTTTTTTGCCTATACCGAGCGGCCATTTCAAGTGCAATCTACCGTCGCATAGTCTGCAGAGTTTCTCGTACAAAATATGGACTGCAATCCATGAATGAAGCTTTGAAAAAAAAATGCCTGTGTTTATGCAAGATTCTTGCGAGAACTCTTGGAAGAGTTCTTGTTCTTGCAGCCAAAATCAACTCTTGTTCTTGTTCTTGCATGCAAGAAATGCAAGATAAAAAGCAAGACAAGAAATTTTCGTGCAAAACGGTTAATTAATCCATCTCGGGCGGAATGGCTAGGGGCGAACCCCCCCTTCCCCCCCCCCTCCCCTAGTCTGAACTTGACAGCGGCAAAATGAAGCACTGTTCTTCCCCTCTCCCATTCTGCTACATCTTCAAATCAAACGAGAGGTATTCACATTTTTTCAATTTTCATTCCTTTTCGAATTGTTGAATTGTTTCGAAGCAGATTACTGGTTTTCGAGATACAACACTTTTCTTGAGGTATGCGATGCTAGCATTTGCAAAACAGTTGCAATAAAAGAAACCAGTGAGAAACTGGGAAATCTGCTTCGAACACTCCCTAGAACATTGTTAGGGCTAGGTACAGGCAAAATTTTGTGTCTTTCCAACCAAGGGTAAACCTTGAAAATGAATCGCCGCTCGCAATGTTAATCTTATGGGCGGCAAAAAATGCATCGTCAGGTATAGCGTCCTCTTAAGAGTCAGTTAGCTCTCAACCACCGATAGGAAAATAGAAAACTTCAGAGTTTGTGTGTGATAAATGGGAAACCAGTGGAAATATCTCGTGCTTAGTATACACCAAAAAAACCCGACAACTTTCGATAAGTGAAGAATAAATGAAGAAAGTCTGACTAACAACGGACACAACACAAGAGAAATAAAGAAGGAGAAACTCTGACGCAGATAACCCGTGGAAAGTTGTTGTTTTTTCCACGTGACTCCCATTCCCTTCCGTTGGATTCCTCGGAAGAGAAAAATAAATTAAACAGAAATGAGATTGGAAAATGGGATAGAGGAAAAAGAAAATTAGGAATTTCTACGCAAAAAAAGAGAAGGGGGAAAAGTTGAAAAACGGGAGAGTAATTTTGCGGTTGAGAAAATCGTTATTTGTTTCATTTTTGGCATATTTTCTCACAACGGCTTGTCTACATTACTACATTCCTTTCTCATACCAAACTGTCTCTACTTATTTAGTTCCTGATTTAGGGTTGTTTGGGGTTATGGAATATTTGTAAAATGAGTACATGGGAAATAAAATAACTGGTTCAATAATTTCAAACGAGGTTCAACCGAGAAACCTAGAGGAATAATTTACAACTTTAGAACTCGATATGAAAAATGTAGGTAACTCAATAGAAGACCGGTGTCTCTGAAGCCCTGAAGGTAATGACAAATCGTCAAAAAACAACCACTAAGCACTAAGCACTAAGCATATCCCATTTCCAAACCAGTACCCATGGAGCGTCTATTTAAATTTTCTTCATTCCAGATTATAATGAAGGGGCAAAGGTCACGCAGCGGAAGGGATCAAGAATTTAACGCCTCGGGTCCTGGCCACCTATACTGCGTACTGCCACATCATATCCAAGCTCACGAGGAGAACCCGACTGAAAGAACGACAATTGCTCTTCATTTCAACCGAAAGTCCGAACAGAACGTTCAGAAAAATTTTGACGTCTACGTTTCCTTAAAAAAATGTGTTTTATAGGGCTAATAGTCAGGGCTATAGACCCTTCCTATATGAGGACAACATTGCTATACGCATCATTATAAACATCGTCTAGCCAGTACGGTGGTTTACCGGCTATCATGTGGAGTTTAGAGGAGTGACGGCTGAAAGAGAGGGGACACTGGCCGGCACTGAATTTCGGAGATAGATCGACCTGCTTTTCAACACGATCCTGGTAACTAGGCAACGAAAGCTCCCCGCGTTGCTACGGCAACAAGCATGCGCGGGGTCTTGCCTTGGATCTTACTAACACGCTAGCTCGTAAATCCGGACTGCTTCGAGAGCAATGCTCTGTACCGGACTTTGAGGAATGGCGGACGTTTTATCCCAATGGGCAAGGGTTTACAGCTTACCTAGTTACACCAGTCAACAACAACCCTGCTCAAACGGGCCTCAAGGGACACCTCCAGTGTCCATTCAATTCAGGAGCTAGATCAACAACTGCAGAATATACTGCCATGTAAATTGAAATCAGTTCACTTGTCATCTATCACTCCCATCTTCTTTTCTATTGTACAAACCGCAATCATGCATACAGGAATGTAAAATAACTCGGAATACCAATGGATAGTCCTGATCACGATTTTGTATGATCGAAAACTCGGGAAGTAATGAATAATTACGTCGGCTGCTGCTGCCTTAGTCGCTACGAATACAGAAAAATCGTTATCTTTCGATTTACAGTTTTCGTAGGAATTTTAATTTCGGCTGCTTCGTTAACTTTTTGAGTGTAATCCAGACGAGCACGTCTGGAATTTGGTTTATTATTACACGGTGTAGTATATGAGGGTGCTCAGTCTGTGGCTAGTAGGGGCCCGGGGGAGCGCCCCACGTGACCCCCCGTCACTGATTGGACCATCCATCAAGTGACGCCCCCACGCGCCGCGTAATTGGTTCCCATGACGCTCTTAGACTTATTGTTATCCCGAGTTCCCCAGCCTTTCCCTGGATCGCTGGATCCATCCTCCTCCTGCCTCTTTAATTGATACCTATCGCTCTCCAGCGATGGTGGTCCAGGCCTCGCTCAAACCTCTACTCTCGGCCAAGATAAAAACGTATTCCTAGACGAAAAATCAATAGTGCGGACTGTAGGGATTCTTCGCTATACTTTCATTTTATTCCTTTTCCTACATCCAACAAATTAAGGCGAGCTGAACCCTCAGCTGTTATGAGTTTTGACCCCCGCGTTCTCGTACGTTCTTTCTAAAATCTCATCGACAAAGAAGTGACGCATGCATTTTTAGTGAACTTCGCCAACTTCGAAGAACTTGGAATCACTGCGCTGGTCATAGAACAATGCTGGAATGGATAATGAATATGGGAAGGACTTACCTGGACTACCTAGGAAGACAGAGGAGTATAGGACGCCTCTCCGCGCAGCATCATTTGCAGCGGCTCGAGCGTCCGAGGGCGAAGACCACTCCCTTCGAGGGCACCATTTCCCTGTGGCAAAATAACACAAAACTCCGTCAGACTTCAAATTAAAGTAATGGCAAAAAAGTGAGAACGTAGGTTCAAGCCCACTCAATATCAAACCTTTTGTTATCGACATCCTGTCTGTTCATCAGTAAAATATGTATATTGGGGGTCTGGGGTGGTTCAGGTGCCAGGGTAAAACTGTAGCCCCCCGAGGGGTTAACCACTCTAGGAAACTCGTTGGGAATCTCGTTGGGAATCATTGGAAATCTTTATGAAATCTCAGGGAATCTTGGAATTTTTTTGGAGTGGTTACCCCTTCGGGGTTCATCTTTCTATGAATATCGTTGGGAATCTTTGGAAATCTTTATGGAATCTCTGGAGTGGCTACCCCCTCGGTAGTCCCCGTAGTTTAAACCTTGCAAGATAGCAAACAATCTGGTATTTGTTAGTACTGGAAACTGGATGAAGTGGTTCTTAAAATAGTTGCTGTTTCGTCCAACTATAACAAACAAGAAATGTCAAATGTTATCCTCCAGGGTTCATCCCACCGTAGTACAAAATATAAGAAAATGATGAAAATGCGAAACAAAATGGACGAGTTCCCATAGATCCCGGCTTTGCAAAACCTCTGGTCTCACCAATTAAGGAAATGTTGCACCAACAAATTGCCCCTTTAAACCTCAACTTAACTATGATTACAGGTTCAAATATTATACTTAAGTACTTATAGACATTCATCATGGGATTTCCCTCCCGGGCACCACTGACTCCATCGTTTGAACTCACGAGCTCCACGACTCAACAACCCTTTGTCCTATGTCCGAGGGACGAGCTGGCATGATAGTTCAGACATCTAAATTTTACGTCACATGCACCGAAGCAGCGGAGCATCGGAGCCTGGCGTAAGCTACACTAATTGCTATAGAACCTACTCCTAGCTCTTGAGAATCAGGACGTTCCCTTTCCGTCACGATCTCTATTTTTTTGACGAACCTCTTTCGTGATCTCGCGCGATAATTACGATACTTGTTGAATGTTGTTACAAATGATCAGAGTAATTGTCAGGGAACGCTGAGGCACGCAGCCACGGTGCCTGTACTGCCGGTGTCCAGACGTTTGGAGTTATGTCTCAGGCCACTGGAAAAGGTCAAAACACTTCTCCAAACAACGGATCAACTTATTTCTTTCAAGATGACAAATAACAACTGTTGTTAGCGCTAACTGAAAGCCACCCACGAGCTGAGATAGGTTAGGTCAGCGAGAAATCGATGGCCACATGGGCACAGAGTCATCGAATAAATCTGCCTGACGCCTCCGGGGAAAAAGGGTCTAAAAGCAAATGCAAGATAATATTAATGTATGTCGTAGGTCAGTGCAGAGTATATTTAACGGAGGAGACGTGGGCTAGTTCGCGTGCGTGCCACCAGGCCCAATAACTCATGGGCAAGTGGCTAGAAGAGTAGAGGAATAGAGGAATGGAGTACCCGCGTTAGGGCATAAGTCATTCTGCTGCCAACCTTCTTCCTTTCCCACCCTCAGTCCCCGGCCACGTGCTTCCGACCAACAGCCATCAAACCCCTCCAACCTTCAATCCTTCTCCTGCAACCTATTAAGGCGAAAAATCCCCCGCCTCTTCAAATACGAAAGTCTCTGATCTGTCATTGAAGACCAAAAAAAGTGAGAAACTACTGTCAGTATCACTAGGATAAGATAGGATAGGCTATGTAACAAACAGCACAGAAACGTACAACAGTCAAAAAAGATGTCATCTACAATAACGTTGTACCTGCAGGTACAAAAAGGAAAACCCTGAAAAAGATGAGATGCGATCGCGCGCAAGCCTGTCCATGTAAGGGCCGATTTTTCCCGGGCTATGGAAAATGCAAATGAGGGATTAAATATGGAGAACAGAGAGTTAATTTGTAGGAACACAATTCGTGGGGCGGCCATTTTCATTCGGTCTGGAGGGCCGAGTTAAGTCACGAGACCTCTACTGACCACGAGAAAGCAACGCCGTCTGGCGGCCCGAAAACTAATTAAATCTATGGCCCAAGTAGTAAGGTATACATCGTAGGCATCTCTTCAATTTATTCTAGCAGTGCTTTTTAAGTATTTGAGGCTTTTAGCAATTTGGTTTCAACCGGGACGAAAATCTGAAATCGGAGGACTATTTGAAAGAAAGGAGAGCTAATCTCCTGCCTGTTTAGGTACTCGTATAAGACCGCGGTTAGTGATGCACGACAATTTCTTGTCTTGCTTTTGTTCTTGCACTTCTTGCAAGCAAGAACAAGAGCAAGAACAAGAGTTGATTTTGGCTGCAAGAACAAGAACAAGAAGTGACTTGCAAGAACAAGAACTCTTGCAAGAGTTCTCGCAAGAGTCTTGCATAAACCCAGGCAGTTTTTTTCCAAAGCTTCATTCATGGATTGCAGTCCATATTTTGTGCGAAAAACTCTACAGACTATGCGACGATAGATTTTACTTGAAATGGCCGCTCGGTAGGCAAAAAACCACATTTTACCAGCAGAAAATTCCATGTGTATGCAAGAAATTGCAAGAGTCTCGCAGCAAGAACAAGAACAAGAGCAAGAAATGATTTCTACTGCAAGAACAAGAACAAGAACAATATAGGATTTTTACTGCAAGAACAAGAGCAAGAGTCGCTTTGCGAGAACAAGAACAAGAAATGCCGTTTCTTGTTCTTGCTCTTGCATCGTGCATCACTAACCGCGTTGGAGTTTCGTAAGAGTGAAAGTTTGAATCAAGAGGAAATATAGCGCGCATCAACTTTAGAAGTGGGGTGCCGGCAGGAACAAAATAAGTGCAACTTCAATACATACGATGATAATGATAAGTGCCTTTCGATTGTACAATGCGATATAAAAAGCTGAGGGGCGTTAGATGTTTGCCAACTGGAAAAACGATTAGTTATTAGAATCAGGTATTGAGTTAGCTCATTGGTCATTATAAGCAGTCTGGCAGTACAATACAAAACCTACATGGTCGTGAGACCCATCCATAAATTGTGCAACATTACCATTACAAGGAATCTTATCCATTTAATTAATTAGTTGATCAGGCATTGAGATTATTCCAGTCTCTGATTAGTGGGCAACATCTATCTTCAAGCTCACTACTTGACATTGCCCGACTCAACACTAAGCCTCCACTCTCTTAGGCTTTCCCCAAATAAAGAAGAAAAGTACGTATTACCTGATATCAGTACCTTCATTCAAAGTTCTCCGAAAAGAGGTCGAATTGTGCCAGAAAAAAAATGAAAAAGGAATAAAAATAAATTTTAACCCAAATCCCAATCCCAACCTCAATTAACAGGCATTTCACCAGTATCAATTTTTAGGGCTCTTGGTGGGGCAATAACGGGGCAAAGATGCACTAAAAATTGAGTCAAACGGTTCGTTCAGAAGAGGTTATAACGTGAACTTGGAGGCTTAACCCTAGCGTGGCAAAGCAAACAAAACTAATATCTTATTAATGGTTCAATACTTGGGAAAGCGTGCGTCGGGAACCAATTGTTGGCCTTTCCAA
Organism: Mesopsocus fuscifrons; assembly: GCA_950004255.1. Taxonomy (NCBI): domain Eukaryota; kingdom Metazoa; phylum Arthropoda; class Insecta; order Psocodea; family Mesopsocidae; genus Mesopsocus; species Mesopsocus fuscifrons. Next base: position 17,653,303 of record OX465373.1, on the reverse strand, counting down.
CTCTGCACGGAATCAGGCGAAAGTCACTTCCCAATGTTTCAAATGAATTTCTAATACCTCAGTACAGAAGTTCAAGTCAATATTTGTTTATTTATCGGAAAGAAATAATCATGGTCATAAAGGCCTAGTTATGTTGCTTATTACTACGGCTGATATCATGCACGAATCGGATCTTAACTAATCCCTTGGAGTATTACTGTTCCCGCATTTCTCATTTTGGTTGGGATTCAAACGAGGGGGTAACCACTCCTGAGATTTCCTGAGATTCCCAACGAGATTCCTGTACAAATTAAGGGTTAATCACTCCAGAAATTTCCATGATTTCCTGCGATTTTCAACGAGATTGCTAACGAGATTCCTGAAGTGGCTACCACCTCGGATCCAAACTATATACACGCGTATCAAATATGAAAAGGACGGTACGACTGTGAATATCTTAGTACCTTGTTACTATGCTGTTTCCTATCTTCCGCCGGAACCCTGTTCGAGTAATGAAGATGCATACAAGTTTAATTGGAAAAGTGCACCTTCTGAATGGCTAAAGCCTTTGTTTCTGCTCGTTTGCATGCATGTCCCCTTAACTCACTCTGCACTAATTACACCGCACCATTTGCAGAACTGCATAGTTGTTGCTTGTTCGCAAGCTATAATTATGTGTGCTATGCCGCGTCTGACAAAACCACAATCAATAGTGGACGATTTCATATCCGCCACATGTCAGAAAACCTGACAGATGGTTTGTCCACTCGTCCACAAATGGAAGCGCCTCTTCAAAACAAATTCACTAAGTGCCCGGGCCCGGACGGTTCCGGCAACCGTATCTGAGCCGTCGGTCTAAGGTTCGGTCACCACTCGAGGAAAAATTTTCTATGGAGAATTAGTGTCTTGCCGGTTGGCCGTGAGATTCCAGCGGTGGAGATATCATCCTCAATATCACACCTATCTAATTTATGATAATCAGATTCAAAGTTAATGTCAAGTCAACTGTGAATGTTTAGAAATGTCGAGGTAAATTTATAAAAAAAGAACATTTAAATGTGCATGCATCGTTATTCAAGGTTGTGACTAGAAACTTGTTAGAGGTGCCTGCCTGCCTCCCTGCGTCGACTGCAGTTTGTTTTTTGACACATTTAGCAAAACGTTTAATCAAGCTTATTGTCAAATAAATAAGAGAAATAAAAGTAAACATTGCACAATAAAATTTGTATAGCCTACGACTCAGATTAAAAATAAAATAAATAATAACTGGTTCGACCAGGGTCGTAAGAAATTACGAGAAGAAAATTTTAGGAAGGTAGGTACGATAGGTAGGACATGAAAGTTGTCTGAAATTGGTGGAAGGTTGTAAATATTAAGTTTTTTTCATGCATGCGTATGGTGTTTTTGTGCAAATTTGGATTTTGGGTTTCCCACGATCCTTGTTGGGGGTCCCCCCTGCAACGAAGTATAAAAACAAAAGCGTATTTATGCTAAGTGTATGAATGAAAATTGCGTTCATGAATTTTACGATCACGGTTATTCCCAGCTAGTTAAATTGTTTAAAATTCCATTGCACTCCGCTGCCACAGGTGCCCATACCTATTCCTAGTTCACCAAAAGTATAGAGGAACGCGAGGGGGTAATCACTCCAGAGATTCCTTGAGATTCCATAAAGATTTCCAAAGATTCCCAACGATATTCATAGAAAGATGAACCCCGAAGGGGTAACCACTCCAAAAAATTCCAAGATTCCCTGAGATTTCATAGAAATTTCCATTGATTCCAAACGAGTGGTTAACCCCTCGGAGGAACGCTTTGAAGGCAAAATGTGGTGGGCACAAATAGGTAGAGATGGGTAAATTGCACTGGAACAAGTGAATGAACTCCGACTAATCGGATGGCACACAAAGCTCGCGGCGATGATTGAAAAAGGTAATCAGCTAGCAGGTAATTAATCTTCCCGTGGTTAGGGATTAAAAATGTGACGGCTACAAAACCGAGCGAGTGCACCCAGCCGATCAATACCCACTCGTTGTGCATATCCGGATATGCACAATTATTATCCTGCATGCACTTTTCAACAACGGCCCCATGCAAAAAAATATTTCATAATTTAGAAAAATATTCGAGGCTAAACGTTACAATTAAAGCTACTCCGTGGCAGGCTTTTCTGAGAAATTTCATTAAAAAAAAAATATCATTGGTTATGTACGCATGCGTCACCCTTTTTTGGTGACAGCTTTCTGGTCTATCATCATCACGAACAATAATTAAATGTTTTGTATAACAAATTATGGTTCGAAAGTATACACGTAGGTAATTACAGATGAAGTAACATATTACAGATCAGGAGGACTGCTTCTATTAAAAAGAACCGACTCAGTTCACAAAAGAAGAGCAGGAGAGACAAACGAAAAAGCAGCGATGAAGTATCGCAGTTATGTATAGGAATGCACTAAAAACCTGGCTTTATAGCGATAATTAGATAGGTTTTAGCAAAACAAGGGTATAAAAATGAAGTAGGTACTAATCAGGCTGGACCGAGGCTGGAGAGCACGTGGGTCCAGTGCACCACCTTCACATCTATAGCATAAACATAAATCTGAAGGCGGTCTTCACGACCGATCCCCATCGCCCAACGTCTCGAGCTACTTATCTTTTGTTTACACATATTTTACAGGAACAACAGATTATCATCTAATATTATTGTTATTTTTAAAGTTAAATTACCAATCCGATAAACATCGTTTTTAAGAGCTCTTCACGTGCTTTTAACTTAGAAGACATCTACATCAATAAAATTGTATAGGAAGTTTTACAAACTACAGATGGATGATGGATGAAATAAATATCTCAAAGAAGTTGAAAGAGGACGGTCGTTAACATGAGAATAATAAAATCTTCAGTTAACTTAACCTGAAGATGAGGTCCACAATTTAACTGAACCAATTGCAAGCTAACGGAAACAAGTGTGATGGGAACGGGTCTAAGAATAGTACCTTCAAAATAAGAACTAAAATGAAACGATAAGGGATATCACTCTTTTCGCAGGAAATTCTCCATTTTGGGGGGGGGGGGGGAGTCGAAGGGTTGGTCCAAGTCAGCTGTCAATCAGCAAGCGGACGGAATGAGTGGCGGGCTGGAGGCTGGGGAGGCTGGGGAGGCTGCAGCCCACACCCTCCTGCGCATGCACCTCTCCCCCCTCCCTCCGCGGCCAAAACCACCCCGACCGGTGCCGACGCTACGTCTCGCCATTTCCGATGCAATCTTCTTAATAGCTGCTCGGATTGGCCAACATAAGGGGTTGTTTTTTATTTTTAGAAAATTATGATGCGACTTAAGTTTAGGACCGGCAATAAAGATGACGATATCGCGGGGATGTTTTCCACACAGTTAACGGGGAAATGTAAGCGGATTCGCTATTCTTTATTTCTTTTTCTTAGTTGACTCAATTTTACACAACTTTTAATCAAAATCCACATCAACATATAACTCATTTAAGTTGGAGATAAGTAAAAGAAATCCGAAAGCTTCAGGGCAACATATAACTTAAGAATAAATGGAGCAACACCGTAATATAACGCGTTTCACCCTGGAAAACAGTAAACTGATAAGCGTTCTATATATATACCTGTCGTAGATTTTTGAGCCTACAACTTGACTCACATTTGACTTTGGTGCTTTACGGCGAGTCGACTTTTTCTAGAAATCACCTTTTTTAGAATGGCCCCCAGGATCCTGGAAAACCTGAAAACTCGACCCCTACATTTTGATACGAAACCAATAGTTTTCGCCAAATTAGGTAGCGGGAAAGCAAAGAGCTATATTCGGGGCATAGAGAACCAACCCACACCCACAATAAGATAAAAGAGGGCCGGCAGCCCACAAGTACTATCCTTCGTATCGTTATTGTTTGCACTTGTGGGTAGCAATGAGGTACCAATAAGTTGAAAAGCCGGTACTGGGCAAAGGATCGAAACCAAATACTCGAAGAGTGTTGAGGAGGCGCGAGAGGACCGAAGGAGCCTGCGGACCGACCGGGCTCACAATGGCCCGCGACGGGTGATCTTTGATTGGATGCAAACCTGCAACTCATGCCTGATTCATGACGCTGATAATGATATCACACTCGGTAATGAAACAGGTAAACCCTCGCCGGCGTCTGCCTGTCCGCAGGGACCATCATCATCCCAATACTCGTCATGATGGCAGAGGTGTGTCTTCCAAAGGGCCGCACAAAGTAAACAAAAACCGAGGGGTTAACCACTCCAGAGATTGCTTGAGATTACACGAAGATTTCCAAAGATTTCCTGAGATTATCTATACGAGATTCGTTGAAAGATGCACTCCAAAGGGTTAATTACTCCAGAAATTTCCAAGATTCCCTGGGATTTCATAAAGATTTCCTATGATTGCCTGAGATTCCCAACGAGATTCCTGGAGTGGTTAACCCCTCGACAAAAACCGAACTACACGAAAATGAGGTGCGGATCAACAAGAAGAGTTGAAGAGGAAGAAGTGATAGCGCGTTTATCTGTGGTTTACTGAAGTCACGAATCCCATTCATAATTAAACAGGTCATGGTTCTTGCGGAAAATCCATCCATAAACTAATCAAATTAATGCCGGAAGTAGTTGAACAAATTAGTTAATTAGATAAATTAGCGAATCACTGGCCTCGTTTATATTGTTTTTGGGAGATAACAACACCAGATGTTTCTTTGCCTAAAAAGTGAAATCTGCTGACAGCTGACGCAGATATCACAGCGGGGCAACAGACCATCCCGGCCAACCTCCGCTTCACTCGCCAAGTGCGCAGCCTGTCCGAACTTTGACCTCTATCAATGAAATCGTCGAATATTTAGGTTGTGCGAGTACGTCAGAACTTTTGTACTGCTCACTGCCGGGACCCTGCAAGTTCTGGTTCACATCCTTCTTCTCAGAATTCTGAATTAATTCTGAAAAGGCAGGAAATTCGTTAGGAAAAGTCAGGAGAAAAGGTGGGCCTGATTTAACGCTAGATTAGCCACAATCCAGACGCAGAGATTCTGAATTGACTAATAACAAAAACAAATCCGTTTTTTCAGACGACAAGCCGGTAAATTGACGAGCGAAGCAGATTGCCTGACGCCCGAGTTCGTCAAGGTCCGCTAAAGTATTTCCCAGGAATTAATACATTGAAAATTTACTTGTTGTGGTAAGTAAAAGGTGTCAGGACGCTTTGACAACCGTACAACTTCGATTTCCTCCCATTTACTACCACGGGGCAAGACTTGTTTTTTTAGCGTCTTCCATTGACCCTATATCTGGACCAAAGCATGCCTCATTATCAAGTAGGTGAGTAGGCACTTTCTGAAAGGGACCAAGTGGTGGATGGGAAAGCTATTTTTCTTAGAACGAATTTTCTTTCCTGGTATCACTGAATAATGACGTATCATCGATCAAAACACAATAGACACAGGTAATGCAAACATGCCAATACAAAATAAATGCATCAATATTATTTTCACTTCCGAGAAATACGTTAGGTCTATAAGGTGTCTATTCAATGTTAAGTCCCCGCACTGAAACTACAAAACTGAGGGACTTCTGGCCTTCTTTTGAAGGACCAGGTTATGAAAGAGTGATGGGTGACAGGACACGAGCAGGAACAAGGTAACGTGCATAACATGTGAGCAAGCTTTATGAGTAATCGCAACATGCAAGCTGCACGCAAGCAGTGCGCTTCGAACTTGTCACACCGTGTTTACCAGGCTGATAGGCCTGTACCTAACCACAATCCACAATTTTCATATCGTCATGGTTCAGACTCAAAATAATAGAGAGTAATTTGACGGCAGGCCTCCATGATGCGTGGCGGGAAGGCTAGGGCTGAGAGAGGGGAAGGGGTCATTGTAATAACCGTAATGGCCGCCACCGGGAGCGAAAATTGCGTTCACATCGCGCGTTTACCAAGTCATTTCCGGACGCCTCCGTCAATTGTTTCGCCCGCCGGGCGGGATGCTTATTCTTTATGCACGGACTGAGAAACCTAGCCAAACATCGCCCAACCGAAAAATTTATGGGAACTGTACCGTACCGGTATTTTTAACATGTACCTATTTTGTAGGCTGGGCCTAAAAAAAAAATAAGATAATAGAACTATGCTAGACGAAAGTGTCACAGTTCAAATATTGGCGGGTTTTAGTATCAAAACATTGTCATTCAAGTTGCGAGTTGTAGAAACAGTTCCAAGTGTGGTAGGACAGTTTTACAGATTTTTCCTGGTTCTTTCGTCCAATCACAGCAAATTCCCGCTTAGAGAATGTTCTCGAAGGTGCTAGTCAATAAAAAGAAGTGACAGTGCGGGCAGCGAGGCTTTTTCACATCAGATCGTCATCCAGTCATCATCCATAGATGTGTTTGTTTTAAGTCAAGTGACTACAGTGTCTATCATCAGAGGCCGCAGCAGCAACGAATCCATCTTCAAATCCCGATTTATCGGTAAGCATCAGTTCACTTTTTTCGACGTAATAAGAATACTGGCTTCAAAGATTGGAGAACATCCAAATTATATTGATAGGGTTGCAATGAGCTAAGAAAAGGGATTGTCCGTAGGGCTTCGGTTTGGAGCGTTCGAGGTAGCTTCGAGTTGGTCCAGGTTGGGGTCCAAGAAGTACCAGTATCCAGACTGAGGGCAGTTCGAGTACCAGCAGCCATGTCCAAGGTTCAGATGGGTCCAGGAGTGATGTCTGAGCTGAAGGTCATCCCAATGTCACACTAGAACATCGGCGGTGTCTCCGCGATGTCGTCAGCTTCGAACTGCAATCAAAATGTCAGATAAGTTTGGGGGGAGTTACAGAACTAACTACATCAATTTTAATAATGAATAAGTAATCTATACTTCGTTTGGTGCCAAGTTTCAATGGAATCGAAGCTACAGTAGAGTTACAACGGACGAGTTTAAGTAATCAATATTTACCTTATCAACAGTGGATTTTTACTTCTTCTCATCCACTTATGTACGTTCTTGAGTTTTTGCTGGTCGAGTTATCAGAAGGAGTTGGCGTCCAAGACCGGTTCACAAATAATATATAGCATCATCCAATATAAGTATGTAGGAATTGTTATAGCTTCTGAAATAAATAAACCCAAATCTCTAGTCAACCCTACATAGTTAATTTATGAATTCTAGATTATGATGTAAGGTGCACCTAGGGTATTCCCATATATTCAACCGTATGTACAAGTGTATATACAAAATATTATTTGAGCGTGATTGGTTCATTACAAGGTATAACTGTCTTAATCTTTTCTTACTGGTGACATTCCTTTGGCGTGGTTAGGTACAACAACGTTTCACAACTTCAATTTCAAAGAGTCTATTGCGACTACCTACTGAGCTGGTATCAAGTGGCCACCCTGAGACGTAGGGGTGAATTTATCTGTGTAGTGAGTACAGTGGCACCCAAGCGTGGGACACGAGTGTAATAGTGTAATTTACCCTGAGATTCAATTTATTGTGTTTTTTTCAGTCAATTGTGTGAGATGTGTTTTCAATAATTAACAATTTTTTCTATTCTAGTCAAACTCAATACTTACAATTAGTCAATTTCACATCCTAATCGTTTTAATATTACATTTCAAGTATAAAATAGCTCTTTCCTCCATTTTTTTGTCATTTTTTGCATAAAGCACGTGAATTCCTTGTTTACAAAATAGTCCGCCATTTTAAATTAATTAAGTCAGGAGTACCAACCCACCTTTGAAGTGTCACTAGAATTGTCGCAACTGTGTTTTTCTTTCAGGTTAGGTAAGTAAATTGGTTTTTAATATGTAAGATTCTTCAAATTTGGCACCAGAATTTAAATTTTTTTTTATTACGTTGAATATTTTCAATGTTTTGATGGTAGTCTGTAGAGGGTATTTTTTCGACTCCGCGGTGTTGCCATTTTCTGCATTGGAGATGTTACTAGTTTAGATAGGGATTTTCATTGGTTGAGATTCAGTGAGTTAAATCGGTAAAGTAGGTGTTTTCTGATTGGTTAGCTTGTGGTCTAACAGCGTTTTGGAACTTGAAGCTGATCATCAGAGGAGCCTTTTTAGGGGAGTTAGGGGATTGTTTCAGCTTCGTTGGTTCCTGTTTTGTTGAGGACGACGGGGAAGGTACATTTCTACTGGCTCTTCGTTCATTTGTTTTGAAGTTAGTTCTGTTAGTGTTGGGAGGCTGATAAATTGAGATTGCTGGTTTCGTGGTGATTGGCAGTTGCGGAGACGTCCGGCGTTAGTCTGTGATAGTAATTGGTGTTAATTTATTGGTGTTCATTGTCTCTTTGTTAATTTATTAGTGTAGATACCTAATTGTCGATTGAGATGGCAAAATCTCTAGCAAGGCAGGAGGATGAGGAAGGCTTACGTCAAGAGGAAGAGGAGGAGGAAGCCGGTAGTATAAGTACGGAGGTGAAAGAAAAGGATGAGCAGGAGGCTAGAAGGTATCGGGATGAAACTGCAAGGGAAGAACGGGCAAGGAGGAAGGAGATACGAGAGAGGGAGGAGGCAGAATTTCAAGCGAGGCAGAAGGAGGAACAAAGGATCAGGGAGGAGAAAGAAGCCAAGGAGAAGCGCAAGGTTGATGAGGCAGAGAAGAAGCGTAAGAAAATGGAAGAAGCTGACAGGAAACTGAAGGAGGAAGAAGAGCGAAAGCGGAGGAAGGAAGAACGGCGCAAGCGACAAGAAGAAGAGGAGGAGGAACGGCGCATGGAACTAGAGGACGAGGAGGAGGAACGGCGCATACGTCAAGAAGAGGAAGATCAGAGACGCCGCAAAGATAGAGAACGTCGTAGGATGGCAACGGTGAAGGAAGAGGTTCATGACACAAAGATGGGTAGAGTTGCTCGTTTTATAAAAAGTTGTCACACGTTGAAAGTAGTGTTTGCCGGAATAGAGGGAGAGAACATCAGAGACTTTGTAGCGCAGCTTGAGGCACAAGTGGAAGGATTCCTACTCAACGATAGAGAATTCACCCTAGCAGCTCGACACGTCGTAACTGAAAAGGCACTTAAATGGCATGAAGGTCGTTCACAGAAATATAAGACATTTGTTGAGTGGAGAGAGGGACTAACCAACTATTTTTCACCTCGTTTTGCGGAACACGAACGGCGCTTTAAGGTTATGAATGCTGCACAGCGCGATGATCAGACGCTCACCGACTTCATCAACCATGTTCTGAAAGAGAATCAACTTCTCATGGAGCCGCTTGATGAAGAGGAACTCCTACTTATCTTAACTAACAGGATGGGGCATAGGTATAAACTTCACCTTGGAACAGCTGTAAATTCCTTTACATCCGTCGAGAGGTTGGAGAGAGCGGCACAACGGTTGGATGTCCAGATAGCCGAGCTTGCGGAAAGTCAACGTAGACCGGCCGAGAGAGTTGATCGTCAAGGCAGAGAGGACCGACGAGAGAGAGGTGACCAGCGTAACGGAGTTGATCGAAGAGAGAGAGGTGATCGCCGAGAGTATAGTCAACCAAACCGCAATCCAAGGGTCAACCAGGTTCAAGTCAATCAACGTGGGTGCTGGAATTGCTCCAACCCAAGTCATCTTGCGAGGGACTGTCCGCAAAAGAGGAAGATTGTCTGCTACGATTGTGGAGAAGAGGGCCACGTTAGAGCTCGGTGCACAGCGCAAACGCGAAGACCTACTCCGGAGCAGCGACCAGTGGTGTCAGCTATGGAAATGTCCGATTCAGTAATGGAGAAGATCGCCGAGAAGCTGGCATTGAAGATGAAGGGAAACGAGAACCTCGCCCCGAAGTGAGGCCGGAAACGGAGCGAGAGGAACCACCGGCAAGAAAGGGAGGAACATCTGAAGAGATAACACCACCGGATGAAGAGTTTAAGGAAGATGCAATTCTTATCGAAGAAGAGGTCCGAGTCGATGTGCGCCAAGGAGGAGAACAAGATGGCCGCCCATATGTCACCATCGTCATCGAAGGTCAACCCTTCACTGCTTTAGCGGATACAGGAAGCACTCATAGCTTAATCAACTATAGCTACAAGGAAGCACTGGAGAAGATGGGAATTGAGGTTCGTCCAGCAAAGTACGTGGGTGGATCATGTGCCAACAGTTCTCCAATCGTTATTAAGGCTGTAGCAGACGTCGTTTTCCAGCTTGGGTCGAAGTTGTTTTCTGTAACCATGTTACTGGCCGAGGAGTTGTCAGCAGCTGTGATTCTTGGAACCGACGTGTTGAAATCCATGCAAGCGGTGATACACATAGAACAGCAAAAACTGATTTTTCGAGATCATCGAGGTTATGAAGAGGTCAACTTGTTTATGCCTAGTAAGGTAAAACCTGGAACAGGAGTAAACCTAGTGTCAAGCCTTTTCGAGGTCAACGCGATCATGTTGCCGAATGGAGAGTGCCTTGGGCAGGAATTACCGATGAATGAAGGAGAAGAGTTTGAAAGAGCAAGGAAACTATGGGGAGAAAGCCAAGATTACGAGATTTACCCAGTAGACATCGATAATCCAAGGATTTCAGAAGAAGATAAGAAGAAGCTTAAGGAGTTTGTCCACAGGAAGCAGTTGGAGTTTAAGGATTCGAAGGGGCTTCTGACAGGATATGAAGCGGAGATCCACCTGAAACCAGGAGCGGTGCCAGTGAGGTCGCGTCCATTCCGAATTCCGCCGGATGAACAAGTCTATGTACAACGGGAGCTCTTGCGATTGGTTGAACAGGGAAAGCTGAAGAGTTCTGATGGACACTACTCAAGTCCTGCCTTCACTGTGAAGAAACTTGGGAGCAACGACCGGAGGCTCGTGGTATCGTTCGTAGAATTGAACAAAACGTTGCTAGGGGTGACGTCAGCTGTTCCGTACGTTGCGGATATTCTTCTAAGGCTGCGCGCATCCAAGTATCGGACAAGAATAGACATGAAAGATGGGTTCCACCAGGTAAAATTATCAGAGGCCACTTCCCACATCTTAAGTATAATAGCGCCTAACTACGTCTGTTACCGTCCCACATGTCTTCTGCAAGGACTGGCGATTTCGAGCCAAGTATTTTCCCAGGCCCTAAGAAACGTGTTGGCACCAATATTGGCAGAAGGATACGTAGAGGTGTTCATCGACGACATCTTTGTCTTCTCCGACGATACACTGGACGACCACATGCAAAAGGCAGAGAAGGTATTGGATTTACTAAGAAATAGGGAAATGAAAATTAATTGGAAGAAACTGCAGCTTGTTCCGTATAAGTTTCACGTTTTGGGTCACACAATGCAAGATAACATCATCTACCCTGCTGAAAGAAAGGTGAACGCACTGTTGTCGCTGCCATCTCCTACAAGTCCGAAGAAAGTGAGATCGTTTCTTGGATTGGTTAATTTTTACCGAAGATACCTACAAGACCTAAGCAGAGAGTTGGTAGACGTCTACGATTGTCTGAAGGGAGATAAACCTTTTGTTTGGGGACCGAAGCAAGAGACAGCTTTTCGTAAGGTCATCGACATGATCTCAAAGTACCCTGTGCTTACCTTACCAGACTTGAGAGGAAGATTTCGAATTGAGGTGGATTCGTCGAAACTCGGAGTGGGTGCAGTGCTGATAAGCGAAGAAGCAGAGAGTTTAGGGTGCGCTGGAATTGTCGAATTCTTTTCGGCAAGATTCACCGAGACCGAGTCAAACTACTTCGCTTCTGAATTGGAAATCAATGGATTGCTGAAGGCGCTGCAAAACTTCGAAATGTACATTAAGGCAAGCGAGTATCCTGTAAAAGTAGTCACAGACCACGCCGCGATCTACTGGATAATGACAGCACCACACAACAAGAGCAAACTGAACCGATGGCGTCTGAGATTGTCTGAGTTTAACCTTGAAATCATCTTGAGCAAAGGAAAAGATCTGATTGTGCCTGATTACCTAAGTCGTTCGTTTGGTCCTGATGAGCCATCAGAGATTTTACTGGAGAAAGTTGAGGTCAGCAGTGTCCAGATCCTGGAGCTAGAGAAGACTACCGATACGTGGTATCTGGAGCTGAAGGAGAAAATCGTGAAGAAACCGGAAGACTACGCAGCGTTCGCACTGAAGGATGGAATGATCGTCAAGCTTACGAGGGATAAGCCATGGTCTGATCCTACCTACAAGTTTTTGATCCCGAATGACCGGAAGGAGAAGATCGTGTCATTGTACCATGACTCACAGTTCGCCTGTCACCTAGGAATAGCGAAGACAATCCAAGCAATTCAGAAGGGAGGATACTACTTTCCTGGAATGAATTCTTACGTAAGAAAGTATGTCAATGGCTGCGAGACCTGCCAGCGAGCAAAACCGATGAACACAAAGACGATGGGTCACATGAATGTGAGAAGTCACAATGAAGTACCTAACAGCTTACTCTACATTGACTGTCTTGGCCCGTATCCTCAGTCGAATGGATACAAGTATATTTTGAACTGCATGTGCGACGCGACGCGTTACCTAATTGCGAAGCCAATGAGGAAGCATACGGCAGAGGAGATTATCAAGATCCTAATGGCTGAAGTTGTGCTGAAAATGGGAGCGCCAGAATGTATTGTTTCAGATAACGCGTCTGTGTTTAGATCTAAGGTATACGCGGATTTTTGTTCAAAAATTGGAGCGAAGACAGTGTTCATAAGTCCCAATTCACCGTGGCAAAACGCGATAGAGCGGACACACAGAGACATCAAAGCAGCGATCAAGTGTATGTCTAAGGCGCAGAAGGAGTGGTCTACTCACTTGCCCTACATTATCATGGCGCTGAACAACTCAACGCATGAACTGCTAGGACATAGTCCTCACGAGTTGGTGTTTGGACGAAATCTAAGAACACCGTACGATGCGTCATCTGGATTAACACGAGGGGAGATCAAACCGTTTGATCCAGAAGAACACTACAAGGACCTGAAAGGAACGTTACTTCAAACTTGGAAGTCTGCTAAGGAATCTGTTAAGAAAATGAGAGAAATTTATGCATCGCGTTACAACCTAAGGCACAAAGAGATTGATTATAAGGTGAATGATCTGGTGTATAAGAAAACATTTGTCAAAAGTGACGCATCTTTAGGAATTTCAGCAGGATTAGCAAATAAGTTCGAGGGCCCGTTCAGAGTGAAAGAGAGAGTGTCAAAAAGCAACGTTTTACTAGAGACGCTAGATGGTAGGATTGAAGGACGGCATAGTGTTGAGAATCTTAGGCCATTCGTAGCTAGAGTATTAGACTAGCACTAGAACTTCATCAAGTTATCACTAGTGTTTACATGCGTAATTCTATTCTTACTTTTACACTTCCCCTGAGTTATAGCTAAGGAAGATGCACCTGTACCGTACCGGTATTTTTAACATGTACCTATTTTGTAGGCTGGGCCTAAAAAAAAAATAAGATAATAGAACTATGCTAGACGAAAGTGTCACAGTTCAAATATTGGCGGGTTTTAGTATCAAAACATTGTCATTCAAGTTGCGAGTTGTAGAAACAGTTCCAAGTGTGGTAGGACAGTTTTACAGATTTTTCCTGGTTCTTTCGTCCAATCACAGCAAATTCCCGCTTAGAGAATGTTCTCGAAGGTGCTAGTCAATAAAAAGAAGTGACAGTGCGGGCAGCGAGGCTTTTTCACATCAGATCGTCATCCAGTCATCATCCATAGATGTGTTTGTTTTAAGTCAAGTGACTACAGTGTCTATCATCAGAGGCCGCAGCAGCAACGAATCCATCTTCAAATCCCGATTTATCGGTAAGCATCAGTTCACTTTTTTCGACGTAATAAGAATACTGGCTTCAAAGATTGGAGAACATCCAAATTATATTGATAGGGTTGCAATGAGCTAAGAAAAGGGATTGTCCGTAGGGCTTCGGTTTGGAGCGTTCGAGGTAGCTTCGAGTTGGTCCAGGTTGGGGTCCAAGAAGTACCAGTATCCAGACTGAGGGCAGTTCGAGTACCAGCAGCCATGTCCAAGGTTCAGATGGGTCCAGGAGTGATGTCTGAGCTGAAGGTCATCCCAATGTCACACTAGAACATCGGCGGTGTCTCCGCGATGTCGTCAGCTTCGAACTGCAATCAAAATGTCAGATAAGTTTGGGGGGAGTTACAGAACTAACTACATCAATTTTAATAATGAATAAGTAATCTATACTTCGTTTGGTGCCAAGTTTCAATGGAATCGAAGCTACAGTAGAGTTACAACGGACGAGTTTAAGTAATCAATATTTACCTTATCAACAGTGGATTTTTACTTCTTCTCATCCACTTATGTACGTTCTTGAGTTTTTGCTGGTCGAGTTATCAGAAGGAGTTGGCGTCCAAGACCGGTTCACAAATAATATATAGCATCATCCAATATAAGTATGTAGGAATTGTTATAGCTTCTGAAATAAATAAACCCAAATCTCTAGTCAACCCTACATAGTTAATTTATGAATTCTAGATTATGATGTAAGGTGCACCTAGGGTATTCCCATATATTCAACCGTATGTACAAGTGTATATACAAAATATTATTTGAGCGTGATTGGTTCATTACAAGGTATAACTGTCTTAATCTTTTCTTACTGGTGACATTCCTTTGGCGTGGTTAGGTACAACAACGTTTCACAACTTCAATTTCAAAGAGTCTATTGCGACTACCTACTGAGCTGGTATTAAGTGGCCACCCTGAGACGTAGGGGTGAATTTATCTGTGTAGTGAGCACAGAACCCACAACTACTTTTTTTTTTCAACACTTTACACTACAGAAACCACACAACGCTTGCGAAAGGATATATCCGGATAAGATATCCGGAAAGGATAAGAATATGACAAAGTGTATAGTATATGTATTGGGTAACGTCATTACTGCTCAAAAATCAAGCTTCTGAGGTGCCTTTTTATTATCACGCGGGAATAGGGTCTAAGTGCTGTCGATTAGTCTCAACTGTTTAATCTTCGAAAGATTCAAAGATCATCCAATTTCTACCTAGTATTGTTCCAGTATCTTCCGACACCAGTTGTACCTATACCTATATGACCTCTCGGTAGGAACTTTGACTTGCTCAACTGCATCTACTAAGTCGCACATATAGCACCTGATGGATCTGTCATGCTGCTACTATAGAAACGCAGTATTACTGTCAACCAATCCTACCCCCTAACGTCTAATCTTAGGACCTTAAAGGAGTAAGCTTCCTCAGCGGCAGTATTCCCCCATGTGATTGTTGTGCGCGGGGTGGCAATAGCGCGCAGGGTTGTCGCCCCGTGTCTCCCCAATTATATCCCCTGACGGTTCAACTTGCATCGTAAATTCAACCCGGCGATAATTGGATCGTTTGCGTCCATGTATTATGTTGACGAGCCTCTCTGGTTTTTTGTCTGCGCGTCGGTTATAATGACTTGCTTTTTTAGTCCTGGATCGATTGTTTTGCGCGGGTTCTCCTCTTTCCGTCACGTCGTGTCCTAAGGAACTTGCATAGTTTTTAAGAGCAAACAACTGAGAAAATACGTCACCCTGAAATTTTACTCATACTCATAGTCAAAAATCTTACGTGAAAATATCGCCATGCAAAATAAATAAAATTATTATTTCGATCTTATTCCATTTTCTAAGACTGCAGATAACTGCGCGATGCATGCGAAAAAATAAATAAATAGCATTCAATTTTTTCACTTAGCAGTGAATACCGAGCTTCCATACAATTCTGTTAAAAATTGACTGTACCAACAATCGTCAGATATGTGGGCACGTTTGAAGTTCCAGACCGAAAAAACTTGACTGAACAGAATTTGTAGCAAAGTCGAAGGTAAAGAGTGAGGTAATGAGTAGAGGGGTGGGGTGGGGAATGATGTAAGGGCTGCGTAGGCAAACAAGGCAGGGTGGGCGGTAGGTGTTGATGACGTCATTTCCTGAAGCAAGGCACCCTTCTCTTACTGCAACGTCACATTTATCTTTTATTGATTGGCTGCATAAGCAGCGAACGGGTTGTGAGTGAAACACCTCACCTTCCAACTGAGAACGGATTGAAAATAATCTCCAACAACCTGGAAGGCACTTCGAGAAGTGTTCTGCTTCCTAGTAAGCACCGCACAGTCGGTACTTCTACTTATACCACAACGACAAATAAGTTTCTCAATTTGAAAGCCGCAGGAAAGAATAAAAAGGGAGTGTCATTCGGTGGAAATTCCTGAAAAAGCAGCAGTTGATTGGAAAGGAGGTTTGACAAGGGAGTTTCTCAACCCTCCGCAGGGAGGGGGTGAGGGAATATCGGAAATACAGTCACAGGTGCTGCCTACTTCCGCTTACTACTCCTCCGATTCCGATACTGTAACAAACATTTACTTACTTTCCTATTACTTCTGTATTTCATGTTTTTAAAGTCAGAGAAAGAAGCTCGGGTGGAAAGAGGGGTCCCGTTCAGCCCAAGCAATTTATCAACCTTTAATTCAAACTTTCCTTCTCCGTTTTTTTATCCCCAACTTTTGGATTTTCTTATTCTGAAAAATTGATTTTCTAGGTTCAGTCTACTACGTCCCAGCTTTCTACGTTTATTTTCGTCGGTGATATGAGGATTCCAAGAGGTTCAAGGGGGGGAATGGAGTTGTATAACTGGTCAGTGACCACCGAGGGGTTAATCACTCGTTGGGAATCTCGTTCGGAATCATTGGAAATCTTTATGAAATCTCAGGGAATCCTGGAATTTTTTGGAGTGGTTACCCCTTCGGGGTTCATCTTTCTATGAATATTGTTTGGAATCTTTGGAAATCTTTATGGAATCTCAGTGGAATCTCAAGGAATCTCTGGAGTGGTTACCCCCTCGGTGACCACCAGCCTGAACAAGTCAGTGAAAAGTGAGGCTTCCAGAATTCTGCTCTAATAAATTTTCTGTTCTGAACCACTTGCATATACACATACGAGCCGTTTGAATCTTCTTCACGTTTTACTGCTGCATGGTAACTTAAAAAATAAACTGGAATTTTTTAGAGAAAAAAAGAGTCTGTACCGTTTTTGCGCACAACTTGGTACTTTCACATTGTACTAATTTTATTTAAATAATAATTTTGCTCATTATTATTTTATTATTATTCACGAACTAATCGACGGCAGGAATAGCAAGGATACCTTCCCCTCACTTTCATTTTCAGGGATTAAAAATGTTTTATCCAAAAAATAAAATCGGCCGAAAGTTCAGTATGGGGGAACGAGATCGATCGTGGAGCAGGTGCGAGCTTGAGTTTTTAATCCGCCAGGGAATAATTAATTCATTAAAGGAGGCAGCGGGTCCCTAGTCACCCCGATGACTCTCCTACCAAAAAAAAAAAAAACATTTCCATTTGTTTTTAATTTTGTTCTTTCAAAATACATACGCGTAAAATCCTCCACCGCACTGCCTATGGAGATTCCTTATATATGGCTGTGTGCTTGCAGTAAATGAGACGAGAAAAATTCAAATTTCGAAAACTGATTCAGTGCAATCGAAAAGTAGTTTTCGCGAAGTCGAAAGAAATTCCAGATTTTAGAACAGAATCAGTAAGGCTATACGGTAGCTATAACACACATCATTATTAACACCATTATTTTTAGTAACATAATTTTGAGTTCTCTAATGGCGAAATGGTTTCCGACACCAGGCCCTCCTGCAGACATTTTCCTTATTTTTTGGTAGAAAGGAAAAAAGTTTGGAGTAATGGTAGAGAAAGGGGTTCGCACCCAGTTTTAGACTCACAACCCTGGGAAAAGTCAAAGAGAAAAAGAATGGATGGTCAGTTATGGACAAGAACCCCCCCATAGTTTAGAAATTTCCTGAGGTTTATGGCAGTGATAAAATGGAAGACCCTCTTTACGATGAATGAATGCGATAAAACCCCCCAGCCCCCAAGCCAGCCATGAAAACCGGAAATACAGCGAAAAACCATTTTCCCTTGTCCATTTAAGGACAATTCTACTAAGCCCACATCTGATTCCAACAGGATTGCAAAATTTGTCCCTCCTCAAACTGAGATCTATTTTACGATATTTTTATTCTAGGATAGGGACAAATCAACGTCCCTCTGTTTCCCAAGTTCCTAGGTATAAATTTTTGTGCCAAGTATCAGCGTACTTGAAGATTTTCAGTTGACGCCGATCCGGATTTGGGTTCCATATATGCTACCATGCATACGCTAAAAATGCCACTCCGACCCTGAGCAGATATTTCCCTGCTCAAGAAGCCCTAGATTTGCAAGAAATTATGACTTATCGGTATGCTCCCAGCCTGACTTGGACTATATTTTTTAAAAGAAAAAAAGTTCAGTACTTCTGGTTATAGAATTTGTTTGGGGGGGGGGGGGGGGGTGTAGTAGGGAGTCGGGAGTCTCCTTTATGCTAGTATATTATTTTGGAAGATTAATCAAACAATATTCATTCGAAAATATCTGCTTGTACCTATTATACCTTATTTTTCTGTTAGTTCCCTCACGTTGGGAACTTGAGCTAACTCAATGGATTGAAGAATGTAGGTACTAGGTACTCGTACGCACTTGGCGAGTCTTGGAACCTGTATCACGAGCTTCTGAAATTTAATTTTTTAATGGCCGAGACTATCAGAGTAATTAAAATGAATGGGTCATTTAATTAATTTGATGTTGTTTATGGAGAGAGCAGATTTGTATGCATAGATAACTGCCTGGGCACAGACTGTTCATAGTTACTTATCCTTTAGTTTACCGCTGTTGGTTGCTTGAATTCATTCTGCTTTTATACTTTTTGAATAATTGAAATACAGTTCAACTAGAGTCCACATTTTTTTATTATGATAAATTTTATAGAGATTTATTATTTTTCTCTATAATATTGTACAATTTCACGAGAGAATATGTAGTGAATTAAGATAGGATATACTATAATATGATATACATAATATTTTGTCATTTTTTTGCCATCTGTTCTTACTGTTCTCATTTCAGTACGAGTCAAAGAAACTGAAAAGACTGAGAAAATGGTGTAAATTTTGGGAATTTTTCGGCGGGAAAATCCTTGATCCAACCCTGTTTATATGAATTACGAAGCATCATTAAGACAGAAGGATCACTGCAGATGGTGATGAATCCTTTCGTATACCACTAAACATTATCACAGAAGTCCAGATAAAAGGTGAAAAACATAGAAGAAGCAACAAGGAAGTCAAAAGAAGTTATACGAAGTGCTGTTACCGCTTTCAAGTTGGCTCATAGGGCACACAGAGGTAGAAAGACTGAGCTACCGGAACTATTACCCGCCTCTTAGGAGACCAAATTTTCCCGAAATGGATCCCAAAAGGAAATTTCCATAATTTAAGTGCAACCTAGTCACCTGAGAGCTAAAGAGAGGGGGAGGGGGGAGGGCCGCCCGTGCTGCGCTTACCGGGCTTCGTGCACTTACGGGGTGATTGAGCGGAAAAGTGTATTTAAACTGCGTTCTCCACCTCCACGAGCTTTTGGAGCTTCTACGGATTCCAAGCCAAATCCTTTCTGGAACAGAGGCGTCACTTTACAGCCCCTCTGCCATTCCGAGACAAATTACTTTACTCGAATCTAATGGCTCGAAAATTTCCTTTCTCTCTTTTGGAAAACTGCAATAGGAATCTGGAAACCTTTCATGACCTGTTTATGGTGTGAACCTTTTTTCGAGACACCATTGTCTTCTCAGCTCAGAGAAAACCCAGTCAGATTTGGATGAAGGTTATTTGCAGTAAAATCTATTTTATTTTATACTATTATATATTATAGCTGAGGGTTGGGGGGGACAAGCCCAGCAACTAGACCGTTTCAAGAACTATCCATTCTGCTCAGCTAGCAGCTCAACCAAATACCAGCTCCCCAGCCACCGTGTAAACGATAGGGACCTAAAGTTTTAGGTGGGTTCCTAACCACTATACTAAGGCTCCTTCTCAATATTGGCAAGCGTCGAATCACGCAAATCGTAATAATAGGACCTACATTCACTTCAGGCTGAATTTCACCACTTCATTAAAGTATACGGTAGTGTCTCCTATCGACCAGGAAGCACTACGCCAAATATACCTTCAGAAGGTGATTATAGCCGTAAAATATGCGCCCTAATGATAGTGGTCCGACACTGGCCAAAAGTGAAGAGGTGCCTTAAATAACTGGGAACGTAGAAAAGGTTCCTTCTGACTGCTGGGATGAGTAGGAATAATAACAAGGAAGTTGTACGTTTAAAATAGAAACTGAGAAAAAAGGTCTTATATTAGCTCCAAAGGGATTAGTCAGAAAATAATTTAGTTTAGCACACCTCGTGCAAGAATAAATCAACTTCCGAACCCTCCGTGTAGTAAAAATAAACCACAACCTGACAAACAAATCATAATTTCACGCTAAGTAGCCCCTAAATACATCTCCCCTGTTATTAGCAGCTCTCAAAACGATAACTTACGTCATGAAAAGTGCGTAAGACAGGAGTTGAAGTTACTTGATGAAATCTCTGTTAAATTACATACAGGTACATCAACCTTCAAATTTTCGGAGATCACAAAAAAAAATGAGTCAAGTTTATTGAAACATCGAAGGTGGATCTAATTATTGTTAAATTTTAATTGAAACAGAGCTTCTGGAATGTGTGATGGGTAATTACTAATTATCGTATGAGCCTGGCGATGGCGGTATGAGGCAACGGAATGTTGCCAACACTACCTATCTTTCCATCATCATTTACGTTAATATATTCCAATAGTTTTTAACTAAAGACACTGACCTGCTCAGAAACAAGCTTTTGGTGAAAATTAAGAATTGAAACGTATACATCAATTTCTGGTTGTAATTTCCTTTATACGTATGGGGGTCTTTTCGTGCTGAAAAGGGCTAGGGTCAATTTCAGAGTTCCAGCCGTGGGAAACTGAACCTTATTTGTTAAGGCTGAATATCTCGTACGTTGGCTATTTTTTTACGTTCCGACTTAAAACTTTGTGATAAAACTATTGGATATTTAAATATTCTGAAATATAATGTCTTTTTAACGTCATTACTCATGAGTCTATGTTGTGATTTTACGATCGAGTGATTTTTGTCACCAAAAAAACTGTCCAAAATTAACCGATCGTGAAATCACAACATAGCCTCATGACTCATGAGTCATGAGTAATGACAATGACTATCTTAATGACGTTTAAAAGACATATTATATTTCAGAATATTTAAATATCCAATAGTTTTCTCACGAAGTAACTGTTGATATCAATAGTGTCCTTATATTTCTCCCATGAAAGACCGAAACATTTTCATTCATACTGAAAACGACTACAAAGAGTACAATTCTGGTGCTATATCGTTCATTCTGTAGGTAACTAAAACGAAACACGAAATGTCATTGTCATTAGTCATTTAGTAATAGATTCCAATAACGAAAAATTACAACTATCAGTATTATTTATCAGGTGTTTAGGAGTGTTATCGTGGCATTATCACATTACTATTCAGCGTGGGTTGTGGAGTTGCTCAACAACATACTGATACTCTGATGGTATAGGTGCTATAGGTGAGGGTGATGATATGCCAGGCACGAGTGTCCCTCACGCGGTGGGAACACTAACGGGAGAAGACCTACATCTCCTGTCGTACCTAGCTACTTATCTCGCTACTTATTAAGAAATTAAATCATCTGATTGACGCATCAGACACTTAAGGAGAATATAAAAGAAGAACAATCGCTTTCACCCGGCTGCCGCTAGCGAAAGTGTAAGAATACAATATAAAATAAAGTAAAATGTCATTTTCCAGAAACCACTTTTCTGGACAGGGAAACCCGAGGGGGTAACCACTCCAGAGATTCCTTGAGATTCCATACAGATTTCCAAATATTCCAAACGATATTCATAGAAAGATGAACCCAATTCCAAGTTCCCTGTAATTTCATAAAGATTTCCAAAGATTCCCAACGTGGTTAACCCCTCGGGGAAACCCAAAATCTTGATTTCGAAATTTAGCAAGAAAAGAGTACTTTCCCGCCAAACGGCTCCTTCAACAGAAAGGCCCGGGAAGCTGCCAAGAAATAGAATACGGCTTATAAGCAGAAGACAAACGTCTTGACGCCTCTTGAGGACTTCTTGTACATGAAATAAACAAGTCGTTAAACTGAAAGTGGTGTGGATTTGGCTATAAAGTAAATGAATTGGTGTGTGTGTGCATGAGCCGCGCTGGCCTCAAGTTGAAGGAGCCAGCACCAGCCCGCGCTTAAGTGGGATGACTTGAATTTTATGGGAACTTGACAAGTGTTTTGTTTCCCCCGCGTGCAAATTACGAGCGCGCCAACGAGATTTATATACGGTTGTTACCACAATTTCAGAGTGATTGACAAATTTTGGTCAAATGTTGACAGCTTGTTTGCGGTTTTTACAATGATGAAGTCACTACTCAACATAAAGTTATGAACCCGGAAAGGGTATATTGTAGTGCAGAAATGTAAGGGAATACCAACCTACCCTAAACCAATATTGACTTTATCAACACTGAAATGTGTATTAGGTAGATTTCGAAGAAAAATCTACCAATTGTAGTCGTACCAGTAGTCTCACTTTTGAAAAATTTCTTCACAGTTCATCTTTTTATGGCCCCTGGATCCCAAAACCACCGTCAGTTAAAAAGTTTATATATATATATATATATCTATCTATATATATATATCATTTTCACTTCCTTGTGAACACGCTAGGAGCCGTATTTTTGAAAAATAATTGGTTTTGACTATTTAATAAAATATAAGGGTCTAAAATCTCGGTCGAGTTCGTTAATGGGGGAAATCGGACGAAGGGGGGGAAAATGGGGGGACTTTTTCGAAATCTGGTTTTTTGGCCATAACTCCCTTAATATTGCAACTAATGAAACGTGGTTTTCTCTGAGGGTCGTCTAACAGTACTACCTACAACTTTTCTTCGTAACGTTTTTTGATCCCACCCTTAATGGTTGAGTAAGGGTGGAAAAAGAGGGTTTTGCGCACAAAAAAATTCATAACTTGTGTCCTAGGGGTGTTATCGAGTTCTTTCATTTTGTAATGCATTTGCCTCAATATTACCTACAACTTTTGTCTGAAAAAGTTTTTCGTCCGACGCGCCGTTTAGGCAGGGGGTGGGGGGTGGAATTTTCAAAACGTCATAACTCACTTATTTAGTGAGATATTGAGTTTATTCTTTTTGCTATTAGTTTCTATTAATAATATCTACAACTTTTGGCTGAAAATGTTTTTTGTAAAATCACTTTCATTTTCTCGTTATGGGGGGAGGGGGGGGGGGGTGAAATTTCAAAACTCAATTCCTCCGTTGTTATTGTAGAGAATGCATTTGGGTCAACTGAAAATCTTCTTAACCGTCTTTCTCAATGATTTTAGACTGCTTTTAGTGGATGGAAGTAATCTTCGAAATCTACCTACGCCTTTCGGGGCTGCCGAAAGTGATTTTTTTTAAATTGTATTTTTCTCTAAAATTTCGAGATGAGTCTTCTGTTTCCTATTTGGGGTAGCAACGAACAGTATGAAAAGTAATTAGCAGAACGCAGCCTACCACCCCTATATTCCCAGAAGCTCGGCTGGAGGCTGAGGGCCTGAGGTGTAAGGAGGGGGGCATTTATACACGTCTGAAGGGTGCGAGAATCCATTCTCCAATTACTCCTCTAAACTAAAGTTAATATTCTCATTAAAAGTCCGTTTGGCATGCAGCTAATTTCCTGAGGGCCCGGTCCCCTGCCCCTGGGCCCTGGGGGCCTCCGAGTCCCTCAGGGTCTCGGTTAACATCTATATTGCATGACTCCGGTCATCCCCCATCACTCCCCTGCGCCCTCCCTATTGTTATTCTGAGTGGCTAGCGGAAACAGTTAATGTTGTTCCAAGTTATTGTATATATTCCAGTTACTTACAAAAGAAAATCGAGCTTTAAAACAGGGGGTTGAAAACGACTTTGTCGTGGACTCGGTTGGTCCAAAAATCGCTGGTTTCTAGAGGTGTGAACAAAACAATATTGAACCGTAAAAGGCTATTACAATTCAGTTTTTTAAAACTCTATGAAGGTATAACAAAAGAAAAGATAAAAGAGACATGCAGCACTGCAAAGTTGTTACATACGAGTAGGTACGTTGTATCGGTCGTCGTACCAGAGAACTTGTTCTTCAAAGACACTGTGAAGTACGTACAGGTTCCGACTCCAAATCCACCTTAAAAGCATGGAGTGACTGTGTATATAGCGAGCAGCAAAAGTGTCACCTTACGATGAGCGACAAATCGAGGTGTGACAGAGCCTGTGGAATATACAACGTTTATTGGATATGAAAGTTCCCTATTTAATGCGAGATTTATGTAAAGTCTTGGCCGCAGGCGTAGGTATCATTTTTCAGGCCTCGCCACCATTGCTGGACATTTTTTAGTCCTATAGCCTTGCATCTCCCTCTCATTAACTGAAGGGGATTAGAGCCTTAGAGCTAAGGTTACATCCCAGTGAGATACCGTAATAGTTTATGGTACATCTCGAGCGTGAATAGGCACTGGCCAGACAAAGAAGATGGTCCCTCGCCAAAGAGCAATTTAAATTCCCATCATTGGATTGTTTAGATTAATTGTTTTGAAGGCATTCAACGAGAGTCATACCTAACTTGAATTCAAGTCGACTCATCAACAGCGCAAGACAGAAACGACTGGAAGAAGGCAAGCCATCCTGGCCACCCGCGAAACACTCTTCCCATGCAGTGAGATCATTCTAATGGGAAAACAACATTCAATACGAAATGTAATAGCCAGACAATCGCATGTTCGGCCCATGTACGATTTAATGGCCGATTCTGTTGTACGTGAGCCAACACAGGACATGCGCTTTTCTAGATGGCCAGGTATCAACAGCCCAACTCCAAATTGAATTTAAATCTAAAGATTGTTTAACAATATATAAAAAACTTAAAAATATCCTATTTAGGGTCCGATTACACCTTACAATAAATATATGATCCTATTTTTATATGATCCTATTTTTTTAGCATCATAAAAATTTTAGAAAAACTGCAATACACTTGACAATAAAAATAGGATCATGTTTAGCAAAGACGCCAACTTGACATGGTAAAAAAATAGAATTTCGAAGATTTTTAGGGTCCTTTTTTGAACCGTTTTAGGTTAAATAATTTCTGCTATATTCTTTCAATTCATCGTTATAAGAAATTCGTACTCCTCCACATTTTCTATTAAAATACGGGTCATTTCCATTCCACTTACCTCAGCCGCCATTTTCAACCAAACAACAACAAACACACGCAGCATAGAGGAAGGTAGTTGCAGCAGTTATGATACAATTTGTACCGGCCGATACAAATTGTATCATAATTGACTCAATTCACTTTACACCTTACAATTTTTCTTGATCATATTTTTTTATGATCCTATTTGGATTGGAAATTGTAAGGTGTAATCGGGGGCTTATTCTCAACTACGACATGGTTAACAAGAATTTCTCCGGAGTTGCTCGAAAGAAAATAAGCTTCACAAGTACGAGGCTCAAAGATTTCAAGGACGAAGAAGTACGATGAAAAAGGAGGATGAATACTAGGTTGAGATAAGATGATGAAAGGTAACTCAGCAATAGACCAAACAGCAAAACTATCTGCAGATAGGAGGACTGATCGAACTGATCAAAATGACTTAGAACGGCTTGTAATATAATTAATTAACGATTAAGCGTTTTATGGTTAAGAGAACGTAAGGTGTTGAGCCTGACGCCACAACGCGAAGGTCAGGTACAGGCATGGGGGCCAGCTCCAGCCCACCACCAGAGCGCAGGTCATTAGGTAGTCACCAGCCTGCTCAGCATGTCTCTTGGCAAGCGCCTAGTGGAGTCATGTTGGCTCTACCTACGTGGTCATCTCTACCACTCATGTCCTCCTGTACCTGCGACTTGGAACCATCCACAGAGGTTCATAAATAGCAAAATACCGTTGCAAGTAGACAGTGCATGTTGTTAGAAGGTCAATCGCGTAGCACAAGGTGCCAGGTGGGGAAAGGGAGAAAGCAAAACAGAGTTGGAAGAAGTCATAACAGACTCAGCAAACGTGCAGTCTTACTTTATGTGAAATAGGTTTGCATTTAAAGCATATTCGTTGTAAAGGTAGGAACCGCAGCTTCTAGTTTTCTCATCGAATCATCACGGCGAAGGAGGTGTATAAAATTAACATAATATCCACATTTGGCGATGAAAAAATAATAAATGAGATGCAGGTAAGAGGAGCAACATCATTAAAGCATACAAGGCAACAGAGTAAAAACTAAAAACCTCAATTCAAAATTTAATGTGCCCTTCGGCCCCAAAGCATCCCGACTAAAAATTAATTCCAAACTCATTTAATTTTTCATTCATTAAAATTCGACCTGACTGGACGAAAAGTAATTAGTGAAGATCACGAAAGGGCAGAAAGCGGCAAACAGTCTACAAGACTCACAAACTAATGAGCTAAAAACCAAAACTGAAACTAATAATCCGTAATGTAGAAATAATGACAGAGTAAGTCACGGTGGCCATCAGATAGATGAAGTTGTTACCGAGGTTTGGTGCGTAATGCTCTTGAAAAAAAATATCTGCAAAACGATATGTACATAGATACATATCTGATGCATAGGCTATGTATACGTGCTGAAAATATATGACTTGCTTAATGAAGGCTTTCGACGCCATTTTTTTATTAGATTAAAAACGTGATGTGATAAACTTGAGCTGGTATAGGTAGATTAGGAAGTAAGTACCTCTTCTTAGATGAAAACCTAACATTAAATAATTACGCGTCTTTGAAATAGGTTACGATCTCATTCTGGCGTTAAGAACGCAAGTCTTATGCTGCATACATTTTTTCCCACAGTAATATCCCTACTCAGTATACTAGCCCGAGAGGAATAAGTGAAACCGAGGGGCCTATGGGTCGTCACTATACTAGGGTGCAAGGGATAAGGAAATGCCTGAGGCGACGACCCAGCAAGTGGCAGGGTGACCAAAGTGTACCGCAATGTAATAGGAATAACCGGTGGTGACGTCACCAGCCTACACAGGGGTGGAGTTGTTTTGGTCACCCTGCCACTTGCTGGGTCGTCGCCTCAGGTATCTCTTTATCCCTTGCACCGCTGTATAGATAAATTTCCTCAAATGGGTACTCCTATAAATTATTACTTTATGGATAGCTTAAGAATAAATAATATAAAGTATTAAAAATAAAAAGAATCTTTCAAATAAAATAAGGAGGGGGGGACTGAGGTCCTCAGGTAGGGAAGTAACGCCCCATCATCTAACACTCTTTTTAACCAAAAACCAATTCATGAAATGCCTTTTCCCCAGTGTTTAAATAAAATAAAAATAAAATAGTGTGAAATAAGTGTCCGTGTCGTTATAAAAGGGAAATAAAAGGTGAAATAACAACAAAGTCGTGGAGAGTGGAGTATAGGCTGGATGATGCAGGACGCGGTGCAACCCATGTCATAAATCTCAATGACGTGGAGCCATTTAACGGTCAGCGTTGCATCTCGGCTGTTTTGACAGGTTTTACACACTGCCTCCACATACATTACGCTCATTGTCAAGCCTGACCTCTGACCCACAACCCAACCCTGTCTGAGGTCAAGGTCATCGCCAATTTTAGAAAAAAGTGGCACGGCCCACATTAGAAGGGTTCTGCTAGGTGTTCGGTTAGTTCGGTTAGTCAGATTATTGATTTTCGATCGAGGAGGTAGGGATAATCAGATAAAGGTGTGGGTTGCGACTGAAATTTCTGCTTACCTCATAATGGATAGGATACTCGTATAGACACAAGCACCAAAAAAATCGAAAGCAATCACGTACAAAAACTGATTAGAGCTTCACGTGAAGCCCGGGAAAAATGAGCCGTCCCACCGCAGGAGCCAACCCGCAGAGCGCTCCACTTACATTACATTATTTCTGTAATTGAACACATGGGCTCTGGGCGGCTTAAATCAAGCTGGATGCGTTCTGGTGAAAGCTGCTCCAGATATATTTTATTCATCGCGGCCATTTTGGGCCCTGATGAAAATAAAACATTCACTGAGGTGATCGGCTGCGTGTGGGTTGCCATGTCTTGGCTCCCTCCTCATAGGTTAAACTTCTAATCGTTTTCTATGGTAGAAACGATTTTCAACATCACATTACGTGAAATGTTTACTGCACTTATTTTCCTTCTTCTTATTTCTCATTATCGTTTCAATATACAGAGTCACCAGGGGCCTTCCGATTTAGAATTCTGTCGAGAGCTAGACATCCCCCAAAATGCAGCTCTGTGAGGATCTCCACTCACATTTTTAAGAAAAACCAAGGGGTTGACCACTCGTTGGGAATCATCTCAGGGAATCTTGGAATATTTTTGGAGTCGTTACCCTTTCGGGGTTCATCTTTCTATGAATATCGTTGGGAATCTTTGGAAATCTTTATGGAATCTCAGTGGAATCTCAAAGAATCTATGGAGTGGTTACTCCCTCGAGAAAAACAAACACTGACAAATTTGTAACTGACCGGGCACCCTTGCGGACAGCTCCAAAATCCGCTTCTGTTATTCGCTAAGCTACACTGGTTATTGCTTCCTCGTCTTAGTTTTAATAAATGCCATCACACAGAAGTGGAGTGTACGCGGCTAAGTAGTCCCCGAGAGTCACGAAGCAGCCAGCAACGGTTCATTGGCTGGATCAAGGCTGCTAGCATCTGATAACATCATGACTTCCTGCATAGCAGCCTCCAATCATCACTCACCCACTAACTAACTCACTGCACCACGTACTAGAACATTAATTAGCTCGTCCCACGTTTTATGTCGCCCATCATGAGAGATCCACATCTCAAACTAAAAAGAAACGTCGAATCCACCCGTAAATAAGTCTGAACAGGGCCAAATCAAACATACCAGTGAAACATCGACATACGGTCTGACCTGAATACTGGAAATGCACCACGTCACTATGCGGGATGATGAACGCCTGCAGGTCCAGGCGTTCCGAAAGCTCCAGGGGCCCCCGAGGCGTTCGGAGGGCTCGTCCAGCATACCAATGCGCAATGCCTCCATTCCCTAATTCCTGGACTTGGCGAACGTGCCACGAACGTACGGGCGCCTCGAGAGGGTGCTAAATTGACCAGTGGTCGGAGAACTGATGTAATATTTATGGACCAGTATCGGTATATAAGTTCGGCTGTCAGTCATAAGGGGTCCCGCGGGACTGGCCCCTCGCAGCGGAAGGGATTTTAAAATAGCTTTATTTTCTGGGTTTCAATTCCTGACACGGTCTCTTGGGAACCTCGTTCTTTTCAGTTTACTAGGTGCTTTACCTTGTTCTCGTGCGGCTTGTCCTTTTCCCCCTACTCTCAACGTGAGGGGATGACGAAAATAAAAACTCATCTCACAAACAAACTGCGGGAGGGAGCTGGGGGAAGATGCCTCGCTGCGTGCATGTCTTCCGCAAAGAAAAATCAATTGCCTTGTAAGCAAACATCATATTGTGTGTATACTCTCAATGACTCAATACAGTCACGCAATAAGTTTACTACAACAAAAATGACACGCCATTTTAACAATCCTAGTATGGATAAAACCTCAGGTGAAATTGCCAATTTGCCGAGTAGCAATCTGAAAGTTGATTTGGAGTAGCATCGCCAGGCGCCGCATACCTCAATCAAGGCCCTCCTCATGCCCGATTCTTCTCAAAATAGATCTGAATCTTTCATCTCACTTCTATTGAGTATTAAACCTCAGCTCGATTGATTCTTTTATTGAAATCGCAATTGAATGTTACAAAAGGCTTCAAAGAAATGCCTCGGTAAGACGTTGTATTACCTATTTTACATGTTAATTACGAGAGAATGTATAAAAAGAAAGGTAGCCGTGCAAGAACGCGCCGCAATCAAGCCTTCTTCTAATATTGGTCCTCACGAAATTTGCATTTTACAATAAGTTGAGGGTAATAATGCATTTTTAATAACATACTTGGAGATAGGAAGCACTTTGATAAGCTGATTGATATAAAATTAGGTATGAGCGGTGCGGTGTTGACTCCGAGACCTGCGCACCTATACTTCCGACGGTGCTTCCGAACGACTTGGACTATTCAGAAACCAATAAAATTTTAAGAGTTCACTCATTTGGAAGTCCATTCATGTTAATTGCCGTTAGTAGTATTTCAAATCTTCTTTCAGGAAGTCGGACAAACGCACTTAGGGCAGTGCAAACTATTTTTGAAAATCTCTGTTAGACTTATGTACCTGTTTAGCTTCAGAACTGTTCACATATTTCCGCAGCTCGCGGAAAGAACACTCTTACGAGGTTCCTTATTTAACTGTCCGACTATTAGGGACAAATAAGGCCCCCTGCTTTTTTGGTACTTCGCAAAGAACAACCGTATTAGGCTCACAAATAGATGCAAATTGCTTTGGAGTAAAAGCAGGTGCATAGCAACATGGCTAAAGCTGATTTGAAATTGGCAATCCCGCAATCCTGCACTGAAAGCTTCAAGTGCGTTATTGCCTGCATGGTTTGCTGCACTCGCTGACTCGCTGGGCCTCAGCACTTCATCACACTCATGCTAGTCTTCTGCCAACTGTCAATTGAACAACAACAAGACTAGGCGCCTAATTTACAGCTCCAGAACTGCAGCCGCATCAGAGCTTCTTGGCCTGTCACAAGTGTTGCAAACTAGGTCACGGCCAGTCTTCATCAGCAGTTTCCGTATGGAATCATCGGAAGGGGTCTGGTACTCCTCTAGAGGGGGCAACAAATACATGTAGGATTTGCTTATTTATGCGGTTTTATCAACAGGGTGTCAAACTCCAATCAACATCTGCCTTGCATGTCAAAACTGTACCAAGAACGTTAGGGAAGTAACCAGTCGTCTTGTGTGCCATATGGGGAATACATATGTTGAATGGAAACACTGTGTCAGCAAATGAAGATTCCAAGCAAAGGATAAACGGCGTCAAAGACTCAAACAATTTCCCGCCAAAAGTAGATGATCTGTAAAACGCTCGCGTGCTACTTCGCAAGTCGCAACACGTCCCGCTCTATCTCTCTCTCTCAAATGTATAATCCAATCATAGCCTCCTTCTTCGACCCCTGAATTACACTGGATCCAATTTTCCTGCGGTCCCTCTACAAATAGATTACGTGATCTAAGCCCACCCCCGCCTTATTCTGGAAAAGTTTAAGGTGAAGATGGGGACATATAAAGTTGTCTCGAAAATAAAATTGAGGCTTACCGCTTGAACCTTCATGGTAGACGCTATCCGGAATCATAATGAAGACTTACCCATTGCATCTGAAAAAAGAAAACAACCTTTAGTTTTTGCTCATTTTTTCACACTATGGGAAAGAGGAAGTAGCTTGTAGAGGCTAGAATGTTCAGTAAACTAGGCATGAAGATGGGTTGACTCCGGCTTTCGGTCGGCCTGTAATAAGAAGGAACGTGAGGGTCGCCCGATTGGACTACCGGGCGCCTCAGAAGCAGTTCTACCCACTCTGCCCGGGCGCACGTGAACAACGTCCCGGTTATTGATATTTCGGAAAATTATAAGGTACAGACCGGGTAAGAGCAAATCCGATGATTGGCTATTAGGGACCGATCAATTTCGCCGCCTTCTCTATCAGCAGATCATTTCCGTTTTTGTAATACAGACAGGAATTTATAGCCGTTTTGGGTCCCAGGTGCGATGAGACGCCCCGTAATTCCAGTGTTTTAAGTTACAAAAAGGGTCGAAACGGGTGCCAGCGTCGACACATTAGAAGAGGGTTTCCGAAAAATAGTATTTTTGAATATTGCGTCGCACCTGGTTTTTATTTTCAATTAATGTTGCTGGGTATACCTTCATGCGAATTAGCGAACTGAAGTTTTAACTGAGCATGGTGGGACGCACCCTTAGCTTCTAAGTATACCTGATAACTTCTCACGAAATCTGCGTGGACAAAAGACAAGCAGATTGAAAGAAGGACCAAAATAAAATAATAAATAGATAGATCAGTGATGTGTATAACGCTACAGCTGGGAGATTTAGGCAAATATCTCGTGGGCCGAGGACGGCGGTGGGCGGTAATTGCTGAAAATGAGCCATCAAGTTGTTGGAGGCGCCTGAAGGGGTCCATATCTAATGTACCTTGCTCGCGTAATGCTCGCACCAGTGTCAAGCCAGGTGCCTTTGGTCACAGCAAAGGGGGAACAGACCACACAAGGCAGTGTCACCCACGAAGGCACACAAACTTCCAAGTCACAGAAAATATAAAGGAGATTTTGTTCCGGGGAAAGTGAGCTTTTCTTTCCTAATCATTTGTTTCTTACGTTCTCCTTTGGCTTCCGTACCTCGGTAATTTTCTGATTTTTTGTGACCCAAACTGAGGTTCTGCAAGCATCCGAACGCACCCACAACCATTCACTAAAAAGTGAGTAGGGCACCCATAAATATCGAGAGATATTGTACGCAGTGTATTGTATAGTTGTGGCGTGGGACACGACAGGAAATCAGTCTGTCCTTGCGTTCGTTCGGCTGGGTTGGAGCCGATAGAACGGGCCGGCGTTCGTGCACTTTGGGAGCAGCAATGGGAAATTGAAACGTTACGTGCAGGGTCTGTAATACCCCACACACACGCCAGACTTGCACTTATCTCGCAAACCGAAGACAGCCGACTAATTGTAAGCAATATTTTTATGGGCATGACTTAACCATAAAATTATCATTATACGGAGCTGTTAGTACAAAGAGGGTTGAGGGCAATGCGTGATGCATTTGTACTGCGTGCGGCTATTGTCGGCTTCAACCTCAAGTGCATCTACAGTTTAGGTTAAAATAGTATTAACATGGTTGACATTCACAGAAGTTTACACGCCAAGCTCGATAACGCTTTAGTTCTGTACAGAACTAAGCCAGAATCCATGCACACAAGAGACTAATGAGAATGAGTAATGATGCTGACCCAAAATTACACCACTGAGTTACTACACACCTTTAAATAAGCGAAGAATACAAGAATATATCATCAGAAGAAGATCATACTAACGTCCTCCAAAACGAGTGAGAGTGGCACCCAAAAATTGTTCTCGGAAGGGAGTGCTAAGAAGAACCTTAGCGGCACGAAGGAGCAGGTGAAGTTATGCGACAGGTCTTAATTACTCTTCCTCTGATTCGGCAAATTCCAGGCTGGCTGGGGAATTTTTATAGGTCAACACTGCTACCTATTCTGGAGGTACGAATGTGATCGTTATTTCGTCGGTAAAAAGAACATCAAACGAGAAACGAATTAAATCATAAAAGCAAACAATTGTCAATTACATAGTTTCAATGAACCGCAGACAATTTTTATGCCGCTCTTAGTTCCTATACATGGAGGAGACATGAATCTCCTGAATCCTCTGCTGCAACTGGCTATACACCATCATCTCAATTATTTAGTTTACTTATTGTTCGGGTGTTCATTTTGAAAACACTCTCGCTCAAACGAAAGTGAACACAGGACTGTCTACATTATTATACGAAAAACGAAAATGGAATACAACTGGAACTTTTCTATGCATTTACCCTGAGTGGATGGTCAGCTGGATGCCTATTTGGCTTATTCAGTTCATAACAAGTATTAAACACCTTTGTTTTTTTGCAGTATAAAACGTACTTTATACAGCCCAATAGCAAGGACTGGGTGCTAAAATATATCACTTGTTGCAGGTATAGCGGCCGGTAATAGGACAGGTGCTAGATTAATTACTTCCAAGGCAATTACGACATGATAAATATTTTATTTGTGGCCTGCGCAAATGCACACTATACGTATGCAATGCAGACAGATCACGAGTTCCATGTCACTGCAGTACCAATCAGAATAAAAACGTAACCTATCCGTAACTTAAGAGGACGCTATACCTGACGATGCATTTTTTGCCGCCCATAAGATGAACATTGCGAGCGGCGATTCTCTTTCAAGGTTTACCCTTGGTTGGAAAGACACAAAATTTTGCCTGTACCTAGCCCAAACAATGTTCTAGGGAGTGTTCGAAGCAGATTTCCCAATTTCTCACTGGTTTCTTTTATGGCAACTGTTTTGCAAATGCTAGCATCACATACCTCAAGAAAAGTGCTGTATCTCGAAAACCAGTAAAAAAATGGGAAATCTGCTTCGAACACTCCCTAGAACATTGTTATAGGGCTCAGTACAGACAAAACTTTGTGTCTTTCCAACCAAGGGTAAACATTGAAAATGAATCGCCGCTCGCAATGTTAATCTTATGGGCGGCAAAAAATGCACCGTCAGGTATAGCGGAACCTTAATCATGCAGTCAAAGAAACTGAGATGAGGAAATCTAAAGGACTGTACGCAGACCTTCGTGACATGGTAAATACCGTCATTCCACTTTGCAGAGAGAACGCGGAGGTCCTGGGTTTGAATCTAAGGGGTTAACCACTCGTTGGGAATCTCGTTGGGAATCATTGGAAATCTTTATGAAATTTCAGGGAATCTTGAAATTTTTTGGAGTGGTTACCCCTTCGGGATTCATCTTTCTATGAATATCGTTGGGAATCTTTGGAAATCTTTATGGAATCTCAGGGAACCCCTGGAGTGGTTACCCCCTTGGTTTGAATCTTTATGTACCGTGAGATTTTGCTGCATGTGAATCAGCGAGATTTTCGGGATGAAACTGTTCTTATAATTTAAACGATTTTATGTTCTTTTCCAAGTTTATCTTCTGAATGTGTTCTAATATTCCCCCACCCCCCAATCTTCCCCTTTCGAATTTTTTGTAAATTCTATTAGAATTAAGTCTGTAGGCGTGATCGGCGCTATTCACTAACAGAACTATTTTGAAAAGTATAACTTTATTTTTACAGAGGTTCAGTGCGATCATTTTGTAATCCTCCTTGGGTTTTGGGAGTACTCAAAATGGTCACATCACTCACATCTAAAGGAAGCGTAGAGGCACTGAGATATACCCGTGTTGGGCATGGTACGTGAGGCCATCCAGAAGCAGCTTGTCCGACGCGGTCTGGCCCCGAACTTAAGAAGACTGATC
This sequence comes from Mesopsocus fuscifrons, assembly GCA_950004255.1. Taxonomy (NCBI): domain Eukaryota; kingdom Metazoa; phylum Arthropoda; class Insecta; order Psocodea; family Mesopsocidae; genus Mesopsocus; species Mesopsocus fuscifrons. Next base: position 17,618,333 of record OX465373.1, on the reverse strand, counting down.
TCCCGCAGCTTACACATAGGCGCAATCATTCCCTTCGTTAGGGCACGTTCTCATCAGAATGTAGCAAATATTTGATATGGTACCGATTTCAACTTTTTTTCGGACCTTTTGTTTCATTATTAACCGAAAAAAATAGTTTTTCTTTGTCGCAACTGCCGGTGCAGGTTGTGTCACACGGTAGCGCGACTTCCATTCAGACCGCGTCGTCTGCCAACGACCCATGATGCGTTACATGTATGCATTACAGGTATTGTCGCCAAGCAAAATGCTACATCAGTGCGTACGGAAACTTACATCAGTTTCCCATACTCTCTCACTCAGCAGTTCATTTTCGACCCACTACAGCAAGAATCGAAAGTGAGTAATTTTTCTAGAAAACCCTTTCCAATATTTCCAAACAGATTCAAAATATTTTCCATTCACTCAAAAGCAAATTGTGCGCGGCAAATCGATTAGAAATAAAACAAACCATAAAAAAACATCCCCCAGTACTGCTTCGGCTGATTCATTTTTTTTCGATCCCGAGTGAAGAGTTTAAATGGAGCAGACCCGCATTCCACACTTGGTCTATCACTAGCGGCTAATGGCTTGCCTCGTTGCACAACCGCTCGCTACAATCCCAAATAAATGCGCGGAAGAGAGTGGGCGCTGTCAAGGCGCGACCTTTGCCCTCCGCCACGACACTTCACGTATACCCTGCACGTGGCTCTTCGGCCTCCAGACTTTGTCGAAAAATGCGGAAAACCTGGGAATAACAAGGTGGCAAGGTTCACTGTCCTGTTCAAATGCATTATTACTGTAAAAATTCACGAGGTTGATTACTGTCCAGAAACGATGTACCATGCACAATCATCTGATGAATAAGAAAATATTGAGGGGGTAACCACTTCTGAGATTTCCTGAGATTTCGTAAAGTTTTCCTAAGATTTCCTGAGATTCCCAACGATATTCCTGCATGGAGAGATTAACCCCACGGGGTTAACTACTCCAGAAATTTCAAAGATTTCTTGAGATTTTCAACAAGATTCCTAGAGTGCCTACTCCCTCGGGAAATATGGTTCCAAAAAATAGTACCCAGGAAGCAGAATTTTTAACAAACGAATATTGCTCTAAGTACAGAACAGACACTTATAAACACGGAAAAAATGGACGTAGTCATGGAGAACATTAACGGGGCCATTATAAGGTCTTTATAGGTTGTACGTATCGTATTCCAAGTCCAGAATGTGGACGTAATTTGATACGGATACAGGTATTGAGAAGAGTGTAGATACCTGAGACGCACCATTACTGTATCTCTATTTACGCTGGGTGACAGTTGTTGGTTTCTGCGGCTCATGCACGGTTAGAAAGTTGCAGCCATCTAGGGAGAAGGCGAGAAGTAGAAGAATCTTCTCAAGCGGAATCTAAAGTACTACTTTTCGTTCCTCACTTCCAGGCATCGATTACGGGCCGGTCCCCTCGATCGATCATATTGAAATGAGCAATATATGCAGATGAGGGGTAATTTTATAATAGACAACGCGGCAATGGCAAAAGTACCACGAGATCAGGTAGAAACGAGATCCAGCCACGTCTATAACAAGATGGCATCTGGGTCCGGGTTCGAATCCCGGCCTAACGACTGTTTTCCGCTTACCGGGACGGGTTTTTCGCCCATCTTCGTCTGGCTATGGCTCCAGAAAGTAGCACTGTTGTTGCCTTACGAAACATATTTTTAAGTCACATCATAAAATCACTAACTGATAAAAAGCCAAAAGCCGCAAAGGTACTGCCCACCCCGATGACGAATAAAGGTACAGTATACTATCCCGCCCGCATACTTCCCAAAAACCGTCCACCTGCCCTAAATACAACGCTTCAGTCACTCTACGGCACCGGGACCAGCTTGGCCCCTCGATACTGTGAGAAACCGAGAAATCGCCTTAAGTAAGCTAAGTGTAAGACGCAAAAACCTAAAGCGGTACTGATAATAAGGAACCGAAATATGGGCTTAAAACAGCGATCCAGCTATCTTAATTTGGTATAGCACTTAGACCGGGAATGTCCATAGTTATCAATGAACTGTTCAATAAAATATAGGAACCGATCTACAACATATCGCACGCCATTCATGACGTTGTTTTTCGTCTCGAGGGACGTGTCGGTCAGTTTTTTCCTTCTTCAAAACTGATAATGGGTCTCATTTCAATCCACAACGGGCTACCTTCACTCATAATAGATAGCCCAAACTACCTTCTTGGCTCTTTAGACTTAAACATAGACATGCCAGTATCATTAGTATCAATAAAAATAATAAAACTGTCATGACTATGGGGCTTCAGCGACGTTTCTTCCATCTTAAAACTAATATGTTGCCACCTAAAGTCTATAGCCAAGTAAAATTCCATAAGGATAAAAGAGGAAAAACTAAGGAACCAACAAAGCCTGAAATGTTTTAACAGGGGAAACGGGGAACCGAAAGCAATCTCACTAACAATCTGAATCGGGCAAGTAAGAAGCTTATCAGGGCCTCGCCATCAGTGCAACACCCTCTACCCCCTCCTGTCGCCAGGGTTGGTAATCCTCAGTTAATAACAAAGAAAGCTAGAAAACCAGCGAATGTAGGGTTGCACATAAGGGGAGAAAGCGCGACGTACCCCAGGGGCATTCAAGATGTATGAGTGGCGGTGCATACGTGACATACGAATATTCGTTCCAACTTCAAAGTGCATTTTAAAATACATCACGAAAGTTAAATAACTGACGCTTTCTTAGAGGTGGTAAAAACTGCATACAGTCGCTCGAAGATCCAAAAAAGAGTCAGAGAAATGTTCAAGGTATAAAACCTAAAGACATTTCAATCCTATAATTGCTGAATAGGCTGTTTCCTAGTGATCCAAAGTCTCACAGTGAAGATTTAACATATGGGGTAAAATAGTGACCTCGTGGACAACTCCGGTCTCCTACCTGAAAATGTGGCTAAATAGGTCCTTTCAAAGTGGACACCGCTTTCGAGAAGGTCAAAAAGCTTGAAGTATAACTTTATACTGAGGGAAAGTGTACATGTAAGAATCTGCAATCTACTACATATAGCGCCGTAATAAAAGTGAATCTGCACGGATAAAATGCGGGTTTTATGATCTAATTGAGCCATAGCTAGAAACAGAATCGACCTGTATAACAAGCTATAGATGAGTTGCTCCTTCTAATACCTAACCCAACCTGTTGACGGTCGCCGTAAACAAGAGGTCGTCTGGTTCCCAACAAGAAGCCAACTTGCCCGTGCCGTACATACAACTCTCCTTACTTCTATTATTATTTTATTAATTCAGTTGGTACTGTAGATTTTATTTATCTAGCTAAGGCGCAGATGAAAAATAGTTTCTCAACGATCTTTAATCAGCAGTTTAGTTTCAGTGAGTGAGGCATAGATTATTAGAGCTACATTTGTCAGTTACGCCGATAAATCTAGAAGGGAACAAAATTTACGCTTCTTTTCGTTCAGTCCCGAGTTCGGTGATCCACTTCGATATTCTAAAAACGTCGCGAAATTTTTTGTCTACCAGAGTTGTTCTAGAATCTAGACTAGAGCATTCTTCTGGCTTTGATGAAAGTGTAATCTGAGAAGTTTTTCACCAGAGTGCTTGCAGTAAGAAGAAACTGCTGTTTGATTTACAATGGCCTTGTCTGATGGGATTTACCTTGATCTGACCTCTGTCTGGCAAAATAACAGAACCTAGCAAAGTAATTGTTATTCGTGTGGGTGTCTTCGATCCGACTTTGCTTTCTGAGTCCGAAGGGCGTGCTGAGAAGCGGACAATTTAAATAATTGTGGACATGCTCACGGGAGCGTGATATTACTGTAAAGCCGTACATGCTTCGAATTGCTAAATACTTTCCCGCGCACTCTCCTCACTTTTTTACTTCTTTCCCAATTGTTCGAATTGTACCCCACTCCTATAATTTATATGTCATACACCCTATAGTTATCTAATACATTCAACAGGTCCTACATTAATGTTCATCACGGAATGTATACTCAAGCTATTTTTCACTGGAATTGATATGAAGTATTTATGAATGTTTGAAGCAGTTTTTGAATGAAACGTTTGTTTCACGGTCAGCTTTATCACGGCGTAGAGGAGGCTGATTTTTGTAGAATGATCTTCCAAATCAACATTTATCACATATATCAGTTTTCCACCTACTTCCCTCTGTCCAAAATCCCAAATGAAAATCGTAAAGAAAATGATAACAGTATGACGAGTCATGAATATGATAAAGGCATTGAAGGCACCCTCTGGCCTCGCGCCTCCCCTCGGTACAATAACCGTGAGCAAAGCAGTAAAGATCACGGCTTGAAAAAATAAACAAAGGAATAATGGTTGGGATGATGAGGTTTTGGCCGTTGTTTTTTCTTGCCGGTATATTCGCAGGGGAGTAGTGGAGGCGAATCTCGCGTCATATTGTGTTAATGACGCTTTAACCGAGTGAAAAAGCTCCGTTATCGACATAGGGTGGTGAGATGACTTAGCCTGTCTTATTTGTATTCATGGAAGGGGACCCCATCTTACGAATGCTGGTAATGACGCGTCCATCAGGTCCTGACACTCCGTCACCCGGTCACCCCTGCCCCCGCCACCCTTCCTCTTCATTATTGCATTTTTTCATTTTGCTCTCTTTGGTTGATTGTTTAGCTTTGCCGGAAAAGCCCAAAAATTATCAGGGCTGCGAATCACAAGTGATATATTTCTTGCAATGTGCAATTATTTCCCCAAGTGTGGCACTTCGATCTACAGAACAACTTCCGTCTATTTGTCTTAAGTATCTGGCACTTAACGGCAAAGAAATGAGGCGCCAACAGGACCTAGGGAGTCGAACGGTAGCGGACCGTACTTAATGCCTGTTTGAGCCGTCTGCAAACTGCCTCGCTGCTATCGTCTGCAAACTGCCTCGCTGCTATCGGAAAAGCCCGGTTTCTGTGTGCTGTAGCCTGTGTGTTGATAGCATCGTGTGTGTCTACGTACCTGTCAACTGGCAGCCATGTTTTTAAAGCTCTCGAGGGCTTTCAAGGATCACACAGAGGCGGTGGGGGGTGGGACTTATTTTCTGGGAATTCCTACATATCATAGGAAATTCTGTTAACGGGATTAACGGAATATTTTATCCGTTTAACAATTTTTTAATTTTTTAAAATAAAATTAGGGTCGGCTCAATTTACAGTGTCCATAAAATGGGGCTATGATTCTATTCCTGGTTAACTAAACTTTGGCAGGAAAAAGTTGGGGATTGACCACTCTAGGAATCTCGTTGGGAATCTCAGAAAATCTTTATGAAGTCGCATGAAATCTTTGAAATTTCTGGTGTGGTTATCTCCTCGGGGTTAATCTCTCCAGGAATCTTGTTGGGAATCTCAGAAAATCTTTGGAAATAGTTATGGAATCTCAGAAAATCTCTAGAGTGGTTACCCCTCGGAAAAAGTTAACAAAGTCCACCATAAAACAAGCCCCGTTGAACCGTATCACTCGAAAGTAAACTCACGGTAACAACTTTTCTTTCAATTTTCAGAATGACACAAGAGGGTACAAGGGCCAAAAAGAGGACCGAAAAGAGCCAAGAGGTTCGTGTTCGGAGGCAGTAGATCACTTGGAAGACTGACACCGTCCACCCATCACTGCTAGTGATAACTGCACCAAGGTGTGCCGGCCCGCCCTCCTTTTACTCCCCAACCAGCCAGTCTCAGTCTGATGGCTCTGGAACATGTCATCCCTTCTACTTTCTCATCCCTCTTTCCCCCCCGACGACGCCTATTGTTTTCGTTCCCCGCACAAAATTAATCACGTAGGTGGCAAAGTCCAACCCTCCACTTAGTTTCCTATTTTTTAAGTTCCCCTATTTTTTGCAGGTGCTTTTTTACACCAAAGTGATCGGGGGTGTATATTTTCTTTGTTTATCACTAGTGATGATCTATATGTGAAGGCGTTAGTACACTAAACATGGATTGGCATACTATGGACGGTTCTTAGTAAAAGGTCGTCTGGAAAAGAAGGTTACGAAGAGAATATACTTTTAAAGATTCCTTTTCTATGGGAGCCGCATGGCCATTTGTCACCCCCGCAGATTTGGCACCCTCTCCTATGACTTGTGTTGTGCTGAAGCTGAGTGCTCCATGAGCAATGCGATCGACACAAGATCTAATTAAACCAATGCATGTTTCTTGTTCCCACCCCTTAACCCCCCCCCCCCCCCTTTCCTCCAAAAACGAAATCAAATCCCGTAGAGACAGACAGCTCCCCTCGCCATTACAATGGCATTACGAGCCCCTGGCATCCGACGCATTGAATTCCAATGGGCTGGAAAATTTCATTCGAGATACACCGCACTGCTTGGGGGGTGGGGGGCACTCCCTTACGATATTTGCATAATCAAAGTTCGGTCAGGCCAAACGAATTTCTAAATATTCAACGCCTGCTATGGAGTTTGGGGAGATAGGAGCTAAAGTCAGCCATTAAATCGCCCCTCAGTCTGTTTGGCACCCGCCTGGCTCGGCGCACCCTTTCTCATTCTGCAGCTTTCAAATCTCTTGGGGAAACGTCTCATCTAAAAATACTGCTTAGTAGTGTCAGCCGTTTCAAAAATGTCATACCTTCTCATAATTTTAAATTATTATAGTGAATTTTGTGCCCACAGAAAGGGTTGGGCTCACCTCGTCCCTCATAAAAGAAACAACGACAGACAAGAAGTTATCTTTCAGAGGTCGCATCTAATTGCAAATGCCCTTTTGCAAAAATAAAAATAAATAAGCTATACTACAGCTGCTATAGCATTCGGTGAAAGTACGTATCTACTATTTAGATGTTACATCTATTTACCAAACATTTTGACCTTAAGAATTTTTATCAATGAGGGCAGAGATGACAGATACAATGTCAACATCATTTGATTGCGGCGCACTGTCTTAAGTTAATAAGAAACGAGGCAATAGGCGTACCATGACCTTAAATTCCCGTGGTTATACCTATAGCTTGAATAATATGTAGTCAAATAAAGCTAGCTAAAGGCAATCATAACCTCTAAGATTTATAGACCCTGAGTAAAGGCATGGTAGCCTATTCAAGGCCCAACAAAATATAGGTGCAGGTATGGGTGGAATAGGCATCTGCCCCCCATCACGCACAGGTGGAGCGAATGTATTTTAGGTGTCGAGTTTCAAACAAGCAGGTGCTTTTACACAGGACACTCCACAACACGGGCCCTCGCAAACTCCCGGACACATAAAATTCACTAGAACGTTACAGAGAAAAAGAATAGAAATTAGTTGAAAGCCTTACGATGATGCTATCGGTAATGTGACGCGTCGATCAGGGAGCAAAGCCCGCTCGAAGGCAAACGAAAATCAAGACAGCTGGTTGCTGATCCCAAACTGGCTTTTTTACAGCCGGAAAGTGAAAGCCACGGATTAAAATCACGTAATAGTCTGGTGAAAACGACAGCGATTGAAAATCCAAAGCTGTTTCCACCAGAAAATGGTACGACATGAACTTCCCTCGACACCCTCAATGGCTGATAAATTCTCCTGCTTTCACACCCCTCACCGAGTCTCTTGCCTGATTTCCTTCCGCTCCCGTTTCAAAAGAAACCGATTAAGCTAAAAATTAGAAAGGAAGAAACACGATAAACGAAGAAAATGAATTTAGATAAAAGCTTTATGCATGGTAAAAGGGGTGAGAATAAATGCGAACTTGAGTCATAATAATTAGATAAGGAAGTTAACATAACAGAAAGGGACGCAGGAGAGATATGGCAGAACACAGGGGGAGGAGGGGTGGCAAGGGTTGAATACTCCTTTCTCCTGACATCTCCTTAACTTTTTATAGCTTGCGGCTGATGAATGAGGTTCATTGATCGTGTGGGCCCCAAAAAGAGATGCGTTCCAACCAAGATCAGTCATTGCCTTGTTAATTACGCTCCAAGCTGCTGCTATAACGAAAAGGATTGTAAAGTAAAGTACTCTATTCGTATTTTCAGCGATGAAGTCCCCCACCTGAAACTTTTATTTTTTAAGTGTTACAAGACCAAGGTTCCTAAGTCTTAAGCTCAAGGTGTGCCTAATAAGGAGGATTGACGCCATAGATGAGCATCAACAGCCGCGACTCATGCTACCTACAGAAACTATAGAAACCAAGGTCGATCTCGTCACTAAGCAGTGAAGTGCCATACTGAAGCAAAAATTGTGGTTGCACTACTAGAAAATTGGAATAATAACCTTCCTTGAAGAGATTATAATACCAAAACTGCTTATGAAGCTGAAATGAAAGTTAAAACAGAAGATGAAGAAGGTAATGGTGAACATTTTGAGGCGCTAATATTGGGGAGGAGGAAGCTTCATCCGGGCAAGAAATTCTGACAATGGGGTTGATGGGGTTGGGGGGTTCCAGCTCAGCCCAACTTCTAACATAACACGTTCTTGGTGAATAAAAGATCTTAAAAGCCATCTTCCGAAAGAACCTCCTCGATAGACTTAAAATTCATATTTAGCTTACGTGACGTAGACCTCACCACTTTCCATTATAATGTAACTAAGGCTAAGTATTAACCCCTTCACCTTCTATTTTCATTAACTTTGATGTCTGCAAATTGAAATTAAATTCTTAAACAATTTTCAAGTTGGAAACTTTAAGAACTGCAAAGAGAAGTACTTTACTTGCTATAACTTAGTGGGTTCTTTCCATTTCCTAAGCGGTAAATAGTACAGTTAACATAAGCGGGAACTTCGAAGATGTCGATATTTTTGACGAATAATTAAAACTGCAAGAAAAAAATCGATAAAAAAACTTGTGATTTTTGTGTGAGGAAATAAATTGTGTCTAGAATGTCGAGCATCAGCTGCATTCCCAACGCACAGTCATACCCATAAACTTGAGATATCGACCTTGCTGATTTACATAGCAGCTCAGCTAGTTCCGGCATGCGATGCCCCAATGCAGCGGCGACAACAGCCAATGTCAGGTCAACAAAACGAGCCAAAACATGGTGCTGACAGATAACAGATAACTGATAACACAGACCTCGTAGTGAGATACCTTAATGGAGAGATTTTGAGATAAAGCTAGTTTCTTTTCATCCCAAAGTGAATCCACACATTGACCAAAAGCACTCCATTCCAGCCTAACTATTGTAACCAAGAGAACGAGCACAGACAAAGCCAGAAAAAAATTCAACTCCCTTTCATTTCCAGTTTGATGTAAATAATTTTCATTTATTTTCATTAAGAGATAAAAAAACAAAAGAATATGAGAGCGGACTTAAAATGTGATAAGGGAAAGTGAAGGAAACGGGGAAGAATGGCAGACAGCAGGGGGAGTCAAGGGAAGTACGGGACTCCCCTGATGCCGAGTAAATTGGACAAACTTTAATGAACGCAAATGAGGGTGGAGACGTTATGAAAAATAAAATACTTTTGGGGCGCGAAAATCAAGAAGGTAATGCAGTAAGTGTGAACTGACTGTACCATCGCCTTTCCCGCAGAGCCCTATCGTTTCACTTCCCTTCAATGGAACTTTTCACAATATTTCCTCAAAAGAAAGAAAGTCTTGCAGCCAGAAACAACCGAAGGCGTCTGTAACGTCGACAAAAACAATCACTTATTTAGTTGCTAGCCAGTCTGTTTGGCAAAGAAGTAGCAACCAAAAAGAGGCGTTATTTGGGGGACAACGAAACACAAATGGTGATCGTCAGGGAGGAGATGAAAGAAGGGGGAATGGGGAGAGGACACCTAGATTCCTTTCATGCTCCAAAAGCATTGTCTGATTGTCTAAGAAACAAGGAAGGAGATAGTGAGAGAGATTATACGCTAAGATTTATTTGTGAGGGCAAGGAAGTGTTCAGGGGGAAGGCACTCAGTTTCCAAACTTTGCAATAAAGCCAACGCCAAAACCCTCAATGCTAAACCTATGCGATAAGCTTGGGCGCTTTCTGTGTGCCTGGACGTACCTGAGGGTGACTTGGCTCCAATCATTTCACTCTTTTTTCCCCTTTTGAGCAAAAAATAAATAAACAAACGTATACGGGAGGCCTTTGTGAGGAACCAGCATGTTTGAACAGCACATAGGTAAAATCAACCATTCTGAACACTAGGGGCAACCGTATAGAAAAATCCCTATTCGGTTCGTTCTATTGTCAGGCACAGCCCTACAGAGCCTGAGCCCCGCAGCCTTTTCAAAAGAAACTATTCAGGAGAGAAACGAAGAGCAACTAACAAGCCAGGGGTCGAGCCCGGGGCCCGCCGAGCATACCTGAGACTGTGTCGAACCGAACCCCCATTCCTTGCTAATGGCTCGAGGTACGAGAGGAATTAGAGAAACATAGATTCTTCTCACACACCTGCCTTAAGTTCTCACTGCACTTTCGAACCTAAAAACAGAAATTATTTCAAGACCGTTCTCACAACTGATTAATTAAAACAGCCCAACTGAACCAATAAGAAATGGGGAGCTGAAAGCTTGCATGCAGGCGTAGCTGACCCACCCTGACCCACATTGCACTGCCTCTTGTAGTAATAATAACATACGGCAACCCATATCTCTAAATAATAAAAAAAGACAATTGCAGCACTTGCTTTTAAACGGTGGATTTGGCACCGTGGGATTTGGTTAGGACGGACAATAGCAGATGATGCACAGGGGGTGCTCGTATGGACGCAGGGGGTCCGCGGGGCTGCATGGCGGTATTGAGCCCCTAGGCTGCTGAGGTGGCTTCAAGTGCTCTTCACACGAGGGCCCTTTGCAAGTCCTGGGGTTCAGATTCTGTTTCAGAACATTCGCTTGTTGCTGCCCCGACAGCAGACGGCCGGAGCCCCCGGAGTGTTTGTAATAAAGAGTAATTCTGCTCAAGAGCTATGCGGGCACCAAGCTAACCGCCTCGGAAAAAGGGTGACTTGATTTCTATTGAACACCGGGGGGTGTGATTCTTCCCTTCACGTGTAATCAATTGCTTGCATTATTTTTCCCTGAGAAGGTGTTTATGGGGAAAATTAAGTGAATGTTGGATGAGGGCGGAGATAAACCTCTCGTATAGCCTTTTCGTTCTTTTGCATTGATTTTAGAGCTCAGATCTGTCTCAGAATGAACACGTGTCGCTGAGTACGGTGACAAAACAAACCTGAACATACCTAAAGGTACAAGCTCCCTTCTAGCTAATTATGTTAAAAACCTGAAGGTACAAAGAAGCAACTAACTTGGCCTAATTTGCCGCCAAAGAGATACACAGGCAAATAAATATGGGAAAAACACGCGAACCTAAATTCGATGTCGATGAATTTGGCGTTGAAACAGCAAACAGCCAACAGCAGGAGGATCTGCCCAGCGATTCCGCCCAAGTTTATTTCAACTACCGTATCGTTTTTCCCAGAAGATGTGTTAACGTTTTTTGAGTCTGGCCGCCCCAAGAGTCAACGCATGGCCCATGTGCGCCCTCTGTGTGTTCCTACTCCGTAAAAATAACCACAGACCTCTGCGGGGCACGATTTAATCCCAGCGCGTCCCATCAAGCCTCCGGTTGCCTTGGGATTCATCTTTGCCACTTAACCAACATTTGGTTCGAATTGGAATTTTGTCAGCCCACCGCTGTTTCTAATGAAAAGACCAAGGGGTTCCACTGGTTCATATTTTAATTGGATTGGACGTCAAGAAGATGCAACCAAATTCCAACACTGCTTCCGGACCATAACCAGACTGCACAAAAAATCTGTCAAAATGAGCAACCTCAGCAACCTGAGCAACCACAAGAAACAAATCGCGTTTTTTATTTAATGCTCTAGTATCTAGTACACTAAATAACAATGACTGGGACGGGCACTAATTAAGGATGCTTTTTCGAACAGTACGCCGTTAGCTGGGTAAAGGTCATAAAAAACGCTGGAAGTAGAAAAGGAAGCACAAACACAGTAAACAAGAAACGCTCGGAGATTACAAAATTTTCAGCCATGGACACCTCTCAATTGAACAGGGACTACGGCTCAAAAACGACAATCCCCAAAGACTTTCAGGAAACTTAAAGCCAGGCTAAAACCAAGAAGTTTTCCAGCTGGCTGGTTTGGTTACCCAAAGCGGCGGTTTTCCTCGGCAAGGAAAATGTGCTGTCGCTACGGCAGCGTCTGCTGATGCTATGGAAGCGTCTGAAGAGCTGTCATGAGTGAAAACATCTCAAATTCCAACAAACTTGAAGGATTTCCTCCCCCAAAACAGCCCCTCTCCAGTCAGCCCGCAATTCCAAGCTCTCGATCTCCTTAACTGGAAAAAGCCTTGCATCCGGAAAGACTTTGATTACACTGCTGTTGTTGTTATGTTTTTAAGACTCTTCTTCCCGTTTCTGTAGGGAATGGAATTTCCAAATCCACATTCTTCAATTTCTATTATATTCCCGTTTTCCCCGAGAGAGGGCATGTCGAGTGGCCACAGTTCTTCACTAATAGGAAATTTCTTCAAAAAGAACCTGTACTGCGTCTTCAGTGCACTACTAAATTCCATAAAAAAAAAAAATGCAAAAAAAAAATTAAAATTAAAAAATTGCTAAAATCATATTTACTTGAAAATGTTTTTTATAGTTTAGAGGAATTTCTAAATTTGTAATTTAACTGGACAACCAGGCGTTTTATACTCTAGTTCCACCTATTTTTGGTGGGGCAAGGTCAACAAAACGTAAAAAAAAAAAATCAAAACAGGTTGAACGGAGTACGTTAGGATAGAGCCGAGGGGTTAACCACTCCAGAGATTCCTTGAGACTCCACTGAGATTCCATTAAGATTTCCAAATATTCCCAACGATATTCATAGAAAGATGAACCCCGGAGGGGTAACCACTCAAAAAATTCCAATATTCCCTGAGATTTCATAAAGATTACCAATGATTCACAACGAGAGTCCCAACGAGTGGTTAACCCCTCGGATAGAGCACACTACGATTTTAGAAACCACTTTTTCATAGTATTAGGTTCGAAGGTTTTCTCGCTAGATTGGTAGCAAGAAAATAAAAATATCGAATAGAACCAGGTATAGAATGAGAACCAATAACTCTGAGATGGCGAGGTAGGAAAGATGAAATAATAATGGGATATTTACACACAATGGCGACGCTTGGAAATAGGCGAGTTTTTAGGGCAACGCAAACTGAAAGTTAAAAAAATGTGACGTTTGCCACTGTTCAATCTATTCCTTGATTTTGATTGTGATTTTGCCACAGCTAAAGTATGAAGATTTTGACTTGATTTTTAACAGGATCCCGTTGCTACTGTTCTTGAATTTTCTTTTTCGATAAGCCAATCTTTTGGACTATGGTCTAAAACAGTAAGTAATACAAGCATAATTGGCATCGAAGAGCACAAATGAACGTTGTTAAAAAAACTACAGTTAGTGACGATAACGATTAGTGTCTTGCAGGGGTCAGTGAAGTTGACCTGAAGATCCTTCATTTTCGCACAATGAGCTGTCGACATTAGTCTGACATTCATGACTACGAGTTGCGACATCTTGCGTCAAATTTACAAAGGGGGCTTGAATCAGTTTCAGGGATCAAAGCGTTTAAAGATATGCAAATTAGTAAAACCATCGCCATTTTTAGGGAAAGGTAACATGGAGGACTTATGAAGAAGTGAGACCTAGCTGGAAAATTAGGGAAATTTCGTTTGCAACTATATTTTATGCAAAACCAACTGAAACTACCCATATAGAACCGAAAATGTCTGAAACAGTACCTCTGCAATACTAATAATAATGACTAAACATAATATAGCCGTGTAAGGGTGCGTCCCACCATGCCCAGTTAAAATTTAACTGGAGATTTACCATGTTAAATTTAACATGGTAAACATAGGACAAAATCTCCAGTTAAAATTAAACTGGACATTTACCTTTTTTTTAACTTTTTTAACTTTTAAGTTAAATTTAACATGGTAAACATAGGACAAAATCTCCAGTTTAATTTTAACTGGGCATGGTGGGACGCACCCTAAGTGTGCCACAGTGCCGAATAATGATACAAAAAATGAAAACATAGCAACCACCCAAACTGAAGTATATTATTAAATTATTTAAATCGAACAATCTAAAAATTCACCAAGCCCTTGCGGAACTAAACACATCCCGCAGGCGGCTTTGTTGCCGTCAGGCGTGAGTACATTTCCAATAGCAATTGGCACAGCAAACTCCACAATTAGAATATTTCACGGAGCTGTGGTATTGCTAATTGTGGGTGTAAGGGCGGCTAAGAAGTGTTAGAATCTTTGCTGCCGCTGACAGCTCCGGTGAATGAGTTATGATGCGGCCAATCCCGCGTGTGGGAGCCGTGCCATTCTGAGAAATCATTTAATGGACTACTACGTACCTTATAATTGAAATGTTAACAGGTGGCGCGAAAACACCTGACCCGTGTAGCCCACTTCACGGTTCGCCGAATCCCAAGGACTTTACGGCCCGTTCTTTTACCATTACTGCAGAAATTATTGAATATTTTTGTCACCTTCAGGGGTATTCTTGCAATGCGAACTGAGATAAAAGTCCTATACATTCTGAACTTGAACCCACGGGATGACCTTATCAAATGGCCTCCGTTTGTTCGTAGGTATGTCAGTGAGTTGTATAGAGGGAGTGAAGCAGCAGCAGAGAGGCAGAAAGCTGTTGCTGACGGGTCCTTATCAGACTCGGACTCTGCCCAGGGACACAAGAGGTCACTCTTCACTAGATTACATTGTGACCGTGAAGTTGTACTTCCTCCAAAGCCTGGTTGAAATACTAAATAGTCAGCAAATCGCTAATCGGATTCAAATCTTTAGATGGGTTCCTCTGTATCAGATTTTGAATTCCAATATAAGTCAGCAAAAATTTCCAGAAGCGGAGAGCACAAAGTTACACCGTAACAGCGAACTGTAACCTGGTCTCTCCTGCCCCAAATTTTGAGTCTCATTAGAAGTCAGCAAAGGACTAATCAGAGTTAAATCTGTAGCTACCAGCATAAGTTAGGAGTTCGCAGAGAGCACAAGTCATCGCTTCCCCCATTAATCAACACCCGGATAGAAAAAATGCAAATGTTCGTTCCATTTCAAGAGGTTTTTTTTCTCGGTAAAACAAAAGAAATGTTAATTTTCAACCGAAAAAAAAGTTATAGACTTCTGGTTAACAATGAAACGGCTCAAGAACATGGACAGTTACAAATGGGGCTGAGTCAATTTGTGTAAAGTAAATTAAGGTACAATGATCTCTAGCGGAATGGTATCCGCCGACCGCCGAGTCCTCACGATTATTCCACTTGTTAATGAGACTTAGTTAGGTCTTCACTCTTCCAGTAATTAGTTACGTCAAGGTTAAGAAAACTCACCTAGGTGTATACGGTGAGAAGTGACTACGATAAATCGTCGAAATTAGAACATTTCGTATATGCTTTTAAACGGTTCATATGCCCTTAATTTTGGTATATAAATCCCTAGAAAATAGAATATTTTATACGCTTTATAACACTTTAAGATTTTTATAAACCCAGAGCCTCGTCAACCCGTGGAATCTCAACCATCAGACAATGGAACTGATATTTTCCAAAACTGAACGAGTCAACCTGGAAATTTTGAACCGCACTGCCCTCCTCGACATAACAGCTCCAAGTTGAATTTTCTCGAACCGTGGTGGGACGCAGCCTAATTCAACGAACTTAAGTTCTAGGACTATAGGACTAACCTGGATCATTGGCGTCTACACTCTGTTGGGAGCCGGGGGGTTGGGACAGGGGGCCGGGAGTGCCCCCCGACCCTGGCGATCTCACATCGTCATTGCCGGGACCATAGGATAGCGAGGAAGAGGGCGGCCTCTGCAAAACAAAAAGCAACACAATTAATAGAGACATAACATGGCCATTATTAGAATCAAGGGGGTGCAAAATAACGGGATCTAGCGCCCCTAACCCGCCCAAAAACCGAGGTAAAAATAAAAGCGAAACGATGTGGCTTAGAGTGGTTTTTCGTACCGTCATCACGTCCCACCCCGTATATTTATATTCAGTTTGGAACATTTGACAGGGCCACATGGGACATAAGCTGACACGGCATCTCACTTTGCGGGGGCTCGAGGGGATTCCCAATGCAGACACTCCATACTCTTTCATTTCTCTTTGGGAAAACTCATCTGTCTAAGATAACTTCTTCATTTAAGTTATACAGCTACAAGCGAACTAATTAATTACACATTTCAAATGGGTGAAGTGATTCTAAGCGAAATAACTTCAGAGGGTTGCAAGAAGTACTGATGCATAATTCTGACACCAACGACAAATTAATACGCCTTTATAGAGGTGGCCTATATACCCAGTTCATTAAAGCCAGCCTCCAAAAACAGTCTACGACGTTTTGGCAACAGAAGTAATGAACGTCTCCGTATCAAAGGAGTCATTTGGAATATACTGCCAGAACTAACAACAATACAAAGCATATAGAGACTCACACAAGGTCATAAATTGAACGAAAGTGCGGAGGCCAGACTGATGCATCATGGAGGCATGCTGGGTGGTCCCCGCCTCTTGGAGAATTAGTGCAGATTGGGCCAATGGTCCAACATCGGCCTCCCAGCCGCACTCTCACAGCCTCAAGTCCATAAACATACTTCCCACTGATAGAAACTGTATGGTGCCCTCTTCTGTACCTCACAAAGTACTGGCTGGATAACGCGAAAGAGGTAAACCATGGTCCCTCTCCCTGGGGAAAACTGAAAATCGGTTCCCCAGTTTCAAAAGTTTTTTCGTTTTTTTTCTTTTCAAATTTTGGCCCAGTAATTAGCCAGCTGATGGATTCTGCAGGCAATCTTTTTCACCCCCATGCAGTACGGACAATAGTAAGGTCTTCGGATCAAACCGTACGCCTTACCGCAGAAGAACACTAAGAATCTTCTCACAAACTTATAAAGAAGCTATAAGTACTCAAAAGAAGGACGATGCGTGTTGCAGGTCCACCTACAATCCTTTCATCTCATCGTCTGGAGTGGTTACCCCCTCGGACAAGGCTAAGGTCTTCGGATTAAACCGTACGCCTTACCGAAGAAGAACACTAAGAATCTTCTCACAAACTTCTTTATAAAGAAGGCAAGTACTCAAAAGAAGGACGATGCGTGTTGCAGGTCCACCTACAATCCTTTCATCTCATCGTCTCGGTAATTGTTAATTATCAACCTATAAATGCCAATAATAAATAGTTACTGACCCATAAATATAGAAAGATGAACACGCAAAGGTTAACTGAGACTTAGGTGCAGGTAACGAGAAGATAAGTATCTACGATGGAGTTACCACAACAGTGCAGTTAGGAATTTCGATAATTTCACAACCGCCATTTTTGTGGGCCGATACTATACCTGAACGTAAGCATAACTGTAAAATGTGTCGTTACATCATATGACATACTGGCCCTAGAGAGGTAACGCCATAAAATTTATCACAGAACTTATCGTTACAGCCTCTTAACGAAGTAATAGACGATTTCTTTGGTACAGCCGACCCCACTCTGTGACTTTCTCAATGGGCCACTAAAAACGTCAAGGGAACCCATTAAAATCTGGATTTGATTTCAATTATGCTATCTGTGATAGATGCTTGTTGCTCGCAACATTATTAAAATGCAATAAACAAAGTTGCTGATGATAATGTGACAGATGGGGCCATCACTGTTAAAATAAATCAGCAAACTGTCAAGCACAACAACAAATTATTACTTTTTAAAAGTTTACAAGAAATCGTGACCCCGTCTCTGCTGCTACTGTCTGTAAAGGAGTTATCACAATGGAACAAAATAGAAAATGCTCCAAAATTTAAAATGAAAATTCGGACGATAAATGTTGAAAATACTGGGAACGGTAGTGGTAAAAACTGGAAGGAGAAGGGCCTGTATACTAGTGCATCTACAAGAAGAGGCTGATGTATGTGCAAGGATACGGATTCAGCTTTAAACTACAGGTAAATTTGCAAAAATCGCAGTAGAATCCAATAAATACGGAACCATAAAGTGGACAACAACCAAAAGAAACGTTGCGGTAGGTTAGGTTCAACAAATTTGGTGGTTATAAGTCAGACGACTGCACCAAGATGTATTGTAGGCAGTAGGCAGTAGTGGGTCAGGGCCCCTGTCTCCGCAAGATTTATGACGAATCGTCTGCTTGTAAATTATCATGGGGGGCGGGGCAATGTCCTTTCCAGACTTCCAGCTGACTCGGAAGCAAGAACAGGTGTCTGGCCTATTCCACCGCAAAAATTCATTTAATGAGAAACCCGCTTTTTTTCGTCTCTGAAAACTATTATTAGTAAATGAGTAATGTGATAACGGAAAGGCGTACACCAGACGGCTAGAACAGTGACCCGAATACTGAAAAATATTCAACTTTATTAGGTTATAGAAGTTGAACAGGGTCTCATGATGACGCCAAATCACGTCGACCAATCGATACCCTTGTCCTTCAAGTATTTTAAATGATCACCGTATCATGACTACGACAACTTCTTGACGTGTTGCACCCATTTCCTGGAAGTAATTGATTCACCGAAAACTGTTTGAAGTTCTCAAAAAAGAAGTGAAGCGAATCAACCGTCAAACAAATCAAAAGTGTTTGCTCAGTGAAAGATAGTGTCAACGAGAAGTAACAAGTAAATTATAAGAATAGGCACATGGGCATTGATCCAGTTCCAGGATTTGGACTCCAGAGGCCATTGAAAAGCCAGCACGCGGACCCCCTGTTGGGGGGCATGGCCGTGGGTCCACCCAACAATCGGGCATTATCCAGAACCAGAGACAGTCTCACAATGTTGGCTCACCTGAGCCACGAACCTACAGACACCAGACGTGCTCCACTAGCTTGCTATTGTGTCTTGCTCCTGCGCGAGTATAGTTGTGTTCGTACTCCGCGGGTTACCCCGAAGAAAGCGATCGTTTAAATGAGTTCCCTCAAATAGCCTCTAGTACTACACGGTCTGGGTTGTCCTGCAAAGTACGGGGGCTGTTTTATGGTCCGTAAAGTGTTTTCTGCCTGGCATTAAGCCGAGTTCTCGCCAGCTTCTATAACACTGTCTGCCAGCATTCGAACCAAGAGCCCCCAGTGGACAGCTGAGGGTAGTGAGGCACAATTTTGGAGCACACAGTAACTGATAGGATCCGTGCTTTCAAGGGGTTGGAAGGTACACTTCTGCTAGTCCTATCACCAAGAAAGCAAAAAAAAAATTCTCATCTAGCATTCTGACAAAAATTCCGGAAAAATGTGGCTTCCCTCCATGGTATGGTATAAGAGAAATTGTAAACGAAAACAAGCTGAGAGATCACTAAAGATATCAAACGTCGGAACATAAAAGAAATGATCTCCTATAGCCTTTCCATTTCCTTTACATTGGCATTAGAGGATTTATTCTTCGTTTGGAGATCCGTAGCGCCATAGCAGGGGGTCCTTAAGCCCCCTCAAAGGATACACTAGGTCACGCTTTATGGGCTTACCCAGGAATAACTCCGTATTCTTCGCTTTAAGAGATCATGCTAAATAAGTTCACTGCAGATGAAATGCTTATTGCTGGGCAAGCTAATTATGCTCTCTTGCTTTGGTACGGCAATACGGTGGTATCCGTTGAAATTTTTACTTTCACCCCGAGAACGTAACGTCTTTTTTGGGTGAAAAATGAACCTTTTTGTGGACCCCAGGCCACCCGGGCAACATACCCTTAAATTATGGACGCGGAAAATGCCTGCGCGTAATTTGGTGGCCGTTGGTGGGCTGATGAGGGAAAGAGATGGCCGTTGTTTGTTCGGTTGTCATGGCAACAGACCCTCACTCCCCTACAGCGGTTTCCCCCCTCCCACGCACCTCATCCAAGTCTCAGTCCACGGTCACTAAATTACAGAGAAGTAGAAAAAAAATGGTCGAAAGGATCCGAAAAAGGGACGAGAGAAATACAGCTAATTTCTCTGTGGTGTCAGTAAAGGAAATATCCAAAAGAAGGCCTAGCACAGCTGCCCCTGCAAGGAGCGTTGGACCTTTGTGAAAAGACAGTTTTTTTTACCATGAACCATATGGATAAACCAATGACTGCCGTCGAACGAGTACCTACACTGTTTTGCATTTTTTCCAGAAGTTGAATACTTCTTGAAGACTTGAATATCTAAACTGTATGTCCAGTATTATAATAAGAAAAGTAAATACGAACGAGGAGCAAAAAATGATTTTATTTATTTTCCTCTTTGTTCGCTTCTCGCTAAATTCGGTCCTGATATTAGCCACCCCCACGGCGAGGGAGTAATGACTTTCACCCCTATGCCCTGCCACGGCCAGCTGACTCGGGCCCATTTTTTGTTGTATTTTCTCTTTTCCCCTAACCCTTGGATGACTGGCAATATTCATATAACATGGGCGTTCATGTCATTCAACTATTATACGCAGCCGCTTCTTTACAATCCAAACAGACCAGGGCCGGAGCAAGTTCACTAATAATCAGTTCTCAATGCCACACAAAAAATGCTAAAAAATTAAAACAGAAGAACAAAACGTATAGAATATAAAGTGCTGATGATTTGAGCATTCCTCTGGGGGATGAAAAAGACAACACCAAAAACTAGACCACCAAGCGAATCCATTAGGACACAGCATAGGGCAGGTATAAGGGCCGTCCTTTACAAAGCCCTATCAAGGGTTGCGTGCGCGGTCCTCCTTGCGAACATAATGCGCGCCTCAATTTCGATTAGCCTGGGCAGGCCGGGTCTTTAGGTTAATAGCTCAGCTGTCGAGTTGTGGTCTACCCAGGCCGAGGCCGAGGTCACTTGTGGCCGAAGATTACACTAAGTGACTAGGCGAAACGCGTGTTCAGCATATACTCGCAGCGCCTTTCTATTTCGTGTTTTATGCGACACGATAATGAGAAGATTATGACAAACAGGATCTATCACACATGACATTAATTTGCACTCCATGGTGACAGAGTTGCTAAATATGCATACGGAAACTTGTCCACTACAAGTTTTCACCGCTTGTCTGGACAAATTATTACCAATTATTGAGGAAAAAAAACCAGGCTGTACGTTGCAATTTCTCAAAGAGCTCCAGGGGACTCCCAACCCCGGACACCTATAGGTCACTCTATTCCGAGGGTTAACCACTCCAGGAATCTCGTTAGGAATCATTGGAAATCTTTATGGAATCTCAGGGAATCTTGGAATTTTTTGGAGTGGTTACTCCCTCGCTCTATTCTTAATAGGCCACCTTAAACTCTAAGGAAAAGTATCAACAATGAACAACTGCAATATTACTCTCAGCTATTCCTCGCTTCGATCAATGTCACGTCAAAGATGATTTAAATATTACGGATGTGGAGCCGTGTAGAAAACGCGTGTTTCTTAAAACACAGCAGCGTGCAGCAGCAACAAATGTACTGCCTTCAGAGCCATCGTCGAAACTCTTCATTCTTCAAAGCTACCAAAAATTTGTGTTTATATTTCCTCTGTTTGTGAGAGTGAATAGAAAAGGTAACTGAAGCTTGGTGGAACTCCTAAAGGTAAGTTTGTGAGAAAGTAAAAAGAATAAAATCAAACACTGAAAAAATACGTATTCGTTAACTGGATTTTGTAACGGTAAGACTAGTGGTAGCTGTGTACAAGGGAACACAGGCGTTATTAGCATGCTTTCGTAATCTAGGGGCAGGTGCCGCCCCCTTAACTGACTACACGGTCCCTCACGCGGTTAAGCGGTAAATATAGGTACAACGAGTGGGCGGTGACCTTAACGTCAATAAGCAAGTTCCATCCATAAGTTTCCATAGCTTTTTCACGCTTGCCTTAATTAATTCCCGACTTATCTCGGGCTTAATGTATGCAGTTGCAGCTTGTAGTTGACTCAAACTCGACGACCGCCAACATGTTGGGTGTTGATTACAGTAGAGTACAGCTAACTAACTGTACGACCAGTCACATTGCTCAAACCTTTACTGAGAGCCAAGGAGGTAACCACTCCAGAGATTCCTTGAGATTCCACTAAGATTCCATAAAGATTTCCAAAGATTCCTAACGATATTCATAGAAAGATGAACCCCGGAGGGGTAACCACTCCAAAAAAAAGTCCAAGAATCCCTGAGATTTCATAAAGATTTCCAATGATTCCCGAGGAGTGGTTAACCCCTTGGTAGATACTACAACAATGGTTGCATATTTTTCTCTTTTCCGAAATCTGCAAGATTAAACTAGGTGCATTTTCCGGCTTCTGGCTAAATAGCAACTCATACAAACTCTAACGCCAGCTGCTTCACTTCAGCACTGTACAGACTGGAGAGTTGCAAGGAGAAGATAGAAAGCGACCCAATCAAAAAGCTAATCCCGACAGGACAAGTGCATCTCAAGATTAACAAATTGACAGGGTACAATCCCCTATGATCTCCATTTAAATAAAGTGCAAAACATTGGACATGTGTCTTGTGAGGATGCAATTAAAGCCTTGTTGACCGATCAAAGACGTTCCGATCCATCACGGGAGGCGGATGTAGAGCGTTTTTAATGGTGCTACCAGTTTCTTTTTATTGCTTGTTATTGATCCTTTAGAACCAGAAGACTTGTCCACGACGTTAAACGTTTGATAAATCCATCAATTGTTGACCCTCTTACTCGAGTTTATTGCCCTCTTTTGATTAAAATGTTGAGAATAAATTGGATTGTTATAAATATTTCCTTGGATGAAGAGCATTGCCTCTATAGAAATTACGAAGATTTCTAACAAACTGACTCTTTTTTCCCTCGAAACCAAACTTCTGCGAATCGAACTAAATTTCCTACCTAAGTAGTTGTAGCCTCCCACCGAGGGGGTAACCACTCCAGAGATTCCTTGAGATTCCCTGAGATTCCATAAAGATTTCCAAAGATTCCTAACGATACTCATAGAAAGATGAACCTGGAAGGGGTAACCACTCCAAAAAAATTCCAACATTCCCTAAGATTTCATAAAGATTTCCAATGATTCCCAACGAGTGGTTAACCCCTCGCCTCCCGCACCGAATTCTTCAATGTGTATCTCCTTTCTTACAGAACCGTATTGTTTTTACCACTCCTGAGCGCACAGAAAGAATTGAATGCGGCGGAAGTCGGAGGTGACCCCTCGACAGCTCCGTTTGTGAGTCTGGCCGGATTATGCGGTGCTCGGGCTTCCGGTTACAGACCGACAGCTGGCTAAGCCGACTTTTCGAGGGTTTTCGAGGGTGGCCCCATTGCGAGGGGTGTTTCGCACGCCGGAGTTGCTCCCAAGGCACAAATTGTTAAATTACCGGTGATTAAGTGTTGTTGGTTCCTGATACTATTTCCACCTGTTCAAGACACAAGACGAACTATATTAATTTGACAAGTAGGATACTGGTCAAGGAAAACTCATTCATATACCGAACGTGACTCTGAACAATAACAGAGCAACAGGAGTAAAAATTCAGTTGTCCGCACTCTCACCCTCCTTTAGACAAGCTCGATAAAAAGGAATTGACTTATTTGATTGAACAACGCAACGAAGTGATGACTATTGATCAAGGGAACCAGAGATCCGCCCAAATTTAACACTAGCCCCTGAGCCAACTCACTTTCTGTCGTTTCATTAGGTGAAACGAGAGTACGTGCGTGATGAGGTCAGTAATGACTTCGGGAAGCTGATCGAGGCCACGCCCTTTCTGACCGCCGACCGAGCCAGCAAATTAAAAGGTGACTGGAGAGGAGGCAATGACTATCCACTGCTATAGTTTTCCTTTCTTTCAGGAGTTTGGGGAGAATGACAAGAAGAAGTCAGCACAAAAAGCAGATCAAAAGATTGGGATGAACAGAAAACATCCTACCTGGTGACATAAACCTGGTGATCCTCTGGCCTATGGACGTGGCTCCTCATAGTCTGGAATTGTGGAAGAAATAGCGAAAGAGTCCAAGGCACGTGCATGGTACGGGTTGGATTTCAGGTTGCGTGCAGGCATTCGGCATGGGGCATGCCTATTGCCTATTCTCCAACTATTTGCCCCAGAGCTCCGTTCGAAGCCATGGGAACGCCACTGGTGTCTAAGTTTATGCGACGCGCAACACCAGGAAACTACCCCAAATTGGTTGTAGGGTTGCTTCCTCCAGAGGATTCCTCTGAAATCCCTCTGGTCTCATATTACGGGAATTTAAGACTAAGCCTTCAACACCCTCCTGAGTTCAGAGTGTGGCATTTTTATTTTTGGTCGGTGACTCACGTTGTGTTGGGTGTCTATGTTACTGTGGTTTGTGGACTTGTTCGGTTGGCACTCTCGGCACTGGGAGCCTGGGCGTCGTGGGGCGGCCGATAGTGCCCCGTCACGGGTCGCACCGCGTCGCAGCCATCCAGACCGGTCAGGTATTTGCTCTGAGGAACCATCCAGCTTATGACACCACGTTCCGATCTGTTTACACGCCGGTAATCCACTCTTGAGCGTCGGCTGGCCGCGGCCAAGCACCATTGTCCCAGCTCCGAGAAGGATCCCGGTGTAATTTACTGTCTGAATGCCCTCTTGTGCATCTGAGCCTGCTTCCTGTCCAAATTACTGACCCACGACAAAAAGAAGAGTCCTTTCTCTACCCATTCCTCTCGACCACCATTTTCGACGCCTTTTGTAGCCCTACAATTATTTCTAGACGTATAACAGCAACCATTTGATGAGTAATATATTTATTTTGGCGTTGGAACTATAACTAAAAGAGGGTTCTTGGAAGCTGAGCAGGGCACAAAGGGAGTAATTTCGGGGGGAATTAACGCCGTGGTATTCTTCAGCCTGAGTACCTGGCCTGATCATGGCGATGGTAGAGCAGAGGTGATGCACTCAAAAACAAACCGTTTAACCAGCACTCGGGTTTTAAAACAAACGAACAGAAAAGAGCACGAAAGAGGATCCTCAACAAATACTTGAAATACTTCTGTACAAATAGAGAGCAAGGGAATTTTCAGCAATTTTCCCCTTGTAATCAACAGATGAAAACAGCAAATAAGAGACCAGTTCATCAACTCGAAAGTCATCGAGTTATGATAATTTTCCCCTTACAAATCGTCGCAATAAGGTTCACAAAAATAAAATAATAAAAGAAATCGAATATGCAGGGCCTGAAAATTTTCAAATCAGTCACACCTGACTTGAAAAGTTGTACCCTCTTTTTTGCGTCACGCTCTGTCCCTAATTTTTTCCCCTTCAGTGGCTTCCCCCCATCATTTTAAAAAGGTTCAGCCTGATGGAAAGGTTTCGATGGAATGAGACCAAGAAAAGGATATATGATAGGCACTGGTATTGACAAGAAGCAGCGGGTGAGGTGGGCGTCGGAGATTCAGTAGATTTATGATGATACTATCCACCTAATCAGGCCTTGTCTTGTACCTTCTTAACCGCACAATTTACAACAGTAAGCTCAGTCGGTGAACAATTAACCAAATTTGCATCAACTCCAGCAGTCAAAATATAAGCTACCTTCCCATACCTACCAAAAATCAGTAAAGATCTGCTGCCCGTGTAAACTGACCCTGCGATCATGACTTAAGTGCCAGTTTAACCGAAGGTTAACCAAGGCGAAACAGAACACTAACCTCCAGTTAAATTATAAGGAGGGTCCCTAGTCAATTATTTCATTCCATAAAAGAATTGGGTCAGAAGTTTTTTATCAAACCATTTTGATGAGAGGAAAATAATTACAGATCACGGTGCAAAAAGGAAGGCTAAAAATGCGATGAGTCATCGGGCAGTAAATGATATGGTAACTAGACAGCCGATAGCTCCGACCTTTTTATTACTTTTACAACCACTGGAAGCATTCTACTTTTTTCCAGCATTTGAAAAATTTGAAAAAAAAATTTGAAAAATTTCAGCCAAAATTGATAAAACAAGTGCACAAATAGAAGATATTCCTACCTTGATCAGCAATCCCGATGGACACTGTTCCACAAACAAAAAAAGACAGACGGTTAATTCTTAATTAATGTAATCTATCGGTACCTATATGTGTCAGCATGAGTGTGCGGCGAAAGGGGTAGGGAAAACAATAATATACAGGTTTTAGGGGTGGAATGTTAAAGGAGGACCTCAAACTGAGAGTAGAGCACTGAAAATATTTATATCCGCATATTTGAGATAATGCCTTCTTTACATCAACTTTAATTTTTACATGTTAAGGTCGACTACACGCACTTGGTTCGTAATGCTACGTACTTCAAGCCCTACTCCGAAGTTACAGGACGAGTGAAAAGTGTTTATAGGGGGATGTAAACCTGAGACTCTTTGTCATGAGGTAGTGTTGTATTTTTGCATGAAATGGAGTAATAAGCCCACAGGAGCGATTTTAAACAGTCCCCATGTTTTTTTGACAGATCACGAAAACACAACACTAACCTCACGCGGAATATTTTTTTGTAACGTTTCGGACTACAAAATGTATGATTTTATCGTCACATTTAGTAGAAAAGCTTGATAAATGTTTGTACTATTTACCGTAGCCATGTTATATTTTGACAATTTTTATTTCACTTACGGAAGTGGGTAATTTCAACAACATTTCTCTACTTTTTCTCCTGTAAAAGCTAAACATAGTGTCCTACTTTCACTCGTTCGTTTCGCGTTCACTGTGTTTAGCTTTTAGAGTAGACACAACCAATACGATATTGCAATTACCAGTCTCCGGCAGTACTAATATGTAAACATTAGTTTTGTCGAATATTTACTTTCGCACAGTGGTTTTGGTGGAGTTCGTCGAGAATGTATATACAGCCTTAAGGTCCAGGCCGCTGGGATAATAAATAACTTCCTCCCCTTTTCTGAGCTCCCAACTACGCCCATGCAAGAAAAACGTGTGTGCGTTTAGGGAGAGGGCCCAGACGCAAAAAGGTCATCCGTAAGGTTCCCTCACCTCCCTGCAGTTTCTAAGAATGCTTCTACCTGATAAGATCGTAAAATATCCAGGCCCCAAAAGGTATCGTCTTCCCTGATGTAAAAACTTATTTTTGCAACGCCCACTCGAATGTCAAAATTCAGGTTCAGGCCCCAAGTAGTTAACATATTTTTTATGGCTCTTCTAAGAATCAGGGTACAAAACTCATCAAGATAAACCACAAAACGTTTAGGAGTAAAATGTAGCAATCCCTACTATTATTATTCACAATTCTAATAGAGATATATTACGATGGGCGCCCAAAACCTAAATTGGCACGTCATATTGCAGTTCATAAAAATGAGACTTCTAATCAGTGTTTGCACTTGACTACAGTCTGCTACCTCTTCTTGATGATTTCTTTTCGAGAGAAATATCCGAGGGGGTAACCACTCGTTGGGAATCTCGTTGGGAATCATTGGGAATCTTTATGAAATTTCAAGGAATCGTGGAATTTTTTGGAGTGGTTACGCGTTCATCTTTCTACAAATATCGTTGGGAATCTTTGGAAATCTTTATGGAATCTCAAGGAATCTCTGGAGTGGTTAC
Source organism: Mesopsocus fuscifrons (assembly GCA_950004255.1). NCBI lineage: Eukaryota > Metazoa > Arthropoda > Insecta > Psocodea > Mesopsocidae > Mesopsocus > Mesopsocus fuscifrons. The sequence continues at coordinate 17,590,871 of OX465373.1, read as the reverse complement.
CCCCTCGGAAATATGGCAGATTCTTTTTTCTGTAATATATAATATCGTCGCCATTTGTCCGCAGTCATCTGGATAGCGCCTATGGAGAGGGAACGTTCCAGCGAAGCAGAAGACTCGAGTTTTGTTTTTACTGCGGTACATCAACAAATAAGCTACGAAATTGTGTAACGATGCCGCACCCTCGCACTGCGCGCAACCGCGCTATTAAATTACGTTAAACACTTTTTAATTGCCCTTCTTAGAAATTTGTTTAAAGTTTGGGTAAATAAGCTCAAGTTGGGAGGGGACTATTTTATGTCATAAACTTATGAAGAAAAAAAACCCCAACAGGTAAAATGAAGGATAGATGTGCCCGCATAAAAGCAAGTGTTGTTTTGCCAGGATTATATGGGTTGTTCATTGTTTAAATTAACAAATACCGGTCCTTCAAAATACCTTCACAAGAACCGAGGGGGTATCAACTCCAGAGATTGCCTGAGATTGCATAAAGATTTCCGAAGATTTCCTGAGATTCTCAGCGAGATTTGTGGAAAAATGCACCCGGAAGGGTTAGCCACTCCAGAAATTTCCAAGGTTCCACTGAGATTTCCAATGATTTCCTGAGATTGCCAACGAGATTCTAATGAGATTCCTGGAGTGATTAACCCATCGACAAGAACCGTATAAAATGTGTAAACATCCTTATTGCCCACAAATGGAAAAGAAGTCCATTAATGGTCAAGAAAATTTCATGGAAACTGCATACGTCATAACACCAGTAACATTACAGATTTGACGACAATTTCAGAAAGCAGCAGAATACAAAGATATTATAGGTAATCTATTGTTTAGGTTGATACCTCTCAATACGAACGAAAATAAGCCCGAAAATATTTTGAATCCTTACATCGACTGATTTCCGGAGGTATTTGGGGTATTGGAGGGTACAAGCAAGACAATTGAATAACTGGAGAAAAAGTAATTTTCTCGATAAAATCTCAAAGGCAAGTAAAAAAGAAGGTGGGGGGGGGGGGGGCTTTAGGAAGGAAGATTGATACAAATCCATCCGGGAACATCAATAATTGAGTTAAAATGTTCCGACACCCCGTAGGTCCCCTGGGCCGCCTACATCTAGCAGGGGCGGGCCTTCCAAACATTCGATCCGAGCCTTCTTAACCAGATTAGACGAGTTAAGTGCGTTAGTGTGGCCACGATAATCCCCTGCACTCCTCTAAAATCTCAAATCCCCATGGTGTTCAGAGTCTATACTCCCGGTCTCATCTAAAAATCAACTTTTATAGCGGAAGTAGGTAATACGTGAAACCTCATCATAACTAAAAGAATAATAATTCTGACGTAGGTAGAGAAAAAAGATCAAAATTCTAGAAGAGAAAAATCTAGAAAAGAAAAATAATTAAAATTAACGAATTTTCTTTGCAGGGTCCATGGGGGAGACTCCACTGCATTACAATGTCGATTAAAAAACGTTCGAGATTTTTATTAGAATTGGCATTGAATGATGTCAGGTTTATGAGTCAGGTTAAGCACGTCATCGTGTTTTGTTAATGAGGTGCTTTTACAAGGCAAGGCGTCATAAAGGCGCCCCTTATCACCTGAAGGATTAGCTAGATCACCACTATCAGCTACTACGTTCATCGCTTGGGAACGATACCGAGTTCAACTAAGTTCACACACCTAAAATATATGAGAGTTAATTTGGGAAGCTTTCAAAACTGAACTCTCAATACAAGAGCTTATTTTTTTAGAACTAGGAGAAAAGATTTTCAGGTTTTAAGATTTGAAGAATTTCAATTCCCACATTATCTTTTTTCATTGGTATAGGGTGGATTTCACGAGTCTAACTTAAAGATGAGAAAAATTGTTTAAATATCCAAAGCATACTTTAGGTTATGGGAAGAGACAAACCGGCAAAACCGCCCCCTAAACCTAGCGATAAGCTAAATAAAACATTATCAAGGAAAAAATAAAAAACTTGGAAAATGGATGAAAGGTTTGATTCAGCTTGATGAGACAGAAGAATGACCAAGATCAAAGACTAATTGCTCAATCAGAAATTAAATCTGACGTGTCATAATTAAAATTACCAAATTCCATCTGTCACCAAAATTAATGAAAAAGAAAAAAATTGTAATAAAACTTCATTTGGAGGGGCACCCTACGCGCATGATCTAGTTTAATGTCACCTAACACTTGGAGTGTCCCCTCTTTGAGAGGGCGATAATCAAGACAGGCGCCGTGCATATAGTAACATTAGGATTAGGCCATTGCCCGACTAATATCACCTTAGGCGACGGATGCCTGACGCCTCCCCTTCCTAGTCACTCTGGTAAAAAGAACTCCGCATACTTGTAATGTGATTGTTTGAAGCAAAAATATCGATGAAATAGACCCCTTTCTTTTGGATCAAACTGCCAGTAGAAACTGAAAATAATACAATAAACGGAGGGGAATCACTGGAAATCTTTATGAAATCTCAGGAATCTTGGAATTTTTTTGAGAGGTTACCCCTTCGGGGTTCATCTTTCTATGAATATCGTTGGGAAATCTTTATGGAATCTCAAGGAATCTCTGGAGTGGCAAACATATGAAGTTATCGATAAATTTCCATTTGGTCTGGACATATACGCAATCGTCAGTGGATATTTCCGACTGAGGAATATACGAGACTGTGACTGTGAAAGCACACCGCCACCCCATCAAGTACGAGCTTTTCCCCCGTCCACTTGGCAAAAATCAATTGGAGTAACTCGATGGACGCGCCACGCCATCAACTAATTTGTAAAACGTCTCAGAAAGGAACCGATTACGCTGAGTAGTTGAGTAAAGTGATTACCCCAAGTGCCAGGGGGCCGGGGGGGGGGGGGGGAGGGGGTAGAAATTGCTTCATATCATCCGCTGCTGCTCTCTCCCGAAACCAAAAACACTCAACTCTCTTCCATGACATCACTTTCTTTCTCCAGAGGGATGGATACTCTCCCTCAGACTGAGAACTCTCTAGCCAAACTGTGAAACATTTGTCCAAACGTTCGTCAAGTCTTAGTGTTCCCCCCTAAAGAGCCCGGAAACGGTATTATCCTTTAACGAAAACTCAATTTTATGCGAGGGGTTAACCACTCGTTGGGAATCATTGGAAATCTTTATGAAATCTCAGGGAATCTTGGAATTTTTTTTGGAGTGGTTACCCCTTCGGGGTTCATTTTTCTATGAACATCGTTGGGAATCTTTGGAAATCTTTATGGAATCTCAAGGAATCTCTGGATTTTATGGATAGCTGTCCATACCGTGGAATAAGACCACATAATTTATAGCCATCCTATATGCTGAAATGAACAACAGGGTGCGAAAACAGAAACACATATTCTCACACACAGGAGAAATTTCGTTGCAACTGCACGGCAAGCTACATAAATAATTCGCAGTGGCTCGCCGCAAGTTGCATTGTATACGAAGGCACAGACTACAAATCATAAACACAATGTGGATATACCTTTAGTCCTTAACCACTAAACGTCAGAAAGTCAAGGAGTTCCCCGTAGGCACTACCGAGTATACATAACAATTTAAGTGTCTTTCCGAGATTGCATCGGGCAAAAGACTAGGACCAAAGTCGCAACTGACTTTCTCATACTGTTCATCTATACCTAGAAATAAGGGTAAAAGCATAGTTGAAGTATTAACTATTTTTAATCTAACCATTCTCATACTTTCGCAGAAATTCTGACCCAGCCACAATGGTTCTAAGATCGAAATTTTATTCACTGCTGGCCGCACTTCGGAGTTACCCCAAATTCTTAGAAACCGCATGAGTATAGAATTGCATTAAAAATCGGTGACAAAATGCACAGGAGTGTCATCCACAACAACTCACGTTCTCAGCAGAATACAACAGATAATATCTCCAGAAGCGACATGCGGCTGAGACAATTTTTTTGGCCTTACTACTACGTCTACACAGTGAGAAAGCAAAAATCAACATGGGAAGAAGACCGTGTCGCGAGCCTCTCCAGTAAGGCAGGTAAGATCGTTAACATCTGAGGTGTAGCTTTACAGCTGGGCCATAAAAATGTCGTATAATGAAAAGAACAACCTATAAAGGAAACAATTTCATGGGTTGTTTCGGAACTAATCCGCCCAAAGTAATCCTACCAAAAACTGTTGCCCACTATGCTCCAGTCACCATTACTTTCCCCTCTCGTTTCGGTATGTAATTTAAACAGTCTCGTTCTTACAATAATTTAGTTCCAAACCTGAGAATGCCAATGACCATAACCCATCGTCACAATATTTTGAAGGTATTTCGAGGTTGTCTCATGGGGGTTTGGATTAGATCACGATTTTGTGGTCGCTTACAGTAGATAAACAATCACATACGACGCTATGCCATACCATACCAAAAATTACCAACGCAACAGCAATCGGATGTTTCTATGTCTCAATTCGTGACCACTGACCGAGGGGTTAACCACTCGTTGGGAATATCGTTGGGAATCTTTATGAAATCTCTAGGAATCTTGGAATTTTTTTGGAGTGGTTACTCCTTCGGAGTTCATCTTTCTATGAATTTCGTTTGGAATCTTTGGAAATCTTTATGGAATCTCAGTGGAATCTCTGGAGTGATTACCCCCTCGCCGCTGACCTATGCTGTTTCACATGGAATTACCTATGGGTAAACTAAGGAATAAAATGGAAAGAGGACCCCCAAAAATAGGAGGAAAAAGGGAAGCGTCCTCGTCTCAAAATTTACGAAGACGCTCAACCATTTTTCAGGCTACAAATTGTAAAATAACATGTTTGTTGAATTCAGCGGAAAATGCTGATGCTGCTGTAGATAGGAAGAGAGGGAGGCATGAGGAAGGAACCTCTGTAGTTTACATGACGTCGCCCTCCTCATAAATATTCAGGAACCCGACCAAGCGAGTTTTAATCCAAGATATGAATTCTAGGTAAGGCTCCATGTCAAAAGCTGTATCAAATTTTGTATGGATGTGATGTCCAGCTAGAAAACCCGCTCCCCCTTGTTTCCCTCCATTTGCCAATGTCCCTTTGTATAATTGTAAACTAGTGATTCCAACACTCTAAGTTGATGCTTTGCGCGTCAATTAACAATCGGTCGAAAGGGGATTTTCAGGATTCGAGAGTTCGTTGGTGAACCTATCCATCACGAGTTTGACAGCTATTGATGATTCTATCGAGGTTTTCATTCGTCTAATGCAACCATGGTTCCAGAAGTTGGCTTAGTGGTCTACAGTAAACATATAAAAGCCGCATGACTCATATCCCCTTAGACTGCTTACGTTCTCAGAGTCAGAGCCATCGCTGGCGCAGACAAAATGTTAGAAATGTTGGAAAACTTTTTTCAGTATTTTAATTTTAATTTTTTGGCCAATACACGTTTATTTGTGGTTTCTGTCGGTCATAGCGGCCACACCATCAATAGATGTAAAAAATATTTATTTAGTTACTTCGAGGAGTAAAAAATAACGGCCACTATAACGCAAAAATAATTCAAAATCACAAAAAAAAACTGGAAAAAATTATCTTATCATTTTTAACTATAGTCCAAGTCAGGCTGGGAGCATACCGATAAGTCATAATTTCTTGCAAATCTAGGGCTGATCAAAACTTCTTCTTGATCAGGGAAATATCTGCTCAGGGTCGGATTGGCATTTTTAGCGTATGGTAGGATATGGAACCCAAATCCGGATCTGCGTCAACTGAAAATCTTCAAGAAATTATGAATAATCGGTATGCTCCCAGCCTGACTTGGACTATACCTATATGCAATTTTGCCACAAATATTTTGCAAACCTTTTCAAATGGTATCCTGGCAGACTTTTAGACCACCCCCGATCAAATAGTTGGCACTCGAATGCAGCGATTTGAAAAGCTGTCAAGGGCTACACATGCAGAGTGCTGAGGCTTTTATGCGTCCAAGTAATGGAAATCACATTAATAAATTTATAAGTTGATGGCTTCTACCGTCTAAGCGTCATATTTTTATCAGGATGAATCACTCAACAGAAAGTTTAAGTTCCATGTTAAAGTTGTCATGGAAATAGCAGAGGGAAGGGAAGACGCCATCCACAGCTTTTAAAGTATTTTCTACTCTCAACTTTTGTTGACAAAATTCTCAATACTATAAAAAACACATTGCTTAAATCAACTTGCATTCAAAAGAAAATTACAAACACAACTACAAGACAACTCAGCAACTTTAAAACAGTATACGTGATGTCTTGATCTAAGTACTAATATAGCTGACGATTATAAGGCCAAGAAAACGGCGCTATTGGGAGGTTCAAGACAATCATGCGTCCGAAATTTATCATTGAATTTATAGAGTTAGACACACGTGAAATCCGCCCTGCAGAAATGACACGCGCAATAATAAGCAAACTATGTCTACTCAATTGGGCGTTAGTCCGATTTCCGCCCCTAGCCCCTGGCAGGTCGGCACCCCTTCCTGCCAGTTACATGGCAAAGCTTGATAATTTCGAGCGCACGAGCTGGAGATTGAAAAATAGACAAAGACATAGCCGCAGGGAGGCGGCGTGCTGTTGGCACTAGGCAGTCCCTGCACACGACGCGCTCATTTCAGCCTGAGCCTCATCACTGGACCATTCCCTACTTCCCTACTCCCAGAAGGGCCAATTACCCCCAATAAGACCTACAACCCTACAGGATTAAGCGCACGCACACAAAATTAACAATAAACTTAAGACGGAATACTTTCTATTGGCTTATGTTTTTTCCGACAATTTTTTGAGGTAGCTGCTGTATATTTAAATATTCTGAAATATAATGTCTTTTTTAACGGCTATGTTGTTATTTCACAATTGAGTAATTTTTGTCAATATAAACATTGTTGAAAATTACTCAATCGCATATTTAAAATCACAACATAGCTATAGTAAATTTTGGTCGTTACAAAGACATATTATATTTCAAACATTGTCCGCAAAAAATGGTTGGAAAAACGTAAACAAATAGGAAATGTATTTGTATACCGGCAGTAACTGGAAAATCACTCGCAATTATTTCTTTGCTTACTTTGCTTACGGGAAGACACTAATCGTTCTCTAAACCTTGACATAAGCTAAACATAATACAGTTTATCTTATCGCTAAACTATTCTGGTGAAATCCACCCTAAGCCATATCTTCAGGAGGAAGAATGGAAGTGAGCAGCTAGTATAGGCCGTAGGCTATCACTAAACCAATCTCACAACTACCCCCCCCCCCCCCCTTCTCGGCCCCTCCTGCCTCTGCAGCAGGATACCCCCCCCCCCCCCTCATCTGGCCTGTAACTGACAGGTCGAGTAGGGTGGGGAGAGGGCTAGCCATACGGCCATACCTATACCCTGCCACGGATCCCACTTTTTATATTCACTTGGGCACTTGACTACAGAGCCCAAAAAAACTGGGAACCTTATTTCCTGCCTAACAGGACAAAACTGAGGGAGCTTATAGCTTGAGCTTAGAGCGGTGCAACTTTAGGTTGTAGTGCATCCAGCCAAACAGCCATGCAGTGAGCCTTGAAAAATTGCAGTGACGTTAGAACATTTTACTGGATCTAAGTGACAGCTATACCTGACCTGTATCAATGTGCACCCCACTGAGATTGCAATCAGCTCCAAAAACCAACATTATGGGAACTATTCGACTGTGCCGAACACAAATAAAACTAAACTCTCCCCTCCCTCCCCTCCTCATAAACAAAATTCTTTTTATCCAGACATGGCACATAATTTCTTGGAAACGCCACCTATTTTTGTTCTCGTTGAAATTAAAAAGGGTCACCCCCAGTCCCCCACTAATTAAAACTGATGGGGCTGAGCAGTCCGAAGAAAGCTACCCCAACACAGCGATAGGGGTGGTTTCCGGGCGGACACGCGCAAGGGGCCAAAACAAAGAAAAGGTCTCTTGGTTTATCTCAATTTACAAGAACCACAACAAAAGTGTGTGGAGGGGTGGAAAATGAGCGGGATGGCTGTCTATCACCCGTTAGAAACATCAGATGCAGGCACTGGGGTGGGAGCGTCCAGCCCCCGCACTCCCGACAGGAGGGCGAGGGGCACTGGACTGAACAGAATACACCCGATACAAAACCTTCTCCACTTCACTAGAGAAAATAGAAAGCCTCTCAAAGAAGTTGAAGTCGCTCAGGAAAACTGTTCTTCGATTTGTGGCAACTATCAACTTCAGTTTTCATCACTTTGAGTTTGTAAGAAAATGAAGTAGTTTTGAGCTTTTTGTGGTTTATTTCATCAAAGTACGGTAGGTTTCTCAAAGTATTAATTCAGTTTAATGGTCGAGAAGGACCTTAAGAATCCGCACCGGCAAAAGCTCATGAAGAGGGACCCTTGACACATTAAAGCAGAAAGAAGCTCTCACACGAATACCCGCCTGAAATTTTCCGAGTAATTCGAGACTCAGAAGTCTGAGTAACTTCTTAGCTTTGCTGGTATGACAGTAATAGTCTCGGTAATAGTTAGTGTGAAAACCGTTCGGTGCATGCTCTCGACCATATTAAAGCCGCAGATATTAGCTTTAGCTAGCGTTGAACAAACACTTCACAGCAATTTCCCCTGTTTGTTTTTCATTAGGTGACGGTAACCCAACCTAGTAACGTACCTTACGTAGCTACAAAACAGTCTTTGTCGACTGTTATCTTATGCAGTCATAAAATTTTAATTGAGAGCCATAATTCAAGCACAGACTTTAACTCACTACCGTAGGCTTCCCAACTAAAAACGTTGCTGGAATGTATGGGGAGCTTCTTCCTACACCAGGATGTCGCATTTACAAGTCGGGATCACTGACTGAAGTGGCTATAGATTTCCCAAATTTTAACAGGATGATTTTGGAAGAAGTTCCATGAAATTTCACTACTTATCTACCAGAGTGACATGTTTCTGAACAAACTGTTGGATATTTATTCTAGTCTGAAATCTAGCGAGTTAGAAACAAGCTTTATCTGGCATCCTCAGAGGCTTCTGACACCATACAGAAAGTATGCATGAAACAATTTAGTAAAAACCAACAGCAAGCTATTAAAAGGTAAACTAAACGTAAGCAGGGGGTACAGTGAGACCCCTGCGGGCCTGGCGCCGCTGCTGGCACACCCCCCTTCATTCCGTGTGTACAAACAGAGTCGGGCGCACGCCGCGGCTGCCGGGGGGATGGCTGACAATAGACCAAGGACCACGTGACCTACGCCCGTTAATCACCGCGATTGTGGAAGAGGACAGAGACCGAGGGACGCGGGTTCGATCCCACTGTCACGGGATTCAGAGCAAGCCCATCAAACGCAGATGGACAAAAACTGCGGACCAGTTAACCCGACATTCACTCCATTCAATCAGAGTGGTATTCAGTCGACAGTTGTTGACTTGTCGTGCTTGGTTGCAAAAATTAACGACCAACAAATGTGTGGGGTTACGATGAGCGTTATATTTTCAAAGAGAGTGAAGGTTTCGAGCTGCTTCTGCCAATAATGCGGTCACAGCTATCACTGCGATCTGGTGAATGAAATCATCACATGCCACAGTGAGAAATTTAAGGTCAGCATACTAACCGATTCCATGATGAATAATAAGAATGTTGCACCGTCCGAACCATTGATAAATGCACATTTTGAATTCTTGGGAAGTAACGGCCCGGGACAAAATGAGAAGTTAAAGCGGGGAAACGGTGGAGCGAACCAAATAGTCAAAGTTGAGCTTTGGAGGACATAAAAATGCAGGATGTAGTTTTGCAGAAGAAAAAGTAAACACATTGAACGCGTAGTAGCCCCTTGGAGGGAAATCAGAGCCGCATAGTGGCCTGAAACGGGAAAAACCTTGGTCCCCCATCCCCAACCCCCTCCCTCAAAATGACGCCGTCAACATTCCGGGTTGGGGGGGGCCTCGCTGTCTATAACGCCTTCCGCGATGTCGCCGTTCCAGCGTTATCTCAGATGGTCGGATATTCAATTTGTCCCCGAGATTTACCGCCAAGGGGGAGCCAACGACCGACAACTAGAAACTCCATTTCCATAACAGGCCCTTAGACGATTCCATGCCCATATCCTATTCAACAGTATTATGGGAAAACAATTTCCCTTGATTCCACTTTCCCAGGAATTTTTTTTCCTATCTTGGGAAACAATAAATAAAGATATAGTCAAAGTGTCACGTACCTTAGGCCATAGGGAAGTCTGGTGAAAACAACAAAGATCAGTCTCCCAAAAATTGATCAAAAATATTTTCAAAAGAAACCTTACCATATAGTAGGAAATTCGAGCAGGCTTCAGATACTTACCTAAAAGAAGAAAAAAATCAAATTAAGAGTACCAGTAACAAAAACGATGGAAATAAAAAGGTTGGCGTATATTCGTACGTATGTCACTTTGAAATGGGGGGGGGGGGGGAGTACGGGGGATGTGAGAATAAGGCGGTGGGGGTGAGTTATGGCCCCCACCCTAACAAGCGGTGTTCCATTTCATCGTATCTCCCAACCGACAGGCAAGACGTGATCTATGGCTCCCAGATGGGAAAGGTAGGATCCCCTCACCCCAAAGCCCCCACACCTTGCTACCGTGCATGCCAAGACCACGACACTAGTCACAACCAAAATAGAACACACAAGCTACCTGTTAAGGCACCTCCACACTAAAGCCTATCCCTGAACCTGTATTTTCCCACCAAGAGCAACGTGAAACGGCCCCTGAAAACGGCCATAACGACCTAACCTCTTCCTTGCCCGAAATCAACAGGAGCTTCTCCTTTCAAAACGTCAATCTTCCTCTCCATATTTAAATAGATCCAATTCTTGAACCTTGCGTTTTGGCGGGAATTTTCGTTCAAACACGTCGATTTTCTCCTGAGACAACGGACGTTATTTGCCTAACTGGGTATGGTGGGACGCAGCCCTTGACTAGACTAACCAGCAGTTTGAGGTTCTGGATAACTTGGATCATGACGCCCATGAAAGGCAACCACATCGTCATCATCGCAAGGCAGGATAATGACGTTAATCACAGATAGGAAGGGCACACATTAAGCCTCCGCCGGCCGCCCCCTCTATAATCCCCCACCGGGCGAAGATCGTAAGGTCCTTCAATATGCAAATGGAGCTTAAGCCTCCTCGGCCTGTTAAGCACTCGGTGATAAATGCCGCAACAGCAATTAGGACACATATAACCGCAGGATTAACGGCCGGAATGGCACAGAGTCAATCGCCGTGTTATGCGTAGAGTATGCCTCTTCAAATATTCAGTGAGCGTACTACGGCCCCGGCAACTGCTTACAAGCTTACAGCGGAGACTCTGTGATCTCCGGCAACCTCGCCGCAAGACGTCTTCAGGCGAGGGGGTAAGTACTCCAGAGATTCCTTGAGATTCCATAAAGATTATCAAAGATTCTCAACGATATTCATAGAAAGATGAACCCCGAAGGGGTAACCACTCCAAAAAAAATTCCAAGATTCCTTGAGATTTCATAAAGATTTCCAATGATTCCCAACGAGTGGTTCCCCTCGTCTTCAGGTCAGTTTGGCAACGCATAGTTCAATTTCTCTGAAGATAAAACGATGATTTTCCGTACTTGTTGGATTAATCGGAAGTTAAGGCCACAGCTAAATTTAACTCAGGCTAGGCTGGTTAAGACTAAAAAATTATTTAAAAAATTGACGGATTTGTTTTTGAGAACAACATACTACGTCAAACTCGCACTTTGTTAAACTCAAATTCTTCTTAAAAATAGAACAGAGTAGATAGTTAATCAGTGATACCGCTGGAGTTGAAATAAACAGTTCTATAGGCGCACGGCTGTTATCTGATATATCTGTACCAACCGAAATCGATCGGGTACAATAAACAAGCTCAATTTTAGTAGATTCCTCTAATTTATTGATTTAAACACAACAACATTCTTCTTTCTCAACTTTGGGAAAACCCGAGGGGGGTAACCACTCCAGAGATTCCTTGAGATTCCACTGAGATTCCATAAAGATTTCCAAAAATTCCCAACGACATTCATAGAAAGATGAACCCCGAAGAGGTAACCACTCCAAAAAATTCCAAGATTCCCTGAGATTTCATAAAGATTTCCAATGATTCCCAACGAGTAGTTAACCCCTCGCACTTCACGGAGCTGAAGCCAGGACAAATTAGCGGCTACTTCAGAATCCAGAATCAACTACTAGAAAACGACTGTATAAAAGTGGAGTGGAAAAGGAAGATCACCTAGCAACCAAACTCATAACCTAAATATCTCATTCTAAAATCGTCTAATGTTACAAAAAATGCTTGACTCAAATGTCATCTACCTTGAGGCACAACCATCAAGTCAGTTAAGCCTCAGACGCAAAAAAGGACCAATGTTTGCCTGTACTCAGAAAACCATATGCTGACCGTTTCAGTACAGCGCTCTCTTGTTTACCTCTGCGCCCTCAGCAAACACGGAACCACCCTTCAGCTGCCCCGGGGCCTTTACTATATGAATAAATTTTCTATTGGAGCTAAAATTAGTAAAGAGGTTGGGTTAGCTATGATCTGGTTACCTCGTCGGATGAGATACTGAAGGAAAACAATGCTTACTGGTCTATGCCACTGTTGAGTGCATCCTTTGAGTGCAACTATTTTTTTTTTTTTTTTAATTTAGTTAGTTATTATTTTAACAAACGTTTTTGTCAGTGGACATTTGGGCTGGTGATAAGAATAGCCTCGAGAATAACGTACTTATTTTGTGACCAAATAAACCAAAATTCCCCCAGTCATATACTTATAATCAATTTTCTGGAGGAAGAACTTTCAAGGAAGCGAATATTTCAAAAAGGGTGTAAGAGAGTAGCGGAACGAGGAATGAAGGATTGAAGAAGTACGTGTGGGGGTGTGAAAGTTGCTAACTGTTTTATTGACGGTAACAAGGCAGCGAGCACTAGGGCAACGCAAGACCGTCGTATATCACCCGGCAATCAGTCCGACCGCAGACCACGCACAAAAAAGGTTGTGCCCATGTGTTGGAACCACAACAGTGAAATTTTCGAGATGAAATGTTGAGTTATTGCCCTTCGAGAAGAGGAACGAGAGCAAGCAACGGGAGACGCGGGGACCACATTTGACACTTAATGGAAAGGATCATTTGACACCATCAAAAAGTTAAAAATAAACAAACCCCCTTGTATTTAAAATGCGTTAGGGTAGCCCACACCCAGATTTGTAAGAAAAATAGACGGGAGTTAAAGGAGATGTGAGCATCTGTGGGTTTCTTAGATTGAGAAGAGTATAGCTCAAAATAAATTTAGTTTGTCACATGTGCTGGGCAAAATTGAGCGCATTGGCTTTGAGGCACAAATAGATTTCAGTGTATTGCTATGTTCTCTTGAAACCGAATTAAAAAAATTCTTCAAAAGTAAACCAGTAAAAGTGTTAAGAAGTTATTAAGTTGAGACGCAGAGTGAGCCATGTGACGACTGATGGAGTCACATTGCCCGAATAAGGCACATCTGCAGGGTAAGAAAGATGTAGATTTCTGAGTCAAAAGTCAAGGGTTCTTGGGAACGGAAGTCACTATGGCTACAAAAAATTTGAAGGTTTAACGACACTACAAAAAGTTCTATTGTACTTGTCAACATCGAAAACAGTAATAAGGCAATGAAGATCTTTGAAAAGGGGAATATCAGTAAAATAAAATTTGCGGGAATATCCAGTAAGAAGATTGAAAAAAATATGGCGACCCCAGTGGAAGGTGGCAGAGAGTTAGTGCGGGAGGAAGATGGCTCATGGCTCCTATCGATTTTCATATCGGAGTCGGGGTGGCATAGCCTGTCACGGGGGCCTTGCCCCCCCCCCCCCAACCACAAATATCTTAAAATGAACAGCCCCATCCCACGATAGCTTATTGCACGCATATAGGGTTACACTATTCCGTTCCGTGGTGGGGAACTCAGCTCAGCAACTGTAGAATATTCCATTTTTGTCACATCTGTGTTACTGTGCTGATTCCGACGGTTATCCATGTACCAGCATCCTGGATAGATGAAAAGTGACTTAAGGGCGGGTTTGACGATCCTGGTAACTAGTAGATGAGAGTCGAAGTTATTTTTATTTTTATTTATAAATGACGAACGTTCAAAACATGTGGGTATTGTCAGCAGATTCTCCGTATGCTCACGGGGTATGGAAAGACTGCTTACACTTTCGCCTCAGAAGAGTGTTTCACTTCTAAGGGTCGAAGACAACCCAGTTACTTAGTTCAATTGAACTGACTCGATATCTTGCGCTTTGGGACATCACTAGCCGAAGCAGCCCAAGTATAAGTAATAAGTAATGCAACAAATGGCGAGCAGATTGGAGGAATGCTCACTGTGACTACAAGAAAAATTTGAACATCAGCATGGTGACGGCTGACTGAGAAAAAGATTCAGTAGAAAGCTGATTAATTCTAGAATGAGACTGTTGAAAAATACCCATTAATAAATTGAACTAGACGAAAATCCATTTGCAGTTTGAATAGTGCCCCCCATAAGTCACACTCAAGGTATTGAATATTGAAACTAAAAATAAACCACAACAACATGAACTGGTCGCTGCTGCCAAACCAAAGTACGTAGCCTCAAAATAACGCGAATGGTAGAAGAGCTTCGCGGTTTCTCAAAACATTTTAACTAATTTAAATTTAGTTTGAAATTCAATGGGATGCAACGGTTTTGTCTCTCGACTTTTTGTAGATTCACTTTTTGACTTTGAACCCTCTGTCAACGACCGACGACGGAGGCTGTCAAGCGTTCAGTGTCATGTCAGTAGATCGTCCGTCTTTTTGCAACTCATACAACGCCATGTCTCGATAGAAATATCTGTCCATTATGTAATATATTTATTTTGACATGCTCCTGGTTTTCGACCGACGTTTTCGCACCTGATATTTGAAAGTCATTCCGGCTGCCATTTTAGAAATTTATCGAAAGTTATAAAGGTGAAAGAGCGAAACGGAAAATAGGTAAGTGGGCTAAAAGTATTCGAAATAAATTAAGTCCACTAAATTTATCAAGTTGGTGTTGAAATATCTAAAGCTCAAATCTAGTATATGGCGGATAATTAATTTGTGAGTCAACAGGACGGAAAATCGGCTAGTGTCGTCGAGAAGTTAGTCAGTGCCACACCCGGCTGATCGGTCATTTATAACAACATACACAATCACTACAAATCTTTGTTCTTTTAAAACAACAGTTCGCGGTTCACTGCTTTTGAAGGATGGATCATCACCATTCACCTCCTGCCCATCTTAAGGCCGCCACTTCTTTGAGGTTTTCTACTTGATGGCTCTTAAAATTCTGTATTAATCTAACTTAGGGAATAACTCAAAGTGCGAGGGCCCACATCTATTTTACATTTTGGCCTGAAATATTGAGGTGAAAAATGCACTGCAACAGTGAAGTCTCATAATTAGACTGACCAGTTATTTGTAGCGAAAAAACGATGAAAACTATAAATCTTGTTTAAGATGTTGGTCCGCCTAACCCCTCCTACGTCTGCATAGAGCAAGCCGAAACTGAATTATCGAAAAACAGGCCACGACTATAGAAACAAGACATGATTAGTTAGTGACACGGATCAGTACGAAATGAGAGCCAATTTGCAGGTGACGAAAAATCTATTTTCAAAAACCAGGGCATAAAAAATTCATTCACAGATCGTGCGAGGGCCTGAATCTCTGGTTTGCTGGCATTGCCCACATGCGTTTGAGGCACATAGCTCAAGGTTAGAAAGGTCAGACGAACCTTTCGAAATCCACGAATTTTCGAGAGAAAGGGTTCACATTGCTCTGGTCTTCGAAGTGACCCGAGCAGTTTGGCGGCGCTCCGAGATGACAGCCAGGGCCGGAATCTGCTCTTCATTCTCTAGCCGGAAATACCTTCCCTTTGAATATTCCAATACTGTTTGATTCAGTTCGCTTGTTCAGAAATAGCTTAGCCGAAACTTGCTGAGACCGCCACTGTACGTGACATGAGTATTATAAACAGAAAGAAATTCGAGTTATTTATTAAAAGGAAGAAGCCCACACTCGCTACTCCCCGCAAGCGGATTTGGCACTCGGTCCACCAAATCAAATTCAACTTTGAAAAAACATTTGTCTCTCTAAATAACAGGAATGCTGCAATTATTTATAACTCAAGGGCCCATCCACATCTACAGAGTTTAGTTTGAGCTCAGAAAGTGAGCACTGAGTTTGATTGCCTTGTTTCATTTGTGACGTGGAATAATACTATTATGTACAGGCATAAAGGTACCAGGAGCAATTTTTTAACGTCTGATAATGGAGATAATGATCAAAATCTTGTAGCTGTAGATCAGCAATTTTCGTGCGCACAGAGACAAGAGACCAGGGAAAGTTTCACTCTCATATTTAACAAGTAAAAGCATACTTGCCCTCAGTGGTACTATTGGCATACTGGAAAACAAGTGTCTGAAAATTTTCCAGTTTGTCTGTCATTTTTCTAAAATAAAGTGGGGTTATAGGGCAATGAAAAATGTCCAAATTTCGGTTTTCACAATAACTACTGTAAACCCTTTCTGATGCTGTCGTCTTCATATTTGTCATATTATAAGCCCAAAGCCGCGTTGGTGGCCGTTTGACTGCGAGCCCCTGGAACCTGTCAGCGGGGCCAGTACTGGCTAGAGTGGCTGGAATGCCACCGTGTGAGCCATTTTTTGCCTTTTAATTAGTTGGAGACGCGACGATGAGTGGAGACGGCCGGTATGTGGCTCCCTCGCAAATTGATTGATTCTGCCCTTCTTAGAAAAGTCTGATTGACATTCCGGCACCAGTGGTGCTTCCAAGCACCACGCAAGTGGTTTGCACCTCTCCCGCAAGTTATGGCGCAGTTCGCAGAAGTTTCGCCTGCTGGTGCTCAAAGAAGTATCAAACGAGTCAATCATCCACTACACAACCGAATGCAACAATGTGGGTGACGGGTGACGATTACACTTTTCGCTGACGGCGCTGCTAAAAGAAATGTCCGTGAATAACGGAGATTGCGAGCGAGCGGTACAAATTGTTACCGAGAATTATTTCGTAAATCGAATGAGAGGTGGGTCATCCATTAGATTAATAAGGACCTGGTTATTAGTAAACTATGGTGCCCATATGTGCTTCATTAAAGGAGGAATAGCAGAGGCTGTACTAGAATGCTGCGCCGCCTGTACCTGAGCATCTGCCACACGCCTAATAATTTGCCATGATGGGCAAATTTCTGCCGGGATTCTTTTTACCATTCTTCGGAATAACCAAAGGCGAAAGACACTGGATGGACATCACTCCCTTTGCTTACGTCAATAAAGCGACTTCTCTGGCCATCGATAACTCTCGCACCACTCGTAAATAACAACATGAGCTGCAGAAATGTACGGCCTGCTAATTTCTACTGGATACATCACACATATATTATCTGAAAGAACATCAAAATTTCAGAGAGAGGATTTCATCGGGGGCACAGCTGACATATTTATCGCTACTGCTGAGGTTCTGGCCACGACACAGCATGTCCGATGTGTTCCCTCGCTCGTAAAGTGTGGAGTCATAAGCTGTGCCAGGTCTCCACACTTCCCACGTCACGGGTCACGTCAACCGTCGATACAAGTTCATCAAAAAATCGCTTACATGTCTGGAGAGAGCGTGAGCCCTCGTGAGGGGAGGCAGTATTTACGGTCTGGAACTAATTATCAGAAGGAAACAAAAACAGTTTGAGGGTCGGTGGAGCCCGCAGTCATAAAATACTTTGAGGAAGAGACGAACCAGAATACAAACTTGCAGCAGCCACAACGACATCGACCCGGCGTTAAAAACGCATAGAAATAGACGCAAACGATAAAAGATGATGGAGAGGATGGTGATGCCACATGTTTGGTCTGTGCCCTTCCAAAACCGAAGGACAAATAAACCGAGTCCCACCAGTCGCAGCCAATTAGCAATTTAGTCATTTCGAATTAAAACTGAAGACACTTTGAAAAAGTTGTCGGGTTGAGATGGTCGCGACGGTACCAGCAATGTACTGGTCATAAAAGCAAAGAGGCTGCTAAGGAATTGAGTGAAAAAACCGTCGATTGAGGAACGACGCGCTCGGCGGAGTTGGCTGGGGTCCTGGGGATCTCGCGATTGTCATTAGCGGAACATGGACCATTGTTACCAGGTTAGTTACCATGCAGACAGACAGAACGCATCCATGATTCCACTTTTTATGATCGCCCGTCAAAAAATGCCCTCGTGTCTCTAGAATAATTCATGAACCCATGAAAAGTAAGATGTGATTGTTGAGTTTTTTCTCTTGGAGAAGGTTGTGTCTCATCACAGCCCTCGTCTGGACATCTATCAAGAATCGCGTAAACACTTGCGATGCCCAATCGGCTTTGTCAGCCCTCAATGGTTTTTGCGCCCACTTCCAGCTGACATTTTATGTCTTGTTGCGCGGATGACAGCAAAGTCACTCATTCCGAACATCTTGTCTGTCAGGAAATCCCGTAAACTCCGACTCAAAACCGTTTTAGCACCTGCAAAAAATACTCGCATTGTTCACTAATAGTAGTAATAGTTCGAGACTCAATCAAAACCCAGAGGAGCATTTAGTTGAACATGAATTAAGCCATAATTCAGAGCAAACGACAAGCTACGACAGTTTGAAAAATATTAGGTCATTAAACATTGAAACGGTCCTAAAGAGCTTCGTATTAATAATTCGTACCCCTGAAAACAACAACATGTAATCAAAGGCACTCCACGCGCCCAGCACGAGCCAAACCAGAGTGGCAAAAAGGGAAGTCATTTCGTAAAAATAGAGGGGCGCAAATTGAGGCTGATAATCACTGTTATTACCCTCGCCCAGCGCTCTCGCACCACCAAAAACAGCAGCCACTCCAGGTCCCACTCGGGGTGTGCCGAGGATCACTATAGAGACACTTTTTCAAAAGTGACACAATTCTCGCCAAACTATGAACTTGGAATGTGAAGGCAGACAGTGAGAGTGAAATGAAAGTGTTCGATGACTTTAAGTAGGGACTATTTAATATAGAAAATAATCAACAGTGGTGACTTTAACACGGTAGCGAACTCCCGCAATATTTCGTGGTTGACGCCAACATTCCTCGGGCGAACATCCGTCAGCAATGGTAGACGGGCCCGGCAAGTCACTTAGCGTTGGAAAGCACCATAATTTTCCGTCACCCCAGTTTTGTAAAATGTCCAACAGAGTCACAACATATGGTTTGTGTCGTTCAAAAAAAAATTATATGCCTTGCCTACAACGACAAGCGCAGGCAGCGGTGACAAAATTAGGCTTTGGGTGGGGGCCAATAAAGAGTGTTATTATTCCGGCACAGCTTCGAAAGATAGATGCCAACATTCGAAAATATCGGGGCTTTCATTTGGAATCCCGAACGAAAGCCAGCATAACGGGCCATTCACATGGCACCAGATCATTCCTATTATCATCTTCCCTCGTCGGGAAAGTGCATTAAATGATTTAACGTAACAGTAAGGGGCAAGGTAGATGTCAATTTTACGATGAGCCTCGACACTGGAAACCAAACAAAATTGAGTACTAAAATAAGCAGCTTGAAATTCCAACTTTGTCTACCAGCCAGATAAATTAGGCATGTCGCAATTTTTCCTGGTGAATTATTATAGTTTTGGGGCAAAATAAAATCAATTCAAAATTCTGAGGGGTTAACCACTTTTTGAGAATCATTGGAAATCTTTATGAAATCTCAGGGAATCTGGGAATTTTTTGAAGTGGTTCATCTTCAGGGTTCATCTTTCTATGAATATCGTTAGGAATCTTTGGCAATCTTTATGGAATCTCAAGGAATCTCTGGAGTGGTTACCCACTCGCAAAATTCTGTATATAGTTTACGCGCTTCCGACCGTATCCTTGGGATCTCTCGAACCAAGTTGTTCAGAGTAAGTTTAGTGTGAAGGAATGCTAGCTACGATTCTGCTCAATCCCCATGCTATCTTGAATTGGACGCAGTCGCGACGAGCTCGGAGACTCACGAGAGCGCTGTTAACAAGTTTTGGCACGGTACAAAATCAAAATTGAGTGGAACATTTTTTGTGAGAGCATCCAATTTGATATAATTGCGAATTTGACATTAGTGGTCATACTTTATAATATTTACCGCTTTGCTTCCACCACGCAGCCTTGGTGGTTCCTGATTGAAGTAGGTATAGCCTTGAATGGGTGCTTTTTTCTCATCCGATTTGAGTCATCTTTTCCAAGGTCTTTACGCTATGTTCATTCCTTAACAGACGGAGTTCGGAACGAAAGCAATAGCTACTTCATTTCAATGCCGTGGTATAGGGATATAGTAAAGTTCTATAAAGAATCGACTGTAAGTGACTGAGGCCGAACGAATTTTAAGGCGGTGCTGATACATTTAGGGTGCGTCCCACCATGCCCAGTTAAAATTTAACTGGAGATTTTGTCCTATGTTTACCATGTTAAATTTTGAGTTAAATTTAACATGGTAAATCTCCACTTAAATTTTAACTGGGAATGGTGGGACGCACCCAAGGGTGCGTCCCACCATGCCCAGTTAAAATTAAACTGGAGATTTGGTCCTATGTTTACCATGTTAAATTTAACTTAAAAATTAAATTTAACATGGTAAATCTCCAGTTTATAATTTTAACTGGGCATGGTGGGACGCACCCTTAGTGCAGTACAAAGCCAAAGATCTCACTCTCAGGGTGCGACCCACCATATACTCGGTTAAGAGAAAAACTACGATTTGGTCTCAAAAAATGTAACATGGTAAATATGGGAGAAAATCTCCAGTCTTTTCTCAACTCAATTTTCGAAATTCGGTGTTCCAAATTAAAGATTAGGATAACCAGTGGTATCCTACAGCGGGACACAAATTCTAGTCTCAATTTTAGACTTGTTTAGGGTCACCCAATAGCGTCAAACAACACACAAGCCAATCAGTGATCAGTGTGATCAGGCTTGCCTCTAAGAGCTTAAGGACTCTGACTATAGGTCACCATGATTTGATTTTACCCCAATAGGAGGGCATCATATTCAGGTGTGCCAACCTCTAGATTAATGAATACATAGACCTTGAGTGAGACCAAGATTCTCATTCTTCAAAATAATAGGTCAGGTATACTTGAAAACAACCCTCTCCTTAGTCTCCTTTCAACCTTTGCCTTAACCAGAATAATATGCATTTGGCAAGGCACAAAGAACAAAAAGTAGGACGCAGAAACAAACAGGATCGAGAAGTGCACCCTTTTTGTCATAAGGATCCCTTCACTTTGCCGTTTCACATAAAGGGTTCGAACCACCCGCGTTTGCGTGGTAGGGGGTGCGCAACAAAAAGCAGTTCAACAACGAACCGGAAACTGTTTACAGCAGTTCAACTTTGTCAACCCTTCCGTTGCGCGTTTCTATGATTTGCCTCCATCCTCCACAGAGGAGTATACGCTACGCACGACTGCCCACCCCTGCAACCCCAGCGGGGCAGATGCAGAATTCCAGCCTCCAATGTTCTACTGAATCTATACAATGTTCATCACTGCCGCAATAGCCGGTTAATATCGAAACTCCAGTCGACGCATTTCACGTTTCTAGTTACAGCCGAGGGGGTAACCACTCCAAAAAATTCCAAGATTCCATAAAGATTTCCAATGATTCCCAACGAGTGGTTAACCCCTCGGTTACAGCTGGAAAGCAAGGTGAAACTGTGTCCAAACCAGAAGCAACACTGAACTCCCAGAAGTCGCTGAAAATTTCTTGAGATTTAAAACGAAATGCACTCCCAAGTTAGTGCGTTTGTGGTTAAGGGGGAGAATACCCTTAGCAGGGGGAAACGTGAAAGTTTAACATAGCATTCGAATACCTTGGATTATGCCCAAAAATTGAAATGCAACCATTTTCTAGCTAATACCATTCAAGTTTTCAAAGTTCTGTAATGTATAGAAGTACTAGCTGACAGGTACAACCAATTCGGGATGATTTACACCAAGGTTTTTAAAAAATTTCAAGACTTGATCAACGATGTCTCCATTTGGGCGTAGCAGCCAGTACGAGCTTCCATATAGCGTGGGTTTAAGCAAGGGATTGAAACTTGTGTAGAAATCAAGAAATGTGCAGCGGCTGACTGGCAGGTAGGAGAGAGACATAATTCATGCTATTGACACATTCAGTCATATAATTATTATGTATCCTCTGGTATTCCTGGAAGCCTTGGACTGCCTTAAAAAAGTCTATGTTAATCAAGCTGAAACAAACAAAGTAAGACGAGAATGGGAGGAGCCGTGCTTTACAATGATGGCTGACTTGGAGTCTTCGACTTAGCAGCGGTATTAATTAATTACATGTGACAGAACGCAGACGGTCCAGCAAAAAGTTACAGGTCAGACTTCTCAGTCTTCGAGGACCCCATTCATTTGAATTTACTCGGTAACGGTGCGATTAGACACGGCCAACAAACTGGCAATTCACTCATGTTTGCCATGTTATACGCTCTGGGATCAATGTCAGAATATTTTGTGTCGTAGTCAGTTTTTAACCCATGTGTCGGATTTCTAAAGGAGGGAAGGGGGTGAAATAATGGCATCTCGTATAGAGGCAGGGAAAAAAGTTGAACCCTTCTGCCGGCAAACTTAAATCTCCAGGAAACATTTGCCGAGCAGGGAAAAGGTGGAGTCTAACCATTGGCGGGAGAGAAAATACGCGAAATGATATGCAGCTGTGATTTACAATCCGGCAACCAGAAAGCGACATCGCCGCATTCGTTTCAATGTCAACAGAGCCTTTTTACCAAAACTTAGAAAAACCTCGCTTTTTTTAGGGATATTTCAACAGTGGGCGGTTCCTGTTGGCATAAATTTGAGAAGTAAGGAATAAAGGGAGAAAAGCAATTGAAAGAAATCAACATCCGAAATAAATGGTAAATAGCATTGTAATCGGCAGAAAGAACAAAGCGCAATAGAGGGGTTTGTTGTAAGACTCGAGTTTATTCCGACGCCTTTTGTTTTCTCGTCTTATTTTTTCCTCTGATCCCGTCTGACATTCATTTATCTGAATATCTATGACTTACAATTGTAATGGCTTGAAGAAAATTCGGTCAAGACATGACAATTATTATATTTACAAAGAGGCAGACTGATACTTTGACTTCAACTCTGACCTCTCTTTAAAATGAAATCATCGCTCACATTTTTTTTCCTCCCAAACCTTAAAGGAGTAGGGACGGAACTATCAACCACTGAAAACCACTAAACCAACAAATAGGCTAGAACACAAAACTGTGATGTTGATATTTTTGAAATGACGTCACTTTCAAACGCCCGCTCCCAGTGCTGGAGGACCGCGTCAGTGCACCAATCCGGGACCTCGTCCCCAAGTACCTGACCGCTATTTATGCGGGAATCCCATACCTTACATTTTCATTAAACAGATGAAAAATTAAGATGGACAATGAGGAATAAAAAGCAAATAAATTTGAAAAAGCATGAAGTGTACTTACCACATCAGGCGTGCTGGCACCGTCCGTATGCGACGTGGAGTCCGCGTTGCTCCTCGCGCCATCGTTCCCGTTGGTCGAACCCCCCAGTTCAAGGGGTTTGGCCGTTGGGTCTCGTTCGTCGATCACTAGGTCTATCGGCATTTTGCCCTTTAGGCAACTAATATACCTATGGCAGAAGTTATCACAGAGCTCATGCACCTGCAACAAAACATATACAAAACCCTTTTAGTTTCTTCTGATAACGTTCACTGTGGCTTTGGGGTAAGCCGGAAACAAGGAAGTAGAGGAATGGGGGATACAACTACTGACCATTTGAGTTTACTTAATTCATTGTGACTAGTTAGTAGCACTACCATACACAAGGTCTTCCGCCCTCATGTGGTGAACTGGACACGACTCGGGTGGGTTCCGAACCACTATTCGTAATTATATTCGTAAAAGGACCCGATTATTGTGTTCAGTGAAAATCTAAGTTTATTTTGGAAGTGTATCATGTATGTACTGCCGAACTGATGAACATTAGCTAAAGTGGTCACGTGCTGGGCGGTTCTCAGAAATAGTCGGGAGTAAATGATGGCGATGCAGAAGGCACGGCAAGGCACGGGAAGGAGCGCCGCTGCGCCGGTAAGGTGCTGATGGCTACCTCTGGGCCCGGCGGCCCCAGATTCCCCACTAAGTGATTCTAAAGAATCGCCACAGCTATGCGAGCAAGAGCGACCATTCCGAGTCCATATTAAATGTTTGCCCTTCAAGATGGCGTAGCGGATTCCGCATAAAAATATTTATATTCCATCGAAGATTCCGAGCAAAAAAATCATCTGCTCGGCGGCTATCTTATAGATACTGAATCTGGTTTTATTGGTCCAAATCTAAAACATGATTATGCACCTTTTTCGATTCAAAAGAACGGGGAAGCACTTTGTCCAGGAATTAATGCCTTTCACCCTGCGGCCGAGCGCGAGCACCACTCAAGATCCCACAAATCCCTTTATGCCTTTATGCCCTCTAAAATGCGTTCCATGTGTCCGGGGAGGAGCGGCGCAATATCTGTCACTTCCACGGAGATGTATGTCTGTGTTCTATTGTCCTCCTCGGCTTTCCCCACAAAAATAGGTTCCAGAAAACTTTTTATGGAAGCTTTCACCGAAAGCTTCCTTTATACTTTCAGCTAAAAGCACAATAAAGGAGGGTCAGAAGCCTTGTTACGCTAAGAAAAATACCCGAAACATTTCCATCCAACCCAAGCGGGACCGACAATCACGACGAAGACACAGGCCCAGGAACAGATGAGAAAAGATGTCTCTCCAACTACTCAAAAGCGGTTTGTACCGCATTCCAAGATCGAATCTGAATTAAAAGACTGAGCGAGCAAAACAATCTACGTGAGAGATAGTAACTGAAAATGTATAATGGGTGGTTAAATGGAGGGCTCGCAGGGTTTAGGTTTGAGGGACAGGCCTCGGGAGCTGTGACAGGCAGAGAATGGTGCCCATTAGAGTACAGTACGGACCTGCTAGGCAGAGCCCCGGGGGACAGGGCCCCGTTATTTTGGCAGAGGAACAAAAGGAACATAGTGATGGAACCAGCATTCCTAGAAAGCAACTCGTCCATTCATATCAAGCGCAGGACCACGGCCATTCTGACGTAGAGCAAAAGAGGAAAAACAATTCCAGAGAAGCAGGGGGCTGAATCCAAAATCCCAGGATCATCAGTCAGCCAAACATTAATTAAAACCTGTTTTCACAGGGAGCGCAAACGAGAGGCAATAACTGCCCTGCCCCCCCCCCCCCCAACTACGCCCCCGACTCCGGCAAATACTTCCAACCCCTCCATTTTAATTTTGAGAAAACATTGTAAATACTTGGCATTCCGGCAGAGCGAATAATGTCAACGCTCCTTCCGGGGGGCAGGTCCTACATTTTCGCTGCTCTCCGAGTGTGGTTACGGAGACAAGTCGACAACCTACACTGGGGTCTTACCTCGGGAAAACTGTCATCCTGTATATTCCTAGACAGAGACACCGCAAGTGCAACTAATTTATCCTATACATGGCGACAACCTCTGACCATTGGCGGACTATGTTTTCCACATTTTTTCCAATAACGGCCTTAATTATTGAGCAATAAAAAAAATCCATCAGAATGACCCTGAAGCATTTATGTATATGTGAAAATATTTTTAATTCAAGACAATAAAGGCATCGCAGTACATCAAATAAATTGGTGGTGCATTTCCGCGGGCACCGACAAATAATTTGTTTTTTCTCCTCAAAATTTTAATTACCTACAGTCAGCATGTCCTATAGGCAAGTCCAATGTTGAGTTGTTCGACAACTTTCCCTTCGAATAATCTTAACCCCGTGAAAGAACAGTTGAGGTGGGTGTCGGGAACCTTGGTGCCTGTCCGAGCGCGTCGTTATACCTACGAACCTTCTTTCCGCAGGTAAATGCTATCAATATTAAATTCGCCCATCCATCACCACACATTTTCACTTGGGGGTGGGCAAGGTACTACGAAAATTTCAATAGGGTATGTTCGAAAATGGGCGACAAAGGGTGGCAAACAAAAACAATTTTTAATGGGGCTGCATATGGAGGAGGTTTAGAAAGGGTTGATCATTTGAAATCCGCCACGAGCTGATTAAACCCATTCATCTTGGGGGGTCGACCGCTGCGCACTCGTGTGGCCGCAGCCCCAACTGCCCTGCTGAGGGCTCAGCGCTTTCCATCCCCGTATGAGCTTTCGAGGTCCGTAATGAAGGGTGTTCCATTTATCAGGAGCTCAAAATTCCAAAGAAAGAAAAAATAGATGACAAATGTTGCACTGCAGAAGGTCGCAGAATCCAAAATGAATTGCATGAACTCATAGGACTACGACAGGGGATCTCGGAGGTGTTTTGGATAACAAATCGACGAATATGTTAAGTGTCCATCGACTGTGGGGTCACTGAATATGTGAATATGAATTTGAGGTAAACTGAATGAAGCACCCCCGCTGAATTAAACATTTATATGTCTCTGCGTAAAATCCTCATTGTCGCAAGTTAGCCACACAACCTAGACGGCACCGCACTAGAGCATAGGCATACCTCGGAAGTAACGTTTACACCGAGGGGGTAACCACTCCTGAGATTCCATGAAGATATCCAAAGATTCCCAACGATATTCATAGAAAGATGAACCCCGAAGGGGTAACCACTCCAAAAAAATTCCAAGATTCCCTGAGATTTCTTAAGATTTCCAATGATTCCCAACGAGATTTCTGGAGAGGTTAACCCCTCGGTTTACACCCATGGCGGAACAGTGGCTCTCCATTCACACACGGTTTTTACTTTGGTACTAACATTACCTTCCCTATATCTCGGTGACTTCCCAACCCCCTTAATTCCTTGGGCCCTTGACCCACAAGAGACGATATATTTAAATCGACTAGCGAGATATGGAGGTGTCGAAGGCGCAAGTCGCCTGGTGCGAGGTCCCAATCAACTGAGTTATGATATAGAAAGATGACTATCATAATTAGGGCCCGCAGTTAATTTAATACTTGGGACTTGCAGCCAACAGCTAGGTCTGTGTTGAAGTAATGAACCGTGCACAGATTTCAAACCAAGCTCACTGATGGAGCAACGTCGTCCAAGTGCCGGCAAACTAAATTAAACTACAACTGTCTGAAAATATACGTCACACATTGTGTCATCTCTTTCAAAGGAATTCCATCACAAAGTATTTTTATATTTTTTGCATTTTTAGTCTGTCAATTAATGATCCAAAATGTCGGGTCTCTTTGACAAACTAAAAAAAAATCATGAATTTTGCCTTACTTGCGTCTTGCGTCTACGCAGTCGAGTTTGTTTACGTTCGCTTCTACACATTTTATGATGATACTACTGGATATTTAAATGTTCTGAAATATAATATGTTGACAAATATCATGCACACGATCAAAATCATATCATATTATATTTCAGAACATTTCTAACAGTTTCCACATGAAGTGTGCAGAAAAAACGTAAGTAGCGAACGTATGTTCAGTCTTAACGTCTTACAAAAATTGAATAAGGATTTATATAAATAAATATCACCTCTACCATTTCATCTTAAGCAAACAAAAGAAAAATAACTGTGTCGAAAGAAAAAAGATCCAAGTAGGTATAGGTGACTCTAATATTGACGATAAAACCCCCGCATTACTTGGATTGCATACACAGATGAGAAAGGACTATTGTAAACTCATTCACAATGAAAAAAATTAATCCTCCGTCAATTCTCCATAAACATTACAGAAACCAGTGGGAAAGGAGGTACCACTGGACATTAATAGCGTCATAAAATTGTATGTCTAACTAGTTAATACCAAGTAGACTACCAAATAAAAATGTTCATGCATGTCTGGGGTATACTTAGGTATGGTGGAGGAGGCTGTGTGGTCTGGAGCTCTTTTTTGTACCGGTGCATCACAATACATTTTTTTCAGGTCTCGTCCATCTTTAGTTATTCAACTATGTAATGTATATACGAACGTGGGTTCTGGACCAGGTGGGACCTAAATTAGACAGGCATACAGGTTAATTTTTTTTTAGGAAATCCTCACGCCTAAATTTGCTTTTGTACTTAACGAATTTTTCTTTTTATACTATGAAGAACGATGGAAAAATTTAAGTAACTTGTCAATGAGGTAATATAAAACACGTATAAAATCTTCGTAAAGGGAAAGTAAAAGTCAAATAAAAATAGACGTGGAATAGTGATTCTCTGACGAACATCCGACCCTCAATGGGTGGACCTATAGATATTTTGCACATTTTAGTTTGTGAAGGTGACGTAATTGGATGTGGGAATAAAAACTAATCATCCTTTTATTTTTCAAAAATAACGAAGAATGAACCAAGACGAGACTGGGATTACCAAGAGACAAAGACAAGACTTTTCCTAGTTTTCTTGATTATCTTTCCAGACGTCTTCTCACAAAAATCATAGATTTATTCTACTTTCTCTTTCAAATTCTTTGGATTCCATAAAAAAATATAATAAAAATTCTATCATTTTTATGACGTTATGTAAATCCATGAAACTCAGCATACCCTACTGCATAAAAAAATTCAACATGGAAGAAAAAAACACGTTTGAAACCCAAATTCAGTGGGGAACGCATGAAGAGAGTCAAATCCCGATGGCTGTTGCCGTTCGTCATACTTAGAACAAGATTTAGCATTGATATGCCCACATCTACATAGTCTACACCTAGCACACACTTGAATTTTCTGAATCAATCATTTGAATAAAATACAAATTAATTAAAATTTAGGAGTTGTATGATTTGAATAACACCTAACGAGTTCTAAGAATGGAGGCTGGTAATGGACGCACCAATGCATCATACATTCACACCTCACATTTGTAGCTTATGCATCGCTCTCAGTGAAACACGACCGTCATTATACTCCAACATACAAAATTTTTCAATTGTGTCCGCTTTCAAGTGAGGA
The DNA here is from genome assembly GCA_950004255.1 of Mesopsocus fuscifrons. NCBI lineage: Eukaryota > Metazoa > Arthropoda > Insecta > Psocodea > Mesopsocidae > Mesopsocus > Mesopsocus fuscifrons. The sequence continues at coordinate 17,561,881 of OX465373.1, read as the reverse complement.
ATCATCCCTTTGTCTCTTTGTCTCCACGCAAACGGCGCCAGTTTCCATCACGCCTAAACACACGCCATATTTGAGTTCTTCTTGCCCTTTTTATTTCATTACGTGGGTATTTAAAGAAATATCCCAAGGCGAAATTATTTATTTGAGGAAGAAAGCAGCAGTGACGTTACACCGAGGGGTTAACCACTCCAGAGATTGCTTGCCTGAGATTGCACGAAGATTTCCAAAGATTTCCTGAGATTCTCAACGAGATTCGTGGAAAGATGCACCCCGAAGGGTTAATTACAACAGAAATTTCCAAGATTCCCTGAGATTCCCAACGAGATTCCTGGAGTGGTTAACACCTTGCATTAGACTTTATACCGTGCAGCTTCTGTGACCACATTCTAGCTACTTTTTTTGACGAGAATAAAACAAATGTTTACCGTCAAAACAAACATACCCCGTTTACGAAGAGTAGACACTGTGTTTTTCGTATCATACATATATACACACAAAAAATTAATGCAATGTAGAGGTGTGGCTAATATGCAGGTGCCCGTAGTAAGTTCACCTTGACATCCATCGGTAAGAACAAACAAATTTTGATATGGAAGTTCTCTGAGAACAGCGTGGAAGCTTGTTACATTGACCTCGCCTTGGGCTCCAATATTATTGATTTAAATCAGGCTGGCCTTGGTGGGCAAATTGAACAGTAGTATAGCGAGAAAGAAACAATAATGAAGATAATTAAGGAGACATGATGAATGAAGCAAAACGTCCTACATGGTAACGCATTTTGCAACGACGGCGCATGCGCCAAGGTGACCAAAGCCCTTCAGGTATCCAGCAAGACACAGGTAAAAAAATATAGTCTGCTGAGTCATTCGAAAAAATACTCGGGGCACATTTCAGAGGCCATTGATAAGGTAGAGCATCCATAGACCGAATTCTTCCCTTCCATCATTAGGAGTCATAGTGCATCACAGTCCCATTTTTTTCTAGGGTCTGTTCAACACATACATTCCAGGTTTTTTTTCTTCAGTAAAATTACTGAGACGCGGTATAAGTGGTCCGGGTAGGCAGGCTAAGCATTCCTCTATCCGTTGTATCGCTCCGTCCCCCGGGCAACCACCACATGGTTGAATTTAATGTATGCACCAGATCCCAAGATAGGAGGCAACCAATCCCGTATCCACATTTTGTCCGGTTTTTAATGATCTCTCCAGGGACTTAACTAGTGCATAGTTGCCATGGCAACTATCCCAGCCATCTCCTACGGACATGATCGGTTCGTGTAAGTACCGAAACCAAACGGCCGCCATTATTACTCCTTTCAGAGGGGAAAAGGCGAAATCTGGATCTTCAAAAATCTTAAGCAGTCGTTTGCAATCTTCGACTGTGGATAATATAGCGAACCCCCAGCCTATTCGGAAAAGGTGAACCCAACGCTTCTGTAACAAAGCCCAGGAAGAAAGTTGGAAAGTTGAGCAGAATCAATTAGAGAAGATGGATATAAATGGAATGTTATGGAATTCCATAAGTTGTTATAAATAAGCTCTTAGGAAGCTTTCAGCCCCCGAGTCGCTCCCCAACATCCCTAACATCTCCGCGCGTCGAACAAACCTTTTTGGCTCTGCCTCCACCTCGCGTACGGCTTATGATAAATCGCCGGGAAATTATTATGTCTTTCCTCCGTATTCCGCTTTTTCAGCCTTCAATGACGGAGGAATCACTCTCCAAAGATGGAAGGGTCCTCCTGCAGCCGGAAATGTTGCACATCCCGATTCAGTTCTTTCCCCTAGCTAAGGGGTGGTTTCTTATAGCCTCTATACGAAATAGCAGGATAATCATAATGGGAATAAGTGAATAGGGGAAAATGGAATGTCGAGCTATGGTTAGGGAGATGCCCGTGTGGTGTGGAAGTAAGAATGAAGGCCAAGTAGTGGTGCGGTGGTGGCGGACCACCACGCAGGCGGTGCTGAGTAGCAGAACAGCATGCGGTGTGCGGTGCACACCAAGAACAATAGGCTAAGGGCAGGCGATTCTGTATGGCTCATTTCCATTTAATTGCACTGCCTTTTTCCCGATATAAAACTGCTGTACACGAGTTTTTGCTGTTTATACCTTGTAATTTCCAGTAGCAGCCATCATTACTGCATTATTTCAAACAACAGAATTACTGTACCTTTTTTCAACACGACATCATATCACAGTAAACGATAAAAAAGGGTTTTTCATCAAGAGACAAACGTTTTTCTCTTGTCACACAATATCAAGGTCTCGCAATTTTAAAACTATTTTCAGCCCACTGACCACGGCGACCATAAATAAAGCGACGCCATCGTGCGAGCATCAATGATTTTAACATTCGGTGACATATCCACTCATCGCGACAGAGTCAGCCGAACGTGACGCTCAGCTTGAATGTTCCAATGTGGCTGAGATTGAGTGAAAGAGAGAAATGGGCCGCAGGAGAGTCGTTATGATGAAATTTGTGAGGAATCCGTCGCACGGATTCGGATGCATGTCGAATATGAGAAGCGGGGACGTCGGACGACAGAGAACTTGGCACGGTCTGTGTATCTTCTGGCGGAGGGAGACGGGTCGGCGTAAATAGTCGGGGCCGGTGACGAGCCCCTGACGTCTGACGGCGGCAGCGGACCGCGGAACGACAGCAGCGAGCAGTGAGTAGTGAGCGGGGTCGCCACCGTATCCCAAGCCCGTCACCGGAAATGTCCCAAGCTGGTTCTGGTACTAATGCCAAATCCTGGCTTTGAATGACCGGACAGGACATTAATTCGGGATGCACGAAAATTCAATCAACAAACAGATGACAGCAGTCGATATTTTCAAGGAAACCTATCTTCTGTCACTCTAAAAGTATGGCGAACCAATAAAATATTCGAGACCACTTGTGATACGAAATAAAAATTGACGTTGAATTGAGAGTTGAGAATTGAGACACCTATACGAAAATATGCATAACTTTACCTAAAGCCCCATTTACACGGGATGGTTTGGATTGGGCTTATAGCTTTACAATACTCAAACTGAGTTGTGTGAATGATAAGACCCCACTATGATTACAAGTTGCCTGCTGCGATGGTAGAACCCGCCTGTGGGTCCGGCGATGGCTTTTTATCTTTCTCGACAACCCCATGTGGCGGGGTGATCCGCTGAGCCCCGATGACTGTCCTCAGTAAGTAGAAAATGGTTCAGAAAGAACATCAGCATCAAGTCGATTGTTGAAGGATTATTTTAAAAATGTACAGTGGAAAGAGAAGTTACCTAACTCAAATCTGAAGCAAGCAGCGCAAGTCCAAAATACGCTCATTACAATCACGTCAATAATAATAATATTACGATTGTGCACAACTTCGAGAGCATCTCCCCAGTGGTGGTGTGATGAAAAGGTACGTGCCTTACTCGGAAAGGAAATTTCCAGACAAACCTGACCTCTGAATGTGTGAACTTTTTTAGTCTACGTAATCTTATCAAGCTTCGACTTCCGACCTTTCTCAAGTTATAAAAAGTTTCGTTCATTCACCGGCCCAGGATACCTCCAGAAAGCAAACAAGCCTACAGTCAGTCCAACAAACGCAGAAGGTCGAAAAGAGATCGAAAAAGGCTTTTGAATCTTTCGCTATGTAGGTAGATATTATCACCCCTGACGGTCAATGCCTGAGATGTTTGAGTGAAGATAAAGCGAAAAGAAATTGGCTGCCACGGATACAAGGGGGACCTTGTACCTAAAGGTACAGGGGCCATGTCGCGATGGGCTACATGTTCAAAACACACGAAACACTGCAATTAACTATGGGATCGTTGAAGCGAAGAACCACGTAATCGCAAGCAGTCAGGTTCAGGTACAGGGAGCCAGGCAACACTAACAAGATGCGCGCACCCAAACTCCGCTCACGACCGCGTGGAGGAGCGGAAGAGTTGTACCAAAGTCACGGACAGTTCAGCATTCGATCCGGGCCAATAATCGGACTTTAAAATAGGGGAATATATTTTTTGGAATATTTGAAGAAGTTCCAATCAGTTTTCTCTCGGCGTTGTTTCCCCGTCGTTCGTCGCTCCCTAACCTTTCAGGCCCCTGAACGTTGAGCACAAACCATAGTGCTATTATTTATGACAGATATTTATAGAGCACTTGTTCATTAAAGAAAATTAAGCTATGGGGAAATTCTTTGTTCCAGAATATCTCCATATAGTTCCAGATTCTTCAGCGACAGTTTTTGAATTACTCAAGAGCGATGTAGATTTCAGCACGAACCTATAACTTCGAGAACTTCATACACTTTAAAAATGGAATACGATGATATGTTTTTTTTTCTCAAAAAATTACTGAATTTTGTGAAAAAACTTTTTAGAAAAAAAAGCATGGCATCACTGTAGATAGTGTAGATTAATAATTAATCAAAGCGAAACTACCATTAACAGATACTACAATAAAGTAACCAAAGTTTATGATTAGAAGTGACAAAAAAAATATGAACAAGCCACTTTCTTTGGACGTCTTCTATACAATTTGCTTTCGTAGACTCATCAGTGCATAACAATTTTTTTTCTGTACAAGAATTCTGTAGCAGAGCCTATGAGTCAGAGTCTTGTTAGCTTGGTGAAACAAGCAACTTGACGACGGAGAGGAATTTCTTTCGAGCTATTATGTGGAGGATAAATACGGTATACTGAGCGGAAGAAAGAAGGCACCATGACTCCCCTATCTCTGCAAGCATTGTCCATGTAACAACGATTTAAACATAATACCTGGTGCCTGTAGGCATGGCTATCTGCTTCATTAGGTGCCGTAAATCGCTGCGTCATTGGACGACATCGGCCCCGATCTATTGTGGACATTTTCGAATCTCATGATCAGAGGCTTTGTACCTCACACCACACCACCACCACCAGGTCCCAAAGGTCACGGTGACTCAGCATCATTCCTCCCATTCTTTATCAAGTCCACTTGTTTTTCGCCAAACTGCCTACGAGATGAAGTATCGGGGATTTGGGGACCTTCCACGGGTCATAACGTCGCCGGATTAGCAGGCTGAGATAAACAAAGGATTCGAGATTATGGAATCATCTGTTTTAGGGTCGCGATAGCCAAATTTTAGCAAGTATGGGGACTCGCTCCACTAAGGGCAGATTTTTCTCATAGTCGACGAGGCATCGGTCTTACCCATCTCAAAATGACGCTGGTGGTTCCAGCTTGCCGTCTCATCATTCAGTACGCTTTAGCGCAATTCAGCAATACCTAATTAGTGCCACTATTACCTCTATACACAAATAGACCAAGCAAGAATTCATGGGGTAGGACCTCCGACCACAATCGCCCTAGCACCAGGCGTCTTCCTTGACAGAAGCTTAGGATCATCAGGCAGTTATTTTGGCACAACAGCAGGAGAGTTGAGTTGTGCCATCAGCACTGAGCTAGTTAGCGGTGATGACTAGAGGTGTAATTGTTTGTAGCTAGTTGTGCGGCGAGGCTGTCAGTTAGCCGTCAGCCCAAATCATCGGCGCGTCCGTCAGCAATGTATGGTGTGTGAGCATGCGTTCAGGGCCACAACGTGCACCGCGTTCACCCACATTCCTTTCAACTGTTGTTCAAGATCGAAGATCATCAAAGAATGGTAAAATCAAAATTCAAAAGAATCGATTCGCGTTTAGGTTTGCATACTGGGCTGCAGCTTTTCAGCAAGGAACGACGCTTTCGTGACAATCGTGACGCACATTTTGCAAAGACTGTGGGGTGTAAGGGAAATTTTATTACCTACAATGACGGAGGAAAGGGTGAATATCCAGTAAAGTCTAGGATAACCAACAATTCTGGGTTGCGAAATGAGTAACTTAAAAATAAAATTTTTCTTACCTTTTCCAACTCTAACAGATGAAACCGGAGGACCTGAATTGCTTGCACCATCTGAAAAAAAAAGAGCAAAATAATTAAAAATAAATATTTTTGTTGACAATAAATAAGTTTGAAAGTAAAAATAACAGATGCTCCACTACTACTGAATCACACACGCTACGCCAAATCAAAATGAGATAAAACTTCCGAGATACGAACCCGGTATATTTGTTCAAATTTCAAAGATAAGTTAAAAAGGTATAGTTGTTGTTTGTCTCAATATTTACTTACATGTGTATCTTGTGTACTTAGCCAACAAATTCAAATACGTGCAGCCGACTGCAGGAAGATCAACAAAATATTTTTATTTCTTTTCAAATAGTGATTGGAAATATGTTCATTCTCAAATTTCATTGAATAAATTAACACTGTGGGTGTATGAAGAAATAAGTATGCCTATCTATAGAATCTTTTTAACAATTCCTTAAATTGTTTACTGTATTTCACAACTTAAGGATCTTATACAATTATTGATCAAGGTATATTTTCGTGTTTCTACTCCAACTTCCTTGACTTCGACCAGTATAGAGCGCCATTTCAGAGCAACTAGGCCTGGAACGAGCTGTAGGGAAGTAGCAATAACAACGAATCAAACGTTGAGCCCAATTCTTATTAATGGTCACGGTCACTGTCCTATAATCAATGCATGCACCATCCACACTATAGTTTCAAGTTCAAGCTAGGACATTTTAAACGAAGGTCAAAATCATCCTCCTCTCTCTGAAGTTTGGAAAACCCTTTACCATAGCCAAACCCGAAAACAACATATTAATTTGACGAAAATCATATTAGCTTGATAGGGGGTCTATAGTTATCAGTGTGGCTCAGATAAGATTAGGCCCAAGATAGGTTGCAAGCAATCCGATAGGTTGTAGTAGAATGAGAATATATCGAATACTTACAAGTGAATCGACCTCAGGGTCGGCATTGTAGTATGGCTTCTCCTGCCGAATCTGGAACAAAAATTATTATTTTAGTGTCAGGTTCACAAAGAGGGGAAGTCAGATTCAGCCTTCACTCAACCATGCCATATTCTGGAAAATCTGGCTTTGATTTCAGATGAAACTGACAACCTAAGAAAAATTGAATACAATTTGCCCAACTTTGCCGACAAAAAACAGGTAGGATAAACCGTAGGAAAATGTCCTGTAAAAGGTGAATTTGGTCCATACCTACCTAAGTGTTATACCTCTGCTTCACTCAGCATAAGAGCGTGTACTGATGTACCGAGGGGGTAACCACTCCAGAGATTCCTTGAGATTCCACTGACATTCCATAAAGATTTCCAAGATTCCCAACGATATTCATAGAAGGGTAAACCACGAAGGGGTAACCACTCCAAAAAATTCTAAGATTCTCTGAGATTTCATAAAGATTTCCAATGATTCCCAAAGAGATTCCCAACGAGTGGTTAACCCCTCGTGATGTACACACATTATACACATGTTTTACATGCTACACTGCCACATTAACAGCATGAAATTCCCAAATAACATTCAGAAGCACTGACAATACCGTGCTCGGCTGTACCTTTCTTTCAGTTTCACGTAGGAGTACAAAGCCCCTACAACTCTATGACGATCAGGTACGGTTTGGAAGTGTGCTCCTGCATACGAATGCTCAACGAGTCTATTCGGTTGGTTGCAACTTTCTTTCTGCTTCAGCGTTAAATGCTAAGCTACTGGAACTAGGTAGGTACGTCGAAAATTCGGTACGCTCAGCGAGTGTGCCCCCGCATATGAATAGGGCCGTGCCTGAACCAAGGTTGGTCCTCCCCTTCGGTCATGCGCCGGGCCCTGTCGGCATTTCAAATACTGGGTCCCTATGACCAACCATGCATGCCTGATTCTGGCATTTACAAAATGCAACGCTTGCCACAGGGCAAAGCAGCAGAGAAATTGGAAGTCAAAAATTACGCCTTCGTACCTTTAAGGCTAACAAACAGCTGGAGATGCATTTCTGCCGGCCATAAAATAATAATTTTTTTCCCCTAGCTTGAGAAAAGTGAAAATTTCACCTTGAAACATCAGAAACGTCATAAGTTCTAAGTGTACAGCAGATTTACCCCTGTTTCCCAGTGATGGTCACTACTATTTGAACAGTTTTAACCGTGCTAAAATGGCATATCTCGATATTTGAAGGGGTAAATGATAACATTCAATTTACTTTCAAAAGGAACTCAAAAATTATACAACTGGTTCAACAACTGCTTATTGTGAAATAAATAGGAATCAAAATAATTTTACCGTACAGCCAGGCCAAGCGGTCTCAGTCCCGAAGTGTACCGAACGCGCAAGAGGGTCTTTGCACGCATGAGTGAACTTGGCAAACGATGCCACAATAGCAGATCCCCCACAGTACCTGATGTGAGGGTTGCGCCGCACAAAAGATACAAAACATGGCGACGGCTTCAATGAGAAAGGTGCTCTGATTATTCAACTATAATATCTCCTTGCGCAGTTTCCATCCTTTCAAATTCACGGCATTATATTTAACACAATAAATATTAATTGCATATCGTTGATTTGCACAAAATTGGTGACATCACTTCTATCGTATTTGTTTCTACTGAATCAAAGAATGAAGACTCTGATCAGTGATCAGTCTGGCGAAGAAGAACGCGCTGTATTTTGACTGAGTCTTAGCCTATAGTCCTAACCGAATCCTGAGGCCCAGCATGGTAGAGAAGTTATAGTTTCCATGTATTTAGCTTTTTCTCGTAAATTCAATCCCTTCAGTGTCTCGAAGACCTAAACTTCGTCTTATTTTTGCTTCGAGACAATGTGCAAAACACGAAAAATATTTTCATAAAAAGTTAAAATAATAAGAAATCATCCCAGGCAGCCATCTTGGCCCCGGTGGCCATCTTGTCGCCAGAGTCCATCAAAGTCTCCATCACTCAACTTCCCAACAGGTCATTATGGTCCGTTATGGTCACTTGTCAGTCTTAAACCTGATTAGAAAATGGAAATTACACTGCGTCATCAAGGAATTAATAAACTGATTCAAGCTCCTGTATGCTACAACATGTCTCTTTAGTTTAATGTATTCAAGCATTTTGTTACATGCCCGTCATGTCGTATTGGAAAATGAACCCAGATCATCAGAGGGCCAACGGTAAAGAGACATCTCAAACGAGGGACTCTACTCGTATTATAGTTGGTACACAAGTTTAAGGGTCCGCTTAACCTGACGATGGATTTTTTGCCACCCATAAGATTAACATTGCGAGCGGCGATTCATTTTCAAGGTTTACCCTTGGTTGGAAAAACACAAAATTTTGCCTGTACCTAGCCCTAACAATGTTGTAGGTCGTCATCGAAGCAGATTTCCCAATTTCTCACTGGTTTCTTTTATTGCAACTGTTTTGCAAATTCTAGCATCGCATACCTTAATTTTTTTAAGGGGAAAAGTGCTCTATCTGATGCTAGCATTTGCAAAACAGTTGCAATAAAAGAAACCAGTGAGAAATTGGGAAATCTGCTTCGAACACTCCCTAGAACATTGTTAGGGCTAGGTACAGGCAAAATTTTGTGTCTTTCCAACCAAGGGTAAACCTTGAAAATGAATCGCCGCTCGCAATGTTAATCTTATGGGTGGCAAAAAAATGCATCGTCAGGTTAAGCGGACCCTTAAACTGTGAACCAGAAGTGGAGATATAAGATTACGAAATTCTTCCAATATTGATATTTAAAGAATAATAATTGCGATAAACTAGAGAAGGATGCCCGAAATCGAAACCACTGCGATCTGTACCACCAACAGTGTATAATGTTAAGTTGTTCTAACGTTCCAAAAGTGGCCCGAAATGACCTAGAATTCCAAAATCAGGCACGTTTACAGCTCTCTATACCTTAGTTTGCTACGATATAAATGGTATAATAATAGGAAGGCAGGGAGCACGAACCATGAAATGTAACCTCAAGCTGCGGACATGCGAACTTCATCTAACTCACAATTAATTAGTGAAATTTGTACCACGAAGACACTCATAATTTATACTAACAATTTAATTAAAAGCCGCATAAATAATGTGCAATGTGACATGACTCATGACTCATGAGTCTCATGACTCCCGCTGATGGATGCGACTCACGGCTCACTCACATAAAATTCAAAATGCTCATGTTTGGTCAAATCTGTCAATTTTTTCTTTGTTCGATGTAAATAAAAGGCTGAAGGTTTTTTTTAAGCAGGTACGTTAGGGGTTAAAATTTTGAAATGGTGGCCATTAGGACGCCATATGGGGGTGAGAAACAACAGGTCTTCCCACAATGGTACCTCGCTGAGGGTCTGCACAAGGCCACATCCACTCACACAACCCAGGACCGTTTTATTTATCCCACTTCAGGTTTGGTCACTGTATTTGAAACAAAATATCTGTAGGTACAGCACTAAACTGTAAAAATTTCTAAACCCACAAAAATTTGCTCTCTCTATCACCTGCGTGGCAACTTCGAGGATCGAAAATGGCGTTATTTCGAGGCATCCTATCAAAGTTGTTTCATATGGTTTGTTTACATAACCGTGGGAAATGCTTCACGGTTTAAGGCTTATGATGAGCTCATATGCCTGCGAAGCCTGACAAACAGCAGAGAGGTATGAAGGCCCATTAAATTTAATCATCAACATACTAAGGCTTATTGTTACTGTCGGATATTATGACGGGTTGCTGTACTTAATAGCAGGAAATATTAAACCAAATATTGTCAACGATGTCGACAAAATGCGACACTGTTCAGGTTGAAGTACCTGCATTTGGGTCAAGGGAATGGTATGGAAGTGATCTAGTTTTTACAGTGATGATGTCTTAAAATCGTTTGAGGCAAGTTCGTCTAACAGGGAAGCACCCGAGGAGGTAACCACTCCAGAGATTCTTTGAAATTCCCTGAGATTCCATAAATATTTCCAAAGATTCCCAACGATATTCATAGAAAGATGAACCCCGAAGGGGTAACCACTCCATAAAATTCCAAGATTCCCTGAGATTTCCAATGATTCCCAACGAGATTCCCAACGAGTGGTTAACCCCTCGGAAGCACCCGAAGAGTGTCTCAAACCTTTGATTCGAATGTGAGGAACACTAAAAAATAATGAAGAAACAAATGCGAAGATAAGTCTCTGTTACGATCACGATTACGATAATAGTATGTTTGCTATGAATGGGGCATGAACCTCGGCTTGTGAGGAATGGCGGTCGGCGAAGAAGTAATGCCTGGCTCGGCAGGAGATGACAAGGCCCCTATCTCGCATCTGACCCCAGTCCCGATCGGGGAATTGACGAAAAACAACACATCAATATCACAAAATTCCATCGCTCCAAGCCTGAGAATTATTTTACCGAAAATCCTGGGCCGTTTAAGAAGACGGAACCTGGCCCTAATCAAAAAATCCAAACAACATGCTTTTCTACAATGACGCCTTCGCGCTGAAGAAATAAAAAGGAGGTTGAAAAAAAAAACTGAGCAAGGAGTTGGTTTAGTGTACGGGCACCCTGCTGTGACCCAGGCCTCGTAAATAACCTAACAAAATCAAGGTATTCTTGCATGGGCATTCAACATGGCCATGGGCCCATTGGGGCCCCTCGCCGCGAGGCCCCTGGGCCCCGGACCCAGGCACAGACGCTTGGGACCCGGACAAACGGGTCCCTCGACAATCTTCAGCCTGGCCATTTGCATTTTATGCTCTCGTCTCAGTGAACCTCAAGATACGAATTTGACAAACAGCGCAATCCGAAGACATTTAATACACATACACATCCGCCATACACAGATCAGAAACAACCCAAAAAGAGCCAAAAATAAGCTAGAAAATTCCTTAGTTTTTTCCCGAACTCAAAAAAAGAAAGAGTCCGTAGCTAAAGCTTGGAGATGAATGCAGAAATCTGTGGGAACCGTGGAAGCAACCCATCATTCTCTTGTTGCCGAAAGAGACATTTTAAATTGATATCTTCACTCTTGAACGCTTCAAACCCCAATAATTTTTACCCAACAAAAAACATTTTTACAACGTTAATAACTAGTCGTCCTAAACGGTGCGAAACGACCCGGTTCTTAGTATTTGGCCATTCCCGAATTCTCGAGGTGTGAAACATTCAGAGTTTCTAACTTTGTTTCGGTATTATTTTTGTAAATATTTTTATGCCTCTTTCTGGTGTTGGGAGAGGCATCTAAATAATGAAAACCATGAGTGCATTGTCTATAATTAGGAAACTACAAACTATCATGATTAAGTTATAAAGAAAGCATGAAAAATATAGAGCCCTAAACTTCCCCACAAATCTGAATGATCTAAGATTATTACCAAAAATATCCTGTATCATTATGATGCCTATGTCAGTTGAAGGCAGTACTACAGCACAGTTCGAAGCATCCCTGTATTGTAGCTGTACATAACAGTAGCTACTGGCAAGGGTGAGCTGCCGCCCTGCCGGGCTGAGAGTGGTGACGAGGGGAGGGTGATCCATCCCTCTACTTCTAAAAAATGGTGACTTCCACGCTCGAATGCATTAGGGAATTTACATTTTTTGACAGCAGGCATCAACGTTCCCATTTTTTACTTTTTTGGATGATTCTCAGTTGAATTAGAGATTAATAAAGTGACGGAGAGAGATTAAATCAACGTACCTTCCTTGCTTCCAGCTTTTATTTCCAAAATTTAAACGAATTTGAGATCCTGATAGGAGTCGAAGATGGTAAGGACGTCAGACCCATCCGTGTTCCCTTTTTATTGAGAATCTATACGTTTTAGAAATGTCAGAATTAACCAGTCACACCTGACACCTGAGTTCCATGAAATTGTCACTAACAATACAAAAACAACAGGGGACGTTGTAGTGAGATTTTTTTAAAAAGCACCAAAAAAATACCCAAATATTAATTACAACGCAAGGATTTGATGTAAAAAAATTCACACTTTCTGAAGAAATGTAACTTCACGCAGATAATTCCAAGAGTGTAATTAAAAAGTTAAAAAAAGAAAATGTTTCCGAGCAAGCATAGGCGCATTTAATTGATAGGGGACCCCCCGCGGGAGGGTTTTATTGCAATGCCCCCTCCTGCACACCAGTTCAAAATACGAAGATTACAACCCCCTGCGCGTTTAAAGGCCAGTCTGTGGGGTGCAAGACCCGGGATTTCGGTTTTCTTTTTCAATTTGCGCGGTATGGGGTTCAAATAACATGTAAGACCTCACAGTGTATTTGCATCTAGGGTAGGTGAGCGCCCATCCTTTTCATCCCCTCTATTCTCTGCGCTTCTATTTTACCATAGGGTTGCTTTCAACCTTGGAGCCTATTGTTTGTTGTATCCTTTTATCACTTTTAGCAGCCAGAGAGCAGTTTGAGAGCAGCAGTGCCTCTGAACCTAGGCATACTGATCCTTAATTCGGTCTAACCTTACCGTTACGTTTTCACCAAAAAATTCATACAGCTTTTTGAAATCTACACGCATTTTTTTTTATGAGAAGTGAGACTTGCAGATTGAGGCACGAAAGGCATGCCCATTTTTATTTTGAATTACCAAAGGAGATTCAAATTAATAATAAGGAAAAGTTTGGAACGAACACCGGACTGTAGATATAAACATACTGAGCTTGAAATGCCTGTGAAGTTTTGTATCGGGCTTTATGATACATCCATCACTCAACACACACAATACCAGCGAAATTATCTTTACATTAATCTTGTCAGCATTTTAAATAGACCCAAGGCCAAAATGTTAAACAAACAAAGGTAAAAACAAACTTTACAGCCTAAGTTCCGGGAATTATTATGATAATTTGACTGTAATTTTTGTAACAAAAGATACCCAAAACGTTAGGGTCAGTACAGTCCAACAACTAACCTGGCCAAGATTTTACAACATTTATTTTATTTATTATTCAGAATACAATTTTTATGTCAAATTCAAACACCTACAGTGTTTTTTCAAGAGGTGTAGGTAACATACATAAAAGCATTTTAATTTTTTATGAATTATCCGTCCAAAAATATTTAGTCGAACTTAAACCTATACCTATATTAGTTGTCTCTGAAAACGGGTGACTTATTTCTTTTAGAAATGATCAGGGCAGAGAGATTTTCTAATGAGGACTGCGTGACATACCGTGCATCGGCGAGTAGTGCACATAAGGATATCAATGCCTCCCCTTGTGTAGGCTCGTCTTTCAGGGCTTGGCCCCCACTTGTCTGCCAAGCTTATGGAACCATCGAGATCCTGACCCTGGCGAACACCCAAGGTCATTCACGGGAAATAAACTCCACTATTTCCAAATTCATTTAAATCCGTTTAAAAAGAAGGAATAGAATTCAGAAATCATGCCTAAGTTATTAGAAGTAAATAATTGTTCTTCAAAGACGGGCGCCTGATTTCTCCTCGATCATGTAAAGACTCGAAGAACCATTACTAACAACGCAATGTTTGGTATACACACTAGAAATCAGGAAACCGGTGAAGTTCAAAAAAATAATATCCACACTTTGACTATGTGCCAAGAATTTCAGCAAAATCATGGCCATCACTGACATTGAAGGAAAAATGATGGTAGCCCCGATATTTTATCGACGCGAGAAAATGCTGAAATGTATGTCTACGCGTTATTTCGAGTTAACGATCTAGGAATCTGCAACAAGTAGAATGCATGTTAAATTTAGAGAAATATTTATGAAACAAGCGGTACGACACGGTCGGACAAAACTTTACCTGCTTATTTGCGTGATTCCTAGAAATAAACCCTTGGTTAAATGATTAAAGACGGAAAAACTTTTTGACGAAAGGAATGGTCCCAGAATGTTCTCCCGAGTACTTAGAGACCCCACACGACATACTTCGGCAACCACACAAAACTACCCCCTAAAAGGAGGTGGGGTGGATGGGGAAGCTCGGGAAAACGTTTCGACAAAATAAATTGTCTCAGAACGTTTCCCTGAGCATTTTGATACCCCACACAATGTACTTTGGAAAGTATCCAAAACTCCCCCCATAGGGGGGGGGGGGGGGGGGGTGCGGCGAAAAATCATTTTGACCATATAAATTGCCTCAGAACGATCTCCCGATCATTTTGAGCCCCCACAACCCATATTTCGCAAACCACTCAAATCTACCCCCCTTAGGGGGTGGGGTGCTTGGATACGTTCAGAAAAACTTTTTGATACAAAAACTTGCTTCACAACGTTCGCCCGAACAGTTTGAGACCCCATAAGCCGCACTTTAAAAGTCACTCAAAATTGCCCCCCCCCCTGGGGGGGGGGGGGGGGAGGCTCGAAATAAGCCATATACCATTTGTGACGAGTATGGCCGTTGTCACGTGTCATATCCAGAACTACTCATATACCACAAAAAACTGAATCCACTGATTTCGCCCTTTTACATGTCCAGGGGGGACTTCCCCCCCTTTTTTAGCGGCCAGGGAGTTATGCGGGGGTAGTGGGTGGTATCATTGGATTCGTAATTATTTGTTCTATAATTGTCTAAAATTTGATCGAAATCGTTAGAGCCGATTTTGAGCAAATATTTTTTTTCTACTTTTTGGGGGTGTTTTAGGGGGGTAACCCCCCTTAATTTTAAAGGGGGGAAACTGGGCTTCTGGATTTTTATTTCTTCCAATTTTAGAAAGGTCACTACCGATTTTGAAGAAAATCGGTTGAAAAGTGTGCCGTCCAGGTCAATGCCACATACATAGCTACATACATACATAGCTACATACATACGTACTGACACGGCGTACCTGACCTCTTCTAAAAATTCCTGGGGGCAAACTTTTCGTCGGATGACAAAAGTGAGTTGGTTTTCATATTCCGAAGGCATGGACGTTTCCGAAATGTATATGCAAGTTCCAATCGCTTTTGAGGTCTGGGAGCAATGACGGTTCAAAGTTGAGGTTTGCCGAAAATTGGCCCGCACGAATACAATACTTTACCTTACGTATACTCCGTATACAGGTAAAGTAAAAATAATGCTGATGTACCTTATAGCAATTATAACAATAAACCCGGTGCAGTATACGCAACCCCGGGTTGGGACAATATAGGTGAGAAACGCACCTGGCAATCTTTGAAAAGGTACAATATGACCAATACCTGAGATATTTCTATTTTTAGCCCACTAATTGCACCTTGTAAAGGTGGCAGCTCAAATCTGCCAACTATGTGCAGGTCACCACCCTGAAGTGATGCGTCCGGAGGCCAAGAACAGATTAACGGTGGTTGACAGCCCAAAGAAGAGTACACAAAAGGCTTGACAAGGGTGAGTGGTGACAAACCAACATCAGAGGTCATTGCTCCCTACCTGCCCAACCTGCTCTTCCTCAAGCCTGAGGCTGGAGGACCTAGTGACAAATAAGTAAGGCGCGATCAGGTATCATGCTTATGTTCAAAAAAGTATATTTCCTATCTACGTCACCTCATTTTCGCACTTCAAATATGCACTACCCTATTTTAAAATGAATCCCCTCACAAGAAAAAAATCTGCGCTCCGACTTCTTCCACAACATGTCAACCATACTGTTATCCTACGTTTTTGAACCCAATAATCAGTCGAACTCCTGGTTTTCTCCTATTATTTTCTCAATAGGTTTCCTGCGTTGGAGGCGTCGCCTCCCAGCGGCAATTATGGCGTACCTTCGGGCGGATCTCAAGGCAGAACAATCAGAGACAGAAAACAACCGGAAAGTCGGTCGGACAATGGCTGGGTGGCAGATAACCTAACCAGGTCTCACCTAGTGCACTACCCATGGATACCTAGAAATATACATTCTAGAGGTTGTCCAGTTTATATGTCACGTAGGGTCACATAGTGACGTCAGATCGTGGTGAGCAATCAGACTGCTTGAGAACTTGAGGGCAAACGGTCCTGAGTAATGTGCGGGACGTTGCAATCAACACGGGACCCCACGTCATATTCGGACACAACCTATACAATACACAGACCTTGCACGGGTACTACGTCCCGATTACACCGCATTATGTCTGGAAGCTAGTCAATTAGCATCAACAATAAAACTAAGCCTGCTTCGGAACGAGCACAAATTATCCACTTCCTATCCACAGTCAGTCAACCGCAAACATCTATCACGAACCGTTGTCAGGGAAAACTACCTAAAAACCACAAAAGAGCATCGGGGAAGCTTAGCCCGTAAACTTAGCCACAGTAAGAAGAGGAAGAAGTCTGGAAACTCCAGCGCAGTTGTATCTATCTTAGCAGTTCAGGGGAGGCGGGGAACCTATTGTTTTTTTTTTAGAAGAAAAAACTCCCCGGCACATAGGTTGCTAACTGGTGTGCGACATTATTACGATAATCCAGAGATTTAAGACAGACTAATTTCCCAGAAATAAAAGAAAACATTCTTCTAAAGATCTACAGTGTGGCTTAACAATTCTGGAAGTAGGCTGAACGAGGGAAAGGCCTGAAATTCCTAAACTGAGTGGGTCCAGAACAAAGGTCTTGAAATGGCATAACGGGACCAACATCCCCTGCATAGGGGGAAACCCAGTCGAGGTCCGCTTTCTACAGGAGGTTGTATATTTACTTTCTTGCTATCAGTCTTATCGTCCAACTGATTTTTGTCAAATTTAAGGTAGGTGTCAGACCAACCTTTGGTAACTCAAAAATAGTGCCCCTAGCGGTCAAACAAGTATTAAAAAAATTCGAAAAATCGGTCTTTCTATTGCAGTGATCGAGACTAGGGAAGAGCTACAGGGTATAATTCTATCCTATAGGAACACTTAAATTTTGCAGTAATTTTTCAGGATCTTTTCCAAGTCTTATTTGGTTTTATCTATGCTAGAACCTATAGAGCCTCGGATATATTAGTTTGGCCTGCAGTCCTCCGTAACGGTAAATAAAAGCTGCATAACAACAAAAGACCTTGGACCACCCCATTAGGTTTGGAAGGATCCTCTCCTCTGGACAACTCAGGTACAGCTTGGGTTTTCAAGTAGGGGTTGGCCCGCACTTGAACATGTAAATAGGCACGTACCTGTTTCGAGAAGACAGCGATGTCTTCGTTGAAGGACTCGGAGGAGCAGACGTCGCCCCCTGCGACCCCGGGGTCGCGAGGGGTGCAGGTGGCTAGCTCGCATTTCTCGAAGATCAGGGCCAGCAGCGGAAACAGAGGATGCCTGAAAATAGTCAGAAGAGTTACAAACAACACTAGGGACAGTGGCGAGGGAGCTTGAAAATTTTATAACATTATATATAATGTGCCCATTCTATGGGTACAAGGAAAATATCATAATATTGTACATTAAACATTGAATGAAGTCCCTCGAGCACGTCTACGTCTATACCACGATCAGTCTGTATCAGGATTTGCATGAATTCGTCACGACGAACAAATGTGCAATGAATGACGAATATTCGTTTCCATCCCCATCAACAACAAAATAGACTTTTGGTTGAGTAGTTAGGGCGAAATTTGAGAAGAAGCAGACGTTGGGGAAGCTGGCCAGCACCCCCTATCCACCCTCAGATGGCCATACCCATGTGGCATTTTCTGCTTTGGGGTGGTCAGATAGGCATCAAAGACGAATTGAACTCGACCACCCTGTGCCTCAACACTAGGGTTGTTATTCCAAAAGGGTGAAAATACATTTTAGGGTTGATTTCACTGCGTTCTCTTAGGACTATAAGACAATGCCATGTGCCAAGGGAAAGTGGTCATATAGCTCGAATGTCTGAAATAGTATGAATGTCGGCCTATAGTAGAGCAATACACGACAAGTATCGGGTAATTGTTCGATCGAACCTGACAAGAAACTGATGTAAATATAAGTAACACGTGTTAGTCAATGAGTACCGCCGTCAAGTCTTGTTATTTAATTAAAAGTACAATCACTCAGTGTCGCAAGGAAGTTGCACCTGCCTGAAGACAGCAGAGGTTGCAACTAAAATAAAACCAAAGAGAAATAGAGAGAACTCAAGAGGAGTGAAGCGTATCAGATATTGAAATAAAACTTGATAAACCCGAAGAACAAGAAAAATAGCCAGATCGGGGCAAGACGCAGAAAAGCGAGGGCAGGTATCTGCAGTATCGATATCTCAGGTATACTGGGAGGGCATGTGGTCAGAACTTAGGACTCGTCTCGGCGGTTGGATATTTGTTCGGACGAGAACCGCGGAGGCCGGGGCGTGGGCGCCGTCTGCATTCTGCACACTGCACAGGCACCCTATACATGGCAACCTGCCTCCTCGAATAAAGAATACCAATCCATCCACGATTACAAGTAGTTGTGGCAATCATGCAAGAACTCTTCTTATAAGTAGCGCTTGTCGAGCAAAGAAAATTTGAACAAAATTTGTAGAGAAGTAAGGTGCCCCAAAGGTCTGTCTGGTGGTTAAAGTAGACCTAAATGACAAAAAGAATTGCTCAAAAACTGCACAAGTGAAAAGGAATCCAGAATCATTATTGATTTGCTAAAGATGAAGGAAAAAGAAGAACCCTGCAGCTCTATTACGGAACTTTTTATCACGCGTGATAACCGCGTGATAAACATTTGCAATGCTATTTTCCCTATGTTTTCGTGATAACTGCGTGATCACGCGTGTTTAAAATATTCATAATAGGGCTCCAGGCACGTCAGGCTGGTACTATGGACTACAGTGTATATGAAGCTCCACTAGAATTTCTCAGAGACAATCCAAAACTGACACTGCGTCATACAAACAATAATTTCTGTAACAAGTACCCTTAGTTTGTTCACAAAGACATGAACTTGGGAATTTCACATCGCTGCCCTCTCCTACGTTCCTCAAAGTCAACTGAGGGGACTCAAAAACCAGTCGCAGCTGAAGACTGGCTCCGTCCGTTTGGAAATCACGTGTAAAATGGCTTTGTTCCCGAGCGGTGCAGGTAAACATATTATGGCTGATGCATGTATCTGAAAGACAACAAAGCCTCCCTTTAGGACTGCAGCTGTCATCGGGACATCCCCTGTTCTGACTCTGAAACCGAGCGCCAGGCCTGATCCCTGGGGCTTCAGCCTACAGCAGCCTCAGAAAACAATCTAGCGTTTAGGAGGCCAATAAAAAGATTTCGGGGACATGTACACTTCTTTTTGTGAGATACCTCGACTCGAAGCATTCGTTGCACAGGCACAGGTACACCTATGCACGTACGTACATCCCTCCTTCCCATAAAAAATACTAACCTATATAAACGGTTGCTCAACTATTTTCACGACAGAATTCTCTACTTCTAGCACCGGTCTCCATAGTTCCAAATCAAATAGTTAAATACAGATTAGAGTTGTATAATCCGGATACGGCCCTGTGGATAGCCGCATGATTTGAGCAATCATGGCCACAGGGGATTAGCGCCGGATGATAGGGCAAGGATTACACTGATAACCAATCAGAAAGGATAAAATGCTCCAACGATTAAAAAACATGGCTCACCTCTACAGATGGAATGCCGAAGAAGGTCGCAAAATTATTGAAAAAAGTTTTCTAGCAGGTAGATGAAGTAATTTTCATTTGAACAACGCAAATATTCGTTTTTTGTACACGTTGATTGACTCCCACACTCGATTCTAAAAATGTGTATTTTATAGTTCAGACGAAAAAAAAATCTCATTGTAATTATTACTGGAAAACCATAGGTGTTTTATTTGTACTTTAGTTTCACTTTTGATTAGACTGTAAGAGGACAACGAGAACAAAATACGTACAGTCAGACTCATAAGCTGAACACGGATTTCACGAACGTTACAACGTTGTAATAGTTATTCGGCTTGTTTGAAGTCACCTAAATAACAATGTAGGTGGCCCACCCACAATGGAGCAATGGAGTAGTTGAGTCAAGCGGCACATTGACCATCAAATGCGCAATAAAAAGGATCAGTATTAAAAAGACGTTTAGAGAGATGGTAATAAATGGGTTATGGATAGAAACTATGAGGGTGAGGAGAAGAAAATGCTGAGTCATACTAAAAGGGAAATAATAAAGAAGGTACCTTCTCCAATATGAAGTCGCTAAAACGTGCCTTATGCCTTGAGGGAGTAGCCTTAGTAGTCCAAGAAAAAAAGAACTTATCGAAAAAATATCCGAGTCTTAAGGGAGTTGGAAAGTCACAGAGAACTAGCTCTTTCGTGCTCGTATCACAACCAAATCGAAATCCTAATCACAGGTCTCAAGATAATAGAGAGAGTAAAGAAGAAATAACTTCCTCAAATGGAGAAATACCCTCTTTTCTCAGTTATCAGTGATTTCCTAGCTCTTCCGAGCATTCCATATGGAATGCGGCCATCACGACGACTCAATTTTTTATCACAAAATCCAACCCAAGTACAACGTTAGTTAGCAGAGGGTTGGGGGGGACAAGCCCAGCAACTAGACCGTTTTCAAGAACTATCCATTGTGCTCAGCTGGCAGCACTACCAAATACCAGCTCCCCAGCCATCGAGTAAACGATGGGGACCTACAGTTTTAGGTGGGTTCCGAACCACCACAGCCTCGATATATACATTTCACTTGACATGCTGAACATATCAGAGGTATGCCGAGCAGAAAAACTTTTTGGTAGGATTGGGATCGAACCGGTGTGACCCGGCTCTCTCTGCTCCTCAAAAGTCGACCATTTAGTCCACCCAAGTACAAACAACCAAGTGTTTTGCAGGCGCTAACCCCCTCGCTTATCAGTGCTATTGTGAAATCCCGCCCAATTACCCACTGTTTTATGAACAAGCTTTACGGAAAAAACAGAGTCTCGACTTTTTTTTAACTCCTGAGAGAGCGCGGGTACAATTACGTACAAAAGCAAAGTGTGAAGTAGGTACTTGAGGAGCCGCAAAGGGTACAGCTCCATATACCGTCAACTGGGCGTGAACGAGAACAAACTGATGCCTTGACTGGCACAAGACCCTCTCTGCCATCTGCGTCTTACAAGCCTCCAATGAAACATCTCCTCAGCCTTTTCACGAGCGGTCCTTATATGAGTATTTTAATTACAGGGGTCTCTCTTGTTCAACATTAATGATTCGAGTGTCTGAACTATACTGCAACAAAGTTTTTAAAAATAGTGGAAATAGTATGTAAACAAGACGTAAAATTTCCCCATATTGGGTATAATAACTAGTTTGAAACTGCTTAGTTTTCTGCTTGCCCTGAGGCAGGTACGACTCAGGTGCTAAATAAGTTAAATCGAAGAAACAAGACAGGGCACGCATGCTTCATTACAGGTTGTTTCGAATAGGAATAATTATGGAAATCAAATGGAGTAAGACAAATAAAAATCGTAAATGACACCTTCACTAAATCATTCATCAATCATGGAGTAATTCTACAGCAGGACCTAGGCACATCATTTATAAAATGAACATTAATAGCCCTAATTCACGTGCAAACGGTTGTAAGGCAATTTTCACATGGTACCATACCATACCGAAACTACCAGTACGAAATCACGGAACTCGCGTCTATAAAATAACTGTCCAGTGTCCAGTAAAGTGGTGCGCAAAATATTTTGTTTTCACAAAAATTAGTCCATGAAGAAAATTCAATTTTTATTATTATTATTATTTTTTTATTGTAACATACATGGGGCCACTAATTGTTGAGAATCTTAGACAACACTCTCCAAACGAAAATGAGAGAAATCGAGGGAGAATCTGAAGTGAGACCAGTGTCGTACCCTTTCTTTTAAACGTTAACTAAACTTCAAACCACGGATCAAGAGAAGAAGCCGCACTGAATAAAGTTCATGAAGAAAAAACAGTATAATCAAAGATGGCCGCGGCTCAGAGCCAGGTGTTGTGGAGTTTTTTGTGTCGGGTCCGCTGAGGGTAGGTTTGAGGCATTTCGGAGTAGGACTCCCACAGCATATCATTCTGCGCGAACGAGGGTTCTTTAACTAACACTATACCTATTCTCCGTAATGATAAAAAATTGTAGGTCTTCAACTTCCACTAAATTAAAATAGCTAAAGTCATTTTATACCCCAGTGGTTAGGATATCAGTGCCGTTTAAAAAGTTATGATAGAGGTGGAATCTGATGACATGATGGGGTAAATAGAAATCATGTAGATGCATGGTAGAAATTAAAAAATAATGTTGCCATCTTAGGGTGCGTCCCACCATGCCCAGTTAAAATTAAACTGGAGATTTTGTCCTATGTTTACCATGTTAAATTTAACTTTTGAGTTAAATTTAACATGGTAAATCTCCAGTTTAATTTTAACTGGGCATGGTGGGACGCACCCTCAGAGTACCTACACTATAACAAAAACTCCAACCGGCCATAGTTGATCGACTACAGCTACACCACCCATTTTATCGACATTCGATTCTAATCAGTAGAATAGGAAAATATAGATACAGTTGTAAATATGCTTTTGGTTTGATAATAAGGAGAAATACAGGAGGTAACCCACGTAAAAAAAAAAACTTGCTGAGTGACTAATGTACCTTTCGATCGTGATTTTGGCGATAACGCTTATGAACAATCCAATAGCGATCAGTCAGCCTTTCTATGTGTGCGCTTTCCACAAAGCTTTATCAAAATCATTATCAAAATAATAAAGTCAGACATGTTTGATTAAACCACGATTTAACTATATCTCCATTTGTCGGCCATGATTGGCTGAACAATATATAGACACCTATACTTACTCAAATTACTCGAGTGACTGGGACCATTAGACCCACAATTACACCTACATCTATACGACATCAAGAAATACCCCTAGCCTAGCCAGTGCCAGGAGTCAGTACACTACTGACAAAGTTTTAAGACTACATTGTACGAGTATAGTAAGAATGGTAGAGACATTTAAATGCATGATGCACATCCACTCCAGAGATTCTTTGAGATTCCATAAAGATTTCCAAAGATTCCGAACGATATTCATAGAAAGATGAACCCCGAAGGGGTAACCACTCCAAAATATTCCAAGATTCCCTGAGATTTCATAAAGATTTCCAATGATTCCCAACGAGTATTTAACCCCTCGCTTATTCCACTGCATATGAAATTTTTCAAATATTATCTGCATGTAAGTAGAAGGGTTTTTTGAGTACGAAACGAAAAAATTCCCATTTTATAAATGGCCAGTGATCAAGGGGAAAGTGCTAGGAATAAAAACATAATAAGTAAGGGAGCAAAAACCAAACCGAATTTAAACGAGAAAGTAATAATACAACTTGACGATCAGCGCCCAGGCTAAGCGAAAAGAACGTGAAGATAATTTAAAAGAAAAATGCTCTGCATCATACGGCCAAAGTTATACAGCAGAGGGGGATCGAAAAGAGGAACAGGATTTGGAAGAAGGGCGACAACAAACACCAACCTTCCCACCAGAAAAGCTAATAAAACGAGGTGACTGGTAGACAATACTGCAAAAATTCAGGGAGGTTCTTAATAAAGGGCTCAGCCCCAAAGCATATGCCAGAGGGGAAGACGGAGGCAACGTGGCAGCAGATGCCGCGGTGAAAGGCTCATACAGCTCATACTCCAATGCTTTGTCAGCTCCCACATGCAATCGGGGTGGTTTTTTGTGTATTTGCACCAATCAACAACGTACTACGAGGTGACAAGGATGTGGGGCTCTCCCAACAACGGGGGAGAAGGTTTGCGCTATGAGACGAGGGTGGAGGGCTGCTGACACACTCCCAACTTTGCAATTACAAAAATGTCGTCAGCGTTTTGCACCAGCTGAAGAGAGCTGGATAATGGGTGCAAACAATTAGCAAACACAGGGACAAATTTGGCTGATCTGAAGGGGGTATATAGGTATAGGTAAGATTGGGCTTGGTTTAAAGAAGTCATCCCATAACGGAGTTTAAGGTATTAAGTAAACTCTTTTTCGTTTCGGTTGTATATCCTTGTGATATGAAGGCTTTCATGGCGAACCCACCTTACTAAGAATTTTTTACCGTGATTTAGATAGGAACACTTTTTTTTACCCACCCTTTAGGCAACTTGCGCAGACAAAGCCATAAATATAAAGTTTTGAAACCCAAAAAATTACAATAAGCTCTTAAAGCCACCAAATTCACTCTAGGAAATGGATGGCATGAATCAGAAGTAAGATTAAAATAGTGTGAAATATGAAGCGAACAGCCATAAGAGGCGAGTGCGGGCAGCGCGGGAACGGGTCTCGGGAAGCAGAGCGTCCGTAGCCGGCATAGCATTCTTTATCCGCCGCACTCAGAGCCACCCCAAACCCCGCGTGGTTTCTCACCCCTGCCAGCTCACCCACCCCACCTTAAAAACCGTATATTCTCTTTTCAAGGCTGTCCAAACACTTCAGCTCACGAAATCTGCAGCAACATTGACATTCATGGGGATTTATTTACTGTGGTGGCAACCAACAAATTTACAGGGTCATTTGTATTTGGTAATTTTGTTGTTTTAGAAGATTTTTGTTCCTTTTGTATTTTAAGCGTTCAAGAGGGGTGACACCATCTCTCTTTCAAATTATATTTGTCGTGTTCCATGGCTTCTTAAACCAGTAGGCTCTAGGAACCCGACATCAAAAGGTACGTGCGTAGTTAATGCGGATACCTCTAGCTGTTGTAATTACAAGTAGTAGGGACTTGCGTAGACCCACAAGTACAAGGGAGGTAAGTAGGTACCTATAGGCAATCAGACAGTCGGCCATGTCTGGCCGTGGGCGACAGCAACGCTTGTTTGTAATCCACGCGCAGTCCAGTTGAAAAACGACCCCACATAGAAGCGTTCAACCTTGACAATGAACACCTTGGACACCCGTGCGTCGAGAGGTAGGTCTACAAGTCCACAATCCCTCGTCAACGAAAAGAAACGACTTTTCGATTTCCTCCCACTCGGCAGCTAAACTTCTACGTCCTCAACGAGACTCAAAGAAGAAAACAGGTTGAGAAACCATATAATCCACCTATTGTACCAACTTATAAGGACATCTAAATTACGGAATTGATATAGAACAATCACAGAAATGCTAAAGCAACGTGCCGACCTGCCAGCCTCAAAACAAGAAAGCCTTTCCTATAACATCTCTCTACAGTATATCTATGTACCTATGCAGTAGACTTATGTCAGTCGATTTTAGGGGAATTTCCCCTTGAATACAATTGGAAACCGGCCAAAATGACGAGCTATCTGCCCATCGATGTTTTCAAGGATGTTCCAACACTTCTTCAGTGGATAAGGGCGTCATCTATGTCATTGCTCCATCTCAGAGGTGGCTGAGTCGCGCAGTCGCGCAGGAGCCAACGCCGCCCCACCGAACCGGAGTCGACAATGCATCAATTAAAACATGAATACATTTGTGTTCGTGTAATGAATGAATGCGTAATGTAACGAGCCTGCCCATTT
Source organism: Mesopsocus fuscifrons (assembly GCA_950004255.1). Lineage (NCBI taxonomy): Eukaryota > Metazoa > Arthropoda > Insecta > Psocodea > Mesopsocidae > Mesopsocus > Mesopsocus fuscifrons. The sequence goes on along the minus strand of OX465373.1, from coordinate 17,535,692 downwards.
TCCTCGAGGCGCATTCAATGCCTGGCTAATATCCATTATACCCGCGCCCCGAGCTGAGCATAACTGAGGACGCATTACACTGGCCGAGGTGAGAGACCTCGTTACTTTCATAAGCCTTTACCACCTTTCGCCTTTTGAATGCCGAAACAGGAAAGCTAGCTCAGGATTGTGACCAAAGGTGGTAGGTACACAAAAATTTTGAGAGAAAAAAAAATGAAGTACGGACAGAAACACAGAGCGGAACACCCGAGTTCCACGCACATGACCTACAAGAAACCCTTCTTTACAGAAGTTGTCAGACAGTATCACATTCTCACTAGACGCAGGAGTCGTTTTCAAATATTTTACGTGACGTCATAAGTTATAAGTCATAACCAAAAGAGCAAGCGATCCCATTTCTTTCCCTGCTACTAACACACCTGGCTGCCAAGTGCGGCCGGCGCCGGCGCTTGGCTGGTTTTCTGAGGCTGTCAACCGGTCTACCTCCACTTCGTCTTTTCTTACCCGTATATGGCGTCCTTGTCCCGCTTGTGGACGTCGGGAACGGCGGCGCTCATGACGTGGTTCCCGACCGCCGACCCGACGTGGTTGGCATGGTATCCTGCGTGCATGGCCGCTGCATGGTTCATATGGGGCGAATGGTGCGCCATCTGCAGCGGCCGGTGCGCCACGTGCGGGTCATACATCCCGCCGCTGCCCGCTTCCATGTAGGGGTGGAGACCGTCGTCATACTGGAAGGTAAGGGAGACGTCAGTGGGAGAAGAGAAGAAACGTAAGAGTGAAGAATATTGCCCTACACAGTTCAGTGTAAGGAAACTAAGCAAAATGTTACCGGGATAATTTAAGATGAGTGAGATAGAACGAAGGAGAAGAAGAAAGGAAAAGTCAGAAGTATAGTATATAGCAGTTCAAACAAAAGCAAAAAATGATATAAAAAATAGTGATGCCGGAATTGTTTTAGGTGGTATATTTCCAATCAAACTACGGATAGGTAGGCATGTGTATTCTTCTTTATTATTCAATTATCATTTTATTGTTATTACTTATTATTTTTTTTTCAGAAATATCTGTTTGCATGTACCTATATGTCTTTAACATTTGGGTTTTGGGTATGTACTTATAGTTAAGATCCTAACTTGAAATTTCCCTAAAGTATACCTAATTTTGTAATTTTTCTTCGAGAAATGCTAAGTTAAGTAACTTATGACAGAAATAAGAAATATCATATACCATCAGGAAATATACCTAATACGGCCAACAGTTTCCTCAGAATGACGTCATCAACAAAGAAACTTGCGACTTTTTTTTTCAGGTATAATAGACCATGGACATAATCTTCGTCACTTTTTTGGCCCTAGCTTAGTTAACTCAGGGTGCGTCCCACCATGCCCAGTTAAAATTAAACTGGAGATTTTGTCCTATGTTTACAATGTTAAATTTAACTAAGGGTGCGTCCCACCATGCCCAGTTAAAATTAAACTGGAGATTTTGTCCTATGTTTACAATGTTAAATTTAACTAAGGGTGCGTCCCACCATGCCCAGTTAAAATTAAACTGGAGATTTACCATGTTTAATTTAACTTAAAAGTTAATTTTAACATGGTAAACATAGGACAAAATCTCCAGTTTAATTTTAACTGGGCATGGTGGGACGCACCCTCAGCAATTTGTTTTTTATGGTACAAAAGATTAATTGCACCAGAAAAATCTGTTATAAAGTCAATGGTAAGCATGACCGAAGAATGGTGTTCGTTGGTGTATTTTAATGCCCATTTTTTAAGAATTTTTTTTTTGTACTTATTTTGTTCTGAAGCAATGTCATAAACTAGTTAATATGAGGTGATTTCACGACAGATTAATTTCTGACTGTTTAGTGATAAAAGTCATCATGCAGAAAATGGGCATTAAAGAAATTAACAAACAACATTGGTCAGGACGTGCAAAAAGTAGATGTTGGCGTTTTGGAAAGAAAATTTAAATTGGTCAGAAATCACTTGCTCACGCAAAATTTTGAGCCCGCAGAAAGTATAATTTTGAATACATGCAGGTAAGTATAGGGGACATTTCAGTCATCACAAAAAACAAAAATGATTCATCGAGGCCCATCTAGACTAGCAAATGGTTTCTTCCCACGTTTCAACGCTGCGCTGTGGGAAGGGAATAGGGAGATTTTGCTAAGGAGAATGCTATAGAGAATTTTTATACTTTTTTCGGTATTATGAACACACATAATACTCCCGGTCATATTCGCACTTCAAATAATAATAATACCTAAATACCTATCAAAAGCATACCTGAGCAGAAAGGCATAAATGATGTTTGATGTTTTATACTTTTTTTTTTAATTTTCAAAAACTGTCGTCACTCGGTAAGAACGTAGTGTTCGTAACCTAAAGAGTGTTTATAAGGTACGTGAAACCAATTTCACGTAAGACAAGTTATGTAATTTAATCCTATTAATGCAACAGATATTTCTGACACGAAATTGTACCACGTACTATATCTATCTTTACTCACAAGTTCGATAGGTTTGTAATAACAAGGTCGTTGGTTATAATAATGAAAATGAATGATCAATTATGTATAGGTACACAAATGAGGAAAATCTTAAGGGCCACCATACATTCTCGACGAACTCCGCCAAAACCACTGTGCGAAAGTAAATATTCGACAAAAGTAATGTTTACATTTTAGTACCACCGGAGACTGGTAATTGCAATATCGTATCGGTTGTGTCTACTCTAAAAGCTAAACATAGTGTGCTATTTGAACGCGAAACGAACGAGTGAAAGTAGGACACTATGTTCAGCTTTTACAGGAGAAAAAGTAGAGAAATGGTGTTGCAATTACGAACTTCCGTAAGTGAAATAAAAATTGTCAACATGTAACATGGCGGCGGTAAATATTACAAACATTTATCAAGCTTTTCTACTAAATGTGACGATAAAATCATACTGTTTTAATCCGAAACGTTACAAAAAAATATTTCGCGTGAGGTAGTGTTGTGTTTTCGCGATCTGTCAAAAAAACATGTGGACTGGTAGTTGACTGTTTAAAATCGCTCCTGTGGGCTTATTACTCCATTTCATGCAAAAATACAACACTACCTCACGACAAAGAGTCTCAGGTTTACATCCCCCTATAAACACTTTTCACTCGCCCTGTAACTTCGGAGTAGGGCTTGAAGTACGTAGCATTGCGAACCAAATGGGTGTATTTCCCCTTAATTCAAAAAAAAATTCTCTAACCATGGTCGGCAGGTAGGAATGTACCTAACCGAAATTATTAAACCAAAATCGATACGTTTAGGGGTAATATTACTGCTTCACACAGCACAGGGTATTTCAGCAAAAGAGCTGAATCACACAAGGTAACGTTTGCTGGGGCAACTCACGGCCACAATGTATTAAAATTGTACATAATATTTCCCTGCACTTTTCGAATTAAAGTAGGGGGTGCATGGGATCACCGTCGGTGGCTACTTCTATCAGATAGGTGTCCACCGACGGTAAAAAATGCATCAGCGGTCAGTTGCCAGAGCTTCAAAACTATTTGTACGACGGGGCCCAATGATAAGGTCAATGCCTCGTTTAATGAAATAATAACTGTCAGCTATAGGTGTAAGTAAATTTTGAGAATATAGAGAAAAGCAGAATTCGACTGTGAAAACTGAAAATACATAAATAACGTTTAGGGAGCAAACAGTTTGAATGAAGGATTACGCAAGTCCAGAAAACCGGGAATTTTGACGAAAAATCCAAAGTTGCTAGGTACGAGAAAGAAGAAAGAAGAGAACCTTAAAAAATAAAAGAGGTTCAACCACATGCATTTAAACTGAGAAAAAATAATATTTATTTTTTCTCGAAAAAATGAACAAAAATTGGGGAAAATGTGTGAGGGTAGTGGACGGGGCCCGGCGGAATGGGGAATGAGCCTTGGGGAGGGCGGGGGTATGAGGCATGGGGGTAGTCCCGCTTGGGCGGAGATGGATGATAGCAGGCCTGGCGGCTGATGCATTGCCATGATGTATGGTGACATTCGGACAACACGAGCACATGGCCGACCAGCCGACCCACTCACCCTGGGTTGCGCCATAAACGCCCTAGCCACCGCTGACAGCTCGGCGGTTTGAGCCACTGTAAAGACTTTTTGGAACCACGGGGGAGAAACTAGGTTCAGGGTGTGGGGGACGAGGGGTGCTCGAGTGACCGGCTAGGCTACGGGCAGCTAGCGGGGTCTCTCGTCATCACAGCCTCGGTATCCAATTCAATCCCCGCACTCAACTGTGATTCCGGTGACTTGCGATGTCACCTGGGCACTCCCGCACTAAAGCACATCGCACACTCGCGCCAGCCCAAAGCACCGACAAGGGTTCGTCGCGCGGACACTCGCGGAGAATCGCAGTCGACAGCACAGAGGAAGGATGAGCTCGTCAGCAAGGACAGCCTTCACAACATGATAAACCCACAACCGTACGAAATGATTTTTCAAAATAACTGCTACTGCGCGTTTTTGTTGACACAAAAAAAATCGGATCGGCAACGGCGGGCCGGACCCTGCGCGGATCGCAGACGACTGCTAACTGTCAATCACGCGGAGGTTGGGACGGCCGGGGATGCGCGGCAACTAGACGGCGTGGGGAGCCCGCGCACCTCGTGCCCCGCCCCTTGCCCGCCATTGGTTGACAGAGGGGGGCGGTGCCTCGCCTGTCCGGGCCACCATCATTAAACCACTGCGGGCCGGCGCTCACACACCACGCACACAACACACCACTGCTCCGCGCGCTCGCCTCGGCCTCCAGCTCCAGCTCCAGTCTCTTGCCCTCTTCACTTTTCCATCAAACTCAAAAATTTTAAATTTACGGGTGTTGTGAGTGTGGGTTGAGTGTGATCTAGATTTTATGACAGAGATGTGTTCATAAGTGCTTAGGTTAAATGCTTCATGATTACGAGCGTGAAAAGGAGCAAAACATTTTTAAACCTGAATTTCAATAAATGTGCCATCTGCCCAAACATAGGTCTGCGCATTTGGCTACTGAACTTGTCTCTTAGTTACATAACACTTTTTATTTTTCATTAAGAAATCTCATGGCAGAAATCGTGAGGAAATACTGATAAAAAAGATTAGCAACTTTAACCGAATGTTAATAATACATTACAATAGTAATTACCTAGTATTATAAATGATTGACCACGTTTAAGTAGGATCATACAGGCTTGACTATATGTATACCATACTAGGATACATCTTATGAAGGAAAATCACAATGAAATGTCTGTCTACAGTTTGGTTGCCTGGTTGCAGACTGAATAACCCATGCATTCATAATACTGGTTCTTATAATATTCCCAATCCATTAGACTGAACCATAGCCGTATCCACGGGGGGGGGGGGGGGGGGGGGAGGTGAGGGGTTAAACCCCCCCCCCATGAGCGGAAAATTAACTTGGTAATACCAACGTGAAGCAAAAAAATATAGGCGAAACCCCCCCCATGACCGCTTTCTGGATACGGGCCTGGACTGAACCCACAATTCCCACCCTCACCCCTTCATGCAGTAGCTAAGTGCGTCCATAGCTGTTTATTTCTCGAGAAAGGTCCGGCAGTAAGTTTAAGACTCCTTATAAGATCAGTTATCAGTAGTCTAAAAATCGTGACTGCGAATTAATAGTTTCCGACGGAACGACTATGGGATGATATAGGTACTAGGAAATGCAAATAATTCTACTCATGCATCGGGGGAGGGGGTTAGAAAAAAACAAGGGTGCATTTTGTTTTGGAATAAAATTTTGGTAAGCAATGATATAAGGGAAATTTGGGTTCGGAATTTCGGAATAGAAATAACATCGGGACACGGAGGGTAGAGTAAGCTGCGCATCACAACTCACAACCCTCTTCTCTCAAACAACTCAAAACCAGTATAGAACTCCAGCATCGCTGCGACACCTAGCGGTTCACCCTTCAACTATCACCCTACCCCTTTCATCACTGCGGCAGTTTTTACAGCAGAAACCTCAAACCTCCCAGAGAAAAGAAATTGGGTGGTATAGGAAGCAGGTACGACGCACGACGGTGGAATTTTGATACAGGGTAAAACCAAGGGGTTAACCATTCCATAAGAATCTCGTTGGGAATCTCAGGCCATCACTGGAAATCTCACGGAATCTCGGAAATTTCTGGAGTAGTTAACCCTTCAGGGTGCATCTTTCAACGAATCTCGTTGAGAATCTCAGGAAATCTTTGGAAATTCACATGCAATCTCAAGAAATCTCTGGAGTAGTTACCCCCTCGGGTAAAACTATCTGGTGTGGGAGAAGAAGGGTATATACCCCCTCCCCCCAACCCCTCGGAACTGTGTTCGGATGATATTATCACCTAAATCGATGTCTACGTCTTTGCTATCGAGGAGGATACCTGAACTGGCCAGGAAGCAGTGCAGGTTTGAGTGTAACCGTTGTTTTTATGTCACCAGTCATCGCCCGTCATCCTTACTCACCGAGTTTGATGGGCTGAGAAGTGACAAGCGACTATAGAATAACTCACAACTCACCATTTACTCAAATATAAGTCAATTCATTCCTATACAGATCCTTTATCTGTAACTGGAATAGTTTACCACTGGAACGGTTGTTTTTTATGTTCTTCGGTGACCGAATGGCTAGTTGACTAGGTATAAGATCACTGAGAGATTGCGCCTACTCGACGTTAAAATCACGATGGGTTCCAATTTTATTTCCACAAGTTCCAAATTAATTTTACAAAAAAACTTTTTCAGAAAAAGTTGTAGATAGATGATAGTAATGGTCCATCACTAATGGAAATTCGAAACAGAAAAAATGATTATTAGAAGCCGTGTTCTATAGGGTGGTTTTTGTAAGAAAAACTGGTTTAAAAATGTCAGTAACTCAAGGATTGCAGCATATTTCTGAATGGGGAGACCAAAACATAAGGGGAACTCTGCAACATTTTCCTTGAAAAAAAAATTGAGGTCCAAGAAAACAAATCACATTAGTTTAGACTTTAGACCATCAATTTTATCTCTCAGTACCAATACCGTTACTTCGGAGGTTTATGAAATAAGAAGAAATAAAAAATGCTGTCGTTTCGGGCCGTTAATTAATTCTTTATGGCGTATACCTATACAACTACCTATAAACATAGAAAATACAAGGCGTAAATGGAGAAAAGACTGGTTTTCGGTGTCACCTGGGCGACAAGCTGGGTTGACGGAGTGACGAGTGACTGGGTGACTCACGGGTGCCGCGTTCCTTCTTGTCTAATTCAGGAACAAGTGTCTGTCCTAATGAGACCAGTAATAGACATTTCTCGCCATGGTTGAGTCCCTCCAGTGAAATAAATAGCAGATTCGCTGTATGAGGAGCCTAAGGCAATGAGCCATGCACGTCTAGCCCATGACTTGATGACGGATGAGTGAGATGACACTCCCCAACCCGGCCCCTCTGTCTCACTCAAGTCTGCCTCAACACTGATCAAGCTAATTTTTAGTGTATTGCGAGGAACTACTGACTTTCTGGAAGGGCTGTGGGAGAATTAATTTAATGTGAATGTGTTCCCAAATAATTCAAAATTCAAAATGGCCATCCAACACTTCAACTGATCTTGCAGCAACTATCGAAAATGTGTTAATAATAATCAATACAAAGCTCGAAGATCACCTGACAGCTGACATGGGAAGGCCGCATGGCACAAATCTTCCAAGGCGCAGCAGACAACTCATGCACACTGCTGCCTTCTTAGGGAGTACTAGAAAATAAACCATGACCTTACGGCAACTCCAATCAATCTCCAAAGAAGAAAATGAAATCACCAAGAATACACACACGTGTCTACAGTCTCTAAAAGTGGAAGCACCCTCGGTAAAGTTACCATGGATGTCCGCAGCATAACACACCAAAGCTAACTAAGAAGGATGATCAAAATGTATTCCGGCAAAACAAATCAAAATAAAACAGAAGGTATATAAACTTTGAGTTTTTCCAGAGCAAGATATAGAGAATCGATGACCTTTAACTCAAACAATCCAAATAAATACAGCATTGAACTTGGTGCCGAACGCAGCCGCGCTCGAAAACAAACACGAGACGCCCGACAAGGAACCCCCGACTAAAAAAAATAGCCCTGCTTATTTATTGAATCCCATTTGTCTGGGGGCTCTAGCTTTGACATTTCCCCGCTCTATGCGACTCGTGGAGCTTCCGCTAAATCATAGAGATTATCCCAAGGAACGAGCTTGAGATGGATCGACCCATCACGTATATTCCTAGCCGGAACTCGCATAGGTAAAGCTTCCTTGCTTTTAGTTTTCTAATTAAATTTAGTACTGCCGATTAGAGCAGTGGCAGAGCACTGAGCTATAGGCAAGAAGTCCCACATTCAAGCTCGACAAAATTCTGAGGTGTTAACCACTCGTTGGGAATCATTGGAAATCTTTGTGAAATCTCAGGGAACCTTGAAATTTTTTTTGGAGTGGTTACCCCTTCGGGGTTCATCTTTCTATGAATATCATTGGGAATCTTTGGAAATCGTTATGGAATCTCAGGGAATCTTAAGGAATCTCTAGAGTGGTTACCCCCTCGCAAAATATTTTTCTGGTATCCAACCCTTGTTAAGTTTCTGCATACGTCTGCCGTCCGGGATAACTGCTGTCACGTAACTTATTTATTGGTCAAGGAAGGTGTGAACCTTCATCTGGATACTTGACTGGATATAGAGTAATCATTAGTCATAAAGCTCCCCCTAAATAATACTGACAATATTTCATATTTCAGTTCTTGTCACTTGTCGCTTTGTTGTTGTTGTTTCTTATTTTTCGGAGGGCATTTGTTACGTAAAACGTAAATGAAGACCTAAAAGCGCATCAGTAGGTATTAATACCAGAACATTTTGGGGACCTTCATTTAAATGGTCCCTTACTGTCAGACAGTTTACGTTCCCCTTGTGTTTAAATCTCCATCTTCAAATAATAAATAGAGGGACCGAATGCCGATGAAACCCCATCAAAGACGAGATAGAAATCAAGGAATACGTAATTGCGGTGAACGCAAAAAAGACTAAAAAAAATTTGTTGGTAATTTAACAAAGGACGAGGTTCACTTTGAAGCGTCGTCAGTCACGTTAATGATAGTCTACATGTTGAGAAAAAAAAGTAGCTGACTGTTAAAAAATGCTGATGGCGCGTTTAAATGCAATCAGGTTGGACTATTATATGTAAATGGTTGACCGCCGCTCATTCCAGCGTCCAGACAGCCCATTTCGTGAGAGCGAGAGTTAGGCATGCAAAAAAAAAAGAAGATGAAAAAACAATCGCCAAATTAGGCGAATATTTGCTTGCACAATCGCGATTTTTTTTTTTTTTTTTGATCAACGGGTGATGACTACCCTTCTCATTCCTTCACCATTCCTCTTCACAGCTCGTCCCTTTCCCGGAGCTGACTTATTTTATGTCAGTGTCAGTGTCAAATATATGCGATGCCCTTACGATTCTTGTCTTCCTCATTCAGGTATACCTTTTGAATACGGTATATTACAAAAAAAAAAACTTTTGTAAAACTATGCCAATCATTATAAGGGTGACCACAACGTCGAGTTTGTTTATGGCCGAGGGGGTAACCACTCCAGAGATTCCTTGAGATTCCACTGAGATTCCATAAAGATTTCCAAAGATTCCCTACGATATTCATAGAAAGATGAACCCCGAAGGTGTAACCACTCCAAAAAATCCAAGATTCCCTGAGATTTCATAAATGACTCCCAAAGAGATTCCCAACGAGTGGTTAACCCCTCGTGTATGGCTGAGGAAGAGGAAACTGATTTCTATTTTCTGAAATATAATATGTCTTTTTACCGTCCGAAATTAACAGTTTACCGAGGGTTTTACGATTTTACGATCGAGTAATTTTGGTCAAATTTTTTATTGGCAAAAATAATTTGATCGTAACAACACAGCCAGTTATACAACTTCTGCGCTAAAAAGACATATCAATACTTCAGAACATTTAGATATCCCGGAGGTGTATTCCCTTTCTCGAACGCCAGCAAACCCACCCAACTAACACCTTCAAAATTTATTGTAAGAAGAACTGTTCTCCGTATATTGCATCCTGGCGTGCCTTATCTTCTTACAATAAATTTTGAAGGTGTTAGTTGGGTGGGTTTGCTGGCGTTCGAGAAAGGGAATACACCTCCAGTAATGTCCTCAAAACATGGGTGGAAAAAATGTAGGTACACAACAGCAAATGTATATTTCGTTTTAATACATTTAATTTAGTCATGATTACTGCCTTTACGTTAATTCCTTCTCTTAATCTCCCGTCACGCGGATAAATGAATTAATAGAGCGGAGCCGGAGCTTATGGGAAAAGAGTTGGGTTCATTCGGGGCTTCAGGACAGGTTGATGGATAGTTCGGCAGGAGTGAGGGCCTTGTGGTAACGTCACTGTGACGAGATCGGACCGCGGCCAATGTGATTGATGTTGGGGGACAGGTACGCTTAGGTCTAGACTACCTGACCTACCCCAGGGAACTACCAAAAATTTAAGGATCGAAAATGAAATGTGTGTCAAACTCCCGGTGTTTTGAAAAGGTTTTAAGTAGCTAAAAGAGGCAGGAATGCAGTCCACTTTTTATGTTACTTTCTGGGATTTTATCCGTGGAAATTTTTGTTGAGTTTTATAAATATGACCGCCTAAATTAGTGAATAAATAGTTTACAATAGTCTGGGTGCTTGCGCGGTGCCAGCCCGGCGGAGGTGGAGAGGGAGGAAATAGTTTAGTATTGTGGGTAAACCGCTCAGCCGCTCCACTGAGCTGGACTCCCGTCCCATACTACCCCCAGTGGGGGGGGGGGGGGGGGGGGAGGGGGGGGCGTAATTTCCCATACCCTCCCCACATACCAAAAAATCGAGGGGCACTTGCCGACATTTTTGCCAAAAATAATGCAAAAAATCTCACTTAAATTTGTCTCAAAAGCCAAAACTAGTGTGGAGTCAGAGTGAAAAGACTCATATTGGGCACAAAAAGTCGAGAAATACGTGTTCTTCATATCCACGCAGGAACTTCAATTTCCTTTCCATTTGTGCAGCAAGCAAGTTTTTCTCAGATGCCAACTGAGATACGGCCAGTCCTTCAAGAATGTCTGTCTGGTGCTGGTCATTTACCAGATAGAAATCACACCTACACGTTCTTATATCACATCCCTGCATCCCATTCCATTCCATGTTTATCAGGCCGGTTGCCCACTGACGATACCATTTCAGTGCCATCCTGAACATGGGGTGCCTGTGATTCCCACCTGAGATACCTTAATGTTCGCCTTTTCCATTTATTAAAGCTGGAAATGGTTAAATTGGCTATAACTGAAATGCGAAGGTACAAGTGCGATCAAAAACGAGTTTGGATTGAATCGGTGAACTCAGTGGGGGTTCACCTGGGCCTTGGGATACTAAAGAAGTCTTCAGTAACACTCGCCGACCCCTGGGGCAACATATATCAGTCCAGGGGGTCAACGGCGCCAATGGAAATTAAAACCAAAGGATGCTAAATGGGAATACAAACTCGATTATTACATCGACCATCAAACGAGTTCGAACCGAGAAGCTTCAAACCATTTTAAACGAAAATATTAACAATCGAGGAGTAATTAATTATACTTTAACCATGTTAAAGTACCGGGACTCCTTTCGAACTGAGGACTGCAAGGCGAGGAGATTTATATTTTTAACCCACCAAGGGCACTGAAAAAATCGAGTTTTCGTTCAAGAAAGTTAGGCACGTTGAAATTATCCAGAAATGAAAATAAAACTGTCGTCATCATTCGTCTTTGAATCACTGATATAAATACTGTGGAAGTGATATGACGTAAAGACCGGTCGGTATCTTGACCAACCGCAATCGTTATTAACTAATCCACGGTATACTTTTCGTTTCATTTTCACTTTTCACCATGATAAAGAACCTGGGAGTGATAAAGCCGTGACCTACGGTAACCCAGCGTTCCAGTGCTTAGGTGCACCTCCACACCACACATCGCTGCGTTTTATGACACCTGGAATATAAGCGTAGATGGAGACCGATACAACTGGGAACTGCATAACAGGCTACGTCAAGAGCCTTGAAATCCGAGACCTTGACCTCGTGTGAACATCAACACACCACTAAACAGGATCAAGAAAACAATGTTCTCAAGTTATGACACCCCGTTGCGCCCCTTACCAGGGGAACTGCGCGAAAATTAATTCGGAGATAAGGTTTCAAAGTTCCTCAGGGCCAATCCCTCTGCACACTTTCTTGCCAACGATTAAAATGCTGCGGATTTTCCTTTGCTTGGAACTGATGGGCTAACCACTCCTGCAGGTGTATTCCCTTTCTCGAACGCCTGAAAACCCACTCAACTAACACCTCCAAAATGTATTGTAAGAAGAACTGTTCTCCATATACTTTATCATGGCGTGCCTTATCTTCTTACAATAAATTTTGAAGGTGTTAGTTGAGTGGGTTTTCTGGCGTTCTAGAAGGGGAATACACCTGCTGGAATCTCGTTGGGAATCTCATGCAGGCAATCATTGGAAATATTTATGAAATCTCAGGGAATCTTGGAATAAATTTCAGGAGTAATTAACCCTTCAGGGTGCATCTCTCCACGAATCTCGTTGAGAATCTCAGGAAATCTATGGAAATCTTCGTGCAATCTCAAGCAATCTCTGGAGTGGTTAACCCCTCGCTTGGAACCCTCTAGAAACAGGACAGAACTGCTCCAGGGACAGGGACATTCTGAACAATTTTTGGATTATTTAAAAAGACGGCCGAATTTGACCAATATGTCGGATGGCCAAGTTTTAAAATCTCCAGGTTGTTTATCTACACATACTACATCAGAGCCATGTGACAGCTTCAGAAGAACTCTCCGACAAAGGGATTTTACTCGGTTAACGGTTAATCTCCAGTTAAATTTTTTACCGTGCAATAATTGATTCTGGAGTTTAACCGTTAACCGAGTATGGTGGGACGCACCCTGAGACATAATATAGATCGGTAGCTGATCACATGCATGCAGACTTCGCTACCACAAAATCGTGGACGCAAAGCGAGCTGCTTAAACGAATAAAACAAGAAGTTTATTGCGGTAACTATGACATAAGTGATGGCTAATTTATAAGTAAGTACTTCACAAAAGAATGAAAATAAGTCGGCGGCGTAACTGGCTGACAGCCTCCTCGAATGTAGATTAACAAGCCGGGGCCCATCTCAATTGTCGTTACAACAACGTTGGCTAATACTAAATTTACTTTTTAATTAAGTCCGATAGTCATCTCGGTAGTTTGCTTTTGGATGTGAATCGATGTAGGTAGCCGGCTCCACTTGGACCAACCGAAATTGTTACCCGGGAGTCTCATCCGTCTGTGAGCTTTCCATCATTGGTTTTACATTTTATGCATGGGACAAAATTTGTTTCTCTTGTATCTTGCATACCTGAACGGGTCAAGTGACACTTGACCCATTAGTCACCGTGCCTGAAAGCCCCAAGTCTAATCTAATTCCTCGGTGGGGAAACAACCAACAAGTTTTAGTTCCTGCGAATGAAGTCCTCGAAATCAATCGTCGCACGGTATACACCTTCAAAGTATCCCTCATTTTAAAGACAATTAAGAAAGGGGAAACCAACAACCGACGTGTAGGTAGTAAATACAAACTTACAAACAGCGATATGAAGTCAGATTGTGCAACATACTTAGGCATGGACTTGATTACCCGTGGACGACTACAGGGGCAATGCACATAGACTACTTCCCTATGCAGGTCAATAAAAAACATAATTTTATTTTGCACTAGTCTGCATGCACATAGCGTGGAGTCCATTCTCAAGTCGGCACGGTTCATAAAGTTTGATGCCACATCAACATACAACATTCGTTGATTGTCGGATGCAATCGGCGGACTGTACTTCCTTGCGCTCACACTACCAACTAATATACAACAAAATGCACTTTTAATAGGGTGGGAATATTAGAATGCAGGCAAAAATACAGAAAGGAACTCAGACAGTTTCACAAGTTGAGTGATGGACACGACTGGCCCAAAAATACAGAGCATCACTGCCCAGGCATTAGGGAGATATTTTGTTAAGAAATGTACCGTCTTTACATCAGGAATAAACTATCATAGGAAGGTTAACATCAAGGGCAAAATCTCTGGACCTATAGTCCAAAGAAAAAAATAAAAACGTGATTTTTTTGGGAGGGGACCCCCCGTCAGGCCTCCCCCAAATTATCGGATGGTGAAGCCACTCAAAAAACATCTACGAATCTCTGTTTCAAAGTTTATCGAAATCGGGTTAACGGTCTAGGCTCAACCTCTCCGTATACCTTCACATAGTGAGAAAAGAGACACCTCGCAAAAAACATTTTTTTTTTTCAATTTTCTGCACTCATGGTTCTCTTAGTATCTTATATGGGACAGAAAAACCTGGAAGACTCTAGCATAAGAATCTAGCCTTATTCACTGCATGCACGAATTTCCCTTTTGTCAGACCCCAACTGGGCAATAAACCAACCAAATTAAATCAATTAAAATTCAATTTTCTTTCGGTTATTGATTTCAGAGATATCTTGCAATACCTATAGAGCCATTGTCACCAATGTTAAGATGAGATTTGTAACTATTCCAAACCTGAAATAACGGTCAGAGACAAAGTACCTTTCAGGCACAAGGTGTTGGTAAAAGCTAATGCATCTATTGTATTCAACATCCAAATTCCAAACATAAAATGCGTTTCAAAACCTACACGGTTCTCGAGTGAAATCAGAAAAGGTCGAGTCTAATTTGAACATTCCCAGGTATTCTCAGGTAGCTGACGATAAAGGCACTTTTCGAAGTTCATTGTCTGAGGAAGTATTTACAGCATTTATGTTCGTGTTCGTAGGTAATGTTATACAGAAATACCTAATTACTTCCAAAAGGCATGACCTCAACTAACCTAAATAATTTGTCATATTTTGAAGACTCAAAACACGTATATCCTCTTTTTAATTAATTTATTTTATTTTATTTATTTGTCAAGGAGTATTGTAAGTAAGTATTGTAAGTATTGTACCTATAAGTATAGGAATTGAGTGATTGTACTCTTTTCTCTTTTTTGACCACTACTCAGACAAAGTCTAAATGAATAGCAAACTGTGTAGTGGTATCAGAACAATAATTTCTTCATTTCCGATACAGTTTATTTTGTAAATACTATTTTTTTTTTTTTTTTTTTTTTTTTTTTCAGGAAAAGTCATTTTTGTGTCTTTGGTATTATCTCTAAATTTACTCACGCAATCAACATGCACGGCAGTGCATGCAGCCAAGTTTTAAAGAAAAAGAAAGCGCGACAAAGCCTCGAGCACTGCCAAGCATCAACATGCACGGCAGTGCATGCAGCCAAGTTTTAAAGAAAAAGAAAGCGCGACAAAGCCTCGAGCACTGCCAAGCATGTTATACAGGAACCAGAGTTGTGCACTTTTCGTGCCTCTCTACAGGAGGCAAGGGGGCGTGGCTCGAACAGTGGTTACCCTTCTCCTGTAGTAGGGTCCCACGGGGCCTCCAAAATTAAATTTCAAACTTCTACGTCCAACCGTACCTGAGCAGTGACATCCCAAACTTAGCTGTTTTTGAGGGTCACTCACTGACTCACTCACTCACTCACTCACTCACTCACCTATACAAATTATTAGCATATTCCAGCAGTGCGATAGAGCTGAAACTCGGCACACTTGTAGGTACCATCCCGTGGACACCCAGAAAAATCGCAAACCCGAAGTACCTTCAGTATTATAGGTTCAGGTTCGATTCAAAGTTCCCATACTAAATTATGGCAGATATTTACAAAACAAACACTGCCTCCTGCTCCTTGTCCTAACAATAAATACCTACCTACTTACCTCCAATGTTATGAAATGTGTATATGTCTCCTTGTTCCTGTCAGGTACGATTACGTACTACTTTCAGGTATCAGGTACGAGTAGGTACTATACTTTCAGGGATGGGAAGGTAATTTGTGTAGATTCGTCAGGCAACTTATTTTCAGGTACGAGTAGGTACATTTCAGGTACGGGATAATAATTGTGTAGATTTGACAGGGAACTGGTTTTCAGGTACAGGTAGGTACTTTCCAGGTATGGCAAGGTATTTTGACTCCATTCAACAGTCAACTTGTTTTCAGGTACGAATAGGTACATTTCAGGTATGGGAAGGTAATTTGTGGAGATTCGATAGGGAACTCATTTTCAGGTACGAGTAGGTGCTTTTCAGGTATTTCAGGTATTGTACCACCTTACAAAAATTATATGATATCCGACAAAAAACACTCCGTGTAAAAAAAACAGCCAAGTTTATAACCCTCCAAAAATTAGCCTAACTCAACAGCCCTTAAAAGGGTTTGATATAAAAAATGTTGGCCAAGTTCTCCACATTCCCGCTATCACTCGGCCCCCAAAATTAGTGATATCACTTATTACAGGGCCAAGTCCTTGGCGCGAATCACAAGGATGTTGGCGACATATTTTGTCATATACCTGCTTTCCAATACCCCCGGACCGCAGCCCCCATCCAACCTTAGAGCTTGTGTCTATGATCGGCTGTGACGCTTGCGTGATTTGCGCCAAGGGCTTGGCCCTGTAATAAGTGATATCACTAATTTTGGGGGCCGAGTGATAGCGGGAATGTGGAGAACTTGGCCAACATTTTTTATATCAAACCCTTTTAAGGGCTGTTGAGTTAGGCTAATTTTTGGAGGGTTATAAACTTGGCTGTTTTTTTTACACGGAGTGTTTTTTGTCGGATTAATTATACAAAACTCCAACAGGAATAATTTACCACGGCACCTTAGCGTTACCCTCACAATGCCGACCATGCTCGAAAAATAAAATAAAAATAAGCATGAAGCCGCACAGAGCGCCTTCGGAAAAGAATACGGAGTTGGGAATAATTACAATAGAATTAAGAAATCAATCTGATAACGTAAAACATATCCTTGTTGCTACTGGGATAAAAGTATGTAAATGCAGTTTTGTATGGCCGTTGGGCCCTAGGATGCAAATAGGTATAGGCCTGTAAGAGGCACCGCCATCAGGTATTGTATTTGTATTATTGTATTATTATGCTTCCCCGCGAGATAACCTTTGCAAATGTTGTGCGATGGTGGTCGGGCCGGACTATCTCTTAGAAATGTTTACCATATTTTATCGAATGCATCAATTGGATTTCTAAGATCGCCGCTGAATCGTTTACAGGTGGTATGAATCTGCTCATAGGTATAAGACATTTTATAAGGTTTTGCAAAACCATTATCCGAGGGGGTAACCACTCCAGAGATTCCTTGAGATTCCACTGAGATTTCCAAAGATTCCAAACGATAGTCATAGAAAGATGAACCCCACCAAAGGGGTAACCAATCCAAAAAATTCCAAGATTCCCTGAGATTTTATAAAGATTTACAATGATTCCCAACCCCTCGGGAGTCTCCAATTATTTCCTTCATACCATCACTTCGATTTACGCCGGTTTCAAAAGTACTACCCAAATGTTGGTGACGTGACCCACGATGCAAGAGGAAGAACAATAAACGGTGCGTTAGAATTAGTAGAAGTACCTATACAGGGGGAAACCAGGTACTCGTACGGATTATCGAACGAGCAAAAAAAAAAAAAAATACATCAGGCTCATTAGGTCATCGAAATGCAGATTCTTAAACAATGAGAGGCGTTACGAAAAAAAAGACAGGCACCATGGAATGAATGATGCTGCCCCCACCGACAGGATACCTACAGCCAAGCCTGCGTGCCAGAATGGAGTACCCATACTTATTAATTACTTTTATAATTAAAGCTAGGTATCTAAGTAGCCTGGCTAGATTAAAATCACGTCAAACAGTTAGTGAGAGAAAATTGCTTTTAATTCGGGCTGATCGATTTAAAAACAACAAGGATAACTTATTCATGGGTTGTATAAATCATTTAGACTAATTCCCTGATAAAGACCGTAATTAAGAAATTACTGAAACATTGAAATTAGTTTTTGTGATTGGAGTTCTAGTTTTAATTGTATTTACTTTCGTTAATGAGATAATATTCCATGAGTCTTGACATCACTAAATGGGCCGCCAAGTTAAGATACCCTATACGAAGACAAAGGCTGACCCATACCCATACCATCGAAGGGAGCCTATGACCTTTTAACCTCCTCCACCCAGCTGAAAGAAGAAGTTTCGAAGATGAAGGGTTCAAATTAGGTGGCGATATGACATGCTGGTGCCATTATTTTTCAAACGGCGGTGTGGAATAATGCAGTCAGAAGGAACTGTGCGGAGAGGCGGTTAGTCATGATCAGTTCTCAGGTTGAGGTACCATCAGGTAGCATCAGTGATACCAACCCGCGATATCGCTATGATAAATAGATGCAAGATGGCGGGGAACCGGGTCCCTTGCCGACTGAGATATCAACCGCCGCACCCATCAATACCTGTAATGGGGAGCAATCAACATCACATACAACCAGGGTCCCATTACTCACAGGGTGGGGTGCTCCGTCCAACAACCGTCCTGATCCCATAGCATTAAACACAAGAATAAAAAGAGAAAATGCGGGAAGTGCAAAAACTAGGTCTGTAAGCGCTCCCGAGCTCCGTTTTTCTACTGGGACTATACTGGAAGATCGAGCTTCTCGTAACGGTGTAAGAAGCCTGTCAACCAATAAGACAAATCGGGAAGATACCAAAGGCGTACGCTTGATGATCGACTTCCTTATTGTTTCTTAGCCAAGCTAAGCGGAAGATTACCGAGGGGGTAACCACTCCAGAGATTCCCTGAGATTCCATAAAGATTTCCAAAGATTCCCAACGATATTCATAGAAAAATGAACCCCGAAGGGGTAATCACTCCATAAAATTCCAAGATTCCCTGAGATTTCGTAAAGATTTCTAATGATTCCCTACGAGATTCCCAACCCCTCGTATATTACTGTCGTTCCCCCGGGATGACCACAATAACTAGGTTACCTCTTCCTAATCCGCATCACATTCATAGTACGGAAAATAGTCTCGGACGAGCTGTTCTACAAGCCACTGTTAGCGATGAATCTGGTTTGCAAGTGAGGGGTCGTGGGCGTGCACACTCAGCTTTTAGGTAGGTGGGACTGAAAGCATGAGAGGCAGGCACAATGACTGAGGGCATTAGGCGGTAGTGCACCATTTAATGAGGACAGCTAGTTTATTGGCGGCTAGAAGCAGTCAGGTCCCCACCCAATCGAGTTGTACCTAGGTAGGTAGGTACGCGAGCTAATGAGCTCGAAACAGCGATCGGCACGATGCAAGAGCTCAAGAAATTTCCAAAGCACCTCGGTATCGGTTCAGATTGGGTATTGGTATGTTAATCATATGGTGTTTTTCCTTATTAACGTTAAATGACTGAAAGTGAAGGAACGCCGACTGTGATTGTTACATACCTCCGGCAGCCTATGTCCCCCATAAATGGCTGTAGCCATGGAAAGGCCGCACGGCGGAAAAGCTCTTTCAAGCCTTCCTCTTCAAGGCGTTTCTGCATCCTTAGGATATTCTGAAAATAAAACAATGGTCGGTTAGGTACAATTATGATAGTTGTTATCATTGATGCCGTTCCATCGCCGTCGTTGGAATTTTCTGCTTTCTACTCAATTTGCATGGTAGCTTCAGAGGGTGCTCATACAATTTGTAACAAATAAAGTGGGCCACTGAGGGTGCGTCCCACCATGCCCAGTTAAAATTAAACTGGAGATTTTGCCCTATGTTCACCATGTTAAATTTAACTTTTAAGTTAAATTTAACAACCATGTTAAATTTAACTTTTAAGTTAAATTTAACATGGTAAATCTCCAGTTAAATTTTAACTGGGCATGGTGGGACGCACCCTGAAAAGTTTATAAATACAATAGTTCTGCTATAATACGCTTATCACTTCAGTTGTTATGTACTACCAAACACCTTGGTTCCATTTCTCAATTTTAGTGGTAGGCGAAGGCCAACTTAATATCTCTTCTTTCTTTTGAAACAAACGAAATCATCTAAAGAAAAAACACAGTAAGTCTGTCCTTTAAAAAAAAAAAAAAAAAAAAAATACCAAGGCACAGGTTACCAATAATTAACCTAACTATTCACATAGACGCAGGCACGGAAGGAGTAGTTGTATAGGACATCTTTTCAATAGACTCTCTCAAGGCCTGGTGAGAAGACTGGAAGGAGGATGAGATTAACGCAGAAAGGTCGTCAAACCTTGATAGTTTATAACGCCTGTTCTCCCCACACACTGGTAAGCGATAAGTTCCTTCGTACCTGTATGAGTTGTACTAGGTGCGAGAGAGTCAGGGCTTACAAATTCAGTATAGTAACTATCGTATGGTAGACATCGAAAAAAAATTAACCTTCCAGTTAACTGATGAAAAATTTTAATTTTTTTTAGAAATTGTTAAGTAGGTATTACTTAGTTCCTTTTTAATGAATAAGATATGAAAGGTGATTGATGAACACAGACGGAAGCACTTCAAAGGTTCGAATTTTTTTCTGAATACGGGAAAGATTAAAAAATGGCGGGAATTTTGCTTGACTCCGGTCTGGCCACCCCTGTTCGTGTTGGAACGGTATTTAACATGGAAGTTTTAACTCTGGTAGGTTTATGGTTCTCTGGGGAGCGAGCTGAGCATGAGTGAGATCCTCAGGCCATGCTCGTCTTGTCCCACCTCCGCCACCTTTGTGCACCTCTGTGCCCTTCCAAGAAAGTCCTACATCGGCCTCAATCGCGGCTACATTGTTTATGTGACAGCTCGGTTATATTTCAGCCGAGACTGAAACAATATTAAAAATAATGTTTATCCCCGACATGTGCGGTGTTGGTAACGTGTGGCGCTGCACACGAAGTTGTTTCTGTTTCCTACTCTTTATGCTCTTTACTCCCTGCAACACCTCCCAGACGGCTATCGCGACTTCACACTGCCTTTCACGAGGGGGTAACCACTCCAGAGATTCCTTGAGATTCCCTGAGATTCTATAAAGATTTCCAAATATTCCCAACGGTATTCATAGAAAGATGAACCCCGAAGGAGTAATCACACCAAAAAATTCCAAGATTCCCTGAAATTTCATAAAGATTTCCAATGATTCCCAACGAGATTCCCAACGAGTGGTTAATCCCTCGCGGCCTTTCAGATCGTTTCGTTTCGACGAGATGAATCCCTTATAGAGATATGAACATAATCGTCCGGTTATATTCAGTTTTTTTGGACAAGAATAACCGAATCTGGTCACACTTTTTCAGGGGCATGAAGGTTTGTCTTCGGATTTTTTCAGGAGTCAAAGGATACAGTAAGGAAACAGGAAGAGATAGAACCTAACCGAACTGCGTGCATCTGGGAACAAGTACAGCATGATAGCGGTCATGCTACTGGAAAAAAAACTCAAAATCCAACCTCTGTGTGGAGAAAAGACCGACAGTCGGTTAACCTCTACCAAGTCCGGATTTAATATAACACGTAAAAACTGGCCTATAACTGAGGTTTAACTCCCAAGTGAGTTTGGTGGGCTCCAGCTTTAGTCATAATCGTAAGATAAAACGACTACTCAGCCCGGTTATCCATGAAAATTAAGCTCTATCTATCAAAAATGAACTGCATGAGAGGAGAGGGCACTGTGGTGCTCACTCGCTCAGCAGCACAGCGGGAGTCGTTATGGTTGCTTGTAATTAAAAAGGGCGTGGGTTGTCGGCCGCTTCTGTGCTTCGGCAACGTCTCCAACTGTCTGCCTGTCTGCTTCTTCTGTCTGGGGGCAAATCCAAGGATCCACGCAGCGAGACGGATGGGTCCAGCATCAGGCCCCTTGATCTAGCGAGCCCGAAAATTTCTTGCTCTTGCATTACGTTTGTCTTGTGAATAGGACCAAACCTTCGAATGCAAGAAGCAGTAATAGAATCAAGATGAAGAGTGCATGAGCACCCACACCGCAGCTATATACGATATTTTTGTCAAAAAAGCGCAAAAAAGTAAAGAATAAATATGTTGCCCTCCTCTACGTAAGTTATGGGATAGTATAAGCGACACATTTTTACATTGTTTGCCAAATAGTTAAGGTCCAATATACCGTAGATATAACAACATTTCTAAACGGTATTTTACGATCTTCAAACTCACTGTTTACACCATCTTGTTCCTTTTGCACAGAGCCGGATTAACCTTCAGTGAGGCTCCAAGCTAGACTCGATTTCTAGGCCCTTTTATTTTATTATTTTTGTCATTTAGTGCCAAGCAAAGCAGAATGTGGGGGGAAAGACAAAAAAGGAACCTATTTTCGAGCGAGCGAAACGAGTGAGCCTAAAATTTCACTTATCTCCGTAAAATATTTCCTAATTGTTTTTACGTTGGGGCCAACATTTGTAGGCCCGAGTAGGCCCTAAGCTATAGCTTATTTAGCTTAATGGTTAATCCAGCACTACTTTTGCAAATCATTGCAAGATCGGGCTTTGGATTTCGGCCAGATCTTTTTTAATCCGAGCAATAACAGTCCATCTAATCGGTATATAGCTTGAAAACCTCCTTTAGTTGGTACTGCTTGGATCCACGCTGAGAGACAGATGACTTCAAATATCAGGACCTGTTTCGGCCAACTCCATCAAAGACATAGCGCCAAAGGGCTTCTGTTGATGGGTGGTCAGTAGGCGTTGAACCTTCTCAAACTTTATCAATAAGGACCGTATGCAGACTGTAAAGCGAATAAAGAAGATTTCGGGTGAAAGATTTTTTCTTTTGCAAAAAAGGAAACATTCATAACGAAATTCCAAATCTGCTGATTTCGCGGCTTGCTTCTTTAGGTGGGAAAAGATCGTGATGAAATGCCAAACGACGTTGGCCTTAAAAAAAGCCAACGTATTAAATTCCATAACAGCCAAAGGATCTTAAATTTTTCAAGACGACTTTTATGTTTATAGACTGTTTAAGACTGTTAATTTTTCATTTATATAATAATTATACAACCTAACCCTGTTTTACGATCACAAGCTTTGATTTTATAGCCCTGTGCGGATTTTCATTTTGGCCAAAGATTTTTTTATGGTATATCAAAGATACAAGGTTATCGCCTTGGAGTTTTTTTTCGTGGAAAACGCGTAGAAATGGACTGTTCAGGTACTGCCCTTAATTTTTCATTACATACTAACTTTAAAAATAAATTATATCTATGAGAATTTGGACGATATCTACAGCAAAGGTCGACCCACGGGAGTTCCGTGTGTAAGCAGGTCAGGTACACAAAACTAAACCTATACTCACTCTCATTACAATATTCACTCGTTCTTTTTGATTGGAATTGTTAATACAGATGAAAGATATGAACACAACAACTAACAGCGAGCTAGATAGCATCATGTCGTGCCACTGAGAAATATTTTATGGGCCAAAATTAACATAAATTGCAGGTACTTCATATTCCATTTAGGTTCAGACCAAATCCAGAATGGTATGATATCTATTTGCATCTATAGCTGCATTTCTTTGTTGATGAGATAGGAAGTTCGATGGAAAAATTAACTCAGAAAAAATAATAATTAATCTCTGGGATTTTTTTATACAGATCTTTCCCCAGGCAAGTCCCCACTGAATATACAAGTCTCAGCAAAAAGTCGCCAAGAAAAAAACACATTTTCGACAAATTTTCAAAAAGTATAATCGCCAACCTGCAGGCGTTCCGTGATTTTTTTCAGCCCAATGATTTTTGTTAACGGAGCAAAGACCTATCTGGTATCGTAAACTAGGAAAGGGTTAGGTTGGGTTAGGGCGAGGGTCTGGCTACGGCCCTGTCCAGGTGGCCAGCTTGATTGATAGCTATCGGGCACCTCGACGTGCACGGGAGTGACGCCTAACCACGCCCCCGTCAACATGGCCGTTGTTCCGATTGGCCACTAGCCACGTGACCAAACAACTATAAACGCCCCCTTTTTGTTTTTACACTCAATGAATAATAATTTCAGTGACGAACTGCTCTGATCTCTGATCGTTTCCCTAAGATGACCGTCTCTGCTACCCCTTTGTCGGTACTCCAGTCAATTTTTTCCAACTCCTTTGATTGTTTCCAAGCTTGCTGGTTGTTATATTTCAGGTCTTGGTTTCAAGACAAAGTCCTTGACAGGTCGGACAATACATGTCTGCAGGAGCACCCACAGCTGCCAATCACTGCGGCTACTGTGTACCTGTTCCACATGAAATATTATACCTCATGTCAGGGGCCGCTTTTTGGCAACAATCGATATCAGACAATGATAAACTATGGCTAAATGCACATTTAAATGATGCAGCCTGTAACAATGTATACGGGGAAATAATAAATAATATACCCTAGCACTGTGGTATTTAGATAAGTGCTGTCAACTTGGTTATTCCAGATGAGGTAGTGCGTTCGAATCTCATTACCAGCATAATTTTCTTCTTTGAGTTACTGCAAGATCAAGAATTTATATTCTTGCTACATAGTGCTTGTCCTTACTCTTACGACTGTAGGAAATGCTATAGGAAAATGCCACAACAAGACATTTTGTATCATCGGCACCTATAGAATCTACTCTCAGTTTTAGAGACAAAAATGTTTAGGGATGTGGAAATTATTTAGTGCTACCTAGTCATACTACGGCTACGGAATTGGATTGGAGATATTCACAGGCAAGCACCTAAACGTTCCTAAAAAGTAATAAAATTAGGCACAGCAAAACAATAATATATCCTATATGATTCGATATGAGACCCAGGCAAATCAAAAATATTACACAGAGCCCTAAATAAGAATAGTCAATAAAATACACTGAAAGTGAGTGATTTGATTTGGCTGAAGGGAAGGAATGTGGAATATGAAAAAATGCGGGCGTTGTGCAACTAAAAAGACCGGTCCTTCTGCGGTATTTCGGAGTCCAAGCGGTCTTTTTTTAGACCTGCCTTTTGATTGAGTCGTCACTTGAGGCAACTTTGCACGATATAAGGGAGACGCGACTTGACAAAATTTGACAGAGACAAAGAGACGTCTCGGGCCAGCTGTGACGGCTCTCGCCTTACGGAGTCAAACAGCATTCAGCGCCGCATAGTTCACGGGTTGTGTTTCTAGCTAGACCGTCGATTCAACAGACAGCGTGAAAAAGGAATCAAGTTTGGAAAATATTGGAGGATCAACTAAATTATAGTCAAGAAGGCGACGAAAGAATGCTGAGCAGCGGGAACTGACATGCACTGACTGAGAAACAAATAATGGTCTCAACGAAGGAGCACAAATCAAATACCACCTGCTCCCTGCCGAAAAACTGGAATATTGGAGGAACCCGAGGGGGTAACCACTCCAGAGATCCCTAGAGATTCCATAAAGATTTCCAAAGATTCCCAACGATATTCATAGAAAAAAATCCGAGATTCCCTGAGATTTCATAAAGATTTCCAATGATTCCCAACGAGATTCCTGGAGTGGCTACCCCCTCGGAGGACCCTTTCCTCCAAGATGAAAATTCCCCCATGTCTAACCTGTTGCACCATGGCGGTCAAATTAATCGGGGCGGACTGGTTACTTAAAAACACTTTTCCAATACAACAGAAAGGAGCCGGTAAAAATCCAATAGTAGAAGCTAACCGACATTAAATCAGTAGTAAAACGCCACAGTTGTATCTTTCATTTATTTAGTTTAGATAGCAACGCCACAATTAGTGAACACGGAGGACAAATGGCTGGGGCTACCGGCGGGCCCTCCTCCAAAACCCAGGCACCACAAACCTACCTAAGTTGTAAATATCACGGCTAATCTTTACCTATAGGCACAACCAATACCTCCGGCTAAGCTTCAAAACACGTTAAGCGACTCGACGAAGCGCAATATTAAAAGTCAACCATGTTAAATCATATTTTTTTTGGTCTAAATCGACTAGCTTACAGAAGGTTGGGAGCGAAGAATAATGATTGGAATAGGAACGGCAATCACCCGCGGTCGTCCTGCATATCATTAAACCCGCCTTGCGCGCCTTCCATCTTTAACTTCACAAACATCGAGATTCTATTTTTGTGTAATTCTACATTTGAATGTAAAGTTTTTTGTTCAATAGATTCAATTTAAAATGACGGAATAACTTTACATGTTAATTAGGTAGATTGGCTGGGGGCATTCCAGGCGGCGCAAGTCGTTCTGAGTCCTCCATTCCTTCCTCCAGCTCACGATCTCCTCATCTGCTCTGCAAATTGGCTCCTCTAATCGCTGATCGCAAATCATCGATTTTACTAACCGCACGAACCAAAGCGCCCAGGACGATCCTATCACAAGTGCAGAGGTGCAGCATGCTCGGGAGTGATTCTGACTATATTATAAAAAATTAATAAAGGTATTTCCAGCACTATAAGGCCAAGCCTCGCGGGGGGATCAATTCCTCTACATTAAGGGTGCGTCCCACCATACTCAGTTAACGGTTAATCTCCAGTTAAATTTCAATTATTGCACGGTAAAACCCGAATTTAACTGGAGATTAACCGTTAACCGAGTATGGTGGGACGCACCCTAAGAACGGTTACACTATCGTGCTGCCACGCTACTCTTTGATACTACAATTTTTTATGCAATTATTAAAGGACTCAAAGAAGATAAAGTGACAAGATACAGGTAGGTATGTAGTAATGTTCATAACAACTCAAGAACCCGAAAGGTGTACATTTATATCTTACACGAATAAATTAAAGTCAGTGACTCTGGCACGTGTAAGTTAAGTTATTACAATGTGTATTAGAGAGATGATAACACTTGCAGTGATATCACTTATACAAAGGTATACAGCAAAGTGCCAGGTAGGCAAACCTGCAGGTGTATTCCCTTTCTCAAACACCAGCAAACCCACTCAACTAACACCTCAAAAATTTATTTTAAGAAGAACTGTTCTCCATATATATATTGCATAATGGCATTCTTTATCTTCTTACAATAAATTTTGAAGGTGTTAGTTGAGTGGGTTTGCTGGCGTTTGAGAAAGGGAATACACCTGCAGGAGTAAGGCAGGAATTGCATTAACCTTCAGGTAAGCCAACCAGATTTCGTAGGTCATTCGGGAGGAGTCTTATTAAGAGCAAAAGAACGACTCCTGGCGCAATCATCAAAATATAAGTTATTTACAACCATATTTTCAAGGTCTATGGTGTAGGTTTAAAAATAGGTCTGAAGGTATCCATTGGTAAGTATAAATAAAAGGAGATTTGGGTTTGAAACTGAGTTAATGAAGAAACCTGACGAAGATTCCTCCAGATCGTTAATTAGTGTATAATTAAGCTCGTGCCTAATAATAGCAGATGAAACCACCGTGATAGCCTGGGTTACGAGCTAAGGCAAATTTCCCTCTACCTATAAATATAAAAACCTGCTTTTCAACGTGTACCAACAATGCGATACCTACCGTACCATCAACGTAGGGTTATTTATTTGTAAAACAAGAAAGCTCCATAACCTATATTCCAGCGGGTTTTCAATTTTTGTCGCACATATAGTTTCCTTGACATCGTACAAGAAATCAGTAGATGTTTTTGGCCAAGCTCTATAGTTGTGGGATCGATAGTATGGAGCCTAACAGGTATGGGAATAGACAGCTTATATTATTTTACAAATGTAGGTACGAGATACACAGAAGTTCTGGAAAACTGCAAATATATTTTGAGAGTGATTGAGACTGACTATGAGACGGCCAAGGGACTTACTACAAAATAGGAGTATAGGGAAAGTTAAGTTATAAGCCAAAAAAATTATGCAGTGGTCTCTTTCTATAACGACACTCTACTCGTTATATCAAAAATCTCTCTATAACGAGAGACTGAGACTGAGGACGAATACAATGGATAAGCTTCCGGCTCCTGCTTCTAAGTCTGGCAACAGTCAGTACTCCTCTTTCGGCCAGCATCGACCAACACCGCTGCGGTGACGGTCTTACATATCACCCCCCCCCCCCCCCCTCCCCCCGTAAAAAAAGAACACAAAATGACTCACTTCCCGACTCCATTTTACCGCTTGATTATAACGCAGGTATTGTTCGTTTTTTTCAGGTTTTTACGCGGTTGTCCAAATGAGTAGGCTCATTTTCCACATGCCGCATTAACTAAGCTGTCCCATAAGAAACCACAAAATAGTCGACATTCCTGAAGCCTGCATTTTTTGTTGTCATAAATTTCTTGTTCTTGTTGTTAATGCTAAATGTGGTGTACCTAAGTACGATTATGCGTCATCATACCTCCTTATGAATATTCTAATTATGTATTTGTATACTTGTAGTATCTGATTTGTAAAATAGATAAAATCCACCAACAAACATGAGGTTTTCGTTGGCCACTGCTATAGGCAGCAGGCAGCAGCAGGTCTTTTCCTCAGAGGGACCTGGATTCGAATATGGGACCTCCCTCACGAAAGGTTACTCTCCTTACCACCAACCCAAGGAAGCCCACTTGCTGTATTATTTGTATGAGAAAGTCATCGTATTCACTGACTGCAAAGTCTCAACAGCTGCCCCAAAACTTTCCTCAATGGTCTTCTCACCAATAAATGGGATAATTTGGATAAACGCTTCCCGCAGCCCGCAGTAGATTTTCGGGCAATCGTGAATTTATACTGGTAGGCCCGAACTGATGATTACCCCCGTCCCTGACGTTAATGATAGGATAGAGTGGGCCCCGCGTGTGATTGGTCGAAGCATCACTCAAAACGAAGGAGAGGGCCCCCTTTTTTCAAACCTACCATTACACAATTACAGCGGGTATCCCTGGAACAGATGCAAGCTGTTCTCATTATTAGGGAGTCACCTCTTTCCTACTGGGTCCTCTCAATTACTAGTTATACTCGTACCTCAATAACAAACCAAAATGCTCTTCAATATCGCATACATACCTACACTCGAGAGGGTAACCACTCCAGAGATTCATTGAGATTCCACAAAGATTTCCAAAGATTCCCAACGATTTTCATAGAAAGATGAAGGGGTAACCACTCCAAAAAATTCCAAGATTCCCTGAAATTTCATAAAGATTTCCAATGATTCCCAACGAGTGGTTAACCCCTCGCCTACACTCGATGGGTTAACCACTCGTTGGGAATCTCGTTGGGAATCATTAGAAATCTTTATAAAATCTCAGGGAATCTTGGAATTTTTTTTGGAGTGGTTACCCCTTCGGGGTACATCTTTCTATGAATATTGTTCGGAATCTTTGGAAATCTTTATGGAATCTCTAGAGTGGTTACCCCCTAGCCTACACTTATAATATAATACTACACATTTTTCACCATCTAAACTGGTTTATAGGAGGGTAAAAATAGAAAAGATTTTGAGAAAAAAAATGAACACAATATGTCCATAGAGTCCTCATGACGTATAACTAAAATATTCACGATGAAGAGGTCTCAAGTCCCCCGACCATCGAGCGGCGCCTCGCCACCCCACGGAAAAGTGAGATAACGGCTACCCCGTGCGCCTCGATCTACCCGAGCATGGAAACGTTTGATATTCAGTGCGTGGAATGAGCGAGATCCCGGCGCAAACAGCATCTCACTTTTCTGCTGCTCGAGGATGACCCGCATCTCACTTTTCTCTCTCAGGTGTTTAGTTGGGGTTAAAGCTAAGTGTAGCCTCGGATAACGCCTCGGACATATAACACTAGGGTTAGTTTTCTCATGGATGAAAAAAAATAAAAAGTAGACAAGCGAAATCATCAAAATTACCTATCAATAACTTTAAATAATTTTTTTTCCAACTTAGAATACGTCTGAAGAAAGGCATCATCTGATACAGACACATTTTCCAGGTCTGTTCTGTGATTTACTGGCTCTCACGGAGGCACTCCGAGGGATCCGCCATATATCATACCCAGGGCTTTCAAATTGTTATTTTGTTGCTAAAGGTATTTTTAATCTCATTTAAGACTGTGCTTTGTACCGAAGCTATAAATTAACCAAGTGGAGAGAAACATGTCAAGTTCCCCGAGTTATTAGGATACGGATATTATTCTCTATGATTGAATTTGCGAGTATTCACCCCAAAGGGTAGCAGGTTTGCCACTTTGCCCGCCCTATGCAGTCTTCTTCCGACCCTCCAGTGACACCTCTTGAGAGAGGATGGGTTTAAAAATTAGTGAAGTGGGGTATTACCGGTAATATAACTTAATTTACCATTTAATTTCTGTCATTTCAATCTCGCACAGCATTATCTACCATGTTAATTTTATTCATCCCTTACCGTGGTTCAAAACTCCGCAAGAAATTGTCACGTTTGCAGTTCAGTTTCCTTACTGCATATTTATTAACTCCGGCAGCAAGATACCGACGAAGAGGTGTAGTTTTAGCGTTAGGAGCTTAACGCGATCCGGAACAGATCAGGTTAAGAAATTCGACTTTTTCCTTAGTAACTTTCCGACGCTGACAACTTTATAGTCAATTTAGGGGTGCGGGGATGAACCGTAATAATATGTTGTTTACTGTTTCGAGCCATTCACGCAATTATATCCAGCAGAAAATTACTCTTGGTACTACAGTTAAGGTACCGTCGAAAATTTACTGATCTTCAGACTTTATCAACATCTCTCGATAGTTAGCAATATAACGAAAAAAATCTCACGATAAATCAATGACATAATGGATCCATTAACTTTTTTAGGCAAAATCTATGAAAATTACTTTTAAAATAGTTTTGTCCCACAATAGTCTCCAGAAAACCGGAAACCGGAGGATAAAACCACAAGACACCGCCATAAAATGACGAGTTTTCCTAAGAACCTACAAAAGGGAGCTGCGGGGGGAGCTGCTGGCAGCAATTTGTAAATACAGTCCACCTTCGGGTGGGGCGCCTTCGTCCCCTCACCCCTCTAGGTAGGGGGCAGGTAGTAAATCAGCAGAAGTGTATTAGAACCGTCGGCATCGCAGGCGCAGCTTGCACACCACCTGGTCGACAATTTATAGCTTTAATATCCTTTCCAACATGTAAATCTTCAAGCCAGGCGGATCTGATCCTTCGCGTTTTCCCCCGAAAAACCTTTCCCTCAGCTAAATCCCTTTTCTTTTGCGGTGAAACAACGCATATCTGCCAGATGTACTGTGCTTGAGACAAAATATGAAACGTGAAAAAATACATCAACATATTTTTCTAAGTTTAACGTAAAAGAAAAATGACACCACAGTAGGTTTTTTTTTCAACTATTTTTTCAAGGAAATTGTTGGTTATTTTTTTCTGTTTTAAAATTATGACATCAGAAACAGATAGACCCTTTTGGGATTTACTATACAGTCGAACAGTATATTGACACTGAAAAGATATATTTCAGGACAAAAAAACACCCCTTTAGTTTCGATATCCACTTGTGTTACTTGAACTCAGGACATGGAATATTGGGGGTCCGGGACAATTGGGCGCCGCCGTTTTGGCGCCACCAGTTTGGCGCCGGCCGTTTTGGCGCCGGCCGTTTTGGCGCCAGGACCATTCGGCGCCAAGACAATTGGGCGCCGTCCGATTTGGCGCCAGGACAACTGGGCGCTGTCCGATTTGGCGCCGGGACAATTCGGCGCCACAGGTTAATATAGCCAAAGGGAATTTAAATCAGTCGCTACTTTTTCGGCCGTCTGCAGGGAAAGTTCGCATCTCTTCCATTGGGGGGGGGGGGGGGGGGGGGGGGGGGCATGATGCAAATAGAGGCCCCTATTATTTTTCCTTAACTCCTCATCCTTAATTGGGGACTGCCTAGCGAGGTAGGACTTGGCGAAAATTCCCAAAACGATACAAATACTCGAGCAAGCGTAGCGAGCGAGAATAAAAGAACTCATCTCCATAAAATCTCCATATTTTATTAAAGGAATTTTTAAGAATTTCTAATTTCACCAATTGTTGGAGGCCCCTCTTTCAGTCTTTGGGGGGAGGGGGGGGGGGGGGGGGGTGCGAATGAGAGAAGTAAATTTTAGTCCATTTTCACCGTCACTTCTCGTTTGGCAATTAAAGTGTCGAGGTGTTTAGTAGGTGATGAACTAGATAAACATGATGATGACTCATGAGTGAATACTTTTTCGCCATAGGGCTAGCGAAAAAGTAAAAAACGAAAAGACTGCGTAGGTAGATGCCCTTAATATAAATATGATCCCCGCGCCGCCTACTATAGGCTTGGGGAATTTATTTAGTGCAATGTCATTATTTCACATTGTTAATAAATAAATAGTAAATATTTGTTAAATAAAAATTTCATTCAATTTAATTGGGGATAAATAGCTGTGGCGCCCAAATGTCCCGGCGCCCAATTGTCCCGGCGCCAAATAGTCCTGGCGCCCAGTTGTCCGGCGCCAAATAGTCCTGGCGCCCAATCGGCCGGCGCCGAATCGGCCAGCGCCAAATCGGTGGCGCCAAACCGGCGGCGCCGAAACGTCCGGATCCCGAATATTGGTACTCTCGACACCATATACACTGCCTACTTTAAGTGGCGCAGTTTTTACAAAGTCGATATACAAATCGATCAAAGTGCGGGTAAATATTCCTTCGATTATCGATTAGTGGATATAGCGGTTACCATAGAAACCACAGAGTAAACCATCAGTAAACTTTCGTGCGGTATGGCGAAAATATGGCGTTGCAATTTCCTTACATATTTAGCCCCATAACTTGAACAACATATAAAGCAAAACTATAGGGGTGACCATGACTATAACTCACACTACAGTAACTAAACTTAATGTATACATTTTGTACCTTCTTAATAAAAAATCAATTACGGACGACAAGCCAGCTGATTATTTACGTAAAACAATTATCATTTTATCTTTATACTAATTAAATATGCCACTGCACATACACTGCCCTCTTAGTAATACATCAAACATGAGATAAGACAAAATCTAAATTGAAACGCCATCTTGCCGAAGTGGTAACTGAAATAACTAGACTGCCGTGCGGGGAGTGCAGGCTACACCTGACGTATTACAATACAGACAACTTGGTTGATCACTATCGCCAAGGCAGCCTACTTCTATGTAAATTAAAAAACAGTAGATTTACCACACAAAAACCACAAATGATATGGGTATTAAATTACAATTGGATTAGTTAAGCATGGTAAGGAAATAATATGCAAAAGCTCTACGTTAAAAAAATGCAGAAATTATCAGCCTTCACCCTTAGAAACAGAAGATTTTTTTTTTGATATGAATTCGTGCGGTTTAAAAGGGTATATAGCGTGCACGTCAGCGGCCTCGCCTCCTTTCAAATTACCATATGCGCATGGAAACCTCGAATTAAAATGAAACTGATGTTTCTTATCAAGTTAAAAAGGGATCTATGTGTCTTTTGTCGCGATTAGCCCTCCCCCACCTAAGTAATGAACGCCATTCGTCAGCAATCGACCCAAATTATCAATTTATCATATACTAATATCGCGAACAGACAAAACAAACTGGAGATTTATTTTTTAGGGAAGAAATGAGATGTTAAGGCTGGGTGAAACCTATATAAATCGCACTATACAGGATTGTCTGCCACGTCCGAGATTCATAAGCTAAATAAATGCGAAGTTTATGTTATTGATAAATTTATCTGATTGATAAACCCGAATCCAGGAATCTCGTTGGGAATCTCAGGCAATCATTGGAAATCATTATGAAATCTCAGAGAATCTTGGAAGTTTCTGGAGTGGTTAACCCTTTGGGGTGCATCTTTCCAAGAATCTCGTTGAGAATCTCAGGAAATTTTTATGAAATCTCAGGGAATCTTGGAAATTTCTGGAGTGGTAAACCTTTTGGGGTGCATCTTTTCACGAATCTCATTAAGAATCTCAGAAAATCTTTGGAAATATTTGTGGAATCTCAGGCAATCTCAAGCAGTCTCTGGAGTGGTAACCCCATCGCCCAAATCCCACTGTAAACTCTACCAGCCAATAGGTTTTCAAATATTCAGAAGAAGTTCGGGGAGCAGGCATGTTGCCCGCACAATCCCCCATAAAAGCACATAATGAGTGCGCAACATTTGAATAAAGTAAATTTAAATGAAATTCAGAGTGCGTGGAAAAGCAGACCATGTAAGATATCTGCACTGAAATCAATAGGCGGTCAGTCTAATTATTTCTCTAAACAGCACATCATTCGGCATGAGCGCATTCAAATCCAAGTGGGAATTTGCATGAAAAGACCTTCAAGCTGTTTACACGGAGTATTTATTTCGAAAATTTAACAATGGAAAAAAATCTGCATTTTCGAAAGGGATGCCTGGGACCACCCGTGATGGATATTTGTGAACATTTTTCATAAAAAGTTTGTTTGCTTTTTGGCAGCGTCTCATTTTCATTTGGTTACTTCAATTATTTATGCAGGACTTTTTATTTAGGATTTTAAATATGGCAGGACTCTTCAGGTAAAGAACTATGAAATTATAGCTTCAACCGAAACAGAAGTATTAAGGTGGAAGGTCACTGTTTTAATATATATTTTTTTTTTTTCGTATTTTTTATACAAAATTTTGATTTATAGTTTAGATACATTTCTCTATTTTTCCCAGTTACTAAAAAAATTTTACAGGAAAGCTGTGAGGGACAAGGTTAACAATATATAACCATATACAAAATCTCGGTTGTTTCTTTCATTCCTTTTCCTATAAAGTACCTGAAAGGATACTTAAGCGAATGTCACTGAAAAATCATAAATTTTTTCCGATGCCAGACAAACAGTAAGAGAGCCGCGGAATTTTTCGAATTGCGACTACCCTTAATATAAGCAAAAGCAAAGCACAAATTACGATCCATCAATTTTACACACCCTGTAGTTCTAATCAGTAGGCAGTTGAAAGCCAAAATAATTGCTCTTGCCACAATCGTGAATTTTTCAAAAACAAAGGGCGGGTTCGTGCTAAGTATCTATACCTCTCCACAATGAGCAATGTGACCCACGTCATTTGCCTGCCTTGAAAATAAATCGCTTGCGTTTGGCGCCAATAATTTAGACGCAATTCACACTTTAGGTTGACAATATAGGAGCTATGTAATATGGGGTAGAAATTAAGGGTATGACAGGTTGCGGCCGCCTCCCCATCAAGGGCCCTTAAACTACCATTCATCTCAAAAGCTTGAGCGAAGAGGAGGGGTGCTCCATTTATCAACACAAAAATATTGGGGTAAATACAATAACTTATTACTTCTAAACACATGATACATGAAAGGCAAATTATTGTTATTTATTGGCAAGCTTATTTCAAAGGTATAGTGTAGACCGTGGCAATGAAAATTATAACTTGAGAAAGAACTATGTACTTGCTTTTTCAAGGAGGAAACCGTTATTTTTTGGCCACCCACCTTAAAAACGAGGAACTTCTCACACTTATGAGGTCACGCAGTGGTCAGCGACATCACGTGTGAGAGGGGGATAGCTGAACCATAGCTGAGGATGAGGGGGGGGGGACAAGCTCAGCAACTAGACCGTTTTCAAGAACTATCCATTGTGCTCAGCTGGCAGCACTACTAAATACCAGCTCCCCAGGCATCGAGTAAACGATGGGGACCTACAGTTTTAGGTGGGTTCCGAACCACCACAGCCACGATATACATTTCACTCGACATGCTGAACATATCAGACGTGAATGCCGATTAGTAAAACTTTTTGGCAGGATCGGGATCGAACCGGTGTGACCCGGCTCTCACAGCTCCTCAAAAGTCGACCATTTAGTCCACTCGGCTATCGAGGGGATAGTACATGCGCAACACCTACTTTTTAAGGGACTTCAGAAAATTCGTATTTCCTTCTCGCCGCTGAGGTACGTCAACGTCAGTATATTGACACCATTCTCACCCCTTCCCTAGCAGATGTATCAGTATATTAAACACGAGGGGGTAACCACTCCAGAGATTCCCTAAGATTCCATTAAGATTTCCAAAGATTCCCAACGATATAGAAAGATGAACCCCGAAGGGGTAACCACTCCAAAAAGATTCCAAGATTCCCTGAGATTTCATAAAGATTTCCAATGGTTCCCAACGAGATTCCCAACGAGTGGTTAACCCCTCGATTAAACATTTACTAAAACAATTATTCTGAAAAGAACAAGGTACTTTGTGGTACCTTATTCCTAACAAATAACCGATAAAAAATATGAAAGCAATCAAAGGGTTTCTCCTCCTGGGTATTAACCAAGTGCCTGTCCTGTACATGCGGCAGGCTCTTAAGATGTCTCCAGAGATTTCAACAGGAGGAATTATGTTTTTTGTGAGTCACTGACGCAATCCGAAGTCGAAGAACCAGTGGCGGCAAAAGCGGGTACATAACTATCGGACAGATGAGGCTCAGACGCCGCCGATACGCCGCAGCCGTCATTCCTCATAGTGACAATGAATATTTATACGGAGATTGTTCGGTACTTTCAGAAGCCAGGGCAGTTCGTTGATAGAAGACAGCTTCGAAGGTATGGCAAACATGTCACGAACGTGCAACCAAGCATCCGTTAATTAGTCGATGGTTTTGAGTCTGTCACTGACGTACAGAGGACTTGAGACGACCTTAGCATGTAAATATACGGAATGAAAAGGTTCTTTCTTCTTCTGCTATGGAACTGTCTATAAACCCTGGCTGATGAGTCTTTGCGGCGTAATTGACAAGACTGCAGAAAATCAGGTCTGGTTGTTTAGGTATCCAATGTATTCAAATTACAGGCTTCAACTATTAATGAACGCACCCATGTAGGGGCAGTTAGGGACCTCTATTCAAACATGGACGAGTGAAGAGATGCACAAACCATGAGCCGCGGTAACTGTCAAGTAGGTACAGCATACCTGAAACCCTACGTTCCCTTATACTACTTCTACACGGGAATCCATTAAAATCTACTACAGCTTTTGCTGGCTCAGAACTTGGGCGTCAGTGGTGCCCGAGGGGGTAACCACTCCAGAGATTCCTTGAGATTCCATAAATATTTCCGAAGATTCCCAACGGGTGGTTAACCCCTCGGTGCATATGCCGCAGCTGGTCACCTACCACAAAAAGAACCCGCTATCAACCAATAAATTTAGATCATGTCCAACGCAACTACGCTGTCACAGAAGGAAAACCGAAAATAATCTACAGCCAATAACTCCATCGTGCTTGCACTTTGAGCTCAAGTAGGAGAAGATGAACAGCATCGATGATGCACGGCCTTCACCAGTGATGGTGTAGCAACAACGCGATAATGGGGGCAAAAGAGAGTGTCTGAAGAAGCCCGGGGGTAAACAGAAAAGAAACAAATGACAGTAACGAGAGAAATATGCTGGATCGAGCGACTGTGTAAAAACAAACAATTTTGGACATGTGCCGGCGTGCATCGCTTAACGCAGGCGGGGAATTTCGAAATTTACATGGGCCACACTTTTCATTATTAGAACGTAAATTGTTTGGGTGAAGATCCCCATGTATTTGTTTATACGGACGCTTCTTATACATACCACCTGTCCGCGGGTAAACCATCCCAGCGGGGGCTCCGAGGGGTGACGTCTGTGCTTT
Source organism: Mesopsocus fuscifrons (assembly GCA_950004255.1). NCBI lineage: Eukaryota > Metazoa > Arthropoda > Insecta > Psocodea > Mesopsocidae > Mesopsocus > Mesopsocus fuscifrons. The sequence continues at coordinate 17,498,162 of OX465373.1, read as the reverse complement.
TTTTGACCAAATGCCCTTCAGAATGTTTGCAAACTTTGCCACAAAAACAACATGCAGGTAGATATGAAAAAACCTGAGAAAATCAGCTTCTTTATGGACACTGGCGGCGGAAGGGGGGTGCAGAGGAGTTGACTGTGCCCCCCCCCCCCCCAGAAAGTTGAAAAAACGTGACTATAAAAAGCCTCATTATAACGATAAAGGAGTAAATTTACCGTAAGACCATAGACGAAAAATATTCAGCCCTCTCCCGAAAAAATCTAAACAAATGCACCCCCCAGGAAAGTGGTATTCCGCAGCCATGCAATGTGTATGGAGTCGCCATAATATTCAGGCTAAGACAAACTACAGGCGCCAATTACCAAACAATATAACAGATAAATATGAATAAACATACTTAGTTTTTTCTTCCAATTTAAGTTCAACGCCGCGCGTTGCTGCAGCGGAAATTAACAATCCAAACTGAATGGTAATCAAATAGAATACATACTAGAATGGCTTAGTCGTGTATGTTATACCTACTTGGATAAAAAAGTGCCAAAACACGGTCTAATTTTTGTTCGACTTCCGGTGTCCATTAAACATTTGAGAGCACCTGCATGACTAGGTGAGGGTTAGCTGTGTTATAGGCGGGTTTACGTGTGAAGCACGCTCTAATTCACGGCACGGGCCATGGTTTTATGGTCACCATTCAGTTTACAACGCATTCTGTCCACGTCCGTTGTCAACGACGCTTTCTCAAATTGGACTAATTACTTAAAAACAAATGGCCTGGTTTTATCAGGAATATTCAAGAAGTTTTGAAGGCTTGTGTTAGGTATACAAATAGAAACAAATTTATTTCGAGAAGACAGTTGTCACGATTACGGTTGAAACTGAGGGGGTAACCACTCAAGAGATTCCTTGAGATTCCATAAAGATTTCCAAAGATTCCCAACGATATTCATAGAAAGATGAACCCCGAAGGGGTATAATCACTCCAAAAAATTCCAAGATTCCCTGAGATTCCATAAAGATTTCCAATGATTCCCAACGAGTGGTTAACCCCTCGGTTGAAAAGTAAGAAGCGAAAAGCTAAACGTATTTCAGCTTTAGTGGATTCTATCCATCCGCGTTCAACTTCAAAAATTCCCCCAAGAAATAAAAATGGTGGAGGTATTTTCGGAACAGCCCCGAATTCAAGTCACTCTGCGGATCGAATTGAAATTATCATTCTAAAACTTATTCACCACTAATTTCTTCAATCATAAAAATAATTGAAAACAAATGGGGTGAGCGAAGACCACGTGGGCCGTGAAAAAAAAAAATGACTGATGTGCCCGTATCGACGTAAACACGAAGGAGAAGAACAATAAGAAAAGAAAGGAACAGTCATTAGTGTTTGATTGTGCGGGACCGCGGGGTAAATGTGTTTGGGTAACAAGGTATAAGGTCTACAGGTCAGGATTTTCGAGTATTTGTGGTGCTTGCTGCAGGTGGGGGTAAGTCATTAATCAACTCCCTGTGTCGTCTTCATTAAACCTGCAGCCAGTACAAGGCAAGTTTCAGCTGTAAAAGGTATATTAACTTTTTATACGGAGATCAGATGGAGGAGGGTTAGGTATTGTAATACTTGAAATTTAAATAATGTAGAAATTTTTATACTTTATACTTTATTTTTATTTATTTTTTCTTACTTTTTTTAACGCGCCGATGAGTTGGTTTGTTAGATTTTTTTTGGCCGAAGCCGAAGACGAAGTGGCCGAAGCCGAATATGAGTGGGCCGAAGTCAGGTTAGTAGTGGGCCAAAGCCAATACATCCATGTCGGAAGCGGAAAATTTTTCCGTTCCGCCGGGATTCGAACCCGGACCTCTCAGGACACAAAGCGGACCCCTTGACCACTCGGCCACTGAGAGGCACCTTTATACTTTATAATCTGATCTCTGTAGAAATTTTATTTTATATTTATAATCTGATCGATCTAGCTCTCCACCATCACTCGCGTGAAAAAATCAAGCAAATTCTTAATGTTCTAAAAATCTGCATACCAAAATATCATGGACGAATAGGAGCTACATAAAAAAACATAATTATACATATAAGCTTAATCGATCATAATCGAGCCTCGGCAAAAAAACTAGAAACACGCAAGCCACGAATTCCACAAGAAAAGACGTATAGGGAAAAATCCAACTCAACATCAAAGACAATTCCTTCTCGATTGATAGTTATCAGAAGCTTCAAATTCGTTAAAAAATGTTGTGGGGAGCTTGGGGGAGATGGTTAAGGTTGATTGGGATGAGATATGTGAGAGGCCGCCTCGAACATCAGCCCTCCGCACCTACTTAATCCCACAGCCACATCTGGCCTCCCATTGTCTTCCTCCAACTCCTACCCAATGCCAATGCCATCACGCCAACCATACTTCTGTTAATTAAGAAAATGGAGCAAGTGATTTTTCGGATTGCTAGCGCTCTCCACAAATTAAGAAGGTGTGACGATTTTTTCGGAAAGACCCTCCAACATTTTGTGGAACACTTGCTTCTGATCATGATGGAGACCTCTGGTTTTTCGGCACCGCTATTCAGCTTAAAAATCAGCAAAAGTCCACGTTTACTGTATACTCCCTTAGTGTCAACCGAGGGGGTAACCACTCCAGAGATTCCTTGAGATTCCATAAAGATTTCCAAAGATTCCCAACGATATTCATAGAAAGATGAATCCTGAAGGGGTAACCACTCCAAAAAAATACCAAGATTCCCTGAGATTTCATAAAGATTTCCAGTGATTCCCAACGAGATTCCCAACGAGTGGTTAACCTCTAGGTGTCAACTATAGTGGCGTTATCCCCCTGAAAATTGCACCAAAAAACAATGCAAAAAAAATTGTTACTTGTGTTATTATTATAAATCAGTAGACGAGTGTGATTAAATCGGCGCTGAAGGGCAACCCCCCGGCAGCTCGAGGACAGAGCTCAATTTTGACTTCACCATAACTCACAAAGCAAGCCCAAAACGAACAGACGGACACAAGAATTTACCAGATAAAACAGGATGGTTACTTCAGCTGATCCCATCACGATTAGAGCTGCCAAAGGACCCATGGAGGGCTCAGACGTAAACTGACCAGATCCCTGCTATAGGTGTGGGTAAAAATGAAAACGTATTGCCCAAATGCAAGCGTAAGATTATCTAACATAACTTGTACAGGCTCCCCAAGGCGGGTCCATACAATCTGTTACTTTATGTGAACACCCCGAATTCTTCCATCTGGAGGTACCAACAGACCATCTGATTACAGCCAGCGCATGTGCATATCATGGACGACTAACTTGACCGCTGCCTATGGTTGGATATTCTATGCGACTCTGGAGGAAAGACGCAGTAAACAATGGGGGAAAACAGAGATTTTGTTATTTGACGGAACAGCGTCGGTAAGAGAAACTGGGGCATGAGCAAGGGAGAAAAGTTAAAAATGACACTGATGAAGCATCCAACAAAAGAGATGCCAACTGCAGTAAATGCATATAGAAATAAATAGTTCTTGGAACCATAGGAAGTTGCAGAAGAACAGATGTAATACTGAAACAAACAGTCTGAAATGCTTCAACCATGTACATTCTTTGGCCTATAACACTTGGAGCTTTTAAGTTTAACACAGGCAACGTATGACGGAAACAGGAAGAGCAAAAATGAAAAATGTAATGGTGGGCGTTCCACCAAGAAAACCCCTAGTATTGAGATTATGAGTGTCAGTGCATATTCTCAACATCATATTATGCTACACCATTAACACGGGACATTTTTTCTGTATAAACCTATACGAAACATCTTACTTTATTCATAATTTATCATTATATCAGAAGTTCCAAGTTTGGAGTCCTTTTGACGATGAAATAAGAAATTTCCCAACACCTCTGAGCCATCAAATTACATATTTTAGGTACTCATAGTCATATCTCAGGCCTTAATATTATATTCCCAAGCGACGCCGACGGGCCGGCGTTAAATAATCCTATTCCGAGTGAATTAAAACCAAATTAGGAGTTCCATAAATCGAAATGGTTGTATTGCTTTCACGTCGCTCGAATCCAATGCGCCACATGCCCATCTCGTTTTCATTCAAATTTTCATGAATATTGAAACATTTTTCTGGACCCATAGCTAGTACACCCGCGCTAAGTGGCCGCCCCACTAAGAAGTTCCAACTTTCGGTAAGTTTAACGTACAGGAAGGTAAGCAAGATAGGCACTGGGCCAGCAGGTGACTTGACCCCATAGGAAGGATACGGCCACCCATTTTTAAGTATTTCCACGCTCGACGTGGCACGCCGACTGAGAGAGGGCCCCAGCGGGACTTCGCCCCCTACCCTCCCGGGGCGCTGTGGGGCGCCTGACAGCTCATAATGAATGCATGCATGCGTGCTTTAGGCCTGACGGGCTGCTCTCCCGAACCTAAGTCCAGACTAAGTTCCTCTATAGGTACGCCTCCACGACTGGTCCCCGTCCATAATGAGGTAAATCGTAAAATTATGAGATTAAACACGGTCGATTCGATCATTAATTTCCTAGGGCTTTGGTGCCGCGGCTGGGTCACTGTAAGATATACGGCACGTAGCCGAGTGTACAGTCAGAATTATCTAATGAACAAATTAGTCGCTATTTAAACAACTCCTCATGCTTCTCAATCAAAAACTTTGAAACTGCTTTAAGGATTCAATCTCGATTTCATAACTGCTTGGGAACTGTACCTATGGGCTGAGGAATTTGACCGATACCTTGTCGGCTTCAGTATCTTAGCTGACACATAATATACCACGAAACTTTGGATCGCCTACCTAGCAAAACTCCCTAGGAGTCGACAAATGTCGACACAATGACTTGGCTTTTCTTCCAGTATCAAAAGACTTTATCTTCAGGATTTTGGAGATTTGTTAGCGAAACTGAAAAACACATATAAGAAAACTAAGTAAAATCTCCATCTGAGATAATGAGCACTTTCAGCTTTGGGAATGCCGCACCGACAATCCCACGTAAAGCATGTAAACTCGTATATGTACGAAGTATAAAGGCATGAAGTAATCGACGGACTGCAAGCTCCGTTTAATGAAGCGATTGCATCAATCAAGTTTTTATGAAAGGGGAGCAGGTTCGGCGTTTATATAGAGGCAGCGTCTAAATGATGCTTACGGGAAAATTTAATATGTGCTGGCCTTTAAGGCCAGTTGGTGGCAAAGCACTTCAGAATAACGTCTCAGACTTTCTTTATATGGAAAGAATAGGTGATATAGACGCACTAAACAAGTTTATATGAGTCTGGGAAGACGCTTGGTAAATTAGATTTCTAAATTAAACTTCGCAACATCGCAACCTTTGCGTCTATACTCGGGTGACGTCACTGAGTGACCCACCTCGATTTATTTTTGGTGCATGTCGTCGGTTGCTGTCTTACATAATTCTACCTCTGACTTAAAAAACGGCAAACCGTTCGACGGGACCGAAAACTCAGCAAGCTAAGGGGGGGTTAAACAACTCTTTAATGTAAAGCTTCCAAAAAAAAAAAGGTCTTCCAATTCATGCAAATTAGCATAGCAGAAAAGCATTCGCTAATGTATCAGGCAAGTCATGATGATGATGCGGGCTCGGCCAAATCGGGCTTGGGGGAAGGCGGGGAATCACTATTCAGATGAGCAAAATTTACAAAATTCTTGTTTTTATTCAAATGCGATTGCAGTAGATGTATAGGTATTTGGGACAAAGTGATTGTATGCAAATGGTTGTCTGTTGTTGGACAGACGGACGAGGGCTGTACGCTCCGGCTTGTCTGGGGAACTAGGGGCCAGCCAAAACGTCCCAGCCGTAGCCGTACACAATTTAATAACTAACACAGACCTCCCTAAATTTGAATTCGACGTTTAGAAAGACTCGCGAGTAGTATTAGAAAGGCCATCACTGTGGAAAAAAATAACTGGATTTCGAAAACGTACGAAAAAAGTACATATTTGCAAAAGAAACTCACTGTGCGATGTAATTGGAGGGGAAACTCTCTGTGTCGCACAGCATAAATAAATTCTATTCTATTCTATTCTATTCTATTCTATTCCCGAAGAGAAGCGGGTGCAAGAGGTCTTATACCGATTTTCCAAATATTTTTAAGGGTCCTAGGGTTCGGACAGTACACTGAAAAAGAGAAAATTTTGGTTTTCAGCCGACGGTTTCTCGAATACCGAAAAATGTAGAAGCAAAGAATAAGATTCATCACTTTTTTCTAGGCGGATCGCGTGAATAAAACAAAGCGCACATGGGAAACCATTCGAAAAACAAAAACGTGAAAATAATTCTCGCTTGCCTCTGTCTTTTCCAGACTCTTCCTGGAAAATTACAAGGAAAAGCTCCAGAGAAGCGACGGAAAGTGGAGAAGAGCGGCACGGGAATTGAGGAGCTTTAAGACTGTGCCTTTTCTCCCCATTTCTCCCATCTATCTTTGTCGTTTATCTGAGTTGATTCCTGGGAAATGCTCAGGTGGTGCTCGATAACAGAGCTAGGATTGTTCTTTCTGCGATTTATAGAGGAGGACGTTATGTTTGAGTTGGGTGTTCGCTCTCCCGCATAGAGGAACACCTCCACCACACTCTCTACAAGGAGTTACGGGACATGGCGAACAAGTAACAAATGTCGAACAACGCCAGCCAGGGTACGTTGAGAGGAGACTCTTATTCCATTTCAAGTTATATGTAATAATTAATAATAATGTAACCAGCCAAAGGATTTTGTAGAAGGTATAGCTTGCAACTAGACTGTTTCAAAAACTAAGCATAGAGCTCAGCGTAACGTTCAATCTCCCCAGTTACGATACGATCCTACACAAATTTAGTTAGGTTCCGAACGAGGGGGTAACCACTCCAGAGATTCCTTGAGATTCCATAAAGATTTCCAAAGATTCCAAACGATATTCATAGACAGATGAGCCCCGAAGGGGTAACCACTCAAAAAAATTCCAAGATTCCCTGAAATTTCATAAAGATTTCCTATGATTCCCAACGAGATTCCCAACAAGTGGTTTACCCCTCGGCTACGAACCACCAAAAGTATACGACAGAATTTCATAGAAGGTGCTTGATGAGAATGCCAATCATAAAACTATAATGGCGTTCAGCGTTCCTCTGCGACAGGTAGGAAAGGCAGTATTTTTCTAAATACGAGTATGTACCTAAAACAGTTTCAAGCATGGGCACATCAGACCATCTGGGATAAATTTCTCGTTCTTCACCGGTGCTTTTAGTGCCCTTCTCTGACTTTCATCATTTCACCGAAATTCTCTTGGTTAACAAGATCATGTGCACTGACTCGTGATGAAACTTGCTGTGCTCAGATTTACCACCTTCGGAGACACCTGTGCCCACAGGTGCGGTAAATAAGCCAGCGTGTGTGAAGATGTCATCCAGACCGGCATTGTGCGCACAGGCAGGTTATCATGTCTGACCCCGAGCCATACCTGAACTCCACCAACATCACTTTTCATATTTATTACCACCCGTTTCATGTCTAATGTAAGATATTTCCAAGTCTTCTTTTTAGCACTGTCTTTATTATTTTGGCGCCCTTATGTATTCCATTCTGTCACAGCAAGTTTGCATGTAATAGGGTGTTGTTGGCCATGAAGTTAATTTTTATCCTGAATAACTTCCCAAGGTTGTATTTCAAATCAATTTAATAAATATCCCTTTCAGCACGGTGTGGCTTTTAAGAAAGGTAAAGGACAACCGGATAACGAAGAAAAATTTAAATCGTGAAAATTGTTTTTAGGCCATAAGTTAATTTTTTACGAGTAGGTCTTATAGACCTAAATAACAGGCGTCTATCGCAAGCCAGCCTGTTGTATTGTTGCAAAAAGTCGACTTCGAAAATTCCCCAAGGTTTGATTACCTCATGAGGTCGAAAAAGGTGGCTGAAGAAAGATCTGGGTCCGACAGTCTGTATACACGATAAACTTGCGAACTTATTGCGACTTAGGGTGCGTCCCACCATGCCCAGAAAATCGGTGGGACTCACCCATAGTAGATCTTTTGAGCATCACCATCACCTCCCTTACCAGGCAGGCACGCCTACTTCCCGAATAGAGAAACTGGGAATCAGGTCGATGTTTTACTAGGAATTTACTAACTAACCGGCGAAAAATAAAAAGGAACAAAAAGGGCTTCAGTGTTCTACTCCACATAGAAATACTGGAATGTATTGGGGGGGAAAGGAGAGTAATGAAGGTGGCAAGAGAATTCTCATCGTATAGTTTGGTTGTAATGCCCCGACGCTCATTATTATGTGACAAGTAGCAAGTATGCCGATGCCGATTTCCATGCCACTATCTCGTTACAAGTTCCATACAAGGGCAACAACTAACAGGTATTGTCGCAGGGGGCAAGTGCATGGCTACCTGTATGAAGTCTGTATTCTGTCTGTATAAAGTCTGAATTCAGCAGGCCAAAAAATTAAGCAAGCAACTCCTCTACCTTATCCGCTCTTGTCAAATAGCAAAGCTTTTGTCTGGCCTTAAATTATTCGGTTTCTCGGGAGCCTGACCTCACCACTATCTCTGGTAGACTCAGTTCGGTAAATCTTGTAAACAACTGTGAATCGGGAACCCTCCCTATAGCGAGCACGGTCGTTATAGAGAGACTACTGTAATTAAAGCATAATTAACTGTTAGCTGCCTACATACCGCCAGTGTACAGTTATTAATAATTGGTTAGCCCAAGATTCTACAGAAAAACGTTTTGGACTGGCAAGACTCAAACCAGTGTCTTTTTGCTTCATCTAGAGGAGTGACCGATCAGCCGGATTATCTTCCAAAATAAAGAGCAGAAAATGAGAAACATGAACAAGGACCGTAGGTTATATACGGTTGTATCTACAATTTACCGATTACACTAGAAATTAAGGGTCCGCTATACCTGACGGTGCATTTTTTGCCGCCCATAAGATTAACTTTGCGAGCGGCGATTCATTTTCAAGGTTTACCCTTGGTTGGAAAGACACAAAATTTTGCCTGTACCTTGCCCTAACAATGTTCTATAGGGAGTGTTCGAAGCAGATTTCCCAATTTCTCACTGGTTTCTTTTATTGCAACTGTTTTGCAAATACTAGCGTCGCATACCACAAGAAAAGTGCTGTATCTCGAAAACCAGTAAAAAAATGGGAAATCTGCTTCGAACACTCCCTAGAACATTGTTAGGGCTAAGTACAGGCAAAATTTTGTGTCTTTCTAACCAAGGGTCTTGAAAATGAATCGCCGCTCGCAATGTTAATCTTATGGGTGGCAAAAAATGCACCGTCAGGTATAGCGGACCCTTAAGTCTAGGTAATGTTATCATATTTTCAATGGGAGCTTATCTATGACTAGGCGGAGTAAACGACGTGCAAACTGCTACTATCACGCCCATTACTATTGACACAACTTGAGCTAAACCCGAGACCCGCTAATTATTCATTAAAACTATGACTAAGACAAACTGTCAGTCGAAAGATATTTGCAGAGGCGCACGACTCCAGCAAGACACTCCTACCCTTCTGCGAGCCGCACTTGCTTTTATTACATGTATAAATTACAACTCAGGGTGCTAATTGCAACATAAATCCACCTGAGACTCCCCCCCCCCTCCCCCACAGTTCTCTCCCTCTCTTCAACCCTTACCCTATCTTTCCATACCCTCCCTTCATCCTGTCAAACCTTTATTTATTTTTAAATAATTTGATTCATTACCTTAATTATTTTTGGAATAATGTAGTTTTGTGATGAGGCTGTTGGTTCAGATAACACCGGAGACTTTCGTCGCGGTAATGCGGCAAATTTGAAAATTCAGTAACCACACTGTCTTGACCTTAAGGACCACCATACATTCGCTATTTTTTTACGTTTGGATACGAACTTTGTGAGAAAACTATCGGATATTTAAATATTCTGAAATATAATATGCCTTTTTAACGTCATTACTCATGAGATGAGGCTGTGTTGTGATTTTACGATCGAGTGATTTTAGTCACAAAAAAAATTGTCCAAAATTAACCGATCGTTCGTTCCCTACCTCGGTGACTACCTAACCCTGCTAAGGAATTATTTATCAAGACGCTATAAATTTAGGTAAGTCAGCAGGTATTTATTTATAAACACCAACAAAAAATTTCCTTCTCCATATACCTACTCATTCATCTGCTCGTGCTATTCTTTTCACAGCAACGGCCCTGGAATGGCTAAATTCCCGACACCTACGTACACTATTAAACTTCTAAATAGGTTCTTCCTTCTAGGTGGTTAGCAGGCGAGGTGACAGGCACAGCCAAGCGATGACTGGCCATCACCGTCACGACACGACAGGAGAGTGTACCAACCTAATCGTCATTCAACGCCTGCCTCTCAAAACTAAATCCACACTTCGCACTTTATAGCCACAGGTATTGCAGCGATGCAGGAATGCCAGCCTAAAAACCCGAAAATTCTGAAGGATGAAAGAAAGCGAACGGATCAAGTCTGAACTAGACGAAGAACAGAAGTTCATTCTGTGGTCGCCTATGTTTATACGTAACCTACCGGTAGGTACTGTTCAGGATGACTCAGTGGGTCAATGGTAATTTTTTCAAATTGACAGGTGGTACGTATTGATAGGAAGGACCTATAGGTACTTAGGGATGGTTTACAGAGTACTACAAAAATTACCAAATTTTCAGATAACCCCAATCCACTGAAGGCATTTCAAAAATGATTTTTGTCTAATGTCAGTCCGTAAATGTGGCGGGGAAAAGGTGAGGATGACAGTGGAAGAAGAGGCAATATTTGCGGATACGTCATCTATGATTGACAAAATGTGAGCAATTCGGGTATGAATAACTCCAACACCCGCTTGGCCGCCTCGCCGCCTCCTGCCTCACAGTGACAGCCATCCGTCATTGGGACTCGGACTGCCAGTCCGCCAACATGGCTGCCAGTTCGAGATTACAGGGATCAAACTGGACAAAGACCGGGGAGAGGCTGGAACCTTAACAAGACCCGTCCCCCCACACTTCCAAAGCCAGAGCTCAAGCCATCTAACAGGCAAAAAATTGTAATTACTATCATTATTTCGTAGCCGGAGGAAAGTAAATTTATAGCTTTGGAAAATGAATCTCGTCGAATAGAGGATTTTGATATTTGGATGAGTTTTTTAAGGATCTTGAAGGTGGGAAAAATAATATCCATAACGATATCGACTCCTTTTTAATATCAGGTTTGAAAATACCTAGCAGCCGGACGGGAGGGGGAATCGGTTTGGTTTTTTTGTATGTTTTACCCGTTGAAAGAAGGGCTCTGGGCCCGGGGCTGCCTGGCTCGCCTGCTTGCGTGCCCGGCTAATGATGGAGTCGGGGCTTCATCAAACCAGCCTACGCCCCCAATGCCCCCCCCCCACTCCGAGGGAGAGCAACCCTTCCTATAGCACCTGCAAGCACGGCATACGCCCTGTACGTCCTTACCCATATTTACCTACCTACGTATCCCCTCCTCCTCGCTTCCCTATTTCCACGTGGACTCGTAAATCTAAACAGTAAATGGGTACGATTCCTCTCAATTACTTCGTGCCTCAACTGTTCTAACTTCTACAAACTATCGCCAGTATACCTAACTACTCACCAATGTACCAATTTAAATCATTATTGTTGAATAAATGGAGAGAACCCCAAAAATTTCCAAAAATGGTAGATAGAAGGAGATCGTAAATATCAAAGAAAACTCCGATCTGGGGGTTCGACAAATTTCCTTCTTACCTAAGGTATTGCAAAAGTGTGTACCATATGCACATGCAACAAAGCCCGTCCATCTTGTTGTGCAAAAAATGTACGTGGGCAATTTCTCAGACCTTCAGACCATGTGAAATAATGCAAAAAAAGAAGTGCTCACGTGCAAAGAAAAAGGCACGTGTGTATGTGCAAAGAAAAATAAACTTGCAGCCATAAAAAATTGCACGTGATGCCACAAGATTATGAGCAAGTGCGAATGTCGGGTGGGGTTGAAGTTGGAGAGGTACCTATCGTAATAATTTCTGTTTCGCCCCAATAGATTCATGTGTTATCAAATCATTCGTATTACACCTTTAATTCCGATCCAGACTATATAGAAGCCGTACCTCTACCGGTCTTACAAGCCCAACAAGCCCAAATTCATCAAGAGCAACAGGCATTCCATCCACTCCGAGATGGGGCCCCTGATATGGGATGATAATGCTTCCTGCCTACTGTCATGGCGGCATATTTTCGATCATAATATGCTAGCACGGGGACATTTTGTCAGCAGACTGGGCGTGTGATTCACGCAGTACCTAAGTGTGAGCAGTTATCGCCATTTATTCCTCAGAATTATTCGGTTGGACCAAAAGGACAATAGGGAGGCTAGTCAGCAAAAGGTTGCTCGCTGAAGGAACAATATAAAATAAATTATGACTTACCGTTTAAATGTAGGATGTTACACTCGTCACAAACAGTCACAAAAACAATACCGACTACCGCATATTTTCTGTTTTACGGATAAAAACAGCAATCCCCGATTCGCGCACATTTTGCATCCACCCCTCGCACAAGTGTAAACAAGAAAAATGTCGGCGACTGCTGCCACGTTTATGACGTCACATCAAAAAACGCGCCCTTTTTCAAACAAAATGCAACAGCTTTACTTATTTCAAGAAATTCTACGTGATTCATCAGGTTGGAAGCTACTTTTATTTTAAAAAAATTAAAGGAAAGTTATTTAAATTTAGGAAGAATTAATTTTTTATCCCGTTCCATCGAACACTTTGCAAATATGTAAATAAGAAAGGTTCCTGCTGAACTGATGACCATGACACCGTATTATAAAATTGCCATATTCAGAAGTTTCCATTTTCTCTCTTTGCATATGTTCTACGGCTCATTTAAAATATAAAGAATAATTAAAACGTTCTAACAAGGAAAACTGAACCATACAACGTTATACATCAAAAATTAAAGTACGGATCCATTATCAAAAGATGTGGTTTAAAAAAACGCGGGAGTCGTGGCTGGTGATAACTTCATTACCTCCTCACCAGAGTGCAGCACATGTCAGACATCTTTCACCTTTGTTTTTCTGTTGACACGGAAAGTTTTCTCATGTTTCAAAAATCAAATATTTCTTGCAAACATCGGTGAAATGGAAGTTCATAAGCTACCGCCAGACGTTCAAAGTATTTTGCAGAGTGGTATTGTTATTTCCGACGCTACACAATGCGTTCTTGAGCTGGTAAGACGAAAACAACTATACCTACCTAGTACCTACCTAGGTACCTACCAAGACACGTTATCTATTAAAACGACCATCACCTCCCGTGGTTGAGATTCATCATAGTCAATACATGCTTGTATACTCTATAAAGATTTTAACAGTGATCAGCTAACAAGGAACGTAACAATTTTCTGTGCAGGTGTACAACGCTCTTGATGCCAAAGCTACGTCCATCGCCATCCGTGTAAATTTGACAAAGTTCTACGTGCAAGTGGTTGACAATGGTTCTGGCTTGACTAAGGAGGACCTCTCACTCCTGGGAGAGAGGTAAGATAAGGAAGAAAGTCCGGCCATTATGGACATATTCCAAGACCAGATTTTGAGAATGCATGACCGTTTATTTATTCTACATCCAAGATCTAATTCTTCTTTTTTATGTGGAGCGCATGTTCCGTTCCTTTCAGTTTCCTTGTCATTGTTTGGTTTTTCTTTTTCAGGCACATGACTAGCAAGTGCAGCACCGTGGACAATTTGGAAAATATCATTTATACGTTTGGGTACCGAGGGAGTGCACTGGCCAGCATTGCTGACGTCTGCAACAAGGTGGAAATTCAGTCGAAGCACTCCTCTGGAAATGTCACTTACACCAAGGTAAACTATACTGTGTAGGTAGGTAGGTAGGTACTTACCTACCTATTATTTGGTTACTATGTACCTATTTATCTTTTTTCCTTTTAAAAAGGATACTTCAAGGAAACACATAGACCTAAGTACCTACATACCGACCTTGTTATGTTCTTTAAAACGGGTGCAAACAATGCTGGAAACTCTTGCCCATCAGCTTATAGTTTTTCCTTGCCTAAACTACCTATTAATTTCATGTAGCTGTAGCTGTAAGCTTCATACTACTTACCATAGATTTTATTTCTGTGAATTTTATACCTACTTTAAAATTTTTCGAACAGTTAATAATCAATGGACGTTCGGAACCAGTGGAGAGGAGCAAATGTGAGCGTCCTATCCACGGAACGACAGTCACCGTTTGCGATCTCATGGCTTCAATGCCAGTCCGCCGCAAAAGGATAAAGGAAGTTTTTGATTTGGATGACATTCAACACCAGGTGGAAGCTCTTGCTGTCATACACAGCCTTGTAAGTTCTCTCTATTGTTCGAGAAGAAGTGAGGGCCGTGCAGAAATTTTCAGAGTTCAGTAAAGCTCAGTGGTAGATCTGGCTTAGGAAAGGTGTCACATAATGTGAACAAATTGTGAGCAGCCACTCTTTACTGCATATGTTTATTTTTTAGGTTTCATTCAGTCTAAGAAATGACGTGAGTGGAAAAGTACTTCTTCAGACCCACCGTCGAGACGACCCTGTGCTGACCCTGTCCGAGCTGTTTGGGCTTGCTGTGGGGGTGCTCCTCATCCCTATTCGCTGTGTGCTAGGAAGAACTATTGTGTCAGGGGTGGTGTGCCGCCAGCTTCACTCTGACGCCACTCTCCAACTCGTCTACGTAAACAACCGAATCATTCAAAAGTCCAGAGTCCACAAACTAGTCATTGACCTCATCAAAAAGTACGGAAACGTTTGGGCAAAAGACCGAGACAATTCACAAGAAATTGTCGACGTGGATGGATATGTATTTATCGTGAAAATTCTCTGTCCATACCAAAGTGTGGCTTTCACAAGGAACGGCCGAAAAACTTCGGTAGAGTTCCGAAATGCGGAGGAAATCCTGAAGTGTGTGCATCGAGCAGTCAAGGGAAGCTTGAAAGACGAAAATGCGGACTCAAGTTTGCAGAATGGCTCTTGGTGGGTGGGGCCAGAAAATAGTGAGCGAGGGAAAGGAAACCCTGGATTTGGTCCGAGTCAGCTGAAAAATGTAGTCAGAGGTCAGCGAGTTTTGAGGATGATAAAAAACTCGGAAGGAGCGCTGTTGGAGGTGATACCGAATGACACTATTGAAAAAGAGGTGGGTGAGAGAACTGGAAAACGAGAGTCGAACATTGTTAGGGAAAGAGAAGTGCTAAAGGAATTAAGTCAAAATAATGTGGAACAACGGCAAACAAAAAAGTCGATGCTTTTACTTCAAGAAAACGAAGCGCGGAGTAGGTTTCTTCAAGAAAGAAACCAGAAGGAAAGGCCTTTCCGACAAACTCCTTGTCCTTCGGACGTGATTCAGCGATACTGCGAGGCCTTCTTCTATGAAAGTAGTAGAGAGGGAACAGCTCTTGCTGAAAATGCTCCCATCTTTGAGATTGAAGGTTTTTCTGAAATCCCTTTTCATGACTTTCTTGCCTGGCTAAAGGTGAAGGCGAATGATGATCCTGTAGCTATGAAACTGGTCACTGAGTTCTCCAATCTAAAGACAGGACGCACCGCACCCTCCGCCTCTGAGCCGTTGCCTGTTTTGTCTCTCAAAGATATTCGAAAAGAAAAGTTTGCATTGAGAAGTAGACTGATGCTGAAACGGATTGAAAAAGTTGCGGACACAAAGCAGACATTTTCACAATCCGAAAACAAAGAGAATGAATGTCCAGGGACGTTCAAACACCCTGTTAGTGTGTCTCGAAAAGTTGTTCACAGGGAAACAACAACGTACACAAGAACACCTAGCTGGCCAACAGATGGCCAGGACAGGCAAGCTCTTTGCGTGCGAGGAAAAACTCAAGAGGTGCCCCAAGTTTCATTTAACGAGTTCTTAACTTGGCTGAAGTTCAGAGCTAGTAACGACAACGCAACTAACCGCATACTGAATGAATTCCTCGCCTTCAAGTTTCGAAGGACCTTGGACCACCCGAAACTTCCCCTTGTTTCACTGAAAGATGCGCGCCGCGAAAAACTAGCTTTGAGAAGCAGGCAGTTATTGAGCCACATCCGCGAGAACGCCGTTACTAGAAAAGAAACCAGACAAATTACTTGCAATTACTCCGAAGAAACTGAGAGGAAAAGTCGAAGTGAATTCGAGCAAAGACGGGAAGGACAGGACGAACAGACTAAAGAGGTTGTCAACTGTTGTCGGTATCAAGAAGCTAGGAGAAGAAACCCCCAGAAGGGGATGAGAGCGTTAAAGGAAATAGAAAAGAAACCAAAACGATCGCACTCACCGAAGCTATCAAGGGAGGAGGGACAACCCGCTCGAAAACGCCAGTGCGGAGCTGAGAAGTTTGACGAGATTCACCGCAAAGGCACCAGATTCGAGAAAGTAAAGGGAAAGAAAACGAAGGCTACATCTCGAAAGCAGAGGAGTCTTGAACAGGGTCCCTCGGGTTCACCTCCTGAAAACAATTTGAAACGAAAGGTACTTGTGCCAGAGGCTGCAGAATCACCGTTTTTCACCACGTGGAACAGTCATTATCGTGACGGAAATGATCCACATATCCAAAGAATCGAAAAAATTCTGGAGGGTAGTTCTGTACCTGCTACTGAGCAGTCACTGGGTGGTGTAGCCATGATTGAAGAAGAACTAAAAGAAATGAACAGAAGGGATGAAGCTGTCACGTCACCTAAGTTCATCGCATCGACGAACACCGTCGTCTGTAAAGAGATGCTCATTCCCTCGCAACCCTCGTCAGTAGTGTCAGAACCTCTCTGCTCTGACGTCCCAGAGTTCGATGAAGAAGTCTGCAGAAAAGCCATTGAAGGTGGTGGTCACTTTCAGATTCCAGTGTATAGCACTCTAAATCATTTTTCTGATCATCCGCACATTCAGTTGGAATCGTCAATAAAATATCTAGCGGTCGAACACAAAGAGACTCAGGTGTGTCCAGTTACGAACCATGCATCAACTCAGGTATTCATAAAGGCCAAGAAGTTAGCCACTGTTGCAGTCCAGACAAGTCCAGCGAGCCATTTTGTTGGGTCTGACAAACAAGTACAAGTGTCGCAGCACTCGCAGCCAGTTGAAGAAGTAAAAGTCACCCCTCTTTCGGGGGATGTCATTTTCCTCAGTCAACCTCAGTCCAAAAATACCGAAGAATTGCCTTGTGGTCAACAACCAGGTGTTCGAGCCAATGGGGGTTCATCTGAGACACCCTTGCCTGAAGTCCTAAGACCTAATCCGGAAAGTGAAGAAGCAGAAGTGAATGTCCTGGACGAAGCCCCTATTGTATACTCTACTCCAGATACCAAACTTCCTGACACCGTCCCTTTGGTTCCTGGTGACCACTGGGAAGAACGAAAAGACGAACTAGGAAGAAGTTTTTTCGTCCACTCGCCTAGTGGCTTTACAGCTTTTAATCCTCCTGCTTCAAGCACACGGTCTTCCTTTCCTCTGCGCAGTTCAGTCTGGGGAGCTTCTCAGCCAGAGTCTGCCGAAATGACAACCTTGGAGCAGCGAGGGCGTGATGAGGTTCGGGCAGCAGTCACGGCCTCGTGTGAAGACTATTTGGGCAATATCAAATGGAGTGGTAACGGAGACGGTACGTTCTAGAACTTGAAGAGCTGACATTTTTCAATATAAGTTCGTAGTCTTGCACAAAGAGTAGGTAAATCTCAGTCCTGTGTTTCATTGTGCTGGATTAAGTGCACCTCCACCCAAGTCTGAATATGTCTTGTTCCTTACAGTACCTTGATATATTGACTTTATTACAGGCACAGAAAGGCCGCGTTCCGGTGAACCACTGCTGAAAGCGTTAGAAAATGCTGCTGGAGCTAAGTCTCACGGGTTTCCTCAAGAAGGAGGCATCCTGTCAGCGAAACTAACAAAGCAAGCTGCCGCTGTTCATGGAATGTTGTCTTCTTTCGTTTTTACTAAGGAATCCCTCCAAGGAGCAAAGGTAAATGAGAAGGAATGTGGGATGAGACTTTTTCAAGACGCTATAGAAATTAGTTACGTATAGCTAGGGACCTTAAATCAAGTGCAACCGAAAAGCTTAAGGAAGCAACCCGGCATTTCAGATGTATAGGTGGCAGAATGTACAATAGAGGTTATCGTGCTACTGGCTGTACTTAGCAGGCATATTCGTTCTTCATAAATTGGCTTTTCTAAACAGGTTGTGGGTCAGCTGGACCGAAAGTTCATCGTGGCGTTGCTTACAAAACCTCAAAGTGAAAGTGAGGGGAAGCCTCAGATTATCTGCCTATTTGACCAGCATGCTGTACATGAGAGGATCACTGTGGAAAATCTCTTAGAACGTGAGTTATTGTGATATCCCATTACATTATGTTATTATGTCCCATCGCCACTTGAGTATTTACGAATTCACCCTTTTTTGATTTGATCCTTATAGAGCACCAGAAGCTCGGTGAGAGGGAGGCTTTGGAGTCGCCGCTTGTGCTTCCTGCATCCCCCGCCACTGTCAACGTAGCCAAGTTTCAGGAGTCTCATTTTGCTGCACACGGCCTGTCTGTGGTCCCCCATAGCGCCAATTCACTCCTTATCAACGCTGTGCCTGCTTGCTTCCTTCGAAGGCAACGTCGAGAGGTAAATTAAAAACATGTAGACCGATAATTAGGTATGTCGAAAATTACATTAAGAAATTGCGGGCCTCGTAATAGGAATTACAATCCGTAATTTTCCAAATCGAAGTCATAACGCAGGGTTTCAATTCGTTCTGATCAGCTTTGTTTGCTGCTAAGAAACATGCTTTCTCGACAGTGAATAAAATAACCCCTCCGGAATTAATTTCAGGTAAAGGCGTATCGGCAGTCATCACTGAAGCGCTTGGTGACGGACTTGGTGGAAGAGCTGACTGAGCATCTGACAGCAACGCGTGGTGCAGGCCTAACCATACCTAAAACCATCATGGCTGTCATTGCTACTGAGGCTTGCCGATGTAAGACATTTCTGGGTTCAGTAAGTTTGGATTCTATGTATCGTATATTTCGCCATCAGCAATCAGCAATCTTATGAAAATCTTGCGAAATAAAAAGTATTACTACACGAGAATTCCTAGATTCTGAATTTAAAAAAAAATAAATACAGTTTCTTTTTTGCAGCGTCTATAAAGTTTAACAAGGTGCTGTGTCTAGAGGAAATGGTCGATATGCTGTCTGAGCTGCGCCAATGCCAGCTCCCCTTCCAGTGCGCCCATGGCCGTCCTTCTGTCGTTCCAGTCTTCCAAATGGAACCTTCCAGGCTTCAGGTAAGAAAACTAATTATAAATAGGATGGGGGTCGCCCAATTCACTCCTATTTTCTCCATTCAAGAACTGAGTTTGAGGTTGAGGTTTGAGGTTATCTGATACGGGATACTTCTCTTACAGACTGAGCAGACCAAGCTGAATCTCAAGAAGTTCAAGAAAAAGAAGAATAGTTAACTCATTTCTCGTTGATTTGCCTTTTTTTGCGTTACCCGGTGCATCGGGAGCTATTGATTTCTTCCTCAAATGTAATGTCTCTTTTAACACATCAGGAACTACCTAGTTTATGTTAAGAATAGGTATCTATTACCTATTTTTCAAAATAAAAAAATAGGTATTCAACAGTTATCAAGAACAATCAGAGCATCTTAGGGTGGGTTCGGGAACCCGGTTCAATATAACTGATGGATGTTCTATGCAATTTACAGGCATGACACTCGGGTTTGGCTAGCTGATACTTTTAACAAAGGATTTTCGAAGCCAACGTTAGGTTACGACGCACCATACTACACTCCAAAAAAATGGACGATTTTCTCGTAGCCGAGTCCGGGACCCAGCCCTAATGTTGTGAATCTTTCCTATTCAATTTTGTTACTGTATAACATTCTATGTAATTATCAAAATGTTCCACTGCAATCTCAATAGCCTCAATTTTATAATAAACTCACTGCAGAATATTAAACATAACTACGTTACAAGTCTATACACACTCTACTCGAACTAATTTACTACTTCCTAGTGAGCCAAGAACGGATATTTCCCAAAATGCAAAAATACAAAATACGAATAAAAGTTACGTTTGACATCGCTAAAGGCAGTAGATACAATTAAATTACGCTTGTTTATGGTTCTTATGTTGCTGAGGAAACTAACGGATATTTATTTGTCCGGAAATCATAAACACATTTTTTTACGTCGCCAACTAGTCCACTATATTGCAGCCTAACAACTGAGTGATTCTTGGTCCAAAAAATTAAAACAAATTACTCGGCTGTTAAATTGCATCTACTTTCTGACGCTAAAAGACGTGTGCACTTCAGAACAAATAAATATCTAACAGTTTCTATAGAAAAGTGTTAGTAAGAATCGTAAATAAACAACAATGTATGTATCTACAACCTTAGTATAAGGCCGCACCGCTGTAGAATGCTCAGCTGGCTTCAGCTGGGCTCAGCTCAGTCCTCCTTACAACTGCCGACTGCACTTTTGGGATTAAAAGTAGTTGAAAATAAAATGGTAGCACTAGCACTTGCAACTAGTGGGTTCTAGTTCTAACTTACATGTTTAGCCAATCCCACCAACATGAATTATGGTTGTAATGTCTCTAGTTGCGCGATATTTGCGTCAATTGGTTGTCCAGAAGTTGCGCGATTAACTCTGGGTTGGTCCACCACCTCGTAAACTGACCTCGAGATGGTCGCATCAACCTCTAAGTATAAGTTTGCACACACGCCTCAGAACCAGAAAACAGACATTACAGCCTAGGTAATGGTGGTGAATTTGACACTTAGGAACAAGTGATTAGAGTATTCTATAAATACGACCCATCTTACTTATAAATTCAAGGTTATTTGTACATAGAATGGCACGAATCCCTAGTTACGGGAACTTCAGTTCGAATCGAGGTGAGGCCCGTAAGGAGGAAGCTGGCCAGCCAAAGTGCACGACCTGCAGCAGAAGCGGGCGTAGTACTTGTGCGAGCAGTGGCGGGCCTTTACGATCAGCGCGCAGTTCGCGAAGAAGAAGTTGTCCGTGCAGTTAGGATGCACGTAAACCCCTGGAAAAGGCCACAGACATTTTAGTGACATTCAAGATGTACTACAAGACAGAATACTTGTTTACGTTTTTCCGACCACTTTTTGAGGTGTTTGAGAATGGATATTTAAATCTTTAGAAATATACTTTTACGACCGGATAATTTTTGTTAGTAAAAACATTTTTACAAAATTAGTGGATCGTAAAATCACAATTAATTTCGGATGTCAAAAAGACAGATTTTTTTTCTTTTTTTTTTTTTAAGCAAAACGTGTGAACCAAACAATGACGGTAAAAGGGTTGGAAGCCCTGAATATGCACCATTACATCTTAAATTATCTAATGAGTTTCTTACCCTCAACCGTAACGGAAACTGAGCTAGAAGATGACCCATATTGGTTTGAAGCTTCGCATCGGTATGACCCTGAATCCTCCCCTGACGCTCGGGATATTTGTAATCGGTTGCTCTCTGCCACAACAGAAAAATACGTTCATTTGATTCATAGGCAACAACACAAAGATAAAACACTTTAAACTGACAGAAATTGAATTTACTTCTCTTCTTCAACATAGTAAATTCAGCTTCGGTGAAAGCATACTATTCCGTTAGCAACCCCCTACCTAGAACTGTACACATGCGGAATCTAGCGGTGCAATTTTGCCTGTTACCTGTGATGACAACTCTTCCTGAAGGCTGAAGCAGCTGGTCATCCTTGTACCAGCGCACCTGAGGGTACGGGTAACCCTCGACGTCGCATGGGATGGAAATGTCACTGCCGTCAGGGAACGTTGTCGACTCCAGAGTAATATTAGTGTGGACAGGCACTGAAACCATTCGAACAACAGTCATTTTATTGAAGAACTTTGATAGTATACGGAAGAGGTATGAATATGTTAGTATTATTGTGTTACACAAATATAGCATGCACCATTTTGATACCCAACACTCTACTCACCCACATACTGTCGAGGCTCTTCTGGAGCGGGAGCTGGTGCATAAACAGGTGGCTGCACCTCAGGAGGCGCTACCGGTACCTCTGGCTCTGGCTGCGGAGGGGGAGGCCGATAAACTGGGGGAGGAGGCGCAGGGGGAGTGGGTTCAGTGACAGGGGGTTCAGGGGCGTAAGTGGGTCTCGGGCGGTACGGGGGGCGCGGCCGCTGACCAGGCGTTTCAGGGGGCTTTTCCGGTGCAGAAACCAGGTACTGCGTATACTGCTCATCCTCCGGATTACTAGTGTACACTGGCCCGATAGCTTGAATCACTACAGTGCCTGAGGCAGCCTTCCCGAGCCCATTGTACGCTTGACAGACGTAAGGACCAAGATCCCGAAGACCGACTGACTTGATGAGAAGGGAATAATCGCGCCGTTGTTCGAACTGAATGCTGCTCAGTGGGAGGGTTCGGTCGCCGCGCCACCACGTCACGCCTGGCCTGGGCCAGCCGATGGCGTAGCACTGCAGGACTGTGGGCGCTCCCAAAGTCACCACTACGTACGTGCTTTCCTCCCCCACGACCGCTGCGGGCCGCGGCTTTGGATCTGTTAGTAAGGGTTAGCTTGTTAGTTTGTTTAGACCAAAACCCAACTAAACAATCGTTAAGATGTGTCTACAAAGAGGTCCTACATCTACTGGTTTAGTTGTTAGGTGTTGCCATTACCCGTATCCCGAATATTAGTAATTCGACTCTGTTACCTGACAGGATTAGTTTTTTTTACTTTCCCCCTAGTCATAATGCCGGAAAGTACTGTCTAGTTTTATTACCAGAATTCCCAATTTTTGTGAATTCCATTTTAAGTTACTGGGCATGTTCTTAGCCAGTAGGTAGATAGGTTTCTGCCCCAAGGTAGGTTAGTGTTTGGTTATTACATTTTGTTTGTCAACTAACCTGTGACGGTGAGACGGAACTCCCTCTGCACAGGGTAACCAACACCATTGTCAGCGGAACAGAAGTAAACTCCCGCGTCGCTGCGGAACAGTCCAATGATTTGCAGCGAGCCGTCTCCAAGGAACCGGTGCCGACCGCCAGAGCCGTCAACCTGTCGGAATTTTTTTTTTGAAAATTAGGAACTCCATAGGGCCATAGGGAGTTGTAATGTAGGGACGGTTTTTTGACAGATATCTCAGATAGATTTGTGAGTGATGATTACTTACAATGACAGACTGCTTCCTCCAGGTTATGACGGGTGTGGGAGATCCTCTGACGATGCACCTCAGTGTGGCGTAGCTCCCTTCTTCTGCGGTCACGTCAGGCTCGTCCGCGACGATCGTCGGGGGTTGGGCTACAACACAGTCATTACCAGATTAACGGAATACTTAGTTCTCAAAACTGTTCTCTCAAAACAGAAGGAAACATTTCCTTATGTTACATGCATATCATAAAATATGTATACAAACTTTCGACTATACAGTGGAAATTAGTCAGCAATCAACAAGTAACTACAGCAAAGACTATTTCGACAGTTCTGGCTTTCTGTGACCACTATTGCAAAGTTCCCCTTCAGCCTGCCATTATTACCATAAGACGCTCCAAAACAAAATTCTCCACAAGGGGGTAAGACTCACCACCAGGGTAGGGGGCGCGGGGGCGCTCGGGCTGAGGAGGAGGCGGAGCCTCGGTGGGAGCCGCAGGCTGCACGCACGACGTTCCGCACCCTGTGTTGCAGCATTTGCTGCTGCCCGTGCAGTCTGCGTCAGACACGCACTCCTGCGAGCATGTCCCGCTACCCACAGCCAATGTCGGACATAGACCAGGCTTGTTTACTGCAACAACAAATGAAGTTGACAAATTCATCTTAAGATTAACATAAGCAAAAACTCACTGAAATTCGGAGCTAATGATTTCTGATAATCCAGAACAGAAAAAGCTTCCTACTATTAACGGCCACCATACATTCTCGACGAACTCCACCAAAACCACTGTGCGAAAGTAAATATTCGACAAAACTAATGTTTACATATTAGTACCACCGGAGACTGGTAATTGCAATATCGTATTGATTGTGTCTACTCTAAAAGCTAAACATAGTGTGCTATTTGAACGCGAAACGAACGAGTAAAAGTAGGACACTATGTTTAGCTTTTACAGGAGAAAAGTAGAGAAATGGTGTTGCAATTACCCACTTCCGTAAGTGAAATAAAAATTGCCAAAATGCAACATGGCTACGGTAAATACTACAAACATTTATCAAGCTTTTCTACTAAATGTGATGATAAAATCATACATTTTTTAGTCCGAAAATTTTCAAAAAAATATTCCGTAAGAGGTAGTGTTGTGTTTTCGCGATCTGTCAAAAAAACATGTGGACTGGTAGTTGACTGTTTAAAATCGCTCCTGTGGGCTTACCTCACGACAAAGAGTCTCAGGTTTACATCCCCCTATAAACACTTTCCACTCGCCCTGTAACTTCGGAGTAGGGCTTGAAGTACTTAGCATTGCGAACCAAGTACGTGTAGTCGAAAATAGCGAATGTATATTCAGCCTTTATTAAGGCTGCGCTTCACCCATTAGATTA
The DNA here is from genome assembly GCA_950004255.1 of Mesopsocus fuscifrons. Taxonomy (NCBI): domain Eukaryota; kingdom Metazoa; phylum Arthropoda; class Insecta; order Psocodea; family Mesopsocidae; genus Mesopsocus; species Mesopsocus fuscifrons. Next base: position 17,473,580 of record OX465373.1, on the reverse strand, counting down.
CCATGTTATCTTCTGAATTTTTTTTAATTTTTTCGGGCCGACGGATTGCCTTGAAATTTTGTATAGAAGTAGCTCCAGTAAATGTCTAGGGAACGTTCGTAGCAGAATTTCGAATTTGTTCTCGGATTATTAGAAATTAATTTTTTAGTAAATTAAAAATCGTGAAACACGGTTTTTTCAAACGGGTAGGGAGCGTATTTGACTGGGAATAAAAATTTCGAATTATTACAGTTGTTATGTAGAAGGTGTAACTTAGTTCGTGACCGAAGCAGTTTTTTGAATTTCTCCTTAGGTTGGCAAATAATAAATGATAAATATGTGTGAAAAACACATTTTGAAGAAAAGTGATGGTGAGCAAGGCATGCGCGGCCACCGCTCAGTGCCGTGTTAGCTCTTGCCGAGTGAAGTTGTACCGTCCATTGTCCGTACTAGCCCCCGCGGAAAACATCGCGACCTGACTTCTTATGTCTGACATGTCGATTGGTTGATGTGAGCTGTTTTTGTGCAACATCCTGTCATCTGTGAATCGTAGGACTCGTAGGTAGGTATAGATTGGGTGACTTATGATGACATCTACTATATTGGGGGATGGGTTGCCTGCTTTTTGCAATTACGTAGGTACCTACCTACTTATCTAAATTTTGAAATACAGGAGAGACCCTTATTCTGTGACTGCCGTGTCGTGGGTAGGTATATACCTACTTATCTGCCACATTCTGTGGGCATAGGTTTATCTAAAAAAAAATAATTGTGGGATTTTATGTTATGTTGGATACCTATTGCATAAAATGTGGATCGCACATAAGTCAAATCACTAGGAGGTAGTTAGGTAGGTCAGGCGCGTAATCTCATTTTTTTTCAGGGGGGGCAAGGTTCAAGCAAGCCAATAGTCGGTAGGGTTCATCCGATTTTGCAACAAATTCGGTATATAGGTACCTAATCCTAATGTAGACATGTTTTTAGATAAATTTTGATAACTCAAAAATTGCGCCTGCTATTGTCAAAAAAAGGCAAAAAAATCGTGTTTTTTGACAGTTAGGAAGGGCTGGAGGCTATGTATATCAAGTTGGAACTTTGAAAACTTGTAAAAGTTTTTTTGAATAGATGTTTTTAGGTCAGTTACAACCATTTGGAGGTGGGCTAATAACTTGGCACGGTTTTGGCCAAAACGTGTTGGTCATCACTCCGGTGGCACTGTTCAACCGATTTCAATAGAAATTGGTAGGGAGGTATACTTTAACCTTGTTTGAAGTTTTAACGGACCAAATTTATCTAACGTAATAATTATGGCCAATATTGACATTATCGTAGGAAAATTTTCCAAAAATGGAAGTCACGTTTGTGATTGGTTAGGTCACATTTGCAACAACGCTAATCGACGGATTTTCTTGAAAATTGGTGAAAGTGGTCTCAGATAGATGCTTCGAGGTGATTTTCAATAAATTTTCAATTACGTGAAAATTAAGACCGTGACATGCAAAATAGGAAACATGTACTTTGCGCGTCGAATGACACTTCACTGTTTGACGGATATTATGTTTGAAATTCGGTACACAGGTGTCTAGAATTGTTGTCCAGCGTGTTGCAAAATGTTTTTCAGAAGAAGGTAAAATTCTGGCCAAAAAAAAAAATTGACTTAAAAAAAATCAAAATTTTCGATGCCGCTGGCGTAAAAATTGCGAGAAAGTCAAGTGCGACCATTGTTGGACCCTTTATTTCAAATTCACTTCATCCGAGGAGACAGATTTCAGGGGGGGCAGCGCCCCCCCTGAAACATTTCAGGGGGGGCGCGTGCCCCCTTGCCCCCCCCCCCCAGATTACGTCCATGAGGTAGGTACCTACCTAATATTGGTTTATTACACGTACCTACCTTCCTATGTCAGGTGTGGGTATAGGACCTATTCCGCAATTTTCTGTTTACCCATAGGTTAGGTTAGACTGGTGGGGGGGGGGGGGGGGGCAAGCCCAGCAACTAGACCATTACAAGAATTATCCATTTTGCTCATCTGGCAGCAATACTGGTAAAGGTCTACTCATCGCACATCACGGCAGAGTGAGCCGCCGCTAGAGTTGAATCACAGGGGTGAATCACAGGGCTGTTCCATATATATAAAAAAATATCCTCCAGCCAGTGCGACCCATAACCAGGTGCACCAAGCGGCAGAGTGAGCCGCCGCTAGAGGTGAATCATTCTGGAAAATAAAAAATTCGAACCCCATCCGCCAGTCAACGGAGCAAGAAATCTGTTATTGCCTCATTGGGAGCAAGTAAGAAGTACACTCCGAAGTAGTCGCAGTGTCGTGCGACAATCGGAAGCAAGTATCGGCGGAAGTGCGATGAGTACACCTTATCCGCAATACCGAATACCAGCTCCCCAGCCATCGTGCAGTACACGATGGGACCTACAGTTTTAGGTGGGTTCCGAACCACCACAGCCTCAATATACATTTCACTTGAAATGTTGAACATTTCAGTTGTGAAACCGGTGTGATTGTTCAGTGTTCCTCTATAGAAAACCATTTCGACCACTCGGCTATCGAGGCTGTTCTGTTTACCCATACATATGACTGCGCTGAATGAAGAGTAGTTATTGTGGTGGTGTGGGGTGCATTTTTCTAGTTCTATGTTTTGTTTACCTCCTGGAGGGATGTAGGCACCTACCTACCTACCTAGACCGATATTTACCTATTTGGCGTAGGACCTATTAGGCACCTAACAGTTTGTTTTGTAGTGTGACTTATTAGGTAACAGAAAGCCTCGATAGCCGAGTATATTGTAGGTATAAAAATTTACACATTACCTATACATTCCTGTATGGTAGTCAAGTCAGACATTGTACAGCATTTCCCTATTACTCCAATACAAATTTCTGACATGTAGGTTTTGCCTACTATACCTATGCCTCCACCTGTACCCACACCTGGTATACATATTTTACGTGGGTAGGTATTGAATATAAGTACACCGAGATAAAGGGGGGGGGGGGGGGGGGCTGAGTTTAGGCCATGAGTGTAAACTTAGTAGGTACCTAAGTAGGTACCCTATATTCGGCATCACCGACGATTCACAGCCAAGTTATATGGTCTATCTTACCAGTGAGTGCGCAGTGAAATTCCTAACCTAACCTTTACCAAAGTGAAGGACAAAAATTCCAAGACCACTTGTGCACCTTCAACTAAAAAACATTTTTTGGGGGTGTTCCCCGATCTGAACAAAAAAAATACCGACCATCAACCCCCCCCCCCCCCCCCCCCCCCCCCGGGAAATTGTGGGTTGGCTGAACTCTGGACGTGAATCGCCTTATGGATGGTATTAGTATTGTGACAGCAGGTATCTATGGTCACGTAATGCAGAGTAATGCAGAGTAAGCGAAGATAACTGAAGCCGCAGTTGTAGCTACCCAGTTGCTACAGCCATAAGAAGTCAGGGTCTCTGTAATCACAATAGCCTTCTTCACGCATACGCTTTATCTCACCTCGGAGCCAGCGCTGACTTGCACCGTCACCAGAAGCGTCCTCTTAAGTTCTCTGCTATTCCTTCCTGCTTTGTTAGGGCCACAAAAAATAAAGATATATTATTATGGCTTCCCCAGATTACCTAAATCTAATAAAACAAGACTGTCTCCAATCCACGACGATTACCTTCAATTGCTTTTCCATCAGCCTGAAAAGAAAATACCTCTATGGAGTGATTGACATATTCGGAACAATTGGTTCCGCTCTCAAGGAAGCGGCACATACCCTCTCGGCAGACAGCCTTGGCTTGAACAAGCCCCGAGTCGTCGCGATACAGATCGATGGCGCAGCGGAAGCCGTCGGTGCAGAACTGGTCGCGGCAAGGATCGTGGCACCGGCACCGCTCGCAGTTGTCTGCGTCCACGTACTTCTCAATCCCGTACGGACACTGCAGCTGCCCACACTCCCGCCGCGCTTCCGAGCACAGCTCCACTCCCACTTCGTTCGCTGAACCGAACCAAAAAATTACAAAATGATTCATAGATCGTTAGTGCAAGTATTTCAAGAGCGGAAGCCTTCATAGACCACCGTGTGCTCTATTTTATTTGACTCTACAAAGTTTAGGTTTTCTCTGGTGCCTGGTAGTCCAGAAGTGGTAACAGTGCATTCATTTGGAGCAATTTCAGAAATCCTCTATTAATCTTTTAGCAGCGAGGCTATGTTCTTTTTGAGAACTAAGACGCACCATCTAACAAAATGGTTCCTTAGAATTTAATGTCTTTAGGACGAAGGAGGCTGCCCTATTTATGCACCAAGTGGGGGGAAAGCGTTGCCGAGTTTTTAGTTTTTAGAATTTAAGAAAAACAGGTTCCTGCTCTCCTAGAAATTAACCCAGGACTGCCGAAACAGGCTCACAAATGAACGGCCTCTTAAGCCTACCAAAGAAAGTACAATAAGGATTTGAGAAACCTCTCCCCAAAGTGGTCACCCGTTACTTAAAATTACAAGCCATGCACATGCACTCACGATCTCTGGCGGCGACGTCTGGAACTTCAATGAGCGGCGGCAAACGGACATCTCGTATGGGCACTGTACAAAACTTGACACAGGTATCGAAGTTCTTGAACCGGTTGAAGTTGCCCCCACAGCCCGTGTAGATGAAAGGTATGCAAGTCCGTCGCTCAGGGTCATAGTACCAACGCTTGTACGTGGCGTCAACGCACGGGCCCGTCTCCGGGGGCAGCCGGCAAATGGCTACGGGGTTACGGGTTACGATGTTAGTGAGAACATGCAGATGGGGTTATTCTAACAGGTTAGGTGAGCAGTAAAAAGACCAAACCAAATTCAAAAAGCAAAAGAAAGTCAAAACCAATCCCAAGAAAAAGAGTAAAGACGAAAAAAGTTATAGGAATTAAAATGGTAAGAAGTAAGAAGTGAGACTTTGCCAATGAACTGTACTTCTTACACCTTTCCAATACACATATTATGTGAATAAAGCACACTTCTTCCACATCTTCCGAATTATTTTTATCACCATAGCCAAGTTTAAAACCATGCCATGCAGAATACCCACCGCTGTATCATGCTACTTTAGTTAGAGGGTCGGGGCATCACCAAAACAAAGGCGTTCGTAAGTTACACAAGTGTTGGTAGGTATTTTTACTACAATTGCCAGGAAAGACCGAAAGACAAGGCCAAAAAAACAGATAGTACAAAATTAGATTACGGGGTCTGAATACAAGAGCAACGCATCATCTGGTGATATCACATCCTCCTATACAAAACCATCCCTTCACACCCCGCAATGTATTGCATACCTTGATGGGAAAGTGACGTCTCGTTGGCACGTGGTATGACTTCTTCGCGGTGCAGGCACAAGGTCTCGCACTCTGCGGCTGAGCTGAAGCGGTTACTGTTCCCCTCACAGCCTCCATACTGGAACTCCCTGCACTCGCGAGCTCGTGGGTCGTGGTACCACTTGCGGAAGGCTCCAGAGCATGGGCCGGAATCGTACGGCAGTGTACAGACATCTGAAAATAATATAGGCACTCAAGCAATGTGCCAGTTAAGGTGCTGTGACCACTCACAACACTTTAGCACAAAGCACCCAGTTAAATTTTCCTGGATACTAAGGACATATGTTTCTTAAACCTGTAACTGGCCAAAACCGATCCAAAAAATGAAAGCAATGAAAACAAATCATACCTTGCCCTTTGAAGCGTCCACACTGTCGCTCACACTGCTCCTCAGAGTCAAACCGGTTGGCATTTCCGCCGCATCCGCCGTAGACAAAGGCCTGGCAACGCAGCGTCTGAGGGTCGAAGTACCAGGACGGCACCTGGTCCAGGCACGGGCCCGGATCAACACGAATGCTGCAGATTTCTGAGGCGTCCGGAGGCGGCACAGGGGGCGGTGGAGTCGCAACGACGGGAGGCGGCGGGGGTGGACCTCGCCGGCATCGTCCTTCGCAATCCGCCCTAAAAAACATTATCGTTACTTGCTGTTTGTTTTTATAAGTTGTTTGTCGCTTTTCGGACTTTTTAAATATGGTTAATATCTTCAGGATTGATTCCAATCGTTATACAGATGGAAACATGTACTTACTGCGTGTCGAAGTTGTTTCCGTTGCCCTGACAGCCTCCGTAATCGAATTCGTAGCATGAGTCCGTAGGTGGATCGTAATACCACCTGGCGTAGTTGCCTCTGCAAGGGCCTACAGTCTTGGGTAACGTGCACACGTCTGAAAAGTATTTCATTGATAATAATTTTATTTTGTTTGAATAGTGACGATACGTACGTACTCTTCCTGCATGGAACTTCCTTACACTTTCGTTCCAATTTCTTGATTTATTTACAGCTTATTTATCAATAAAATTTGTAACAGGATAACAGAAATATAGAAATACCAACCCTGAGCATTGGTGCAGCGCTGCTCACACTCGCTACGCGACGGGAAGCGATTGTAATTGCCACCACAGCCGCCATACAGGAACTGCTTGCACACTCCATCAGCACGGTCATAGAACCACTGAGGTGTCGACTCACGACATGGCCCAGCGTCACTATCGTAGAAGCAGAAGTCTATACAACAAAACAGTCAGCAGTCAATTCTGATTGTTCAACGTAGGCAAAAAGTCGGGGAAGTCTTAGATTTCCCAATTATTGTGGATACAGGGTAATGGAATAGTGCCTACCTAGTGTTTCGGAGTCCATCTTAAGGCTGTATATACATTCTCGACGAACTCCACTAAAACCACTGTGCGGAACTAAATATTCGACAAAACTAATGTTTACATATTAGTACCGCCGGAGACTGGTAATTGCAATATCGTATTGGTTGTGTCTACTCTAAAAGCTAAACATAGTGTGCTATTTGAACGCGAAACGAACGAGTGAAAGTAGGACACTATGTTTAGCTTTTACAAGAGAAAAAGTAAAGAAATGGTGTTGCAATTACCCACTTCCATAAGTGAAATAAAAATTGTCAACATGTAACATGACGGCGGTAAATATTACAAACATTTATCAAGCTTTTCTAGTAAATGTGACGATAAAATCATACTGTTTTAGTCCGAAACGTTACAAAAAAATATTCCGCGTGAGGTAGTGTTGTGTTTTCGCGATCTGTCAAAAAAATATGCGGACTGGTAGTTGACTGTTTAAAATCGCTCCTGTGGGCTTATTACTCCATTTCATGCAAAAATACAACACTACCTCACGACAAAGAGTCTCAGGTTTACATCCCCCTATAAACACTTTTCACTCGCCCTGTAACTTCGAAGTAGGGCTTGAAGTACGTAGCATTGCGAACCAAGTACGTGTAGTCGACCTTCCACCACGATGCCCATACCTTGAACACACACCAGCAACAACTCATCCTTCCTGGGGTATCAGGAACTATACCTGTTCTGAACGGCTGCTCAGGTTCCCGTTCACGAGATGCGCTAGCTTCACAACGCTGCTGGCAGGCCCGCTCATTCAGGAAGTTGTTTTTGTTCCCTCCGCACCCGCCGTAGTAGAACGGTTTGCACCGCCCTCCAATCGAGTCGTAGTACCAGGCTTCCGTATAGTTGTGACATTCGCCCACCAGGGCGGGTTGTAGGCACACGTCTTGCTCTGTAAATATTCACTGTAAGTGTTTCTCACTGCCAAGGAATAATATTTCATTTTTAGAGGGGAAATTCCATAAAAAGAATAATAAATGTGTGTTTCTGGAGATCTGACTGAAAAAATTTGAAGTACACGAACAGCTTACCTACTCCAATTTTTTTTCACAAATTCAGCAGTTAGTATGATTACTAGCAACCTTTCCCATACCAATAATAGGAGGGCAGTCCTCTTCACAGCCTTCCTGCGTCTCGAACTGATTATCATTGCCACCGCAACCCGTGTAGTAAAATGGCAGGCATCGGTTTTCAGCATAATCGAAGTACCAGCGGGGTATACGCTCGGCGCATGTCCCAGTCTCTCGCGGCAAAGAGCATGAGTCTACATGCAGACAGCATTCACGAACAGGTTAGTGATTTGATTAGCTTAAGTTAAGCGAGGCAACACATGCGTGGGTGAGCAGTGCAACAGCAAGTGCAACCAAACCGGAAGCCAGAAGATCAGCTCCATATTTAAAAAAGGGCAGCAACCACCAGCCAGATAAAACTCCCAGCGCGGAGTTTGTTGTTTGTAAACGCCAAACCTTGTAAGCTATATTAATTGCACAACAGAATGAATGAATGAATGAAATGAACATGGAACCACCGACGTTCACCGTAGTAAGAACAAAAACAATTACGGCCCAGCTTTCGAATCTACAACGCTCGGTTCAGAAAAAGCTGACAGTGCCAACGCCGGGAAATTTCTTATTACCTCGTCAATCCATTGTAACTTCTGAACCAAGGTAAACAATCTAAAATATTTAACACAACACTGGCGTTAAACAAAGTAAATTAAAGAATACAGAAAATTAACATGGAGATTTTGCATAGTTCAGCATTCGGAAGAAGAAACTTGCGAAGTTTCGAATAAAAATGGAATCCCTTCAATCAATCAATTAGCGACTAATCTCCGCAGTTAAATTTCATATTCTCAATTTACATTAAACGATAAGCTCGACCAACTTAAAGCCACAACACCAAATAGCCCTTAGCCCCGTGACGTCGACTGCTAGTGGGCTACCTCTCAAAAGATCATGGATGTGGCAACGCTTCCGACACTGGGCCCTGCTTTTGAATCGATTACTGTTGCCCTGGCAACCACCGTATAGGAATCTTCTGCAGCCTCTGGTTTTGGGGTCGTAGTACCACCGAAGAACAGCCCCCTGGCACGGCCCGGGGTCTTTCTCCAGGTAGCATTCGTCCATTACTGCAAACAGATCTCTGTTATGAAGGGCTTTTTATGTACAAATTGATTCCCGCTTTAGATGTGACTGCTGCTCTTTCTCGGCACTGGAAAGTGTAATTACGAAACACTGAAATGGTGAATTGGTTCCACGACGTATCTTGATGGTAGGTTCCGTCCAATAGTTGGGAGTTGGTGGGTTGTTTTATTGCTGAAACATACAAGTAGCGGAAATACGAGACACGTAAGCTTCGCACATCAAAATCAGTACAGCGCTTTTTATTTTCCTCACACTGAGTAGCACTGAAGTAATGTTCAGTGTATTTTTAAATCCATGGGATAAATATAAAGCACCGTTGGAGCAAAAACTAACCGTCAAACCATTGATAATTAACAATTCTAGGTTCAAAATAAAACCATGCACTGCACTACTTTTGTCTATTACTTTACACGCAAGCGCCGAGCATATAAACCTGCTTACGTCAGAACTGTCAATTTTCTAACCAGAAAACTAGATTAACCGGCCTCAGTGCTCTCTTCTTTCATGCTTGCCAAGTCAGTGGTTAGCCACAGTACTACTCTCTACGTCAACTAAACAGAAAACCAGTAAGTACTTAGTTACAAGTAAAGCACTGCACTGCATATCAGGTACTTTCACTGTCCTACTGCAATTTCTCTTTTCCATGTGGCTCACAGTGGTGAAAAATGACGTGATATTGAGTGTCTCAATAAATTTTAAGAAAATTGCAAACTCCAAGTCCAAACGTTTAAAACTACTACGCTAAGGTGGCTCAACATACACACTGACTTAGCGCCCTCTCTTTTACCGTTTCAGACACAATCACACCAGTAAAAGAAAGAACCGTTGTGAGTCCAAGCCATGTCAACTATCTACTTCAAAATGCATCAGTCCCAAACGCACAAACTGATTACAAGGACGACAATCTCGCAATAAAGACGCATACCCTTTCGGCGTCCAGGCTGCAGACACTGCTCAACACACGCCGACTCAGCAGGGAAGTTATTTCCATTGGCTTTGCATCCCCCGTAGCGGAACTCCTCGCAGGTTTTCGAGTCCTTGTTGAAGCCCCAACGAGTGAAGTTCCCATCACAAGGCCCCTCTTCAATCGGCTGCTCACACACATCTAAGAAACAGAGATATACAGGATCACCATAGTACCCAGGGGCAGAGGCCCCCAAAACTTGGGGGCACGACCAATTTACAGGTTCGCTTCAAGAACCATTGGTATTCCCATGAAAACCTCTCATGATCCGGTTACATTCGTTAGTGTAGATTCTTAGATTCAACTTACCGCTAATCTGATCGGAGGCACAATCCATCTGGCACTCTTCCCTTGTCTCAAAGTTGTTGTTGTTCCCCAGACACCCACCATAGATGAACTGACCACACTGTCGTCTCTCGTTGTCGTAGTACCAGCGCGGGTAGTAGCCATCACATGGACCCACAACTTTCGGAAGGGAGCATTTCGCTGCAAGAAACACAAGCTGAATAAATGAAAAAATATCTGCATGAGAAGACTAAAGAAGAGAATTACTTAGACGAAGGTACGGAATAGATTATATAGTACCTAATACATAATCTAATAATTCATTCAGAGGTATGGAGTCACATATATCCATTTTTGAGATTCCGTGAGGGAGTAGAAGATTTCCATACCTTTGCCCGGGGGTTCGACACATGTCTGCTTGCAGTCTTCTTGGGATTTGAAGCGATTATCGTTGCCATCACAGCCACCATACCAGAACCTGGAGCACCCGCCGTATTCCATGTCGTAGAACCATTTGACGGTGAAGTCGCGGCAAGAACCTCGGTCCTTTTCCTTCTGGCAAGCCTCTGAAATTTTAATAATCAAGATATGATTTTCTGAATGTTCTGAACACCACAATACCACCACGGGTCGTACAAATGTTTACAAATAGTAAAAATAGTTTGGAATATAAGGGGTTTTCATCATCAGAACCGGACTAAAAGCTTTCCTGCGAAGATACGATAAAGAATGAAACACCTAGTAAATGTTATAAAAGTTCATTAGGTTCACTAGTGGAAAGTATTGGAAAATATGCGACTTGCGCTGCTCGGTAATTGAAAGGCCCAATGCTCCAGGCCTACGTGAGAGGTATTCATACACAGACTGAAAGGTACGCACCCCCGGCATTGAAGGGGATTTTGGTGCATCCCTCGAATTTCTCCCCCTTAGCCTCCGTCTCTCCGTCAGGGCAGCAGCCGAAGCGGGACGCCTCACAGCTGCATCCTGCTCCGTCCGTGCCGTTGGCCGGTGTCTTGCCGTCAGGACAGCATCCGAACTCCGTGTTATCGCATCCGCAGCCTACAACAACGACAAGATAAGAAATTTACGCAAAATTAAAAGTGGCTATTCGTAATTTGTTGATGTTTTCCAATAAACTGTATGAACATTGTTGTTCTGAAATCTGACATTATTTTTTAATATAAAAGACTATTTCAGTGCCAGTTCAACAGAAAATTGAGTGAAAAACTTACTTGCATGGTTGCTCTATCGATCTAGTTCCAATACTAGAAGCAGCGTGTAAAAAAAAAGAAGGTTAACAGTCAAAGCTGTAGAGGCACGGTTGTTTTTACGAACAGAATAAATGTCTGTTCACCTGGTTTGTTCGCATAAAGCTCTCACTGAACTTCAAGGTTTCACTTTTACTAACCAAGTCGCTGAGGTCCGAGTGCCTTTGTGACACCATCCGGACAGCATCCAAACTGGAAGGTGTAGCAAGGACATCCCTGGAAGTCAGGGCCAGCTGCCGGCGTGTATTGGTCGGGGCAGCACTTGTGCTCCGTGTATTGACACCCACAGCCTTCATTGTTGTGACCTCGCGCTGCCGTCAGCTCATCGGGGCAGCAGCCGAACGGACTGTATTGACAACCGCAACCTGAAATAGAAACCAAGTGCTACTATTTACAACTCGCTACAGTTTTTTCGCACATGAAGGCCATCACTGGGAAGTCCTGTACTATTCAAAGAACCACTTGTTAACAATCTTTCTGACACCTTTCCGAGGAAATTATTGGAATGTTCTGTTCCGAGTTATCTTTATAGAAAATAGTTCAACATGTTGTTTACCAATCGGCTGATTTTCCGTCAATTTTTGCTTGGTGTTTGTTTATCAAGTAATTTTTAAACAAAAAACATAGAAAATTACACGTTTCCTCCAAAAGGTAATGTTTTTCTTCCTCAGAAACGTGTAACGAAGAAAGGTAAACAAACAACCTTGTCCCCAATGAAAAAGAATAACATGACTCACCTTCCAAGTTTGGTCCTCGAGCTGACAGAATGTTATCAGGACAGCAGCCATAGGGAGAGTTAAGGCAGCATCCCTCTTTATTGGGGCCGTGAGCAGGAGTCACGTTGTCAGGACAGCACCCATGGGGCTCGGACTCACAAGGCATGGGGCAACCTTCGTAGTTCCCTCCCAGAGCTAGAATAATAACGGAGAAAATGTTAAAAAAAATTTCAGTGACTAACGACAAAAAGAACGGTCACCAGACGTATACCCTTTGTTTAGTTCCATCTTTCCGAGGTACTTTCCTTTCTGAAATATAATATGTCATTTGACGTAATAACTACAGTAGTCTCTCTCTATAACGACCATCTCTATTTGCTTGCTATAAAGAGAGTTCGCTATAGAGAGGGTTTCAAAAAGAGTCAGGGTTTGTCATCGCTCGTTACAGAGAGTGGTTCTTGATTAATAAAAATCATTCCATTACATAACATAAATTCCAGTACTTTTAGGGGGCGTCCCACCATACTGGGTTAACGGTTAATCTCCAGTTAAAGCCAGTTTTTACCATGCAATAATTGGATTTTAACTGGAGTTTAACGTTAAACGAGTATGGTGGGATACACCCTTAGTCTGTTGGAATACTTTTCACTTAATATCTCGCCACCAGATATTCTGAGAGAGGACAAGGAGTGCTCGTACCAGCGGTAACGCCATCAGGGCAGCAGCCAAAGTAAGAGGAGGTGCAGTTTGAGGAATCAATAACACCGCAGTTTTCGAAGTTTGGACCATCGGCGGAAATGATTCCATCAGGGCAGCAGCCGTAGGTAGAGTTGGTGCAATCCCCTAGATCACCTGAGCCTAAAAATGAAATGATTCCAATTTGAGAAAAAATTACGAGAAACATCAGTATAAACAAAGCACCATGATGGAAATTAACAGCGTGGATAGAGCGATTCATTCATTCAATATTCATTAGAGATTTTGAAAAATACTTCTCGAGGATATTGGCTATAATAGTATACCAAAATTATTATAGATAAGGCAATCGCACACCATCAGCAATCAGTTTAGTAGTATTGTAGCACCCGTATCAGGGTGTTCTGTTCCAACTAAAGCATTCATTTTGAATTTCTATTATTATCGGTAAATTAGGGTAAACTTACCTTCCTCGCATCCCTGGTAGTTGGGACCTTGAGCGGCGCGAAGGCCGTCCTCGCAGCAACCATACTTTGTGCTGTTACAGGTATCACATTCGCCGGAGCCCTCGCACTCGAAGCAGCCTTGGTTGTTAGGTCCTGAGGCAGGCGTCATTCCATCCGGACAGCATCCAAACCTTCAAAAAATATCAATCGTATATCAGTATATCAACGAACTCCAGCAGGTTAATACTGAGAGTAATGTCCCTTTTCTGGTTTTGTCATTATTAGGATGCATACACGCAGTAGAGAGGAAACAGGATGGCTCTGTCAGTAATCAGAGAATGATAAAAAATAAGAAATAATGCTGTAGGGTCATCTACCGAAGACGTAGCCATCGCCAAGCTGCTCAAGTTTAGTTCTATTATGTAATCACGTATTAATTTCATTTTATTCAGTTTACGTGTATCAACTCTTTGTCATTTCATCTACGACTCCTGGTAAGAGAAGAAGACATACTGTGAGGAGGCGCAGATGACAGGCAGTATATCAGGCTCCGGACATCCCTCAAAGTCGTTTCCTTCAGCAATGCTGACGCCATCTTGACAGCAGCCGAACAAAGTCTCCTTACACAAAGATGGCGGACAGCCCTTCTCGTTCTTCCCTTTAGCGGGTGACACGCCATCCGCACAGCACCCGTACTTCGACTCCTGGCAAGTTTCGGGGGAAGGACACCCTAAGAAGAAAAAAAATTGATTTTTCATTTGACTTGTGGTAGGGTTGTCTCTCCTATTTTTAGACATAGAAGATCTACTAGTAACTCTGTACACATTAGGTTTTTAGAGCTAAAAACAGAAATAACACCCAATAATTTCTAATACCAAGTGTAGGACACAATGATCCCTTACAAAAATTAAAAGCCAGAGGTTCGTGACCCATGAAGGTCGAAACCGGCTAAATACCTTTGCTGAAGGGACCATCTGCAGCAGTTTTTCCATCAGGACAGCAGCCGAACTCTGATTTCTTGCAGGACGGCTTCTTCGTCTTCTTACACTTCTTCAGCTTCTGCTCTTTGGTGATCGCCATTTGAATTGTGCTCATAGAAGACCCCCAAAGGTCGTAAACTGGCAAAAAAATAAATACTTTCAAACTCAGTACTTCAATAAACTCTGGGCATTTGAACAGCCACCCGTAGTTTCCTATTAGCTACTCAAGATTTGACGTCGCACTGTATCTACCGATGACGGTGTACCCATCCAAGACTAAAATGAAAAACATTACCTGTACTACTACCCAAGGATGTTGACGATGACATGTCCAACTCAGTAGTGCTACCAACAGATGATGACTCGTCAGAAGATGTCGAGGAGTCAGATACTGACGAGCTGCTGTGTTCCGTGCTGGAGGACTCACTGCTGCTTGTACTGGACCCTTCAGAGCTGGATGAAGGCGAGACTTCCGTCGAGATTTCAGTGGTCGCAACACTACTTGACGAACTTCCCTCCGACGATGATTCAGTGGATTCAACAGAGCTGCCAGTAGAAGATAGAATTGAGGACAGAAGCGACGACAGTGTGGATTCCATGGTAGATGAGAATGATTCGGTAGTTGTTTCAAGTCCTTCAGTTTCTCCACTAGTGCTGGAAGACACTTCTACTGTTACTTCTCCTTCAACAGGGGGCTCGTCTCCTTCCCCAACCACCGCCCCGGGCTCCTCCGTGGTGGTGTCTTGACCGCTCTCGGTGGTGATTTCAGGTGTCGTATCAGGGTTGTCAGTCGACATTTCACTCGTCGAGTCCGTCGCTTCAGAACTGGAGGAAGGTGACGACGGTGACGATGATTCAGAAGTCTCCATACTTGAAGATTGTTCAGATGTTTCGTCCATACTTGATGAACTGGAGGCTGAAAGCGACGAAGGAGAGCTGCCATCGGTAGATGACGAGGTGTCCGGGAGCTCTGTAGTGGAAGAATCAGAAGAACTCGAACCTTCGGAACTACCCAACGAAGTATCGGACGACAAAGACGAAGAAGCTTCCGTGCTGCCAGTGGTTAGGAGTGCCGAAGAACTAGAATCACTGGAACTACTGAAATAAAAACTTTATTTATTAACTAAGGTATGACGTTAAAAGTTACTATTCAAACACTTGTTCCCATTTTTCCAACATCTGTCCTACGATAGCATTGTATATTTTTTGTTGCAACATCAGAATCTAGTTTATTAATATAAAAATTATACGACTGCTAAAAACCAATTGTTTAAAATAATTTCAGATCAAAAAGACAATCTTTTTAGTAGTATACGTCAGCACAAAAAAATTGTTCATTATGCTTCGGAACATTCAACGCACCTAGCTTCCAAGGAAGATTCAGAGCTGCTCGAGCTACTACTGAATGATTCGGAAGATCCCTGGCTGGATTCACTAGTGCCGGCAGAGGTGAGCCCGTCGCTGGAAGTGGTGTCATCACTTGTGTCACTCGAGGCGGCACTGCTGCTGCTGCTCTCCACGGTCGACTCGGTAGACGCTTGCTCTGAAGATGCAGAAGAAGCCTCAGATGAAGAATCAACAGTGGCTTCGGAGCTGGCTGGAGATGAGAACAGTGGTGACGACTGCAATAATATAAAAATATAGTGTTATTGTACGTAGCGTTACCGAGGGTCAGTGATTTCTTGCTTTATTTTCAACTGAACTTTTTGTAATGTTTGGTTATTTCTGCTCGATGTCTCCTGCTAAAAAAGGAAAAATACTGTTGTAAGTTTCTTACCAGCAGTTCAGACATCCAGCTCGGAGGCACAATCGGAGAAGTGGCTCCTGATACCCCCTCTTCCCCGCTCTCATCTTCTTCGCTGTCCTCACACTCTTCATCCTCTTCTTCATCCTCCCTGATGTCATGCGAGGCGTCGATGGGTGTGACTTCATCTTCTACACAAGAATGGGTATTGCAGCTTTCGCTAGCGAATGGTAAGTTGTTCCCGTCACAGTTGCTTATCGACGTCGTTTCGTTATCCATCAAGCAGAGCACGCGCCGTGTCATTTCTCCACCACCACACGGTTTGGAACACTAGAAATATTAGAGACTAATAATCGCAAGGGAAATAAGTATTCTATAAGGGATACAGAAGGTTCGGGCGCAGTCAGACAGGGAAGTCCTTAGGACTCACTCAAGGAATCGGTCGCGCTATAGGATAGTCACTTTTAACTCACCGGGCTCCAAGGTCCAGTAAACCAGTCTCCCTTGCAAACTTCCTCTCCAGTGCAGTTCTGTTCCGATTCGTATTTGACTTCAGCGTCACATTTGGCGTCCTCCACTTTCTTCACGCCCTCGTCTTCGTAGGCTCCGCAGAACACCTTACGAGTTTGAACTCCCGCCCCGCATTTGCTCGAGCACTTACTCCACTGGCCAGCGAACCACTCGTGCTCGCATTTCTTGACACTCTCGCAGTCGCGAACCAGCTTGGGCAAGCGGTATTGATGGCAGAAAGAGTTAGGGAAGATAACACCGGTTTGAGTGGCGCACTGGACGGTTCTGGTCTCCTGGGTCAGCCCGCATGACTCGTCACACTGTTTGAAAAATGTAAAACATGTTACAGACGTATTGCCTTGGGTTCCCCTGCGTAGAAACACGCTAGGATACACGTTCTACGTCTATACTCGTCTATGGTTTGACATTTGCCACAAGTGGAGTTGCGTTAAACCGTAGAAGACAGGTTCGAATACCGGTAACTGAAAAATGTCTCCTACATACCGTTTGTTGCCTCTTGGTAATGGATAGATAGGAAAGCCAGTTCCTCACTTTAAGCAAAATTAGGTGGTACTTACCCCGGACCATTCAGTAGTTATCCAGTCAACACCATCGCATGGCCGCAGCATGCAAGGCTTCTCCGTCTCAGGTTTTTCACTCGGACAGGCGGAATCTTCAACGACCTCGATCTTACCGTCCACTTTCTTGTAGCATTTCACATCTCTCTCTTGTTTCCCGTCCCCACACAGCTTGTTACACTAAAAGAAATATAATTAATTTTTTAAGTATCACATTTCTGCATGCGTTCCGTCTAGTTCTGGTAATCAGCGGCACAGCTATTTTCCACAACTTACTGGTTTCCAGGGTCCGATATGCCATTGCGGGCAAATGACGTCTAGGTTGCAGTCTTGTTTGGAGGGTGGTTTGCTTCCTAACTCCTCACACAAACTTTCGTTGGCTACGGAGGGAAGTCCATTCGCTATTACTTGTTCACAGTAAACCTGGAAAGTCAAAAATTCGTGTTTATTTTCCATCCTATGTGGTTTTAATTCAATCCAAATACCAATAATGGTAGGTGCTTAGCTTCATTTACCTGTCTCTCCTGCACGCCCTTTTTACAGGACTCACTGCATGCACCCCAGGGACCCGTGGCCCAGCGAGGGGGGCAAGGCTCCGGGGCACAGGCCTGGATGGTGGGTGGTTCATAGCTCGTGTCGCACAGGTTGTTGGCCACCTGTACCGAGTCTCTTTTCCGCACACAAGTAACATTACGCTCTTGCAAACCTATAAATATCACAGGGTAAATTTGATAAACGTAAAAGATTAGTAGGAAGGAGCAAAACAAAAATTTCTAGGCGCTTAAAAAAATACAGAAACTAGCTACCGTTCAACAAATTTCTAAAGAAGTTGTAAATTTTTCAATGTAAACAAACAATATGGCGACCGCCACTACTACGAACAACGTTGAACCACTTACTACTTCTGTCAGTCAAAGAAATAAAATAAATTTAGGTTCTTCACACTATTTTTACAAAGTTAAATATTATTTAATATTTTTAAATAAATACAGACTAGACAGATACTGTATCTGCACTGTTGAATAAACAGAGCTTTGGCGGGCTTTTAACGACTTTTGACAGTTTACGCTGTTAGACATTTTTTGTTACCCACTTTTTTGTCCAAAATGACCTTGATTTTTAAATTAGAATTTATTTTCTATATTAAAAATAAACTGTATAAATAAATATCCAGTAATTAAATAAAGTAAATATTCGATTAGTAAAATAACTAGGTACTTAAAAAGGTGAAAACAACAAACGTTACCTCCGCCACAAGTAGCACTGCACTCCCCGAACTCGTCATAGACCCAAGCGTAGTTGTCCGGATCAGCACGGGCTGAGACCCCCTTCGGAACGCTGTATTCATAGGTAATGCCGGGATTTGTTTCTTGGTACAAGAGCTAAAAAAATAAAATATGCAAATAATTTATCTCATCACTAAATGTGGGAAAATTCATGTCGGTAGTAGAGGCACTACTTACATAATTCCTAAGCTAGTGAGTTTCTTCATAATACATAGTCTTCACTCATGCCCACTACCATTCGACCATTGCCAACCTACAACAGGTGGCAGCTAGACTACTTCTCAAGTACTTCAAAGAAATTTACCAGAACGAATGAATTGGTCACACTATTTGATTGAAAAAAGAACAAACCACAATGTAGATGGCTTCGGTGGTAGGGCCCAGTGCAGAAAGGGCTTCAGGGGCATAAAATCCATGCGGCTTGCGCTCGTAGTGGAAGAGAGTCCCGACGAAGGGCAGACTTCTCGGGAAGTCGATCCTCCAGTTCCCGTTGAGGTAGTAATGTCCCGTCAAGTTCCGCACGGCTGCAACAAATTCACCATGCCCAATATTAGTTTTCCGCATGCTCCAGACCTTAGGGAAGGTAAAGGAACCTGCAGCCAGTTCATACACCTTTCTGTCGCAATGGATAATGGGAAATCGCCTGTCGTAGGCAGTTATCTGGGTACTATTTACAGTGCTGTTGTGCTTTCACACGTGGGTACCCACTTAGACTCGAGACACTATTCTTATCTCAGCCAGAAGCTTTCAAAATTTTGGAACCTTTACGATGAGTCACTCATTACAATTCCATTCTAAAGACGCAATGCAGAAAGGCTAAGGAAGTAACAATAATAAGTAGGTACAGGCAAGGTAGTCATTACTGTAAAGAATTTTTTTCTGCTATTTTATTACCACTTGGAGGTAAGAGGTACTCAAGGAAACCCATAGAAAATAAAGATAAGAAACCATGAGACAGCGAGGGCTTCTTTGAGGATGAAGACCTCTGCAGGCAAAATGGGACTCTCCTAGTCGTTTAAGTCACAACTCAAACTTTATAGCCATTTCATTTTCTTCGTTTTTATTCGGGACCGTGGAGAAGGAGAAGGAAGTTCAGTGTGCCTTGCTATAGAAAACAAAGTGATTATTTAGCCGAACAGACTGGTAGAGGAGGTCTACGATGTTATGAATACCTTTAGCAGCAACAGAGGGTTGGGGGGACAAGCCCAGCAACTAGACCGTTTTCAAGAACTATCCATTGTGCTCAGCTGGCAGCACTACCAAATACCAGCTCCCCAGCCATCGAGTAAACGATGGGGACCTACAGTTTTAGGTGGGTTCCGAACCACTTACAGCCTCGATATACATTTCACTTGACATGCTGAACATATCAGAGGTGAATGCCGAGCAGAAAAAGTTTTTGGTAGGATCGGGATCGAACCGGTGTGACCCGGCTCTCACTGCTCCTCAAAAGTCGACCAGTTAGTCCACTGGGATATCGAGGCCGTCCTGAATACCTTTTTTATTTTGGAATAAGAAACTGCACTTCCTTGTTGGAATCCCTAACCAAGCTATTATTTTGTTTGTAAAAATGATTTCTTAGATTCCGAACAAAGAGATTATTTTTAATCAAAAAAGTGTAAGTTCCTTGTGTAGGTACATTTCTTTAAAATGAACAACAGCCTGTGCTAAAATAGGACGAAGGCTATGTTTTGCGAATAGGCGAAAAAATAGCGTTAGGCGTCGCTTCAGCCGCAGGGCAACGCTTGCGGGTGCCGGCGCGGCGTCTGGCTCTTGATGTGGACCAGGCAGTCTGTACTCCGTTTTCATTACGGAAAGAAACGCTTCGTCACGGCGGCACCGCGAATCGGCGTTCATCTCGCCCAAACAAGGATGTTTTCATATGGACATCAAATGTGGTAATTCTACGGTCACGATACTACTTCCAATCTTCCTATTATGCCTTCCAGACAGTGTTCCAAAAAGGCGTCTGCTAAATTACTAGGTTTGGAATGGTGTCTATGAGCTGGCATACCTATGTTTCCGGTCACGTTTCGAGCGGGTTTTGATGCATTGGCACCACCGTTTTCGATTATGTCTGAGTGACTTTCCATAATTCCTCCGTGGAACTTGACCGGAAGTTGTGCAACTCTACAGAAAATTCATATGCTACTGAGAGAAAAATTCTGTCAGCACCAGAATTCAATACCAGGGCTCCTCTGAGTCCTAGGGCTTATGTCCCACCATTTACACGTGGAAATACTGATAAGTTTTGTAATTTTCCTTATTCAATTTCGATAGGTGTTGCAGCTCTGAAGGGTCCGCTATACCTGACGGTGCATTTTTTGCCGCCCATAAGATTAACATTGCGAGCGGCGATTCATTTTCAAGGTTTACCCTTGGTTGGAAAGACACAAAATTTTGCCTGTACCTAGCCCTAACAATGTTCTAGGGAGTGTTCGAAGCAGATTTCCCATTTTTTTTACTGGTTTTCGAGATACAGCACTTTTCTTGAGGTATGCGATGCTAGCATTTGCAAAACAGTTGCAATAAAAGAAACCAGTGAGAAATTGGGAAATCTGCTTCGAACACTCCCTAGAACATTGTTAGGGCTAGGTACAGGCAAAATTTTCTGTCTTTCCAACCAAGGGTAAACTTTGAAAATGAATCGCCGCTCGCAATGTTAATCTTATGGGCGGCAAAAAATGCATCGTCACGTATAGCGTCCTCTTAAAGGGAAGGAGTCTATGGTATAGAGTTAGACCCTGTTGGGTTATATGAAAAAGTCAGTCCGAGTCGGGACTCTAACTTGTGTCGTGCCCTCTTACTTCATAGTCCCCTACTACTGATCTAAACGTGTCAAAGTAGAAGGAAAAAGCTAATGGTTAGCCTCTAAACAAATTAAAACCTTCAAAAAACCTTCATTATCCTATACTAAAGGGGTCTATTCAAATAGTTTACTTAAAATTTCAATGTCACCCTTCAAGAGTGTTTTTCTTTTCAAAACCGTGACACCCTGGTTGAACTGGAGAAACTAAAACAAATTCAAAACAGGCCCCCGCTGCCTCATCAAAAATATGAATAACTTATGGGTAAAACACAACACAAACCTAAGTACCTAGGTAGTTGTTAGACGGGGCAGTCTCCCGGACTCGGATGTTGGTGGCTCCCGCTGGGATGAGGAGGATATCATTGTAACCTGAAACCAAAAACATCACAGGTTTGTAAGGTCCATTTACTCTAGAGGTTCGAGGACAGTCTGGAGATTACCCACCGACCACTCCGATTGGTCAATGCCATTGTCTTGCCCAACATCATCTCCAAATGAGACAACTTCTAAAATGAATGGGCCAGGTCAGGTTGATACAATAGGGCTCAGCCCCATATCTCAAAGAGGTTTAGCGGGGGGCCACTGGGCCTACGACAGCTACACAGGTGATAATTTTAGTGACCGTCACCCGAAGTCGGCTCGTTTTATGATTTTTGAATTTAATCGCCGGTTAAATGGGCTCACAGCACTGGTTCGTTCACACTTTAGTTAGGTTGTTTTTAGGTAGTTTAGCTGCTGTAGGTACCTAATTTTAATTCTTAATTTCAGAGAGGTGCCGTGCCGAAGATTAGGCATGTCGTTTTATGGGGATAATACTTTTACTGGAACTACCTCTGGTATAACTGAGTCGAAATATCTTTCTCCTTTATAATTTTAATTTATCAGATGTGAGCCTTTTAGTACCTAGCTGCTGAACGAACATTGAAAGAGCAAAATAGCATAACCTCTAAATTTCTGGCGAAATCATCGAAAATTAGGGAACGTCTCTCGATACACATGGAGGTAACGAATGAAGCCAACCTCAACAAAAGAGAGGAACTGAATGGCCTAAGTGGGAGGGACCTTTCTTATCAACAGGAGGAAACTCACCCACTTGGAGGTCGTTGTCCTGCAGAACTCCGGAAATGGTTGTGCAGCTGCTCCCATCCCCACCACACTCTCGACAGTTGTCCTCCCGAGCTTCAGACCCCAGTAGACCGTCGCATCCTACCGGCTAAAAAAAGCAAAGAAAGTAGACTAGTATTAATGACACGGTCTCCAGACCATATTGCAGACAGCTGCTTTCCTCCCTAGCTTCGCACCCCAGAAGATCGTCAGATTCTACGGGTTAGGAGAACAAGACAGCTCAAAGTCTTGCCGAAAAACCAGTTATGGTGAATCAGGAAAGCTTTTGAAGTAAAATATTGGTAACTTACCAAACACTGTCCGTCGACGCAGACGTCCAACTTCTCGTCATTGCACCTGGTTCCATCGATGACTTTTCTTTTGTGGCGGTAGTAGAACCTTTCTCCACGTGGCATACAATTCAGTTCACATCGATTTGGAGCTTTTGTGTATGGGATCCAACTGAAAATTGTCAGAAAATTCATGTCAGGGAATCCTACAAATGGAGTACTAAAGGTGGAGTGCAATAATTATTGTCCATCCCAAATTTGGCAATTAATAATAAGTAATTTCATACAGCAGCTTAAACCAATATTTTCTAAATAATCGGGGACCACTCAGATAGGTTTAGGGGATGAAAAGTCAATAAGGTAGGGGAACTATACTAATAGGCTGGGATCCTCCATAACGTACATGAGGCAAAAAATAAGGTAGGTCTGCACTCCAACCTATGATCAGAGCATTTAGAACCCACCATAGGTAGGAACCGGTGCGTACCTACCTACAATACATACCTTAGTTAGATAAAGATAAGGTTCCTCGAGCTTCTAGCTGCGGCATTGCATTCCTGTTCTAAACCTACTGACATATCATATTTCTAACGTCAAGTTCATTATCTTCTAAGGAGTGAAGAATATGAATGAAGATGAGAGCTGTTCGCAGAATTTTAATCCCCCAACTTTCATACTAGTTACTTGACCAGCTGACAACTAAGTTGCCGGCGAAGTAATTAAGTAAAATTAATTAACATTTCTATCAGATCGACAGGTTAATATGAAAACACAGCTAACGGAACAAATAATCCCGCTGATCCCAGAGAGCACTGAAAATTTTCGAACCGTTTTTGCCATGGTCCCGGTGGTCTGAAGGTTTCTTTCTCAAGCAAATATTTTTAGAACTACTAGTAGGTCCATAGGCTCTTAAGGCTGCAAATCTATTCCAACACATAATGCCATCCCAAGTTCTTACAACCAATGTGTCATCAATGAGAAAGGAGATAAACTGGAGAGACTGACTGGAGCGGCGAGCACAGAAGTGTCTGGATGATGGACGTGGTGGTCACCACACCTTATCTTTTCCAGGAGAGCGTGACTCCAGTTACTCCAGAGCCAGCTTTACAAGTGCACCCGCTCCCATAGTACTTAGTGTAATTAGGCGCTTTCTGGATCATTCAGTCCTGGTTATCAGCTTAGACAAGGACTGGGCTAGAAGGATACAAGTGGAAAGGGATCACGGGAGCATTAGAACTAGCTCGATGCTGACTGACTAAAATTTTTACTGAGGAATTTTTGACTTTGACTGTAAGTGTTTTCCAAAGAGCCGAAGTCCCGAACAATTAAATAATAACTGGTAACTTATTCTTATTAATTAAAGGAAGGAAGTTTGAAACACAGGATTCAGAGCAACTACTCAAAGGATGATAACAAAATAGTAATTGGAATTCTTCACATCACGTATGCAAACATGTAGCAGCGGCAGCGGCATTAACATATGGAGGAACGTGACCATTCAGCCTAGGCAAACACGTGCAACAATGAACTTCAATGGTTCATTGTTATAATAGCTTGTCTTCATAGTGGCCATAGTTATGGATACTAGAAAGTGACCAAACGTCCAAGGGATTGGTTCGAGTCATTGAAGCCAGGTTTGGACCTCAAGAAGGTTGCCAATAATTGTATCAAAATATGATTTCAATTATGAACGTAGGTAGGGACTTGTAGCAGCTTTAGTACCCACGGTAGTCTGACAGCCCTTCCAAAGTGTCAGGGAATACACAGGTAGGTATAACAAGGGTGTGCCCCCCGGTTGTCAAAATGGACGCGCCTGGGTACTTAGTGCGGCTTCGTGTGGCATGTGGTTCTACGTGGTTATCAAATGAGTGGAAAATTGGGGTCTATTGGATCCGTCGAAAGGGTGAAATCTACGCTTCGGGTTCCATAACAGCCGTGACCACTGTATGAGAAGAGGTACTTACCCCCAGTCTCATTTCTGGCGATTCCCTTATAAGTATCATGACAAGGTACTATGTATGCCTGCGAGGCTAAGAGTGCAGCATCCCTGCTTGGTTCATAATAAACAGGGACAGCCGGCTTTCAAGCTCTCAACTATCATTTTATTTTAACGTAATTAAAACTCTACGGAGAGGTGGTAGTGGTAATAAACGAAAATAAGCTGAGAGAAAACTTACCTGGGTGCTAGGTGCAGGCCGCACCCAATCCTAGATTCCCAGGTATTTTTAAAACCAAGTTTACGATTTTTTCAGCCCTCCTATTTTCAAAAAACGGCTGAAGTTTTAGATAAAAAATTATCCAAGCTGATTATTAGTAAACAAACTGCCGCCGGCAAGCTAGCAGACGATTGCCTGTCTCCTGCCACGTCAGTTTTCCCGCGGTTTTCGCGTTTTGTGTGTAAATAAAATGTTCGGTTGAGTTTTCTCTGGATTATCAATTTAATTTCGGGTGTTTTCCGGATACGCGTAGTCGCGTAGTGTCAGTGATGTTGCCCTCTTTTCTACTTGTGCAAACAGTGCGTAAAAAAGACTTGTTGCCGAAGCCGTCAAGAAGGATAGACAAGTACCTACCTAAGTAACTACTCAGGTAAGTTCATGTATAACTCCCTCCCTAAAGGGCAGGCCAATGGTAATGCCGTTGCCTGATATCTACAAAGTTTACTTACTCATAGAATTTGTCATCGAAAGCTAATCTATTGAACTCAGCACACTGCTCTGAGCGAAAGTCTGACCCCGTGCGGCAGTCCTGCAATCAAAAACAGAATATTCATTCATAACCTCTGACATTGAGTCTCAAGCAAACAAACATTGCCCGCTACCACACGTCTCTGCTATCACGCACAGGGCGCAACCAGTGTTGAATTAAGGTTATTTATTGTTGAAAGAGTCCGTGTAAGTGGGTAGGTAGGAGGACGGTTGTCATATTTGTACCTACAGATTCGGTAAACAGATAAGTTCTGTTTATTTCACCATCAAACCATAATATTATAGAGCAGATAACAGATAAATCTCGGTTTAAACCTTCTGATATTACTTAATTATTTTCAACCTGCTTTTATGCCTACGCCAAGCTCAAAAGGGTAGCAATGTTTTTTCTACCAAAAAACTTGTCTCGGACATGATAGCTAAGGAGAGAGCAGGTCGCTTACTCAGCGGATCAGGGTGGAATTAAAAAGGTCTGTACCTACCATATTATTTCTCTATGGTAGTTGTTTTCTATCTAATATAAACTAAAATAAACGTCCTGATGAAAGCCAACTCGAAAGGCAATAATTCGAAAAGTTTTCCTCCAGGCATGTGCCTAATTAAGGCTCGAGACCAGGTGTTTCCTCAAACAACATGACACCAAGTGTGAAGTGATCCTCAGCCCATCTAGCTGTAATCGCGTCCATTTACATCCAGGCTATCAATATAGTTGTCTTTTCATTAACTGTTTGAAATGGGTACCGACCGAACCTTTTATAATGTTCTTCTCATCGCTCTAGGTTGGCTGTAATTTTATTCTTTTTAGATGCATTCCTATCGAAGATGATTTCGTCTACATAGGGAGGGTGGTGTCTATGTCAGCTCTTTAGTTTAGTTTAGACATTTACCCCTGGATAACAGGCATTTAACTGAGGATTAATAAAATTTTATAGTCAAAACAAACTTGCCGAAAAGTTTTGCGCTCCCTGCTGACCCCTGCCAATGGTTGTAAATGCGTCTGAGAGGTAGTGTATCGCAATTTCCAATAAGTATCTACTGAATGAAAAAGTATTTTCAAAGGATTTGGGGACGATTGAGATTAAAAGTGTTTATTCAGTTCAGTTTTCAACTAATTCACCAGGCCCAAGCCGTAAGATGTAGCTGGTACATTAAAAGAAGCTGAGTAACTTGAATAACTCAAATAAACTCAAGTTTTATCCATATAAAAGATTAGAGTAGTACCTTCAGCTTGTACTACTTTTTAATCCTAATCCTATACAGGGTGGACAGCCGCACCTGAGAAACTACTACTCGTAACTCATTTGTTATGGTGGCGACCTTCTATTGGAATAATTGGTACGGGTGTCAGGAAGTTAAAAGGCGAAGTGTCAAGTGTCCCCTTCAAAATACCATTGAGGTCCCCGCAGGACCATTCATTTTTTGAACAAGAAAGATCACCCTCTTATTCTGATACCATAAACGAATCAAATGTAGGTTACCTGCCTAGATTTTTCTCGAAGGGAGGAGGTGTAAAATTAAAAACTCCCCCCCCCCCCCCTCAGGTGCACCATTATGGTGCATCCCCTTATTTAAGGGGGACGATAGGAAGGCACATTACTTATTTTCTAACTTTTGGCTGTCACAGTTTCAGGCTGGATTAGTGGATTTACAATATACTTATGCAGGAACGTACCTGTAAATTGCACGAAAAATATCTTTTTGATCCTCCGCGACACCCTGTTGAACCGTCAGGCCTGAAACAAAATAAATAAAACGTTATTATTCCAGGGGAGTGTTTGCCTTGACAGCTATACCTTGAAAGCGCAGGATATGGATGCCATGTCTTCACGTCAAATCTTCCAATGACAAGTAGGTACATGTGTCAAAAGGATAGTTTTATTATTTATTACTGGTACTTTGTAGACTAGGGTGGATTGCACAAGTCCAGTGGCGTAACTAAGCATTTTTGAAGGGGGGGCGGCTTCGCCTCACCGGGCCCCCCACCCCACCCGGCCCCCCCACCCCTGCAATATATATCTTTTTTTCGTCCAGTTGCCTTGGCTAGACCTCTTTGACGTCCCTTTCAGGCGCCCCACCCCAAAAACAATACCAAGTAATCGAGCGAGCGAAGCGAGCGAGAAAAAAATTTTGAAATCAAATAGTTAGCTGAGATAAATCGTTTATTTATTTATGCACTTGCCTTTTCTACACCGTGCCAACCGCTTATGGCGGTCCGCCCGGACCCCCGAAAAGGAAACCAGTAATCGAGCGAGCGAAGCGAGCGAGAAGAAAATTTGAGATCTAAATAGTTAGCTGAGATAAATCGTTTATTTATTTATGCACTTGCCTTTTCTAAACCGTGCCAACCGCTTATGGCGGTCCGCCCGGACCCCCGAAAAGGAAACCAGTAATCGAGCGAGCGAAGCGAGCGAGAAAAAATTTTGAGATCTAAATAGTTAGCTGAGATAAATCGTTTATTTATTTATGCACTTGCCTTTTCTAAACCGTGCCAACCGCTTATGGCGGTCCGCCCGGACCCCCGAAAAGGAAACCAGTAATCGAGCGAGCGAAGCGAGCGAGAAAAAATTTTGAGATCTAAATAGTTAGCTGAGATAAATCGTTTATTTATTTATGCACTTGCCTTTTCTAAACCGTGCCAACCGCTTATGGCGGTCCGCCCGGACCCCCGAAAAGGAAACCAGTAATCGAGCGAGCGAAGCGAGCGAGAAGAAAATTTGAGATCCCAATAGTTAGCAGGGATAAAACGTTTATTTATTTATTCATTTGCCTTTTATAAACCGTGCCAACCGCTTACGGCTGGCCGCCCTGAACCCCGACAAACGAAGACAGTAGAATCTAATGGCAAGCGAAGCGAGCGTAAGGAAAATTTTACAAAACAGCTAGGAAAATATGACTTCTTGTTTTAAATCTAACATAGGAGCCTCCGGGCCCACAGGCCCCGGCCCCCTCGGGCCCCCGGCCCTCTGAGCCCCCCGGCCGCCTGGGGCCCCTCCGGGCCCCCCGGGCCCCCGGGCCGGACCGCCCCCCCCAAATTACGCTACAGCACAAGTCCAACTTAACTAAAAGTTGACTATAGCGTTATCCTTATGATCACGCTATTATTCACTTTAGCAACTTGTGAAATTCCAGGAGCAATCTGAAAATACCTAGAACAGCGTCCAAAACTTTTCAACTACTGTTTTGTTTCTCATGGATTTTACATAATATGCTGCCACATACTCAATGGGACAGGCCTACTAAATGTGTCGAGAGTAACCCTCAAGGAAGGTACAAACTTTGAACGAACACCTAACTAAACGAAGTATAAGGTCGCAAGGTAATAAGCTTGATGCTTGGCTGAGCATGATCCTTTGAATACGCTTCAAGTAAAGTGTGATACCTGCATAAGATCTGTATATTTTAGAGGTTGTCTCGTTCGGTGTTAAACTGGGTCTCATGACAATGCCAGACACCGGTGACCAATCAGCGAATTTGAACACTTAAAGCACAAATACTTTGATTGGTCACCGTATTTTGACGTCATATTTGGAGACCACTTCACACTGAAATGAGACAACCTGGGAATTTACGGACCTTGGTGGCGATGTGTCTACTTTTCACCTCAAGATCAAGGCTCTTCAATTGCGTGAGCCGTGCGTTACGTTTTTATACTCAACCTCATCGATTTTTATGGAGATTACCGGTGATAAATAGATGGTTAGTCGATACCCTCCTTATCGTTTAGATGCCGATCGTTTGGGGATTCAATTACTCGTTGCTTTTTTCATTTTTAACCCTTTTCAGTTTTTTCGGAGAGGAAGGATACAACATGCAATAAACCCAAAAGTGGATTGATGGGGATGACAGCAGGCATCACCGCCTTACAATCTGACCGAGGGGTTAACCACTCGTTGGGAATCATTGGAAATCTTTATGAAATCCCAGGGAATCTTGGAATTTTTTGGAGTGGTTACCCCTCGCGGTTCATCTTTCTATGAATATCGTTGGGAATCTTTGGAAATCTTTATGGAATCTCAGGGAACCTCAAGGGATCTCTGGAGTGGTTACCCCCTCGAATCTGACTGTAATGTAATAAGTACAGATACCGTCTTTCTCAGCTTCTTCTTCTCTACAATTTTTGATTTTGCGGGAGAGGGTTATAGAATCCCTTCCCCTCCACCACATGGGATGTGCCACTGTCGATCTACTTCTGTTGGCAGTGTTTCTTTCTGCCTACAGAACGTGCCCACTCGTTTAGAGATCTGTTGGCTGTCCAACAAAGATTCAAAGAGTCATATTTATCGTCGAATAAGCAAACCGAAACCCGAAATCATGTAAATATTGGGCAGGCTAACATCGTTAACGCCACCGGAACCGTCTGAAGTTGTAATACACTGTGCACCGTGTTATTATAGCAGAAGCAGACACAGACACAGAGCGACCGCCCAATCTAAAACAATGATACACACAATACGCACAACACACCACCGGCCACTGTGATTTATGACCAAGCCCCAAGCTACTACACGGCCAGTGAGTCTTTCTTTGTGGAAAAATAAGGGGGTACCTTGATGGCTGCGATAAATGATGCAGTGGTACTTAGTTAGTCAGATATTTCAGCAATAGGCTGGCGGGCCTGTATAGTTTGTTGGTGGACACTCACACCTCTGGAGGCCCCAGGCTCGAGTCCTGATATTTGGGAGTTCAGTTTCGGCCAAACTTTGGTTTAAAAAATAAACCAGCCGAACGGCAGACAAGGGGGCCAAAGAGTCCAAAACGGTAAAGCAGCTCTTGCGCCAGAGTAGAAAAAAATTTGCGTACAAGAAAAACGCCGCCACTGACGTACTGACTGACGTAATCCTGCTAGCGCAAAAACGCGTTAAACCCGTCATTCTGCGAATTCGAAGCAGCAATGAATCAAAAACTTCCCTAGGGCGGCTCACGACTTCATAGTTATCGCCTCAAAAAACGGGTCTGTCTGAGGCTGACTACTCACGTCCTTAAGCTCCCTTTTGCTACAAGGAAAAGTAAGTATTCTGATTGAAACGACGAATCTCATTGTAGGTTCAGGAATTCTTTGAAGTAGGTATAAAATCTTATAGCTTTAACTGAAACCAGTCCTGAAAAAGATTCAAAATTATAACTCTACCCTTGAGAGCATAAAATGCCTATATCCAAAACATGGTCAAAATCCTTTCACTAGTGAGAATTTCTAATAAATGTCCGAGGGGGTAACCACTCCAGAGATTCCACTGAGATTCCATAAAGATTTCCAAAGATTCCCAACGATATTCATAGAAAGTTGAACCCCGAAGGGGTAACCACTCCAAAAAATTCCAAGATTCCTTGAGATTTCATAAAGATTTCCAATGATTTTCCAACGAGTGGTTAACCCCTGGGAAATATCTAACAATGTAGCATAGTTCTTACAGTATTACCTAGGACGTAAGCACTTCATTGTAAGCGTAATGGTCCAGTAATGGGGGGAAAATTAGCGCCCACATCAGCAAAACTGACCTCGTTCTATTAAGAGGAGGAGGAGTAAATCGAATTACGAGCGCTGACCTCGGAAAGGCTCTTTCGAGCTGAGTGGCTGCAAAGGCAGTCGCCTGGAGTTTACAATTGAAAAGCATGACAACAGAATGATAACGGGCCATTTCGGCAGACGGCCCACGATTAACCAACAAGTGGGCGGTAGTTCCAAATTCAGCACAGTTGAGGGTGACCAACTGTTGGATATTTAATTGTTCTGAAATATATTATAATGTCTTTTTTACATCAGAAATTTAATGGCTGTGTTGCCCTATACCACCTCCCTTGTAATCTGGTTGTACGTTTTAGAATCTCAGGCGGAGATTTTTCACTGAAGTTGAAAATGGCTGAAATCTCTACAGAACCAGAATCCAGAATCTCACTAGAATCCAGAACAAAAATAGTCTTTGTGTACTTTTACCTCGTTAGAGAAGGGGGTGTAAATAAGGAGCTTATAAGTCAGTTCACACTATTAATCAAAAAATTAAATGAATGACCAATGAGGCAATGAATGAATGAAGACGAGATTAACCCTTGCTCTCTCAAAAGTAAATAATACGTGTACCCAGTCAGTGGCGTAGCCAGGATTTCACTGCGGGGAGGAATAAGGTACAGTCTAAATGGGAAATGTGCTGAACATTCCAATAAACATTTTCAAGTGGGTCCTCCAAAAAAGGCTCCCTCCGGTAAAGATCAGGTTCTTGTATAGGTAAATAATTTTTGTGACTTCAAAGGCTTTGCATTTCGTACGACCATGTCCGATGGTCCAGTACCTGTGTCCTATCTACAAGACTGGTGAAGCCTCGACAGGTAGGGTGGGTTCGGGGGATGTTTCATACCTGATACACCATCAATTAGGACAATGAAATTGTTAACGAAGGCAGAGGGCACAGGTCTTTATGTGGCAGCTCACCTTGACGTGACCTGGAGCCTCCTAAGGTCTTTTTAGGTATGCAGCCGAGTGCTCGTAAACTCGTTGAAGCTCACTCGTACATTCAGGTTCCTCATTAAAACAAAATATCATTGTTCTTTTGGAACTGAACCCCCTTCGGGAAAATAAACCGAAAAACACTCGTATAATAAAAACTTTGTTTAAAATATTTTATATGCTGTTGAGACTCTCCTTCTTCTGTATCGTATTATTAATTCGTACCTTATATCCCTGCACATCCTAGTCTGGAAGGCGACACCACCCCCGCAGGACCTGGAGCAGTCAGAAGGCTCTGACCACTCCCCCCAGTCCCCGTACTCATGCCCTTCAGGGCCATCAACCACGAAGCTGCTGGGGACGTACGAGTGTGGGTAGCCATGCTGCCTCTTATGCCGACTATGTGCATGTCGTACAGGATGCTGGAACACAAACAAATAGATTATGATCTGACATGGAGGGAAGGAAAGATAAGAGGAGGAAGATGAAGGTGGTCTTTGTCGCAATTCAACCTTTGACTCCAGCAATTTGCTGTGAGTTTCATTATTTGGCACTCACAAATTGCTAGGTACATGTTGTCAAAATAAGACCCTTCCAATTAATTTGGTCTGTAACTCCCATTTTTCTAGACAGAGGAGTCAGTGTCAGAAATGCCTATACTGAAAATACCCTGTGTATAATATGCTTTCAGTACTTTTAAATTGCGGACACTGCATACGAGAGTAATAATGAAAAGTCTGAAATCTAGACTTCTATGTTATTCCAGACTTCCAGAGGATAATTTTGTATTTTTTCACAGATGTTTCGGATGATAATGAAAGTAGGTGCATCAAAAGAATGCGCTGCGTTGCATTAGGCATCCTTGGCGAGAGCCCAAAATCAACTCATGGTGCAGCCGACTAATTAAATGATTAATAATAAAAAATACAGATTTCACTAACAAAATAAACAAACAATCTTTGTTAGCTTTTGATTGACTGCTCCAACTCTTTTCAAAACGTTCAACGTTGCGTCTGTGCTCTTGTTTAAATAAAAACTAGATTTTTTTATGATTCCACAGAAATTACCTCGTTTAATAAAGGCCAGAATTTTTCTTATTGTTCTTTCCACAATTGTAATAGAATGTCAAGCCTATAAGACTTCCTCAGTCTCTCAGTACTTTCCTTGTCTTGTAGGAAAATCCACTTGATAGTAACTGCTTCTAGCTTGAGTCCTATAGTAAGGCATAGTCCTTACAATAGCCAACCTAACACGGGGGCTTTGGTTTTAACAAAATAACAAAAACTTAAACTTTGATGAATGACGACGATGACGATGGATGAGTTGTTAATAAAGATGTTGTCCCATAAATATGTCCCTATTACCTCTATAGTACTGATGGGTACAGTCCCGGCCTGGGACCTTCTTTTGTCAGGTAGGTAGGTACATGTCACCTGCCCCAATGTGCACATTAATGAGGTCTGAGACGGGACATGTTTATAGCCCACACACTGAACACATCGTCTAAACTTCACGTCTCTTTTCAGTCATTGAAGTACCGAACCAGATTGAGGACTCATAAAATTCTATAGCAAGTTGATGCATACCCTCCATGGTCGTGAATGTCAAATGTGTGGGATGATGCCTATGAGCAGGGGTATGTAATCTTTCACTCTGGGCATAGTGCATGGACTTTGTTCTACGAGAAATAGTGGGAGGTTCACTAACAAAGGAACAAAGGTTAGTTACCTACTGTGAAGAAGTAAGTCACTACGTGATTAAAAACGTATGTTGACTGGAGGCTTTTGAATATGGCGTAGAGGTTGTTGAACGAAATGGGAGGCCGAACACATCACCACGAACGTCTATGAGACATCAACTGGAAATGTGACAGAAGCTATAGGACCTCCGTGATGCATCAGGGCTGTTTCCCTTGCCCCCTATCACTGACGACATAATTTAAAATTTACGGTAGATTTCACCAACTCCTAAAGTCTACTCTAGTGTCCCTTAAAAATTCACTGTAGCGTTACCCTCCCGAAGAGAAAAGTTGGTGTATTGCCTTGGTGCTGGTTGCGCCAGTATCATAACGTTAGCTAGTGGATTTAACGGGAAGATAAGTTTATTAACTTTGTCTGTACGGTTAGAGAGAGGTGAAACGGCCTCGATAGCCGAGTGGACTAAATGGTCGACTTTTGAGGAGCAGTGAGAGCCGGGTCACACCAGGTTCGATCCCGATCCTACCAAAAAGTTTTTCTGCTCGGCATTCACCTCTGATATGTTCAGCATGTCAAGTGAAATGTATATCGAGGCTGTGGTGGTTCGGAACCAACCTTAAACTGTAGGTCCCCATCGTTTACTCGATGGCTGGGGAGCTGGTATTTGGTAGTGCTGCCAGCTGCCATAGCTGAGCAAAATGGATAGTTCTTGAAAACTACGACGACTGCTGGGCTTGTCCCCCCCAACCCTCAGCTATTATTATTATTAGAGAGAGGTGAAAGGAACCTTTAGTGAAGTATCATTTACTTCCCATGCAGTGGGAATTAAAGAAATTAAAGCAAACCTTCACATGCCGGAGAGAAAATCAAAGAAAACTATAGGTCATCCGTAAACAATCGACGGGAAGAAATCACCCTCAATTGGAGATAATCTTCGTTATTTCTATCAGTGTTTCACGGGGCACACCCACTCAGGTTGCATGTTATGCCAGAAAGGTGAGTAGATAATCAGGTATTGTTAAGCTGATTACATTCATCTCGGCACTTCATCGCCGTCAGCCGTTCATGGGCTATCCACGAGAACCTCGAAAAATACCAATAGCTTCTATTTAAAACGGTCCACTATCTCTCCGGGGTCATCACGCCTTTCAGCTTTCAAGTTTATTTGGAGGGTCGACGATTCTTTTGTTGTAGGAAGTCTAAAAACCTACCCTGTTTAAGATCTTTCCTATGAACAGTCCGAGGGGTTAACCACTCCAGAGATTGCATGAAGATTCCAAAGATTTCCTGAGATTCTCAACGAGATTCGTGGAAAGATGCACCGCGTAGGGTTAACTACTCCAGAAATTACCATGCTTCCCTGAGATTTCACAAAGAACCCCTGAGATTCCCAATGAGATTCCTGGAGTGGTTAACCACTCGGAACAGCCTGTGCGTTATATTACCTTGAAATTCGAATTAAATATTCCCACTTTGAAGGGAGGTCGAAAATTAGTACAAAAGAATGCATTCCCCTAACTGCGGACAACAAAAACAAAGCAGGACTACACTACAGAGATCGTACCTTCTATACGAACTACCAGTTGTTAGCCTGAAATTAAATTTATAGTCGATCAACCGAGAAAAATGGGAAACAATGTAGGAACCTTCGAAAATGGGTAAAGCAACATAATTGGTTACCTAACCCATATCATGGCACCATCTCGGACTGAAGGGGAAGAAATGGATCTGCGCCCCCGCACAAATGACGTTTACTAATGGTTTCGTTGTATTTGTTATCAACAGCGTGCCATGCCGCCAACCAACCGTATTGTCTCTCAAATTTGTTCATTCATCACTCACGGTGATTTAAAAAGTGATGGATTTTTTGAATAAAAAGTGAGTTTTTTTACGGGATTATGAGTCTACCAAAGGAAAAGTAATCGGGGTTACCTACACCAAGGGGTTAGGCTGAAAACGGAGTGGTATGATAATTTGATAAGGGTTTTGGGAGGGGTTAGTGGCTATAGTGGCAGGGGTTAGGGCTGTTATATCGAAAGAATACCCAGGTTTGGTAGTGACTATATTGAATAGGTTAATGACATTTTCGGCTATAACTGTTGAATTTTATTATCTGAAAATATTGTAGTCATATTTACCAAAAATTGAGCGACTAATGTCAATCGAATCGTCAAAAAATGACTTCTAACTTAGCTGTGGGGTATGTGCCACTGTGCCAGTGAGAAATTTAAAATAAATCTGATTCATATCAATTTTGCTCAGATGCTTGAATCTCGAAAAAATTATTCATCATTCTTGCTCTGGGTGTTATGGTTGTCAAAGGGACATTGATAGGAAAAATAGATCATTCTCACGGTTCCCCACTTTTTCTCACGGTTACTTTCTAAAAGACCTATTTTTTCTTGAGTCTTGTTTTCAATTTTTTTCCCCATCAGGCAGAAAAAAGACCTACCCCATTGTTTGGCCCATGTGCAGGGAGACCCTCTCCGAGCCTGTGCCCATATGTCCTGCATGTGTTGGCCGCCACCCGTCTCTCCAACTGCACTCGCGCCTTGCCTTGTTTTTACGATCGGGAGCAATGCTTCTTTTATGGCGCAGTTAAACGATTGAGGCGGCGGTAAAGCATGGGAACCTACGTGAAGACAGAGCTTGCTGTCTGTGTGCGCAGCGCCCCGCTGTGGGGAAAGCTCAGTCTACGCAAAATATATGTACTTAAAAAGTATAAAGCTGGCCACATATGATACGCCCTGGAATGGAGGGGGTGGAATGGGGTGCTGGAATGGCAACTTAGGGATGGCGGATATCCGCACAAAACCTGTCATCCCTCCCCGCTAATCTGGAGATGTCAACTCTCCTGAAGAGCCGTGCAAAACGCATCGCATGTGCAGCATGTGGCAGCATTACAGAACTAGCCAGAGGGAAAAAATAATTTTATAACAAAAATAAAAGTATAATTTCTCCAAAATAAGAATATTTTGAGAAAGAGGACGCTATACTTGACGATGCATTTTTTGCCGCCCATAAGATTAACATTGCGAGCGGCGATCCATTTTTAAGGTTTACCCTTGGTTGGAAAGACACAAAATTTTGCCTGTACCTAGCCCTAACAATGTTCTAGGGAGTGTTCGAAGCAGATTTCCCAATTTCTCACTGGTTTCTTTTATTGCAACTGTTTTGCAAATGCTAGCATCGCATACCTCAAGAAAAGTGCTGTATCTCGAAAACCAGTAAAAAAAAATGGGAAATCTGCATCGAACACTCCCTAGAACATTGTTAGGGCTAGGTACAGGCAAAATTTTGTGTCTTTCCAACCAAGGGTAAACCTTGAAAATGAATCGCCGCTCGCAATGTTATTCTTATGGGCGGAAAAAAATGCACCGTCAGGTATAGCGGACCCTTAAATCTCTAATGAAGACAACTCCTGAGATTGGTGCCTGGTTTGTTGAGGAGGTATGCAAATTTAGCCTCTAAAACAGCACTAATTGATTCTAGGTACAACGATATTCCACCTAAACAGGTATCTTTGACGTACTTGTACTGTAAAGTATGTAGGTACTTGTAGTAATCAATTTACTTTTCATTAGAACATCCGTAAAATCTCATTCATGAATGGCAAGTGCTCTTACGTATGACCGCGAGTAGTGAATGAAACAGAGGTAATTATGCATACAAAGCGGCTTCTGCTGCTTCGCGCACCATAGTTTCTTCTATTTTCTTAAGGTTTCTGCGTGTCAATGGGGAAGCAAATGCATTAAAGACTTATTTGTCGTGTCCTTCGTAAAGGCCCGTGCGGTGAGGAAAAGCCAGTTGGAAATAATAACCTCATCTGTTTTATGTGGTTTCTCGTATCAAGAAACTCAAGCGGTGTGGGTGGTCAATCTTAGAGCCTCCTCCATACTATCAAGCATGGCGTAGGAACTATCGATTACGTCCCCATGGATTGGTACCGTCTCCCTCACTCTCGGATGAGTCTAACGACAGGCATTGTTCTAAAAAAAACTC
The DNA here is from genome assembly GCA_950004255.1 of Mesopsocus fuscifrons. Taxonomy (NCBI): domain Eukaryota; kingdom Metazoa; phylum Arthropoda; class Insecta; order Psocodea; family Mesopsocidae; genus Mesopsocus; species Mesopsocus fuscifrons. The sequence continues at coordinate 17,436,235 of OX465373.1, read as the reverse complement.
AGGGTTCCCAAAATTATAATTTTTTGTTCTGAACTAGAAAAAGAAGGGGTCTAAAAAAAGATAGTCTATCCACCCCTGAATATGACTGAATTTATTCTCATAAAATGGTTACTGCACAAGTTTAGTTTGGTGTGGATGTGGAATCCTGTATTACTACTATTTTCTTCCCTCTACACGAGGGGGTAACCACTCCAGGGATTCCTTGAGATTCCATAAAGACTTCCAAAGATTCCAAACGATATTCATAGAAAGATGAACCCCGTGGGGGTAAACCACTCCAAAAAATTCCAAGATTCCCTGAGATTTCATAAAGATTTCCAATGATTCCCAGCGAGTGGTTAACCCCTCGCCTCTACACTACAGGAACGTACAGGCACTTATACAGGTTATAAGTACCCCAGCCCAACTCTGAGGTTAAATAATGGCGAAAATAATTTTGGTTGTTTTGTTTCTTCTATTACTTTCTCAAGAAATTTTACACTGTCAGGTTTTTCCCACCAAAAAAAAACCAGGACCGTACTTTGAACCTCTACAACTTCTCGGTACATTTTAATATTTGCCTTCACGACTTACACCTCTATGCACTTAATATTGACTAGCAGTGCTTGCACACTAGGATGAATTCCTTTGTAGAAATAGATGACAAAGGTAGGTACACACGTACCTGTTTTGCTAGGCAGAGACTGCAATATGTTGACAGAATGATGACCCACACTGCCAAGGACCTGAAACGAAAATACACAGCTTCAATTAGCATGACACAAGTTTGTACCCACAGAGCTCCTTCCATTTAGTTTGTCAACTGTTTGAAGAATATAATATATAATATGACGCATGAGGGTATGGGTATTTAGTGTGAAGTCATGCAGAAACGAAAATAACGAAAATTCCAGTGAGAACAGGGAAGGTTTACTTAGCTGGAGTGATGAAACAAAAGAAAAGAACAAAAAAAACAGATGAGAAAACTAACCTAACCGTCACCGAAAAATTTTCTGGTAGTCTCACTGGCCTCAAAAATTTAACTTTTGGCTGTCCGCGTCGCGGCTGTGGCAGGTAGCACTACAACACGGTAGCAGAGCTCCTGCCCCCTGTGGCCGTATCAAAGCTTCATATAAGCTACCTTGTAGGGAGTGGTGCATGCGTAAATCAATCTATCACTACCAATCGCGTGACCAATCAAAACTGTAAGATCCGAAAAAGATGGAAAAGCTGATTCAAAAATAATTAAAAATGAGCCCATACTTCATAAGTCTCAGTTCTAGGAAGAGTAAAAGCTAATAATATTATGGGAGCCATAGTGTCTATCCGAAGATAAGTAGGTATACGCTCCAAGGCCTGTAATTTCTCGAGGTTAGTTGTTTCGGTATGAATAAATAGGATAACGTCGTTAAATTACTCTGATCAATCGAAGATGGTGGAGTGCTCAAGCATTTGTAAGGGTTAACCCAATTGTTTGCGTCATCCGGAGACCTTATGGTGTACATTCAAAGAAGGCAGTCCCGAGATTGTATACCTTGGGTACACGCCTGGAGCGAGCTCATCTTTGAGCCTTTTATTTCCAGGTAACTCATACATCACGACTTGTATGTCACGGTAAGGCAATGAGCCTGCACGTGCACATAGTCTCCCAACCACGTGTCGCTTCCGCCCAATTCACATTCACACGATGGAGTTCCTCGGGCTTCCATCTATTGTTGCTGTTTTACTCGCTCATTTGTTTAACTAATAGGTTACCGTCCAGTGGCAGATTCACGGTTCAGCACGAGGGGGTAACCACTCCAGAGATTCCTTGAGATTCCCTGAGATTCCATAAAGATTTACAAAGATTCCCAACGATATTCATAGAAAGATGAACCCCGAAGGGGTAACCACTCCAAAAAATTCCAAGATTTCCTGAGATTTCATTAAGATTTCCAATGATTCCCAACGAGTGGTTAACCCCTCGGTTCAGCACCAGCTTAGCATTCCTGTCATTCCTTCTCCTTTGCATGTGAGAGTCAGTAGTCGGAATGAAACATCTACAATTCCAGCACTAGGTACGAGTACTACCTATAGTTGGATTCAGCTAAGGGGTTTAGTCATCGTCATACCTACCCAAGCATAGGTACTCGTAGGTACTAATTTAAGCCTGTGCATGGAGCTGAGGCTGCAAGTGTCAGACTGTTCGCATAGAAGTGTGGGAGAATCCGACTAGACAGTTACATGCTATCAGCAACTATATATCGCTCATCAGGCCATCCACAGTGGCAGATAGGTCTTATATGATGAGGAATTTCGACCACCTAAGATGGGTGAGTCATTTCTCACGACGATGGATTAAAATTATTGTCCTCAGATAGGTAAATATAAGGATCTACAATGAGAAAATATTGATTAGGCACCTGAGGGAAAACGGAATAGCTCAAAATAATCATTGGAAAAATAATTCGTTCCTTTACCTCGTACCTCGTAATTTTTAGCACAGTGAGAATCGTTTGGGCACTGCCATGCAATGATCGAGGGATTCAAAATTGTCAGGATCAATTTTGCGATCCTGGTTTATGGGTTTGACTCAGTGACACTACCTTGCAGGTGCTATGGCACCGTGTCTGCGTCGGTTTGGCGGTTTCAATGAGAATGGGGTCCCGCGTATCGCGGCCGGATGCGGAAGACGGGGGAGGCGGAAGCTACTTGTCGTTTGCCGAATGTATGATAGCGTAGGGTCGGCCTCGTTCCGCACCAAGAAGGAATATCATTGATGTATACCGTTCCTATCGCTGACATCTCCTTCAGAAGAGACAAATGTCTCGAGAGGTCGGATGGTTGAAGTTTTTTCGGGATTAGGTGACACAAAAAATGTGTCTAGTGGGTAAACACTATAGACTTCCACAATAGAGGTCCTCTGTTCGAATCCCATGTGGCTTCGGCTTCTTATTTAACGTCCGTGCCTTTGGACTATGCGGGCTGGGTTGCACACACTCAGGGGCATGGGCCCTAATAAAAAAAAAAATGAAAAGTGGAAGCCTTCTGTATAATGATTGGCTTATGGTTGAAATCAGGAATCGAGGGGGTAACCACTCCAGAGATTACTTGAGATTCCATAAAGATTTCCAAAGATTCCCAACGATATTCATAGGAAGATGAACCCCAAAGGGGTAACCACTCCGAAAAATTCCAAGATTCCCTGAGATTTCATAAAGATTTCCAATGATTCCCCACGAGATTCCCAACGAGTGGTTAATTCCTCGTTAGGAATCCCAAACCAAGCTTTCAATGTCAGCTTTTTCACCGCAAAAATCCACTAATCCTATAATTGCACTGGCCTTTACAAATTCATATAGGTGAAAAACGTTTTTCTTGTTTAAAAATTAAAAAATACCACTGATTGTGTGAATATAGGAATTAACTCAGACAAGATGTTCTAAAATTTATGAACCCTTTCAAAATGTTTGAGAACCCCGAAAATTATCACAGCCTCTCATCCACTAATGGGTCTAAATTGGTAGAGTTGGACTGAACAGAGGATGGCACAGTCCCTATAGGCTCACAGGCATCGGTTCCCAGGGCAGGGGCCTGGAATGCCTAGCTTTAGGTATGCTGGAGGCCAGTGTCTGTCGAATGGTAGGTACGGCTATGGCTCGATTGACTGGAGAGGTCCGCGCCGACACCGTCATGCGGGTTTCACGAGCTTTTAATGACAAGTGGTGGCTATTAGAGAATGAGACCAATACTGATCTGGGACTATTATTGTAGTTGCTATAGGGGCATAAAAAATTGAGCCTTTTTATTCGCGCTCATGGGGGATAAAATACAGAGGGAACTTGGAAAAACTGGCCTAAAGGAAACGGTACATCGGGTAGGTATATCTAGGTTTGGTAGGTACACTAAAAAATACTCGGATTTCACGTCTACATTATTAGTAAACATAATATGCTTGGTCTATAATTCTTAGGGAACCAGCTCACATTGGCTGAATGCTTATGGAAAATAATCCAATTTGTCACCTGAAAATCGTTAAATCCGCGTGGCAGCGTTTGAGATGACCCTCATAAAAGAATGAAAATCGGACGACAGTCATCCACCTGTGCGCATCTTCCTCTTATTCACGCCACAAATGGAAACTTGACCATTTAGGTAGATAACATACCTGCCAGGATTTCCTCTCTTGTCTTCGCATTTTAAATGCACAAAAATTAACTTTAAACTGGACTATCACAGAAAATGCTAAGTCTGAAGTTTAAGCAAAAATTGAAACAACTTCTGATTTGACGGTGGCAAAATTAGAAGTTCCTTTTTACAAGGCATATCTGAATTTTGTGTCTGCAAATTTTATTTTTGCATGATCGTTCGAGTTCTGTTAGCTAGTAGATTCATTGTTAACGTGGCTGGGGGTATTCTTGGCGGCTAAACTGTAGTTAACTTCGATCACTACGAGGGGGTAACCACTCCAGAGATTCCTTGAGATTCCACTGATTCCTTAAGACGCTATACCTGACGATGCATTTTTTGCCGCCCATAAGATTAACATTGCGAGCGGCGATTCATTTTCAAGGTATACCCTTGGTTGGAAAGACACAAAATTTTGCCTGTACCTAGCCCTAACAATGTTCTAGGGAGTGTTCGAAGCAGATTTCCCAATTTCTCACTGGTTTCTTTTATTTCAACTGTTTTGCAAATGCTAGCATCGCATACCTCAAGAAAAGTGCTGTATCTCGAAAACCAGTAAAAAAAAATGGGAAATCTGCTTCGAACACTCCCTAGAACATTGTTAGGGCTAGGTACAGGCAAAATTTTGTGTCTTTCCAACCAAGGGTAAACCTTGAAAATGAATCGCCGCTCGCAATGTTAATCTTCTGGGCGGCAAAAAATGCACCGTCAGGTATAGCGGACCCTTAAGATTCCACTGAGATTCCATAAAGATTTCCAAAGATTCCCAACGATATTCATAGAAAGATGAACCCCGAAGGGGTAACCACTCCAAAAAATTCCAAGATTCCCTGAGATTTCATTGGGATTGAACCCATGAATCCAATGATTCCAATGATTCCCAACGAGATTCCCAACGAGTGGTTAACCCCTCGGATCAGTCGGATCACTACAACTACAAGTTCTGTACTTTGCGACCCGAATAGGAGTTGAATCTCGACCATTGATTGAGCTTCACTAGTGGCATCGGGTCTTAGTGGTGCAGATCATCAGACCGTGAATTTGCAGCATCATTTTAATTACTCATTAAGTTACAGGACCTAACTACCTGCCGAGCCTCATTCGGATGAGTTTTAATCGATTTTTGTATCAAGGACCCCATCAACTTTCTGTCACATCATCAAATACTAATCAGGATGTACCTACCTGTATGTATACGTTAACTGTAATATGTTTAATGACAAAATACTGGGGTTAAAGAGTAAGGTCCTGCTCAGATTTAATTGGAGTGTTGATAATTTTACGAGAAACAGATAACCCTAAAGTGAGTCACTTTCATCCAGCGCAAATGGTCGAATTCTAACGAAGTTAGGTACTTTTTTGACTTTTGCACTTCCGCCATAACTAGGCCATCAATTTCTGAAAGAATAAAAAACTTAGTATTTTATTGTGAAACCTACTTTTGCAAACTAGAAATTTTACACAACCGCATTACTTTCTCAAGCTTAATTTATGTCTATTGCAATGTTCAATGTTCGGCCCAACTTTCTTATAAAAATTCCAAGCCACCATCGCGACATTATTGATCATAATGACCTGGGGACGTCAACATTTTTTTGTTAACCGCAAAGCGGGCTCTGAAGAGCCGCAAAAAAAGACTCGTTAGGGAAGAACCAACGCCCAGCACGATGACGGGCTTTGTGGGGCCAGCAAGAGTGTTGTTCATCGTGAGCGACCATGGTCAAGAAGAGGATCTACTTCAGTCATTAGGCATTTGGACCACCTAGGGGGACTGATGCGTCCAGCGTCCAGAGGTCTGACATCGACATCAAGTCATCAGCTTCCGAAGAAGAGTAGCTGCCGCGAGGAAGGACCAGTCCTCGGTGGTCCGCCCAAGTACCTCTTATCGCACAACACCCCGAGCCTTATTTAACCGTTTCATTTAGGTACAGTACAATTTAGGGATTAGTTTTGGGTTACTGCATTAATTACCTACCATATGGACCTGACTAAGGTACTGTAGATGACCCCGTCCATCTGGCTGGTTTTTTATTGCATCGAGAAGGATAGGGAACACAGCTCTCTTCAAGCATACTAGGTATAAAAAATATAAATAATCCATAAAAGGGTATCGGCGGTTTTGTTGGAGTGAAGGTTATTCCCTTAACCTCGACAGTGGTAGATTGTATTGAGGTGGAGGTACTTGAACCTTTCTAACACCATCTACGTATCAACTTTCTAACAAATTACACCTCTTGAAGGCTCGAAGCTCCATCGACCGGACACCTGCTATTAAATGTTTAATGGTCCTGATTTTACTGAATGAAGAAATTATCGAATTAAGATATTTCATTGTTTGGAAATCAATAGATTGTAATCTTCTAAACGAGTTTCAACTTTCAACAGTGTACTTTGGGGCTGGACGTAAAGGTCTGCTTAGTAGCTGATTCATATACTTGTCTACTTTTGCCTGTCAGCTTAAGACTGAAGATACAGTGCATTTGTTCTGAAAAATTTGTTCAAAAAAAATCAGTAAACAGTATTGTTTAGGTATAAGTAATACGGTGAATGGTGTGGTATATAAACGTCTACATTTTTATAAAAATATTGTTACAGTTATGAAGCTCTCGATCTTGATGGCTGCTGGCGCTATAGCATGGGCGGATGCGTTTATTGCGGACGCGGGTCGTTTTTCTTTGAGCAGAAGCCGTGCTTGGACTACGTGATACTCATGCGTGCCATTCATAACGAAATTTCGGTAAGTTTTGGTTACGACCGAAGATGACTCATGGTCTGTCCCTATGTGGAGGAGGGCTGTTTTCTCAGTCCAGCCCAGTCCCAGTATATCATGCAAGGGGGGTCAGTAATGTCATAAGAAACAGTACACGCTGACGACTGCCTGATAAAGAGTTTGGGCTTCTGATGTGACATTTGACCTAACTGGGGTGGAGCCCATGGGACCTTACCTCAATGCTTCTCAAACTTAAGAATTAGGGGTCAGGATTGCGCCTTTAAGTAGTCTGGTGCCTATTTATTCCAAATTATACATTATTCGCTTGTCTGAACCCAAAAAAAATGATGTCACCTCCACCTTACATGGTTTGATTCACACAACGGATGCAGACCAACCCAGATTTGCAGGTTTTGTCATTCGAACAATAAGCAGCAGATTAGATCTGGTACCTCCCTTTTAATTTCCTATATAAGCTATGACAAATTAAATGGCCGGAACTGTTTTACCATAGTGCAGAATAATAAAACATAGAACAAATCACACCTACCACTGGATAATGGATGTATGAATATAATGATTAATGACGGGTTAGGCGAAAGTCAGAGGGGCGAGCAAAACATTTAGCACCGAGTCCAGCTAGACAGCTTTTGAGAGGAGGTAGGTAGCCATTTTCCATTTTAGCATATACCTACCTATACAATAGTTGCAGAAATTGACTGGTTTTTTTTTATCGATGACATCGGTTCGTAAGAGGTACGAGGTACGAGATATACAAACTTCCTCTATACAAGCACGTATAGGTTGGGTCAGGGGCGATATAGTATTTCCACCTATTTAGGTCGAATGTATCATATTTCAGGCTTCACGCCGATCGACATCGGCACTGTGAACCACGCTCGGGGTGGCAGGAAAAGGGTTGAAATTGGATGTAGGTAGTATAGCCAGTTTTTAAGAGCGGCGTATAAAATTTCAAAAGTTATCTTTCTCCAACTATTCCGATCTTCTACGATTTGGTTAATCGCATTTTCCTCATCTATAAGCTCTAATAAGGAGGTTCGGGCATGTAGTCACAAAAATCGAAGACAGTAAATACTTAGGTGGGCATATTAGGACTTTGACGAAATGTAGTCAAAACAGTTGATTTTTTGACCCATATAAAGGTGCGTCTAATAACTGTCTCCGATGACGTCCCAGCGTGACCATAATTTTTGTGTCAAGTTGGACAACCGCTTTCAGCTGCAACAATGGTCTCACTAGAATTAGTTCGTAACTGGGGGCCATCGCTACAAGCATATTTGGTGTAGGATGTTATTGGCTGCCGAGCGCAAAGATGAGACGTCTCTGGAGGGACTTTGATAGGTGAAGGTCAAGCCAGGACGGTGCACACAATACCCTTCCTTAAAGTAGCTGGTGCCTACAATGTACGTAGATGCTTAAGGCATAGGTATACCTACGTACGTCGCTTCGTTTAGCGGTGGGTCCATGCCATTTATATGCTAATATTTTACCATGCGATTTACTGGGTTGACGAATGGTAAAGAATTCATCATGAAACAGTGTTTTATGGATGTGTAAGGTGCGCCCAAATACTGACGTCCCAATTTTCACGCACACCCACCTATGTTACCCGGTGAAGTGCTTTGGCAGTTTTCGAGTAAACCGGATGCTACTTTTGACTTGGATATATTGGGTGGACTATAAAGATGGTTTCGGGGAAACCAGTCGCGAATATAATTTGCGAACAGTTGTTTATAAATTCTTTATTTTACGACTTCCCAAATTGTATACGTATGTTGTTAAAATATTCAAAAGGTCAAGTTTTCGTGGTCCCGCAGTTCAAAGACATAGCATATTACGAGGAGGAATGGGCAAAAAAGGGTGACAAGTCACTTCCAATGACTCCAGATGCCATCCTATGTTGTGATTATCCTGCAGAGGTCGGAGTGGTTTTTAACCAGACTTTACATGCCACTTCAGATCATCCCTCTAGCCTCCATCGCCAGTCAACCATGATTCCCAGTCAAACCCTCCAAATAATTGCCTCCATATGTGGCCAAATTTTGGCGCCGCCGCCGAGTCAGTGGCGAAGTCTACTACCTCAGGTGCTTCGATTGGACACGGCCGCACCTCTAGACTTCTTAGGAGAATAGCCTATCAGACAAATGACCCATAATTTGGAACGGTCGACCATCTGCAATTTTCGCGAATCGAAGAAGTAACGAGCGTCTAGATTGGAGAGTAATATGTCCAGACAAAAGGGAAGCGCGACCACCGCCGAGGAGGCGTCGCAGGAGGCCGTCTCGGCCCCGCGCATTGCCTCGGGGCTCCGGGCGACGCCGCGGTCGACCCTCAGGTAGCGAATCAGGTGATGTAAACCCCTGGTGGTCACATCGTGCACCAGAAAGGTGGGGTTGAGATTGAAACCACAGGTTTCGGGCAGGGATGGGAGGATGTCCGCTTCATCAAGGTTTACTCTGTCATCGCTCGTTTCCTTGGGATTTTATAGGAGGTCGATAGTCTTCTCGAGTAAAAGTTCAGTAGGCATTTCTCACTGGCTCCGTTGTTCCCAGATATGCAGACAGATCATGTGGTGATCTTCTGCTACCTTCTAAGCGTATAGTACTATAGAACGTCTCGTCTTATGATCCATCCCAAGATGATAAGGATGCTGTTTTCCATATTCAAGTGAAGATTCCGGTACAACAGAGAAGGTTGCTTCGTTTTTATATGAAGCAGAATCATATGAAGATGAGACTGATGAGTAAGACTGATCAGGCCGACCAAAAGCGTTGTTTGACGTCACGGTGTGACCCTGCTTCGATGTTCAAACGAACCTCCAGATGTTACAGATGTGAACCCAACGGATCCGTTTCAAACTATGAACCTTGAAATTTGGAAATCATTGAGGAATGCCGAAGAGCCCTCCCGGCAGCTTTGGTCAGTGGAAATGAATCACTCAGGTTGGAGACCTCTGGCCTAAATAAAGGAGCAAAAAAAGGTTATGGGACGTGGAGGGATGAGCCCAAAATGGGTGCAGGCAGTGCGGCCGAAGCTTTGTTCCTGCGATGCACAATGCACCTTTTGTATAGGGCACGTTCTCTTTCACCTGCCTGTATGGTTAGTACCACTGCATGCCTGCCCCTTGCTCATATCGTCGGGAGTTCAGTTCAGAGGCACTGTTTCGTTTCCTTGGGGCTCTCACGGATACCGCAGACTTGAAGAGGAAACTTCAAAAGGAGTTAGACAGAGGCTGTAGTTCCTACTCCGAAGAATGATCGAACAAACCTTTTCTGGAACAGATTTAACGTTGTTATTACCCCGGAAGAAAGGCTGAACGAGAATTTAAACGGACAATAGCCGAGACTCGAGGAGGTTAGGGGGCGGGAGATACCTCGTGTGTCACGTACTCGATGTACGCTGCACCAGGTGGGCTCTGAGGCGCTTTTGAAGTTTACACCGAGCCGGGACCCATCGCGCTCCTCCTCTTGTGTCAGAGAAAGTAATTGTGTGAAACTGGAATTAAATACCATAGAAGACTGCTGTGGGAAATATAAAAACTCCCTTACAACTGGCGAAACACTCCAATTTAGATGCCCTCTTAAAGTTAAGGAATAATCATTAAAACAATAAATTTGTTTCATGTCAGTCTTGTAAGTCCGCAGAGGGTCCACTCTGGTGGTCGCCGCGAGTGCAACATTCCACTAGTACACATTTTATTACGTACGCACCAATGGTGCGTTGAGGCTGTATATAGTGCGCCCGAGCGCTCATTACAAGAGGGGCATTAAATCATTCTTATTTTCCCCTAGGTGGTTATATTGTTGTTTAGAGAAAATCGTTGCCATTGTTTGTGCCGCACTAATTCTTATTAACTGTGAAGAATTATTTAAATTTCCGCGGCTTCTTCCCGATTGATGGGTGCGGACTTTTTGCCTTGTTTAAGAAATAGCTAGAATTCCTTGCGAAATTTAATTGCGGGTGAATGACCATTTGGAACCCATACAGCAAGTGCACCTGCGCTACATCCGTTATCCAATTGGCAGACTAGGGGGCACCTTCCGCATGAGACACTTCGTTAGTTATATAACTTTGCTCCGAGATATGTAAGAACACGAAAAGAAGGAAGGATTGTCGTTTAAAAATACGTTCCTTTTTATGCTGTCTCAACTCCCCTGAAGGTAATAGGATGAGAAGGGTATACTGACTTTCTACTGCATTTGATTTTGTTTAAAATACCTAATGGATTCCGATTAGATATCGACAACGATCTCTTTGTATAAAACTCTGCACCCCATAGCTGTGTCTGATTGTATCTTTCAATTGATAGCTACCTGTGAAAACGGTTACCCGGCCTTGTTTTGAATATTTTACGGCAGCAAGGGAGCGCAAGAGGCGATGCGATACTTCACCGAGTTCGGTACATACATTATGGTACATAAATAAGTACACACATTAAAGGAATAATTGTAAACTGCCCTTTGTATGTAAGCCTTGTTGAACGAGGGCCCATGCACAAAACTTTTCCATATTTTGGCTGTAACCCCTGTCTCGAGGGGGTAACCACTCCAGAGATTCCTTGAGATTTCATAAAGATTTTCAAAGATTCCCAACGATATTCATAGAAAGATGAACCCCGAAGGGGAAACCACTCAAAAAAAAATTCCAAGATTCCCTGAGACTTCATAAAGATTTCTAATGATTCCCAACGCGATTCCTGGAGTGGTTAACCCCTCGCCCTGTCTTATCGTATCCCTACAGGTTTCTGTGGGTTTTCACATCAATTAGTTAGCATTGGACCCCCAAAACCATAACGTCTGATCAGCCACGGAGAAAATTTTCAGTCTTGGGTAGGTATGGATATAGCCACGTACAGTGAAATGGACAGCATACGACTTTTGAACACCACACCATATACCTGAAATTTTTGGTAAAATCCAGTCCGTATTTAGGAACATTTTCTTTCGAACTTACCTCCATTGTAGATCCAATACGGAGGTATGTGAAGCGGAGGCAGGCATCTCCTGTGTGTTGGGGACAGCGGGTCTCCCCGCCTTCACTCCATCACCGAGTCCAAGACGCCGTCTGGTCAGCCTACTGAACACCACATGGTACTACACACACACTTCCTTGATTTGACTATTTTCACGCAATGGCCAGATAAAATTTCTAGTTGAACAACTTAAGTTCTGAAAAAATAATTCCTTTGTTATACACCTCCGTTCCGTATTGTATTGTGAGAGAAGCACAGCTACTTCTCTTAGAATTTTTTCGAGTGGTTAACTACTCCAGAGATTGCATGAAGATTTCTAAAGATTTCCTGAGATTCTCAACGAGATTCGTGGAAAGTTGCACCCCGAAGGGTTAACTACTCCAGAAATTTCCAAGATTCCCTGACATTTCATAAAGATTTCCAATGATTGCCTGAGATTCCCAATGAGATTCCCTACGAGATTCATGGAGTGGTTAACCCCTCGATTTTTTTATTAGTTTATGTGATGTGGGTATGGGGATGGCATGTGGAATGAAATTGAAATTCTTTCATCATTCTGCAGGAGAGCAATCAAGCCAGACCAATATGAGTGTGCCATAAAAATTTAATGCACTTCCTCTACTTTCCACTATACTATTTACTATCCGGTATTTTTAGATGTTGCGTTTTCAATTCATTTTGATGGAAGTGATGGTAGTTTCAATCTAGAGTCAACTGTAGCGATCAGGGAATAGGAGCACCCAACGGTGACTTCTCGAAATTATGAATTCGAAAACCCTTTTCGTCATAAAAAATCTGGAGTGACTTCAGGGAAAAACGGACAATAGATTGCAGTGACTGGGATCTTTTTGGGACCACACAGTTGTTTCTAACGCGACAAAATATTGTCCAATAGGCGTTAGTGGTATAGAGAGTCCCACTATTTGAGTTTTAGGGGGTAATCACAATCACACCCGAGAATTGCAAGAGTCACTAGGAAAAAAGGTCTTCAGGGCCCTGCCACAGTGTTTCAACGTAAATGACGTTGATGGTTTCCTGCCGGCCAATTCACGGAATGAATCAGAATAGCAATGTTAGATAAGAGCTGAAGAGTTTTGCGTTATCGCGCGATGCATGACAAAATGGTCATTCCTTGACCCCTGTCCGGGCCTAATGTCTGGCCACCCGTTGGGAAAACAATCAGCACTGACCTGTGTGCAAATCCTGAATCTTTTTCCGAATTGGCTCCAGATTTATTTTATGTAAAGGTGGTGAGCACGGACCCCTAAAACATCATATATGAACGTGCCTCTATAATCCTGAAAGGTCTAGGTTCGAACCTCAGCCTGTGGTCAGGCTTCGGGCCCATGCACCTTCGGCCAACTTCCCCTAGGCTATGGCGCAACGTCATGTGGGGGTGGGGCCTCGATATTTATTTCCAAAATTCTTAAGTACCTACCTCTACAACAAATCAATTCCGAATTCTGTACTTAGTACCCATAGTTTTAGTTTAGAAAAATTGATCTAGTGACATTTTTCTGGACCCTGTCCTTAATTCTGGGTATCAATAGTACACTACAAGTACAGGTGGCAAGACTTATAGAATGGAGATTCTTTCGTCTGACCAAAATTTTACGACTGAGTGCTAGACCGATACGATAGGTACCTATTTTGACTGGCTTAAATTCGTACTTTATATTCCGTGATCCCCACCTTTGAAGACTATGAAACCAGAAAGAGGCTAAAAACTACTGACTTTATGCCACGATAGCTGAAGTTACCCCTCCGAAGAGAATGAGACACTCGCGAGCGTGGTGTGCGGTTCACGGGCCGGCGGTTCGTGACTTTCCGGGGCAACACTGACGCAGTACTGCGGGCTGCGGGCACTGGGGACACGGACGCCTCGCGCCTCACGAGGATGCTCCAATGGGGCCCTCCAACGCGCCACCACTATCTACACCGCCCCCGCACTATTGCTGGATTGCTGGATTTTCTACAGTACTACAGTACAGCACTTGCTCATTCTGTGCAAAACAGTATAGGCAAGCACGTATTCAGGGGGGGGGGGGGGACACCTAGCTAGGAAATGCCCCCCCCCCCCCCCGAAATTCTGAAGATAAAATTGATAGCAATAATTTATAAAGTGAATTTATTAAAATTTTATTTCGATCGTATCCCCACAATCCCCAGCCAACTGTCGCAAAACAGGTGTTTGTTCCAGTCACCATAGTGTCGGCGCGGGCAAACGTGATTTTCCCAATAGGCAAAGGATTTAGCGTCAAAAAGGGACGAGCCGGACGAGCCTTTTGTTTCTGCAAGAAGAGGATTCCGCCGATTTCTTGGCTTTTCGAAAGTTTCTGGCATATATACGATCCGTGTCTGGCCTCCGAAAAATGAGTTCTTGCCGGGTTTTGCATTCAACGGCATTCAAAATGAACAAACTACAGTCCCTCCGTCAGTCAGTCAGTCAGTCAGTCAAGTGTCCAACACCGGGTTGTCGAGCTCGCGTACGCGTACCTGCCCCAAAGTGCAGAATGAAGCTAGCAAAAATATCTAACAAACCAACTCATCGTTGAGAAAAAAATTAAAACCCTGTTTTTTTTTAGGTTTTTGGAGGGCCGCGCCTCCCAATTTTCCCTAATGGAAGATTGGAAAAAAGTGAGTCTTCGCATTATTGTTTTACACCCGTGTACCAAATTTGAACAAAATCGGCTGGACGGTTTGGGCCCTGGCTCTCCGTACATACGCAAACACATACAACGTGCTCAACGCTTTGCAATGAAAAACTCAAAATCAGTTATCTGCATGATGACAATACTTCACTTTATACTACGTATATAGAGACCGGTAATTGCAACACCACTTCTCTCTTAGGCTGGATTTAGCTAATTTCGGAATGGAATGTAACCGAATTTTTTTCTGTAATAAGTTAAACAAGGTTGCCGTGCATTGCTAAGGTAAATAAAGTCGGAATTTTGTTTCCCTAGCAACACATGGCAACCTTGTTTAACTTACAGAAAAAAATTTGGGTAAATTTAATTCCAAAATTAGCTAAATCCAGCCTTAGTTATTAGTATTTTTATTTACGGCTACCCTCACGCGAAGAATGTTTCGCCACCTCAGAAGTTTTAAAATTCGGCGAGCCTGCTCTGTGGACCACCCCTCGTCCCCTCTCTTCGGACATCTAAATCTCGACTCCCCACAAAGCAATTTTGAATGTTGCGACCTGGACTTTGATCCGAAGAAAAAATTGAAATGAGGCAACTGCGGGGGGGGGGGGGGGGGGGAGGGGGGGGGATGATGGCAATTTTCTTCCAGAGGGGCCTACTCGGTGTTACTCTTGCCCCCCCCCCCCCCCCCCCCCCCAATCAAAATGCTGGATACGTGCTTGGGTATCGGGAAACACGTCCCTTTCAAAGGGACCCTCTGTTGGTGGACGACTGGACGATGATAGCTCAACGGATCCTTAGTGGGGAAGGGTGACAGTTTTGTTGTCGGTATTCGTCATTCCTGAGTTATCACTGTAAGCCCACCATTCCAGCCCCTTCATTCCAGGAGGACGTATCGTGTGTGGCCAGCTTAGTTTTCAGTTGGCCTGTTTCGCCTGTACGAAATCTATTGTTAATATTCCTTATTGTTATTCCTTGAGAGGACGCTATACCTGACGATGCATTTTTTGCCGCCCGTAAGATTAACATTGCGAGGGGCGATTCATTTTCAAGGTTTACCCTTGGTTGGGAAGACACAAAGTTTTGCCGGTACCTAGCCCTAACAATGTTGTAGGTCGTAATCGAAGCAGATCTCCCAATTTCTCACTGGTTTCTTTTATTGCAACTGTTTTGCAAATGCTAGCATCGCATACCTCAAGAAAAGTGCTGTATCTCGAAAACCAGTTAATAATTGAGAAATCTGCTTCGATTACGACCTACAACATTGTTAGGGCTAGGCACAGGCAAAATTTTGTGTCTTTGCAACCAAGGGTAAACCTTGAAAATGCATCGTCAGGTATAGCGGACCCTTGACACTTTCTTCGTTCCCTCCTGCACTGGAAACTGGAACTTGTTATGTTATTTTTTAAAAATATTTTCTCCTTCAAATACTTATTTTGTGTTTATTTTGTTTTCTGTAATCTGTAAAGTATAACTAGGAAATCGCAGGCGTTTTCGTGAAAGACGTGAATATTTTTAGTGTTTAGTCTTTACAAAATACAAAATTTCGTCTGTTGGACTACGATGCATGATTTAAAGTGTGACGTGCTGGCTAATGTGGCTGTCCGATGTCCTTTTGATTACTGAATTCTTGAGTATTCATATTTCATGTTTCTCCTGTAGTTTTATCGTTATACTACACTATAGTGCCTGACGGAAAATCCTTACGGATCTCATTATTGCAGGTGTCACCACTGTAACTTATGCCGGATAATAGTTTTATGGCTTTCAGATACTTAGGACTTTTTCAGGTTCAATTAGCTGAAGTAGAAAATTATCCACCTAGATACTGCGTCTAGTTCAGGCCCTTTTGTGACGCGGGAGCTGACACCGCTCAAAGTTATTGTTTTTTGTTGACCTGTAAGCGTGTAATAGGGAATAGGGTAGACTCTGCCTAGCCAGGATCAAGCTATATCCCCGCGGATCGGTGCGACGCGGACCGGAGCGGTGCGGACGGCCGTGGTTAGATGGGTGAGGTCCTTAATACAGGAAAAAATAAATACTGTGCATGTAGTGCATGTACTTTGTAAGGGCGTACTCTTATGTTCAATCCCTCCCAACTGGTCGTTCAAAGCAAACTATTTTTTGAAATGCTTCAAATTTCCATTGGACTCGTTTCGTTCTTCTGGTCTTTCATTCCCTCACACTCGCATATCCTCAAAGCCTCGGGACGCCTTGATAAAACTAGAGCAATGAAATGATGACTGAGAACCACAGAGGTTTGGGTTTGGGGTATTATTTTTTATAGTGTGTTTAAGGCTGGGGGTTTATAGAGTTATGGGGGCAGGGTGATCATCTAACTCATCATACGCCCTTTTAGGGGGGCTGCGGGGGGTAGCCCAGACGATTTGCACCTCCCTGTTAAGTCCCGGTGGTGAAGTTTCCAGTTTTCTACGGCTTTTATGGATGCCAGCAAACCAGCTAAGCTCAGTAAGTATATCTCAGTTATCTTTTCCTTCCTTCATAGTATTCATTAAGTAAACAATATAGTGTAACGAGGGTCTTGCTTTTATTGCAATTGTCATAACATATATACAAGCGATGAAAGAATGAAATCACTCTCTCTAGGTAATTGCGAAATTAATATGGTTTTTGAGTGCACTCTCTGAACAATCTAGTCTATAGATATCAATAACTTTGAAGGTATAGGTTGTACACATCTTAACTAAGAATTTATTTTGTTTGTTGCAGAAGCTACATAATACTGGATGTACTGACGTTACTTTATTAAGAAGGGCGCCAATGTCTCTTATTTAGCATTGCCGGGAAATGCTTACATATAACGGTTTGGGTCACCGGACCAAAATGCCTCCTTCTCATCTTTCAGATCCCCTTCATGATGTATGCTATTCGAGAATGCAGATTCTCCATATTCGGCAATCGAGACAAATGATCTGCTCCAGATGAAACAAAGCCACTCTCTCTTTCGCTCTCTGGCTCTCTGTACCTATTTTATTTTTAAATCGAAACCATCGCTCGTAAAGAGTTACCATAAATCAAGTGATTCGTTGTGGTCAATCACTGCTTTGGTCGAAATGCCTCCAGCCGGAGCCGTTCCAACAAATTATGGTTGTGTCTCAATCCTGAGGTCAGGATCAAGATATTCGAGATCCATTAATTTTTGTCTTTTTCAACAGTCAGAGGAAATAAAACATCAGTCATGGGGGACACGCACCTATAGTAGTTGAATTTTTCCCCCTCTTACTATAAACTTTCACAGCTGATAAAGTCCCTATAAAAGCTCACTAGAGCGTGGTAGCAAAGCAGAAACTTTTCTGAATGAACTTCCAGAATTCCGAAAGTTAACTTTTAGTACGCACTATTGGGGATGTTGAAGTTGGCAATAGAGTAATTTCTTATGGGATAAATACCTATTCATCTTTCCCACTTTTTGACTTCCTATCAATTCCTATACAAAAAAAAAAAAAAAAAAAATCAATGGTCCTAAGTAGAAACGCTTTTATTCTCGCTTTTATTCTATTAGTTCCTGACTCTTTTTGGCAGCTGAGGTAAGAAAAATATACATTATACAATATATTGGTGTTACAGTAATTTTCGCAATCGGAAGATAACATATTGTTCCCGGTTTAGTTGAGTTGTGTTTACTTTGGACCGGTTATCAAATATAGGACCCAGACGTCAGGCGCTTCTGTGTGTAGGTACAGCATTGCAGCCATTGTCTCCGAGATGATTATTTCGGGCATGAGTATACACTGGAAAAGCCCCAAGGCCTATGTCTCATATTCCGCGCCTTGTTTAACACTTTCTACGCCCGTCTATCTGTGTGACATTACATAACTATTGGGATTTGCCTGCAATGATTTGTAACTTTGGTGACTCCCATTCGGATGTGGGTATGTGAGTCATTCCCCACTTGACCCAGGTTCTTCCAGAAGGTTTCGTAGTCCTTAGTCAGGTAGTTGATTTACCCTTGTGGAGGATTTAATCTCTGGTTAAAGCTGACGAGAAAACAAAAGAAGTTGCTGTTGAACCCGGTCAAATTGACTGCTAAAATTTGACGAGTCAGTTCGACTACTAGTTATGAGGAATCTTCACGATCAGCTCCTATGTCATGAAGTTCGCTAGTCAGCTTTAACCACAGATTAAAACCTCCGGTTAAGGGATAAGGCATAGATTCCAAAAAAATACTTGACTGACGACTAAGGAACGAGTCTTAGAAAAACGCCTACCCTCCTATCCGACGCCCTCCGAAGCTATGCCTCTACCTACTAGTCGAGGGGGTAACCACTCCAGAGATTCCTTGAGATTCCATATTCATGGAAAGATGAACTCCGAAGGGGTAACCATTCCAAAAAATTCCAAGATTTCCTGAGATTTCATAAAGATTTCCAGTGATTCCCTACGAGATTCCCAACAAGTGGTTAACCCCTCGCTACTAGTACTGATCTTCTGCTACACTCCTCCTCTGCGTTTAGATATGGAGGCCTCTTTATGGAGAAGATTGAGGAAATTGCTAATCATAGGGAATCAGATGTTGATACATCGTAATTGAAAAACAGTTGGGTGACTATGCGGGACTAAACGTATTCCACTTTCAGGCAAGTTGTTGAGCGATCAACTGACTTCAACAATTGAAAATTATTTCATTTGATTGACCTCATCTCGTTAGGGTTACTCCATATCCTGGTTTCCATCATCACGTTCTAGTTTTGAAAATATAGGGGTTCCTAGTTTCAATTTTTTTCCAAATATCCATGTGTTTTGTCTTGATTCCTGGGAAATAGGCGGTTAGAAAGTGAAGTAGGAAAGACACTCTTTAGGACATAAAATCTGCCCTATACCTAGACTGACTTCAGTTAGTGGAAACGTAGTGAATCTGTACTGATTGTACTCCGAAAATTTACCAGCGCGAAAAAAACTCCTCTGTCGACGCTTTGATGCTTCGCTTCGACGCGTTCAGAACTTCCGTCAGTCAAGGATCTCATGAAAACTCTGACAATTTCAAAGGTGAAAAAGTCTTTGTTTACATCATCATAAATAACAAATCTTCGACAAATGCCAGTGCGTAAAACTAATAATCAATGGTATGGTAGTACTATAGTTGAAGAAGCAGAGAGAGTGTATGTCGACCCAGATTCGCCTCAACATGTCAGATATGAATCCTCAATGATCAAGGACGGGGACCAGACCGGAGCCGGATTCCACACGGATCCGCGGACCCGCCGGAGTAAGTAAATGTTATTATAGCACACTACCACTGGATATAACGTATCCCCCCTATGTTCCCCCACTGCACCGGAGCAGTTCGTCTTCCCCCGGCGTCTTCGGAGTGTACCTCCCTCCTCCTCTCAAGTCTGCGCCGTCGCGCGTGCCTCTGCCAGTCCCCCTCCGGTTGTCCACGGTGCGGATACACCTGCGCCCAACTCCGATAACGCCCAAGAGTGAGTGGTAACATGTGAAACCGTACGGATTATCGACTCTTGTGGTACGTGTGCACCTGTATTTCTTCTTTCACCTGACTTTCTTCGTGACTACCGTATTTAATCAGGTAGTTAGCGTGACGTTAGGTTTGGTTTACGCTGGTATATAGTTAGTTATAGCTCTGAAAAATAGGTAGGTATTGCGGTTGGCATACTTCCTTACAACAGGTATTATTTTGGACCAAAGTACAGTAAAGACATTGGAAAAAACTGATGTGAGGTGTTCCTTCCGACATTTGTAAAACAGCAGTTGCTGACTTCGAGGGTCTCACGTCTAGCAACTTTCGACTCCCCTATGAAGGAAAGTTAACTGTCCGTGCTTCACGGAAAGTTGAAAACTCAGTTCCTACCTTGCTCTGATTGCCCTTTTCAAGATAACTTAGTTGAGGAGACTAGCCTTCTAGCTACTGGACTCGAAGTTTAAGTGACACTAAAATCACAGTTCCTCCGAAAACAATTGTCATTCTTGCTTATCTCGCATGTTGTACTTCCGGGTGAGAATGACAGATGAGGGCAGTGTCATCTCCGGTCTCCAGACGAGTATCAGGTATATGGTCCGCCGATGGTTGCGGTAGCCCTGGCCAACTAGTCATTACGGCTGTCCCGTTGAACGCAGCCGAGATGACTACCGACCAACAGTTGTCTCTTTGTCCGGTTCCTCTTCTTCTTGAATAGCTTGTGACGACACCTGCTGCTACCTTCCTGTCACCAAAAGCAAAAACACGAAGCTCGAAACAAAAATAGCACTGTTCAGGGGCGGATAAAGAAGAGTTTCAACGTCCAGGCTCTTAGTCCGACCTCTCTAGAGATAGGTGAGAAAGTGGTAGGTATCATCCCACTTTCCCACTTTCTTATGGAAAAAATCTTCCACACCATTTAGGTTCCAGAAGAAAATACCTTTATAGTGCTCCACCCCACTTGGGCCAAATTTTATTACAGAGGAAAAACGTCTCCAAAGTAAACATCGAGCCCAGCAACTAGACCGTTTTCAAGAACTGTCCATTGTGCTCAGCTGGCAGCACTACAAAATACCAGCTCCCCAGCCATCGAGTAAACGATAGGGAGCTACAGTTTAAGGTGGGTTCCGAACCACCACAGCCTCGATATATCATTTCGCTTGACATGCTGAACATATCAAAGGTGAATATCGAGCAGAAAAACTTTTTGGTAGGATCGGGATCGAACCGGTGTGACCCGGCTCTCACTGCTCCTCAAAAGTCGACCATTTAGTCCACTCGGCTATCGAGGCCGTATTCAGCACAGAAGTATACCTATAGTTTTCTCAATCCCTACAGATGAAGTAAAAAATGAGACAGTAAGTCTTTGACCTAAAAGAACTTTACATAGCACTAATTTATCTCTGAATTTTTCTACAGCGCCTCTGTTAACCAGTGTATGTGGTAATGTAAAACAAATGGCAATTACCTACACCCGGAATTGCTATTAAGCCATGGACTGGGTGTTACACAGTTGATTACCATTCAGTAGAGATCCATTCACACATGAAATCCGACTAATTAACATCCAGATTATTCAATGGCAGCAACATATCACTCCATTACTCGCCGTATTTATACAGTGTTGATGGACGCTTTACACTAGAATGGTAATCACTGATGGACAGTCATGTTTTTTTTTAGTTCGAGATGAATCGAGGGGGTAACCGCTCCAGAGATTGCTTCAGATTGCATGTAGATTTCCAAAGATTTCCTGAGATTCTCAACGAGATTCGTGGAAAGTTGCACCTCGAAGGGTTAACTACTCCTGAAATTTCCATGATTCCCTGAGATTTCATAAAGATTTCCAATGTTTGTCTGAGATTCCCAACGAGATTCCTGGAGTGGTTAACCCCTCGAGATGAATTTTAATGAACTAACTAAAACAGATAGTAGATAGTTAAGCCAATAAAGGACCTATGTCTGTTCTGTTTTAAAAATTTTGTTTCAACAGAAATACCTTGCAGAATCCGCACACAGACAAATATGTGCCTTTGCAACTGCACATAACGACTGAAATTACTGAAACGATGTTTGAAGTAGTTAGAAATCATTATCTCATGATAAGTGCCCACTGCAAATGAAACATAACAGCTTGATTTTAATCATCTTGTTACAGACTTGATATAGGTACAGGTACTTATACCATTATTTTTCATTCTATCTTATATGTAAGAACGGGACTGGAAACATGTAAATCACGTTAAAAGCTTTGCGTGCCTCACCGTTAATATAGACGATGACTCATCGTGGGAAATATTTGTAGCATCAATTAAAATGCTTCTCTCGAGTCGGGCGTGTGAGAGGTGCATTTACCTTATTTTCTTTGAGACAGGTTCTCCGTAGGTTTTTGCTCCTTTGCGTTCGTGGGCTACACAGGAAATGGGTGCGATATTCGTAATTTTTTGTCACTAATATGAAGCTGGAAGAGCTTCCGGTAACGGTTTCATTGACATGCGATCTTTTTTGCGCCATTCATTGAACTAAGCATTCATTAGTGTTCGTACCTACGGAAATATAGCCAACAACGGTAAGGCCTGGCCAAGACTCGGTTCTCTCATGCTTCTGGATTTCTATCCGTCTGTCTGTAGGTAATTATTGCAATCTGTCATTTAATTTTTCGTCCAGTATTCTTCAAATCTTTGTTGCACAGAGCGATATTAAATTAAGATTGAAACTCGGGTTCACTCCCGGATTCGTTTATTGTCCTCCTGAGGAATCGGGGCATGGCAGTAGATACTGGTAAAGAGAGCACGTTTTAAAATAACGTTAGTTTGTAAAATAATATAAAAAAAATAAGGTGGCCGACAGTTAGTCGCAGGTATATTAGGTACAAATCTACACTTTCCCACGTTATGGGTCTCAATAAGCTGACTTTTGCTCCTTTCCCCCTACCGGCTATTTTGATTCCTCTTAACATTGGTTTAGGTTCTAACTCTTGATAAGGAACAACACTCCCACAAATATACGTGTACCTAATTGTGTGTACGTACACTTCTGTACAGTGTAAGCAAGTGCATAGGTGCCTCTCAGTGGCCGAGTGGTCAAGGGGTCCGCTTTGTGTCCTGAGAGGTCCGGGTTCGAATCCCGGCCGAACGGAAAAATTTTCCGCTTCCGACATGGATGTATTGGCTTCGGCCCACTCATATTTGGCTTCGGCCACTTCGTCTTCGGCCAACATCTAACAAACCAACTCATCGGCGCATTTGTTCTCTGAACGTCGCGCGGTAAAAAAAAGTGCATACCTACGTATTGTATACACGAATTTCCAGTTCGCGCTCATCACCCTGATATTCCTCCAGAGTTGAGTAATGCACTGAGCGTTCAATCGAACCTTTCCAAAGACTTTTATCAACAAAAACAAGCATATCACGTGACTTTTCACGTGACGTTCATTCCAGTTGGGCATGACGAGAAAAGGAAGGTAATTGAGATGGGTAAATCTCGTTCTCGTCGTCGTCGATCGGCTTCCATCCTGCTCCAGTTGTGCGCTGACAGGTCTGTTTAACGGAGAATGCCTCCAGTCCTCGGCCTTGTCCTATTGGTTGCTCTTGGATGACAGTTAGGTTCTGTTAGGCTTGCTAAGGACATTGCCATTCTGTGATTTTAGCCGCTAATCTCTAATCAAGGATGGTGGAATGAACGCGTACAAGAATTAGGCTAGGTCTAGTAATTAAGAAGCGAGTGCGCAAACCGTGCCGATAGGAGCAATTGTTGTAAAATCTAATTGTTTTTTACCGCTTCTTGGACCATTTTAGGTAGATTTCGAAGAAAAATCTACCTATTGTAGTCGTACCAGTAGTCTCACTTTTGAAAAATTTCTTCACAGTTATTCTTTTTATGACCCCTGGATCCCAAAACCACCATCAGTTCAAAAGTTTATATATATATATATATATATATATCTATCTATATATCTATCATTTTCACTTCCTTGTGAACACGCTAGCAGCCGTATTTTTGAAAAATAATTGGTTTTGACTATTTAATAAAATATTAGAGACTAAAATCTCGGTCGAGTTCGTTAATGGGGGAAATCGGACGAAGGGGGGGGGGGGGGGGGAAATGGGGGGACTTTTTCGAAATCTGGCTTTTTGGCCATAACTCCCTTAATATTGCAACTAATGAAACGTAGTTTTCTCTGAGGGTCGTCTAACAGTACTGCCTACAACTTTTTTTAGTAACGTTTTTTGATCCCACCCTTAATGGTTGAATAGGGGTGGAAAAAGAGGGTTTTTCGCACAAAAAAATTCATAACTTGTGTCCTAGGGGTGTTATCGAGTTCTTTTGTTTTGTAATGCATTTGCCTCAATATTACCTACAACTTTTGTCTGAAAAAGTTTTTCGTCCGACGCACCGTTTAGGCAGGGGGTGGGGGGTTGAATTTTCAAAACGTCATAACTCACTTATTTGGTGAGATATTGAGTTTTATCTTTTTGCTATGAGTTTCTATTAATAATATCTACAACTTTTGTCTGAAAAAGTTTTTTTTTGTAAAATCACTTTCATTTTCTTGTTAAGGGGGGGGGGGGGGGTGAAATTTCAAAACTCAATTCCTCCGTTTGTTATTGTGTTATCGAGTTCTTTTGTTTTGTAATGCATTTGCCTCAATATTACCTACAACTTTTGTCTGAACAAGTTTTTCGTCCGACGCACCGTTTAGGCAGGGGGTGGGGGGTTGAATTTTCAAAACGTCATAACTCATTTATTTGGTGAGATATTGAGTTTATTCTTTTTGCTATGAGTTTCTATTAATAATATCTACAACTTTTGTCTGAAAAAGTTTTTTGTAAAATCACTTTCATTTTCTTGTTAAGGGGTGGGGGGGGGGGGGGGGGGTGGGTGAAATTTCAAAACTCAATTCCTCCGTTTGTTATTGTAGATAATGCAATTGGATCAACTGAAAATCTTCTTATCCGTCTTTCTAAATGATTTTAGACTGCTTTTAGTTGATGGAAGTAATCTTCGAAATCTACCTACGCCTTTCGGGGCTGCCGAAAGGGATTTTTTTAATCAAGTACTCGTTAAGAGCCCATTCGTATACTCAACAAAAAGACAGAAAACTGAGGTTTAGTGGGATTTCCCAAAGGAATGAGACTAGATTTTTCTTTTCATTAAGGGTCCGCTATACCTGACGGTGCATTTTTTGCCGCCCATAAGATTAACATTGCGAGCGGCGATTCATTTTCAAGGTTTACCCTTGGTTGGAAAGACACAAAATTTTGCCTGTACCTAGCCCTAACAATGTTCTAGGGAGTGTTCGAAGCAGATTTCCCATTTTTTTTACTGGTTTTCGAGATACAGCACTTTTCTTGAGGTATGCGATGCTAGCATTTGCAAAACAGTTGCAATAAAAGAAACCAGTGAGAAATTGGGAAATCTGCTTCGAACACTCCCTAGAACATTGTTAGGGCTAGGTACAGGCAAAATTTTCGGTCTTTCCAATCAAGGGTAAACCTTGAAAATGAATCGTCGCTCGCAATGTTAATCATATGGGCGGCAAAAAATGCATCGTCAGGCATAGCGTCCTCTTAACAGTGACTTACAACTGTATACCGATTTTTTTTTCAAAACGTCATTTCTAAAATATTCATCGTTTTGACACTCGTAAAATGTGTAGAAATCTTAACACTATATACCTTTCATTGGATGTCGAATTTGTCGTATTTTTTGGAAGCTCGCATTGAAATGAAACTGTTTGGTCCATGCCATAATCTGTACTTATTGATCGAAAATTTAGTACGCAAAGTGTAGGTCTGTAGGTGTAGAAATCATGGGGAGGTTTTATTCCTTTCTCGGTCCATGGATGTGCCACGGGGTAGAGTGCCTTACCGTCTTAAGAACGTATTGTCCGGGTATTGATCGTGTACCTACCTACTATTGTACATTCTATGACGCTCGCTCTTCATAGTAGCAAAGTGATTTGTGACGTAGAGCTGCATTCAATTGAAGTTCTATAGTTCTGTGAACTGCATTGTGTTTTTAATGATATTCATTCGCTGCATGCCGGGCGGTGATCATTCAGGATAGAATAGCGGCATTTTCTCGCCTTGCCTCCTTTCGATTGTTTCCTTTTCATTACCGAGGCCTAGGGCAATGTAGAAATTGTAAGGATCCTCTTTCGTTGAGAGCTCGTCCTATAGCATTAGCAATCTTCGTTCGCAAATATTAATAAACACGTCGTTAAAACAAAACAACCAAATGGACCGGGATTGTGTCGTGTGTAAACAGTAGCCTCCGAGCTCTGGAGTACTCTAGTAGGTAACTACCTAATCGGTAGCCTTTGGTGGCTAAGCCATTCATGTTTACGGGTACCAACTCCCACGCGTCCATCAGCTGTTGACTTACCCATCAATCTATACTTGATTGAAGATGTCAGAGGAAAGCTAACCTTTCCTGTAAGTTGTGCCACATCCGACCTCTTGGGAATGCCCACTTTCACCATCATCATACGTACGAGTCACCCTCTTTTGTCCGGCGACGCAGAGGCCGCGAAAAGTCGGCAGCCGCAGTCGGTAAGTCGTGATGTGCAAACACAGGTCTTAAAAACATTCCCGGAGTGGAGTGGACGACGATACTTGAGGCGATAATGGACTGAAGCACCACTCTTGAGCGCTCAGCGAGGAAAGTGCTCTGAAAAGAGGCAAAGGCTATCGCCCGTGGACACCGTGAATGACACCTGTACCTGTGACACACTCCCGAAGAGCCTTGCCCTTCGGCTGGACCAACCTGCTCTACCACTTCGCTCTGGCCACCATTATCTGCACTGGTATTGTGATTTACTATTTCCATCCATGCTCAGCGTACATTTTTACTGAAAGACAGCTGCTCCGAGTGCTCTGCGACCTTCGGCTGCTGTCGGTAAAGGAGACTATTGTACTGAATAGCGTCAGCTGCGAAAACTTTGAAATAGGTTTTAAGGGGTAAATTATAGACAATGGTGGATTTTGCTCTGACTAGGGGGCAGGGGGTAGCCACCCTTCCTTCTGCCGTTTGGAGAACTTCCGGCTTTCCCATTTGCACCTACTACAGGCATTCCGCTGACTGGTCGCAAAAAAATGTTGAGATATAGAATAAGACAAAGGAATTGACAGTTGGTTTAGCAGATTGTAAATAGTTACCACTCATACATGCGAAGCTACCAATTTTGGAGACCGTTTAAATGCCATGAATTTGTACCTCTAGCAGGTCTTTTATGAATGTCGGCCCCCCCAGAATTACCCACTTTACACTCTTCCAAACGGCACACGAGCATTCATTCGTAACCATCAATTTGATGACAGGCCATTTATGGGTCCTCGTCGGCGAGTCTTCGTGGAGCCATCGGCTTGATGCATCAAAGGGGTCAGCTTATACACGCTCGTCATATTGTTGGCCCATCACACTAAAACAAAACTGAATTTTCTCCTGACCCAATATCCCAAAATCAGATAATCAGGGGTTTGGTGATCAAGGAACCGGCCGTCGGGAGCGATTTCATTACAGTCGATAGCCCATCAGGTTTGATACTTTCCTTTGTTGCGCGGCCTCCCCGACGGGCGCAGCTGGCCCGGCTGAGCGGCAGGGACGCCCTCGGTGCCCGGTGGGCGTCGGTCCGATTCTTCGGGATTCATCTGGAGGAACTGGGCCGGAGGGGCGTGGTAAATGGAACAATGCTCAGGGTCATGGGATCATTCAGCTCTAATCGGAGTTAGTCCTGCCCCAATGGAAACCGGCATGTCGTTAGTTAACTTAATCTTTATGAAAGAGTTTTTTCGGTAGCACCTGCCGTTAAGCCAAGTTTTCATATCCTTCCAATGGAAGAGGAAGAGGTGATCAGTATTCCACAGGCTATCATTTTGAGAACCATGCCACATGGCTTTTACCTTTCTATCATCTCGATTTCACCAAAAATAACATCTGTTAAAATTTTTCATCTTGATATCTCGGGGTTGCCCTGTAGGCGTGGTTTATAGGAGTTGAGATTGGCTATTGTTTCCGCGCGTGACTGTTTAGACAACCTGACACTAGCTTGCAGACTCGGATGCGGCTACAGAGTGCACCCAGCGCTCCCTAGTCACCGAAGCCACGCCACGGCACACCAAGGCCAAATCTATAAACTATACAGGTAGTCTCGCTTCACTGTGAATTCGGGTCTCCCATACACGTAAAATATACTGACCACATAAACTGCTGGAGGTTTTGAGTCCAGTGGCTTTGAATGGTCAACATATTATATTTCATATCAGCGGAAGACCGCACTTCATGTTTACCCTGGAGAACCTCTATCATTTAGTGGCTTTGCGACTAAGGTACGGTGTGGAGCTCCTACACGGTGGCTAGTTTCCTTCGTCGGGTTTCAAAGTGCCGCCGCGTCACTTACTGTTACATTCTCCTCTCACTCATTTGTTTCATGTGTCCGGTGTAAGGTGTGAGCCTTGTCTCTTTGAATGGCGAAAACCTGAAACTTCTCTCAACACCTTGTATAGGCCTCCCGATGACAACTGAACGCACCTCCTGAACTTGCGATCCATTTGTAGAACAAAACTAAAAGAATTGCTGTCTCAAAAAGGAAGAGAGAAAATCACTGAAATTTGAGTGGATGGCTGAGTAAAAGCTTCTTTACATATACGAGAATCAGTACTTCAAACTTTAGTAGACCTAGGAAGCTTTCTAAGTTCTAAGTCACTGCTGACCGTTTCTCGAAGGGTTGACATCTCGATGTCAAATGTTTTTCTGACTCTTTTTCGGTTACTGCTGCTACTTCTGTTAACCAAAAACAGCAATCTGTAATAGGTATACCCTTACCAACCAGGAAGGAGAACCTCCATCTGTCGAAAAATCGATGCGTTCGGGAGTTTCCTCCAGGGCACCAGAGATGGAGGGGTGTATGCCGTTCCAGTCTGAATTCATCTGTTATTCTATCTCTTGATTTAAGGAGATTGGTTCATATCCGGCGTCAGTGACAAGGATAAATTTCTGACACCTCAGCAGAATTCTTTTTTGGGGCTTTCTGGCCACTGGCAATAATTGCTCAACTCAACCCTTTCGACCTTTCCATTTTATGTGCCTCGAATGCTGAGCAATCGCTTACTTCCAGTTTATAATTGCATTTTTGGGGTTATCCGGTAAGGCTGCCGACACAACGCTTTTTTTATTTATATTTTCTGAGGTGGCTGCTGGATTTTTATGTGCTCTGAAATGGACGGGTATGTCGTTTTAACATTAGAAAGTCTCTTGATTGAGTTTCTTCTCCAGGCCTTACGTGGGTAATAGTGCAACCTTATCTTTTTACACCATTTATGCAGTGATAGTTCATAGAGAGTTGCCCACTACACATCGTAAAACAATTCAAGGAGTCACACCCCAGTTGATAGGTAACATTATAGTTCGTCCGCTTGAGCAAAAACAACCGAATTGAAATGAGTATAGGAGAGGCGAAAGTTGAAGTGCACAAAACCTTGTTACTTTCAAGATAGCTAGGTACCCAAATAGGTACCTAATTGAAGACTTGAAGACAGTAGTGGCTGGTAATGGTAGGAACATTGTCGGGGCCCCCTGAGCCTGCGGATAGGTCAGGTCGGGGTAGCCTCAATGGCCAGCACTGTGAAATGACACGGTACGTACCTGCTAACCTACGTACGATACGAGTGCGAGTCTCTTTTATTGAACAACTTTCGAATCGGCCGCAATGCGTACTTACTAGAACGTAGACGGACACCCACTATGAGTTATATCATCGAGCTGCGTTTCCAAAATTTTGTAAAGTATACCTAATTGCTTCTTAGATGGTGTGAAGAAGGTAGATGTTATAACGCCCGTATTACCAACAAGAACAGCGATACCTGGGCAACAAGCTTGCGTCATCTTTCTGTAGAACCTTCGGGAATGCATGGTCCTTGCACTGGTTGTTTGTTAAGAGATAATAGGACGGGGAGATACGATTTTGCGTAAAGATTTCCAAGTGAAGATATTGCCCCCTTTTTAACAAAACTTTGTTTGCGCTTCTGGCCGGGTGGAGCTTTGATGTATTATGAAGATCTTATGAAGATAGTATTGTATGTTGTATGTAATAGTACTCCTAGACTCCTTGACCCTGCTCCACATAACTATGTGCATCTATCTTCTAGTCTTTCCTTGGCACATTTCCTCCAATCATGAAATGAAATGTCGCATTGTAAAGATAAGAAAATGCGAGACTGGGAAGTGATGCGTGTGATATGACTACTACTCATTTTCCAGCTCCTCACTTTCTGTTCACTGACGGATATGTTTGTATTTTTCTTTGCAGAAATAATGTCCGTACCGATGGTGAGGCGGCCAGCAACGTAGGCAAGAAACGGTGAGTTTAATGGAAAATGTTTCCTATTTTATTTTCGAGATCGGTAGTTTACTTCTAAGCCGTGGGTTACGTTATTTATATGTACTTTGGCAGCTGCTTCGGACGACTGTAGTCAGGTGACCCTTCCAAACTTTGTAAAATTCACCTGGAAAACTGGACCCAAAAGCTAAAGACACGAAAATAAACATGATGAAAGTTTAAACGATTCGCTCCCGATTCGGCTTTATCGAGCCTTCTTTACATTGAATGAATATTTTAAGTTGAGATTTTCAGAAAAGGTAAGTTAAGGTAGGGACATGCATAATGGAGGAGCGAGGTATTGCAGTGTCAAGAAACTTAGGGATTCTTTTAAAAGGTATAGATTCCGCCGGAAGACAAAGCTGTATTTTCAACCCTCTCTCGAAAGCCGGGCGGGGTGCTGTATCACCCAAGCCGATTATCTCGAAGTTCGTTTCTTGTTGTATTATTGGATGTCTTTCCAAATATTTAAAGTCAAAAGAGCGTTGGACCTTGCTCATAAAGTCGTATTATAATTTTATCTCTTTGAATGTTGACCCCTTTTTCCTCTTCAAAGGCAGGGAAGGTAAGTCACAAAGAAAGATTGTCTGCAGCTTGAGCTAGTCCTTTGTGTGAAAACAAGTTTTAGGTGAAAATTAATTTCGTCTTTGGGAAATTCGCTTTGCGACGAATTGAAATGAGATGGTGGATCCCAATTTCGTCCGCACTTTCTGAAGAGCTAGGAAATAGCTCTTGACATTGAAAGAGCTGCGCCACTGCATATAAGACTTGCTCTTTTTAGCTTTTTCACTGGGAAATCGAGCAAAGAATGAGTCGAGTGTCGAAAAGCCGCTTTATATTCCTCCAGGCCTCGCTTTCTCGTAAAAATAAATACGCTCTCGCTTTTCAAGCCTTGCGTAGTTTTCCCAAGTGACCGCAAGGCATTACAATTGCGAACATCCCATTTTACGTGTGACGCTTTTTTGAGTTTCACCGAATCAACCACCATATCGTTGTTCTCTCATTTGCTGTGTTGAGAAGGGCCCGCAGGGTGAACCTCGTTTTTTCTCTTTTACATTTTATCACGGGGGAAAAATGGAAAATTTG
Source organism: Mesopsocus fuscifrons (assembly GCA_950004255.1). NCBI lineage: Eukaryota > Metazoa > Arthropoda > Insecta > Psocodea > Mesopsocidae > Mesopsocus > Mesopsocus fuscifrons. Next base: position 17,404,837 of record OX465373.1, on the reverse strand, counting down.
CAGTTTTAGTGAGTGCATGGCACACATATTTGTTTGCAGTACCTCGATCGATCGTTGAATTTAGCAAGGTGTCCTAGGCAAGGCGCCTTCTGCCTTCTTCTAGTGTACACCAACATGTTCCGTCATCGACCTGCAGGTTGTCAATTACTTTGTCTGCTAACTTAACTACTACCCTTTTCTTAAGAAGTTGGGTAACTGATGCGATCATGGGAAGGAGTTGCTACGATTGGCTGATTGTGGTAACACTAAGGAGGGGGAAAAGGTTGTCGCAATGGGTTTCAGCTCGACAGCTCTATTGAGGACGGATTGAGGGAAGCCATCCATCAGAGCCGAGAGGAAGTAAGTCGTGATGGGGTCTCAGAGAAACTAGAAAGGTAGTGAGTTCGCCCTGAGATTGGGGGCGGTGGGGATCAACCTCTCCCCCACCCTTATCGGTGCTTTTGCTCATATCGATCGGCTACCTTCAAAGCGAGGTCTAAGTCCCGTTGATTGCGACGAGGAATACATTAATACATGTAGATTGCTGATCCATTTGTGCAATGGTGCAGCAGATATCCTACCTGTGCTGTACTATTGTTTGCGTTCCATTTATAAGTGCTGAGAGAGCTTACTCAAAGGTAGCCTTTGAGTGATATTTTCTAGGTGGAAATTTTTTCATTCTGGGTGGGATACGTCATTCGTATAGTGTTGCTTTGACTTACACCTACTTTCTACACAAAACACCATAGAACTTTACGGAATAGCGGGAATAGTTAAGAGGGTACCCTTTGACGTCATTTCACCTCGGAATTTTAGTCAAAGATAAATCTTTATGCAATATGCAATCTTTGGTGCAAAAAACTACATGCAGGTCTGTCTGTCACTGCTGGCTGTTATAAAAACAAATTACAAATAATTGATCTAAAAGACGATCAAACTAAAAAAATAGTAACTGTCCACGTTTATTGTAAATACTCCTTTAACAATAATTTCAGTGTCAAGTGACGTCAAAGGGTATACTGCACTCTTAAAGATCCCACTCAGTCTACGACTCGTAAAGAATGGAAGTTGTGTCGGGCAATTATTGTGATCTCGGTATGCCCCCGGTCTGTTGGTTCGGTTCACTTTCCATGGGTGGTATGCCATGTACCTAAGTGAAGGTATATATATACCTGCATGGAGAACTGTGGACGGCTACAGCTACTGTCCATCTGGGTCGATGTCCAGCCGACCGCGGCAAACGCCTGAGTGCTAATCACTAATCTTGTGTGCAGTGTGTCGGCACAGATGGAGTGCACCCACATAAGTACCCAATACGCCTACCTGTACCTGAGTCCTGAGTGCTCGATAAACTTCTCCTATTGTCCGGGGCAGGCATTAATTGAATTACATTTTGTAATTTGATTATTGCAAGGTTTCCAGTTTAGGTCATTTGAAAAAATAGTGATGCATGTGCCCGAGGGGTTAACCACTCCAGGAATCTGGTTGGGAATCTCAGGCAATAATTGGAAATCTTTATGAAATCTCAGGGAACCTTGGAAATTTCTGGAGTAGTTAACCCTTCGGAGTGCATCTTTCCATGAGTCTCGTTGAAAATCTCAGGAAATCTTCATGCAATCTCAAGCAATCTCTGGAGTGGTTACCCCCAGGGCCGGATTAGCCATATGACCAGGTGTGTGCATGGACACCCTATTTTGGTCGCAGGGGCGCCATGTGAAGGCAAAAATAAATAAAATAATTGTGATTTCTTGAAATAAATTAATTATATTTCGTTGTTTATAATTCTGCGGAATAATCAAACACTTAAAACTTTTCCCGCGCTTGTGGAATTTGAGACATTTGCGACTTCATATTTCCAAATTATCAATCACTGAAAAACCAAGTAATGTCAACAACTTCTTGTCATGGATGAAGATGGGGAGCTTCGAAGATGTGTACCCGGACGTGGAGATTTTACTTCGAATTTACAAATCTCTGCCAGTGGCGAACTGCTCAGCGGAAAGGAGCTTTTCGGCGTTAGCGCAAATAAATAATCATTTCCGAACTGCACTGGGGGAAGCCAAACTGTCGGGGCTAGCGCTTCTCTCGATCGAAAGTGAATTCACAAAAAAAGTTTCGTTTGACAGCGTTATTCTCAAATTCGCCCATTCCAAATCAAGAAAAAAGAGTTTTTCCGTTTAAGAAAAAAGGACGAACTTTAGTGCATTGACTGAATAGATGGTAGGTAAGTGGAACCAATTTAATACCTTTTTTCCTTCAAAAATACCTACCCTTCCAAGTTAGGGTGCAGGCTCTTGTATTGAATGCAGGAGGGAAGGGGGGGGGGGGGGGGGGCGCCAAAACGAAGATTGGTTTACCCTAGAAAAAATTGTTAATCCGGCCCTGGTTACCCCCTCGCATGTGCCGATCTAAATTACATGCTTTCTTATATGTTCCCATTTCCCAGTTACATCTGCACATGAAGTACCTAATACATACTCTGTTATTGTACCTACCTATTCAGTAAGTCAGCATTTCTCGCAATAGTCTGATAACTTTTCATCCTGCCTTGAAATACACCCACGCTCTACAGGAAATGAACATATAACGAGTTTCAAAGGAGGATCGTAAATCTATGTTCCTTGATGAAGTGAGGAAGCAAAAAACATGATAGATGACATCCTTAGGCCAATATACAGCAAAAATGATTAAAAGTAAACAAAAAATGTATGCCGGCCTCCCCATATTTACATAATGGAATCTAGAGATTTACTTATATTTTATGGACCAACCAACAACTTGTTCTGAGGCCAAGAAAGAGATTTTCTTGAAAGTTTTATTAAGGTTCATGAATTAGAAAATGTCTGAAAGGTCAATCTGAAAGGATCAGCTTGTCGTTTGGTATGAGGATATGAAACTGGAGTCTCACTTCCTATTAAAAATAATGAAGGGGTCGCTCCGAAAAATTCAATGCCCATAAAAAAGTTTACCGTTTGGAAACGCTAATAAATTTCAAATAGGGACTTCGAACCCCACAAACGGAAAAAAAATCCTATGTGACTGGATTCGAACGAATAAATTTAGCCACAAGCTTTTCAAAACTCTCAGTGTTGCTGTTAAATTGGTTCAAGCGTCACCGAGTACGTTGCTTTGACTTTTTAAAGGTAAAATAATTGCGCGACAGGGCAGGATTACCGCGTCTTTCCTATGTTGTTTGTTATTTTCGATCAATGCTTCCTGAAAGGTAGCGGAAGAAAAAGTCTTGGGGGGTAAGGGGGATTTTTCCTCCATATTGCCATATACCATAAATCAGTAGTATACATTTCTTTGGTAAAGTAGAATAATTCGGATTTGACGAAGTCCCCTTTTTCATCTTACTTATCCCTTTTTCGTTGTGTACGAGTAAGGAGTTTCTAGATAAGGTTCAGGGGTAATGTAGTTGAGTATTACTGACCTACCGTATTTCCCCATTCGTAAAACCATTGACGGACAGAATAATATAGGTAGATGCATCCATTGTTTGCTGGAAGCACCATCACGGCAACACCTCGTGTGGAGCGTCTGAGCCGCGAGAGCGCTCAGTGCTCGGCGATCCCGCTCCTTCATACCACGCCATTTATTATTGATCCTTATCTTTGCAATCTTCTTCACGGAAAGTAGATTATTGGAACAGAAATTTAAAAGTTAAATTTGTTTTTCACTTTTCAACTCACATTGGGTAATTATGGCTAAGTTAGAACTGTAAAAAGTAAATTAGCCACTTGTCGGTTCACCGCTTGAGGCCATTAATTTTTACTTTCAGTTTGCCGGCCAGATTATGTTAATTAGGCATTATGTATGCTGCATGGGTTCCTGTGCTCAAAACTGCAACTCCTCTCTCTTGTCTGCCCGCGTGCATGTGCGCGGAGCCTATCCTGTATCCCCATCTCCCACAGCCAACCCCGAAAGGTTAACCACTCCAAGAATCTCTTTGGGAATCATTGGAAATCTTTATTAAATCTCAGGGAATCTTGGATTTGTTTTGGAGTGGTTACCCCTTCGGGGTTCATCTTTCTATGAATATCGTTGGGAATCTTTGGAAATCTTTATGGAATCTCAGGGAATCTCTGGAGTGGTTACCCCCTCGGCCATCCCCGACTGTCCCACTTCTTTTCAAAAGAAAAACTAACGGCTTGTAGTGGATATCTGCTTGCAATCCGGACAATCCTAAATTTTACTATTATAGCCAATCAGTTTCCAATCATAAAAAATTATACTCACGAAGAGATTCGATTTCATGACATAACGGACCCTACTCCGAAGGGTTGTAAAATCGACTGCTGATTAAGTTTCCAAAATACGAAATGGTTATTTATTATTCTTCCTGGTATAATATTTATTGGTAAGCTTATTCTTCGGATGCCTGTGAGATTTTACGTATAAATTTGAGGTTGTGTTTCTCAATTTTCCACCATCTCATTTTACTATATAAGCCAGCAGACAAGGGTCTGACAGGTCGAGTATTGGAAATTCATACAAAAATACACCGGGATAGCATAGCACACACTGTGATGACTTGAAACAGACAACCTCGCTGAGGGGATCCGATGAAGGTAAAACCTGAAAATAATTACAAAATTGAAAAGCAGTTTCCGCTGATATGCTCTTGCAGGTTTTTAATTTTTTAGAAGGCCTGAGTCCCTTCTGGGACTTACTGCCTTCTCATCGTCGTAAAAGTTCGAGGGGGTAACCACTCAAGAGATTCCACTGAGATTCCATAAAGATTTCCAAAGATTCCCAACTAGTGATGCACGATGCAAGAACAAGAACAAGAAACGGCATTTCTTGTTCTTGTTCTTGTTCTCGCAAAGCGACTCTTGCTCTTGTTTTTGCAGTCAAAATCCTATATTGTTCTTGTTCTTGTAGTAGAAATCATTTCTTGTTCTTGTTCTTGCTGCGAGAGTCTTGCATGTACATGGAATTTTCTGCTGTTAAAATGTGGTTTTTTGCATACCGAGCGTTCATTTCAAGTGCAATCTATCGTCCAATAGTCTGCACAGTTTTTCGCACAAAATATGGACTGCAATCCATGAATGAAGCTTTGGAAAAAATCTGCTTGGGTTTATGCAAGACTCTTGTGAGAACTCTTGCAAGAGTTCTTGTTCTTGCAAGTCACTTCTTGTTCTTGTTCTTGTTCTTGTTCTTGCATGCAAGAAGTGCAAGAACAAAAGCAAGACAAGAAATTTTCGTGCATCACTATTCCCAACGATATTCATAGAAAGATGAACCCCGAAGCCCCGAAGGGCTAACCACTCCAAAAAAATCCAAGATTCCCTGAGATTTCATAATGATTTCCAATGATTCCCATCGAGATTCCCAACGAGTGGTAAGCCCCTCGCAAAAGTTAATTTGGCTGAAAACGCGACCAGCAGTAAATTTGCTAATAACGGGATTCGAACCCAGACTTTGTGTTCTGATTTCTGAAGGTATCTTCTCTAAATTTCACCATTACACTTGGAAATGTCTATTTCCTTTTAAACTTAGTAGAGTTTGAAGACCTGACATGGTATAAGATTAAAAAAGTTGAGTCTGAAGCGGCTGTGTGTGGAACTTGCTCCAGTGTTTTTACAATATTACTTGTGACAATTTCACTTGGCAACAGCCTGCATGGGCTTATAAGAAGGCAATACGTATATTTGAAAATACAGTAGTGCATAGTTACATAAAATGTGTTTTCGCGAAATGAAGACATTAACAAACTTAACGAATTCTTACGAATGTTTAAGGCTGGACCTCAAACTTTGTGAGAAAACTATGGGATATTAAAATATTCTGAAATATAATATGTCTCTTAAACGTCACTACTCATGAGGCTATGTTGTGATTTTACGATATATAAGAATATTTAAATATCCAATAGTTTTCTCACAAAGTTTGAGGTCCAAACGTAAAAAAATAGCGAATGTTTATTCAGCCTTAAGGGTCGTCTGTTTCTATTTTCTCCCCTACCTATGGAAGAAAAAGTGTCGCTACTTAGCACGCTGATTAGTGAGATGACTCCCATCCATTCGACGAAAAGTGGGACACCATCTAAGTACCACAACTAGAGGGCCTGTTGTTTTTTCACCTCACACATAGATGTAGGCCTAAAGAAACTGTGCCATGGAGAGAGACGACCGCAGGTGTCGATTCCACGTGTGCGCCGGGAGATTGCACGTGCAGGCTGGTGTGTACCCACGTGCGTACGTGTTGGATGGGATCTAATGTGACGTATCGCAGGAAAATGTATGTCACTCTCAGTTCATAGTAACTAGTCTTGCTACTGTGCACATTTATCTGCTTCCTACTGTTCCTACTGGCGATAACGACTGCATGCTTTATAGGTTTGGGAACGGCCTCGATAGCCGAGTGGACTGAATGGTCGACTTTTGAGAAGCAGAGAGAGCCGGGTCACACCGGTTCGATCCCAATCCTACCAAAAAGTTTTTCTGCTCGCCATTCACCTCTGATATGTTCAGCATGTCAAGTGAAATGTATATCGAGGCTGTGGTGGTTCGGAACCCACCTAAAACTGTAGGTCCCCATCGTTTACTCGATGTCTGGGGAGCTGGTATTTGGTAGTGCTGCCAGCTGAGCACAATGGATAGTTCTTGAAAACGGTCTAGTTGCTGGGCTTGTCCCCCCAACCCTCTGCTAACTAACTTATAGGTTTGGAACTGCAATATGCCTGATAAGAGCTGTTTTCACCCACAGTTTCGTTAGTGTAAAAATGCCCTTAATCTCTATAGGTCCTTCCTAATTGGTTCCTAATTGATTTTCTCATAGGCCGTGGCCTATGGCTCTCTTCGGTCACCAACAGGTGGGATTTTAATTGCACTTAAAGTTGGCTATTGAAACGAAATGGAGTGCCCTCCATCGTGGCATGGAAGGTGATGGGTCTTGTGCTTGGCCGTAGTCTGAGCTATATCATTCTCTAACCTGAACTTGACATTTCCAAAAGTGACTCGCAGTAGTGATATAGAAATTTAATGCTATTACTGCAAGATTTATGGAGCCCACAAAGTCGACCATTCGTCAAGCCTACGTTAAATGAATTCCTTTTCTCAATTTCTCTTCAAAAATCCAACTCAACTCCAGGTATTTATGGTATTTAGATACCTAAACCGCAGAATGTGGTAAAAGTTGTGCCCTTTTCGCCTGCTTGAAACCGGGCTGAATCTTATAAAGGCTCGTTTAGACTTTAGAGGCAATTATCAGTGAAAATTTATGAGCAGGTGCTAAAGAGGATTCTAAGGGTAAATCCCTTACGGCGGTCTAGATGGTTATGCCGAAATACCACCGTCATCAACATTTTCAAAGCCGTAAAGCTTGTGTTTTGTAAGCCAGCACATATTCAGCATTTAAAGGTATTTAACAAGTCTTGTATATCGTTCTCATTGTAGAACAGTAACCACGGTAGAAAATAGTTACAAATGTTTTACAAGAATATCTTCAATTTTCTTTCTGGTTGCTGTAGGAGAGCCGTTACCCTGCTTCAGTTGATGTAGAAAAGTAAATGCTCTCACTGATCGCTGGAGTATATCTCAAAGTCTTGTTTCTTTTCAAGTCAGCAGGACCGTGGGAGTCTTATCAGCGTTATCAAAAAGGCAACTGAGGTTATTGCGTTTTACGGGTTACTTTTACTTATCTCTGTTCTAAAAGCCACCGTAGAGAAGAACTGGTCTGGTTCTTTTTATCAAGTTTCTTTTCATGCTTGATTAGAAAAAAGAGTTGAGCGCAAAACGACTAGCTGGAAAAGCTATTTTCCAGTCCTTCCTTATTGAAATCAGTTGGAAGGCTCCTAAGTCGGAAATGGGAGTATCCTTTCATTGCAGAGGTTTCATTCGACTGCGAGGAAGCAGTATATGGATCGACTTTGAAGCAACCCAAGCAAAGTCCCCTTGAAAATGGATTTCTGAGAGGAAAAGCTGAAGAAAGGTACGACAGCTAATATGGAATATAAAATATTCGTAAGGGCTCTGACTGACCATTCTTTCTTCGGGATCTTGTATGATTAAAGCAGTGTATATAACTGTACGAGAGCCACTTGGGCATTGTATTCCGACTTTCGAGGTTCGTCAGTTCGTGTTTTTGGTTGAGTTTTTTTGTATTTGGAATTTTTCTCAGTTTTTTAGCTTGAATCTTTTTTTTAGAGTCAGGTATTTTTTATAAAGAAGACTGGACTAAATTGTTGTGGCGTTAGGCAGAAGATGGACGAAACAGCGTTGTCACGATTCTTACATGATCTTCATTTAAAGTGACAGATGCAACAGTTCTCGTAAGAAGGGGCGTATGGATTAGATAAAGAGGTAACAGTAAGTGGCATCAGTTGCGGAAACAGTTTGGTCTAGGAAGCAGGGAAGCAAAAGGGGCTCGCTTAGAGCAGGCAAAGGCTATGAGGCTATGGTACTAACGGCTGCGTGGCCGCGGACAATGAACAGGAAACGGCGCGGGCACGGCGCGAGGCGGCGACGTTCCGCTCGCGCCTCCCCACAAAGCCGCGTCCGAGCGACACTTTCTTCCCGCACTTGGATGTCGTAACTTTGTCAAAGTTCCTGTTTTGGGATTTCCTAGATGGGGACCGCTGGCCATTTTTCAGGTTTTATGGCCAGAACATGCACACTGTCTCGTGTATGGTAACTTTTCAGAGAAATGTGCATGGTTTTTTCATTAATTTAAGCTAGGGAAGAAGATAGACTTGATGTATTTATTGTTTACATACTGTAAGAAGTAACCGAGGGGTTAACCACTCGTTGGGAATCATTGGAAATCTTTATGAAATCTCAGGGAATCTTGGAATTTTTTTTGGAGTGGTTAGCCTTTCGGGGTTCATCTTTCTATGAATATCGTTTGAAATCTTTGGAAATCGTTATTGAATCTCAGTGGAATCTCAAGGAATCTCTGGAGTGGTTACCCCCTCGGAAGTAACCTGATGCCCGGTTAATTTTGGGTCGTGTTCAAGAAGCTGGTAAGAGGTACCTAGGGTACGATTTCGAGAAAGACGGTCCAGGTTTAGGAAACGAGGAACGTGACATTATTAAATAGGTGTAAATCACAATTTACGCTCTCCGAGACACCCTTTAATTACTGCGTTATTTATTACTGAAATCACTATTGATTAACAATACCCGAAGTCAGTGCAAAATCCCCCCAGGTTGTGGAGAATCTCAGTCTGGGACGGGTTCTTCCACTGAGGTGACCGAGACTTCAACCTGTTCATGATTCATGAATACAGCAAATTGACAAAAAGAACCGCGTCACACATCTTTCATCATGGGTAATATTTTTACCATTATTTTCAATTTATGGCTTAAATTAACGTTCCTGTTCACGGTGGATATAAATGCAGATTTTTTTGTCAAACCAAAGGTTTATGCAAAATTTATTCATGTGGAAGTTGAAGCTCCTTACCAGTGAAATATCTTTGTAAGGCAATTTATTTCATTGCCATGACAGGGCGACTCTTGACTTATCTCCATCTGTACATGACGACTTCCATTATTCTTGGCTTTATCTGATTCTGTTCCTTTTTCCTAAGTACCTTGCTTCCTGATCCTCCTTCAAGAATTCTAAGTTTACAGCACGCTCCACGTGAAAGTGTCTAAGGGTGCGTCCCACCATACTCGGTTAACGTTAAACTCCAGTTAAATTTCAATTATTGCACGGTAAAAACCGAATTTAACTGGAGTTTAACCGTTAACTGAGTATGGTGGGACGCACCCTAAGGATGCGTTCCACCATACTCAGTTAACGGTTAAACTCCAGTTAAATTCAGTTTTTACCGTGCAATAATTGAAATTTAACTGGAGTTTAACGTTAACCGAGTATGGTGGGACGCACCCTAAGGGTATTTAAGTATTTATTCTTTACTTTATTTTAGTAACTCATGGAATATTTTTAAATGCCATTCATATCACTTTTTCAACAATATCATACTATACTCAATTTTAAGGTGTAAGCGAGGGGTTACCCACTCCAGGAATCTCGTTGGGAATCTCAGGCAATCATTGGAAATATTTATTAAATCTCAGGGAATCTTGGAAATTACAGTATTTAGCTGGATTAGATACATAACGCTGAACCCTCGTAAAAAGGCCATAAGGAGGAAGAACTGAAAAAGCCTTTCTTGAGATGGAAAACGGCTCGATATTTTTTTGTGCTGGATAACAAATGACCTCGATGATGGAGCGCGTCAACCGCACACATGAAGCGATGGCACTTTGGTGGTTTGTGCACATTCCTCTGCTACGCGTTGTACGCGTTCGTCACCGTCTCGCGTGACATTCCCGCACCCCCGACACCCACCACTATTCACATTCAAGGCAAAGCTGTATAGAGTCCTGTCCTGTATCTTTCCGCTTGGAAGCTTTGATAAGCTTTGTCTTAAGAGGCCACGTAATACCCACGGAAGAATGCTAAATGAGGGGGTACCTCCGAGCTCGATTGTGAAGTGATAAGGCTGATATGGCTTCTCGGTTTCTTATACTAAAGGAGGCATTATTTTAACAAAATCAGCATGAAAGATTATTCTCACAGTCTTCGTTTTCGAAAAAACCCAACTTCACCACTCTCTCCCTTCTACAATCTCAGCATGTACCTACTTTGTTCCTTAAATCCAACGTGCAGTTGATAAAAATGCCTGTAGCCTGTAGTATGGATGGATGTGAAAGGGTTTGTTACTCCCGAGGGGGTAACCGCTCCAGAGATTCCTTGAGATTCCACAGAGATTCCGTAAAGATTTCTAAATATTCCCAACGATATTCATAGAAAGATGAACCCCGAAGGGGTAACCACTCCAAAAAATTCCAAGATTCTGTGAGATCTCATAAAGATTTCCAATGATTCCCAACGAGTGGTTAACCCCTCGGTTACTTCCTTAACTTCAGAAATTTAAACTAACTAAATATCACCCACTCTTAGCTCCTGTGGTTCAAAATTTTACCTTTAATCGAACCGAAACAGCTGTGAGTCCAGCCTAACTGGTCTCCTCGCTCACCTGCTTTATACTAGACAAAACGGGACTTGTGATTATGTAGCCTTGGCTTCGGCTTCCATCACTGAGACGAAGGACATTGTCTGCTGGTTTACGACCAGCCGAAGATGGAAGCGATGGGCTCGCCATAATCATATAAACTAATCAGGCTAAGTTTTCTCATGGATCGTTGTAAGTAGAGCGAGGCTATAAAAGTTACCGCCCTTAACCGCGGCTTGCTCATGCGTCATTACATGATTGACCTTCTCATCATTTCTTTAACCATAAATTTTACGTCATTTCTGATTAAACATATTTAATAGGTATTTAATAGGTGAGATTGTGGGTTGTTCCCGGCTACAGCAACTCTGTCGAAAACTGTATACCTAGGTATACAAAGTAATATTATAGGTTCAATATAAGACGCTTTTTAGGTTAGAGTGTGAAACGTGGGGTTTCGAAACAAATTCAGTATTGACAATTTTTCAGTAAGCTACATGGCTTGGGACTCTCCTTTATGAGCCTTGAAATCATCACGGGTCGGGAATTTTTTTGGTCACTTTTTGTCAGCGATTTCTGGCATATTTCTCAAGTTATTGTGAGAGTACTTTATTCAGTCCCCTAATCAATACCTAACCTAACTCCTAACTTGGATAGACTGCCGTCTTTTGCAGAAAACGGTTACCTTAAATATCACTATTGCAACCATGGAATCGTCCTTTTCTCTATATTATTTACGATGGCAGTAATTCATTAGGAAGGAATCGGCAAATGTACCTACAGGTATTGGCACACATAATCATGGGTATAGGGAGAAGGGAAAGTTAGGATTTATTAACCGCCGTTTGTCCAGCTGATGAGCAGTTTTATTTTACGGTAGAGCGATTAAAACCAAGACTCATTGTAAACGCCTATAGCAGACAACATCTTTATCATTCTAATTTTTAACGAGGATGGAAAATGACTGGTTTTGGACTTGGTAATAACAATTGTTATGGCTCTAAATCTTCCCTCACATCTTCGTTTGTTTATTACTTGATTAATTTTCTTGACAGTGAAAGGTGAATTGCCTATCTCAATATCACTATTTAAATAGGAGGCTCTTTTGCGCTATATATTACTTATTGCATACCAATTATTGTACGTAGTACATATTACCTGCCATCTAACTCGTGTACTGGAGAGGGGAATGGAACCACTATTAAAAGCTCGGGAAATTATAACAGGTGTTTACGTTATATTTTTCACCAATATCGACTTACCCTCCTGTTGGATTTTATCCATCGTGGTGTTGAACATAAGTTAAAAATTTTACAGTTCAACGGAAGTCAACAAGCTTGTTACCGGAAGTGGAGCAACACCGACAGTATTTTGTACTTCCTGGAGAACCGGATATCGGATCCAGCGTTTGCCCATAAAGTTTGTTAGCGAAACAGTCGCATTTTTACTGATTTTATTTTCCTTGTCGTTTTACTTATTTATTTTTAAGGGTTACAGGGCTGGGGAGATCTAAAATATAAGTGAGGTGCAGAACAACTCTTCAATAAATTTGAAGATCATCCTAAAAAAAATTTCACAAAAAATGCTGACGCAGCTTTTAAAAAAATGTGACAAGGGATTCCAAACAGAAGCTAAGGGAGTTAAAAGATTCAGAGCTGAAGGAAAGGGAAGGATTCTATATACGGAAGAGATATTAAAATCTTTTGCAGTCTCCAAGGATGCCAAGGTTTCTTCCTTTCGTAAAAATGAAAAACGCCTGGAATTTTCAAAATTAATTCTTGAGTGGGTATCGTATCTCTTAAAACTGAGGATAGTGTCATTTTAAGCTCTCACATTTTAAGCTCTAGCTAGAGCTAGCTTTCATTAAAGTATTAAATTTTATGGGTATAAGGGTTATCTTCTGATATCCCTTTTTTATAACCATCCTTTTAAGGAATATGGTTACTCCACTCTATCATGACTGTCGGACCAAATATAACCGAAGGGTTTTGAAATGATCATCAACTGAGAACCTTCCAAATGTGATACACGCGAGTCTTTTCACAGAAGTGGAAAGATATACAAATGATATATGACTGAACGACTGGGATTTGCATTTGAAGCGGCACTTTTTATTAGGGGCTAGGAGAAAAAAGTTGGAGCTAATTTTCTGTTTTTAAGAATTTTCAAGATCCTATTCAGATTTTCCGCCAGCGTAAAACGAAAATACGTAATTTAGCTCCCAACCATTCTGTATTAACATGATTACAAATTTTACACTGAAGTATTATCGGTACCCCACAGGGGAATACACAAGTGGACGAAAATTGAAAATGTCTTATAGGTTTTTATTTATTTTTATTTGGGTGTTTTTGACAAATTTTCGATCTTGAAATCAGAACTGTTGACTGGTTTCTGAAAATGAACAAAATATTTCAGAATAAATACGACAGTGTCCTCAGAAAATGGTGAGGGGTTAATCACTCCAGGAATCTCGTTGGGAATCTCGTTGGGAATCTCAGGCAATCATTTGTAATCTGTATAAAATTTCAGGGAATCTTGGAAATTTCTGGAGTAGTTAACCCTTCGGGGTGCATCTTTCCACGAATCTCGTAAAATCCTTGGAAATATTCATTCAATCTCAAGCATTCTCTGGAGTGGTCACCCCCTCGGAAAAGGGACATTAAAGAACTCAAAAAACAGCATTGTATTGAAAGCCTTAAGATGGTGTGTTCATTGCTGATGCTCCTCAGAGTGTTTATCATCGCGTTAAAATACGGTTGGCTTAGTGAGAGTGCGGGGTCACTCCAGTTCGATCAATTTCACTTAAGCCCGGGAGAAAGGAGAAGCAGACAATGTATTGTCCTTTCATTAACTGACCTAACACGGGCCATTCGTCGTAGTGTCTCTCATTCAAGTGGCCATAAAAACATGCCACTGTAAAACCCATTTTGCGTTAGCACATAGCTGAACTCTCACTATACCAGGTTACATCAGGGTCAGGTAAAAATGTGTTAGAAATTAGCGGCGCAGAATCCTTGCCCGAGCGTCACACGATGAGTCATTACATTGATGATCTCGACTTAACAGTGGCCACTTCTCACTTCTTGATGAGTAAAAGTGGCCTGGTCATTTTTTATGGCCTATAGGGAACACTAGAGACGAATCTGCTAGAATAGGCACTGCCATCTTAGCTTTCGTTCACAAAGATGTGGGTATTTTCACAACTTACTGCCACTTTTGGTCTATCAGTACCAGCACGTTGAGTGAAGTTCAGTCAGCGATGATGCAGTTTCCAATTTGAGGCTTTCGACAAATCACATATATGTTAGAGCACATATTTTTAGGTACCTATTATGCACTAGAATAACCCACATTTTACATGCAATTAAAATAATTAGGTACTCTCGGATCCTGCCTTCTTGTTGCAGTCTCACTATTATGTTGTGTTAGGTATTTTACCTGGCATACAACAATTTCTTTTTTGTTCTTCTTTGGAGAAAATTTTAATAGCTCCTGATATACCGATTCTGTACAGGAGGTACAAAGTAATACTTTGGTACCACTTCAAGTTTCTAGAACGGTGGAGAAAATAATTATTCACGGTATGGATATAAAAAAGCTGTGAATTTGTGTATTTCTTTTAAGCTGACTGAGGTAACGCAGAGGTCCCGTAAACATTCTCTGCTGGGAATTTTATTCGCTTCTTTGAAATTTCCATTGCTAAAATTTTACATATTTTTTCCCGTCCCTTTGAGTGCCAAAGAAGCCATGAAAGTCATTCGTCAGAGAAATATTACGTGATTCGCTGAATTAGTAATCCCAGCAAGCGGACGAGAGAGGGCCCGAGGGCATCTGGACCTAGGACCCCATCTCCAGGCTAGGTCAGAGGTTCCAACCAAGCGCCCAGAAATGAGAGACCGAGGAGGTAACCAATCCAGAGATTGCTTGAAATTCCATGACGATTTCAAAAAATTTCCTGAGATTCTCAACAAGATTCTCAACGAGATTCCTGAAATGGTTAACCCCTCATGTGAGACGGACAGTGCTTGAAAGATGTTTGCTGCCTGGAGACCTGGGGCACCTGGACCTTGGGCAGAGTTCCGAATCTCCAGGCTAGGTCAGAGCTACTGCAAGTAGACAGTTTGTACGTCATCTTACTTTCACTGCCAAACAATTACCTATCATTCTTTTCTTTGGATATTTTTACACAGCTTTGCTGTACACATTTTCTATGAATTTAAGCTATTCATGCTGAGAGTTCTCTGCGAGGAAAGGGAATGTGGTTTATTATCAATTATTATCAATTAGTATTAGGGTGACTCCACAGGGGCCTATATGAGCAATAAAAGGTTTATACTTTATACTGTCTGAGATGTGACATATATACCTTTCCTGTCACTATTAGTAATCTATCAAAAATTTCCATGATATAGGCCATTGCGTCCAAATTTTTCGCTAGGCTATATAGGCTAAGAGTAGACGTGTCAAAAAAAATGTATGATATGTGATATGCAATCAAACATGCCAAGATGTAATAAAGCAATTTTCTCCAATCAATGTTAGCCCTTAATTTCCAATAATTAATTACCCACCTATCCATCAACCACACAACCTGAATTCAAGGGCCGAGTCGAGGTATTGTTGTGCCTGCGAAAAAATTGGCAGGGCTGTGCCACTTGTCTAGAAACCTGCCTCAATCCGCCTGTGTATGCAATTTCGTCATTGTGAATGTGATGACGGTCATTAAGAACGTTCTTTTTGAAGCCATGTGGGCTATCGACAGACCGGCAACTCACATTCACAGGACAGGACACTTTCTTTCTTGGTGTAAGCAATGGAAAGGAGGAAAAATTGCTGAGCGAATTTTGGTTTTGATTTCTGGTTTGTAGCCGTAACAACTGAAAATATCAGTTTGCGGGGGACCTGACTCTCACTATATTTTCTGGTTTCATCTCCATAAGGCTGATCGAAACTCAATAACGATTTTATTATTTTTATTTTAAATAAAAATATCAAGAGAATTCCGATTTCCGTTAGAGCTAAAAACGGGATAGGAACGCTTGTGGCAATTGGGTTATTGTTTTTGTGTAAAATTGTTTTTTGTGCCACTCCGGCGATTGGGCTGGGATGAAAAAGAGAGGCAGCAGTGTACATATGGTGAAATGAGCGTTCATACAGACTCCCACGGTCAACCCCCACCTATTAATATCCGCACAGACCACGGCCAGACCATCCTCCCTCCAGGGGATGTTTCCTTTTCCGCGATAAACGCTTTATAGCCGGCTCCCAGGGTTTCACTGTGAACTTATATTTTGCTTATTTACATGGAGAGCCTTTGCCGTTTATTCATTTGCTGACCGAGTCTGCCATTTAAAACTTTCTCTGTATTTGCCCTTCTATATAATTCCAATTGCCAAGTTAAGTTGAGATTTTATTTTTTAGTTCGGTAGGTATACTAACGAGCAATAGCGCGACATGTGTGATTCCAGAAAATCCTCTCCTTTCTATTCGAGGGGTTAACCACTCGTTAGGAATCTCGTTGGGAATCAGTGGAAATCTTTATGAAATCTCAAGGAATCTTGGAATTTTTTGGATAGGTTACCCCTTCGGGATTCATCTTTCTATGAATATCGTTGGGAATCTTTGGAAATCTTAACGGAATCTCAGGGAATCTCAAGGAATCTCTGGAGTGGTTACCACCTCGTTTCTATTTGAGTTTATGCTGCATAACCACTTCCTAATAAGCACTTCTCCTCAGCCCTTTGCCTTCAACTCCATAGTGTCTTCTCGGTCAGAATTTGTTTATTCCCTTCCATCCAAAAACAGGCTTCCCGCATCCCATGCAAGACTGTGAGAGGCGTCGGTTGTGTCTGCCGTGCAAACCGCACAAAGGTGGCAGCTCGCGCCTCCCGGCATCGACGGTCCGTGCCTGACATGCTAATGTTGCCGGTAGCTCAATTACCGGGTTCCCATCGGTTCCCGACAATCGCGGGACGTTGCGAGCTGCTGTGTTTAGATGAGTCATCTTTGCGGTGCCGTGTGGTCTCTACGTATTAAGGTAGATGCTTATCAATACGTATACCTCTCCTGGACGCCGGCAGTCTTTCATTATCTTCATGTTTAATCGTTCAGCCATTATGGAGTCTCCGTAGATAATACCTAATACCTCTCTTTTTTGTCCCTATAATGTAGCACTCTTTCCCTGAAATATGTCCTTATCTGTCATGAGGGAGTCGTAGGAACAACTTTCGTCGCAAGCGTGACAGCGTTGTTGGGCCCTCGTCATGATGATAATTTGATAGGACCAAGAAGGTACGTATTCTTGGACGTAAAGGCCGCGTGTACCCGTCAAGAGTGGTGTGAGCGCCGGTCACACACACACGTGATAATTGCTCAAATCTGTTGGGACGATTTCCGTACGCCTCATTACTGGTCGCCACCGCCGTAGCCGATTGCGTTGTCCATACCTTAGCATAGGCACTCGTTAATCGCAACTGAGGTACGTGACTGTATCAGTGGCTACCGGCTCACAACGTGCCCAACCGTTCGCGCTAATTTTCCTTCCAGGCTAATGCTCGTTTACTTTGAATGCGATTTGGAATAAATTATTTGAATTTATTAGTCTCCCCAAGCGTAACTACTGCAAGTTGTTAACCAACATGTGCGGTATATTTTTAAGGCAATAAAGATAGCTGTGTGCTATTTTTTGTTTTATGCGCATATCCGCCAACGATATGGCTACTTAATCTAGTACGTTTTTCTTACATATGTGCATGCGTTTTATTCATGTAATTATGGCTTTTCCTTCCCCTTCAGTTTTTACCTTGCACTGACCGTCTTGTTTGGATAGACGTCCGCAGGGAGGGTGAATTGTCAGTGTCTGCTTTGAAACGTCGAACACTCAAGAAGTGATTTACCATTCAATCCGCTTGAAAAATTCAGAACGCTACCCTGACCTATGACTGCAACTGCATGTTGGACCGTTGCAGCTTCCTCGCTGTCAGTTTGAGATGATAAATATTGAACAGGCGTCATGCATCTGTCCAGGCCCTACGTTACTCAGTCATTCTGCTTCATTTCTCTCCCGGTAACGGACATTGGGAACGGCAGTGACGGCATCTGCGTATCATGTAACCGCTGCGCCTGCACGAAGTTTGCGACGGTAAAAGTTCGGACTCATCCACGTAATTAAACTGGAAAGTGAGGAGATGACCGGCGAATAATAGTCGAGGGTCAGAACTGACCATGTCTTGCGGAGTCTGGAGCAGTGTCGGACTGCTCCTGAAAATCATGAGAAAATTATACCAAGGTTGCATGCGTCATGTTGCTGATGGTGTAAGCTTCCGCACGCTGACTATTTCAGATGGTGCTCTATACCCTATGGCTAACTACTAAAACTAATGCTGGATTTAGCTAATTTCGGAATGGAATTTACCCGATTTTTTTTTTGTAAGTTAAACAAGGTTGCCATGCATTGCTAAGGTAAATAAAGTCGGAATTTTGTTTCCCTAGCAACCCATGGGAACCTTGTTTAACTTACAGAAAAAATTCGGGTGAATTCCATTCCGAAATTAGCTAAATCCAGCCTTAAGGCTGAATATACATTCACTACATGTACTTGGTTCGCAATGCTAAGTACTTCAAGCCCTACTCCGAAGTTACAGGGCGAGTGGAAAGTGTTTATAGGGGGATGTAAACCTGAGACTCTTTGTCGTGAGGTAGTGTTGTATTTTTGCATGAAATGGAGTAATAAGCCCACAGGAGCGATTTTAAACAGTCAACTACCAGTCCACATGTTTTTTGACAGATCGCGAAAACACAACACTACCTCACGCGAAATATTTTTTTGTAACGATTCGGACTAAAACAGTATGATTTTATCGTCACATTTAGTAGAAAAGCTTGATAAATGTTTGTACTATTTACCGTAGCCATGTTGCATTTTGGCAATTTTTATTTCACTTACGGAAGTGGGTAATTTCAACAGCATTTCTCTATTTTCTCCTGTAAAAGCTAAACGTAGTGTCCTACTTTTACTCGTTCGTTTCGCGTTCAAATAGCACACTATGTTTAGCTTTTAGAGTAGACACAATCAATACAATATTGCAATTACCAGTCTCCGGTTGTACTAATATGTAAACATTAGTTTTGTCGAATATTTACTTTCGCACAGTGGTTTTGGCGGAGTTCGTCGAGAATGTATGGTGGCCGTTAAGGGGAAATACACCCATTTGGTTCGCAATGCTACGTACTTCAAGCCCTACTCCGAAGTTACAGGGCGAGTGAAAAGTGTTTATAGGGGGATGTAAACCTGAGACTCTTTGTCGTGAGGTAGTGTTGTATTTTTGCATGAAATGGAGTAATAAGCCCACAGGAGCAGTTTTAAACAGTCAACTACCAGTCCACATGTTTTTTTGACAGATCGCGAAAACACAACACTACCTCACGCGAAATATTTTTTTGTAACGTTTCGGATTAAAACAGTATGATTTTATCGTCACATTTAGTAGAAAAGCTTGATAAATGTTTGTAATATTTACCGCCGCCATGTTACATGTTGACAATTTTTATTTCACTTACGGAAGTTCGTAATTGCAACACCATTTCTCTACTTTTTCTCCTGTAAAAGCTAAACATAGTGTCCTACTTTCACTCGTTCGTTTCGCGTTCAAATAGCACACTATGTTTAGCTTTTAGAGTAGACACAACCGATACGATATTGCAATTACCAGTCTCCGGTGGTACTAAAATGTAAACATTACTTTTGTCGAATATTTACTTTCGCACAGTGGTTTTGGCGGAGTTCGTCGAGAATGTATGGTGGCCCTTAAGGTTTATATCACAATAAGTTGCAGAGTAGATTTTTTTTTTTTTAAATTAGGAAAAGGGTGTCTGAGCGTCTGCGGGGCGTAACAGAACAGATGCATTTATTGGCCGAAGCCGAGGAGGAGTTGGCCTAAGCATTACAAGTGAGAAACTTTTTGATTCCCGGATTCGAACCCAACACCGTAAGTCACTAGTTGGCCTGTCAGACCATTCTGACACTGAGAAGCAGCAGAGAAATTTAATCATTTCTTTATGAAATCATGGAATCATGAATCATGAAACATGGAATTTTTTGGAGTGGTTACCCCTTCGGGGTTCATCTTTCTATGTTTATCGTTCTGAATCTTTGGAAATCTTTATGGAATCTCAAGGAATGTCTGGAGTGGTTACCCCCTCGGTAATTAGGTTGTGAATTTGACCAGCCCGGCACTGAATTCACCGGTCGAAATGTAGCAAGCCACCCACCGCGGTTAGACGATCCATGTCCTGGCCAATCGGACCCATTGGACTCAATCAGCCGCTTTCATTGGTGTTTGGTTTCCGACTGCGGTGATGTTGAAGGTTGCCCATGCAAATTAGCAGAACTGCAAATACTGGATCCATCCTCTCAAATATTCATTTATTTCATAGCGCTGTTCGCAAGCTCAGTTTATTTTATGCGGTGTCGGTTTTGAGCTCTAGTAGGTATTAGTAGGGTTCTTTATAATACAAAGTATTATGCGAGGGATTAGGAACTGTATTTGGTAATTAGTAATTGTAACGTAAGAGTTTGAAGAAGGGAAAAAAGGATGGAGTCCCATCTTTCCGAAGAAGTATTTTATACTCGTAGTTTAGATGTATTTATCAATTTTTAGTATTTTATTGAACACCAGAGTGTCGACAAAAAGTAAACCAGCCAACAGTTCCCTCGGACTTCATGGTTCTGAGGTTCGTGCGAATTTCTAGCGTGACCATTTCTACAACCGGCAGTTGAAACACTTTGTAAACTTCTTATCATCGCTGTAAAAAATATCCAATGAAATAAAATAGTTTCTCCAGAAAGGGTGGTGCCTCACAAGGAAGATCTTTATTGCAACAGTTAGAGCAGACCTCCCCGCCCAGCCCTTTCAACTTAATAACCGACTTAGTCGTTGTAAGGAAAATAAAACTTTTCAACTGCTGAGCTCGAATCAAGCGTGGCGCTGCGTTTCAATCGCACCATTTTTTCATTGTTCGTGGAAGTTCTCGGAAAGCTCTTTCATGCCCCCTTGAAAGATTTGCGGGGTCACAACCTTCTTTTGCGATCCTTATTCCATTCGCAGTTATAATATCAGCTTCTGTGGCTCGGAAAACCTCCACCCTGGCTTATCAGTTATTTATATCTATTCTGGGAATTTTCCGTCTTTTCATCTTTTTTTTTCACCTAAAGGAAAAAATGTTGCTCAGATTTTTTTTTTGAACATACGAAATTACTCACAGAATTATTTCTATTTCAGGTGAGGGGGAACAGCCAACATCTCAACTCGATGGTTCATGGTAAATATATTTTATTTTTATTTTGAGGATTTTTGACTGCAGAGAAACTTTATCAAGGCTGTTCATATTCCATCACCAACAGGTTCTTTACTTCTGTTTTCTGTTGTTTTTGATTTAGCTGACAATTCTGTGAAACTATTGTAAAGTTAAGTGTTTTGTACTCTATAATCCTGGGGGTCCCCTGTGTCGAAAAAGCTCCCTAAAAAGTTTCTGTCCATCCGCCCTTATATGCAAATTTACGCATATATCCGTCCTAAGCCAACACTGCTCAACCGACCTATATTTTTTCGCGTTTGCATGAGCCGCAAAAAGCACGGTTTGTTTTAGTACTATCTGTGCCTGTGTGAACAGTCCAGCACAAAAAAGTAAGCCAGATACCTGGATATTTTTTACCTAAGTGTGACGGCTCTATTTGAGAGAAGCACCAGGTGGTCAGTTCTCGGGCTGACCTTTAAAAATTCGAAACTAGAATCTAGAATAACACCATTTCCACGGCGCTAGAACATCTGTCAACCGGTTTCCGAATCCATCACAATCGGACTTGGCTCAAGTGGAAACCCTTGCTTACCAGAATAGCGATTGCATTGATAGATGGATCTCGCTTATCAATGCCCGGCGTATAATGCGCGTACCTACTCAATAAACCCATTCGCTCCGTCTTCGACTTACCATGAAAGGCATTCGCGCCGTGTCCACCGACCACTCTCTCCTCAAGTAAATCACATCGTTTTTGTTTACGTTTCTAATGTCCTTTTACAGAACTGAAAAAATGTTTTGTTCGGGCGCCAGTTCGGGTCAGTGAAACCCCTTGATACTAAATATAAAAGGAACTACTTCACTATTGCCAACTGTGAAATCTCAAAATTTTGAACAGTTTGTGTTTACCGTGGGCTGCAATGGCCGCGCGTTGGATCTCCGTCCATATCATGCGGAACTTAGCTCCTGAAAGTTAGGGTCGAGGGGTTAACCACTCGTTGGGAATCATTGGAAATCTTTATGAAATCTCAGGGAATCTTGGAATCTTTGGAAATCTTTATGGAATCTCAGTGGAATCTCAAGGAATCTCTGGAGTGGTTACCCCCTCGGTTAGGGTAGCCATAAGAGAAAGAGAAAGCCCACCATAACAATATACCATGCCCTCGCCACCCTCAACACTACATTCAAAAAAATTCACCCTTTTTGTGTGCGATTCAATCAGCTTCATTATTCCATTTATGTCAACAGCATATTTGATGAACCATTAGTGAAAATAATGAAAATGAATGTGAATGAATTATTAACGACAACAATGCAATCTAAATTCAGTAAAAACCGAGCATTATTGTTGAGTGGAGTTTCGATTCGGTTATTGCACTTACGTCATGATTCACGACACATGTTATTGACCCGTCCATGTAGGTATATGGTGCTAATGACCGGAAGCACTGGTTCTCCATTTTATTGGCCGTGATAAAGCGTAGGTACGTTACTTAGCTACCTCATAACATGGATTGCTGCAGATTATTTCCAAGTCTTTTTCCTTTGTTATCCTACCGCTGCTAATCAGAAAGCATACAGGTGTTGGCTCAGTGATTACATTCAGGTTATTGCCTTCATTCCCATTGATTCATTGATAAAAGACCGCGAAATTCTACGTCAAATTTTTCTGCACACTCTGCTTCTTGATTAAGGCTGAATTTCACCACTTTCTTATAGTATCCGATGGTGTCTTTTAACGAGAGGATTTAACGAACGGATTTAGGTTATTGTATGTTTAGCTTACGACAAGTACCTTGCGCATACGATAACGTAAATCCGTTCGTTAAATCCTCTCGTTAAAAGACACTATCGGATACTATAAGAAAGTGGTGAATTCAGCCTTAGTGGCTCATTCTAAGAGACTTTTGAAAAATTGTAAAACGTAACAGGCTGGATGGGGGCTGTAGGAGTTTTTTTTAACCCTCCCAGAGTCGTTTACCGTTTGTTTTCTTCAATAAATAATATTTTAGCTTCTAAATCCAAGATTTAAGAGTCTACGCAAGATTCAAAAAGGAGAAGAGAGGGTCAAAACTGGCCTCAGGCATGACATGTTCATGATGTGATGCTTTTGTTCTTTTCCTGTATATTTTAAAAAATATGCTTTCTTTGAACTCTTTACTGACCATTAACTTCATAGTATCTCACTCACAATCTGTCCCAGCTTTTACAGTTGTGAGGTAAAATTCTTCCTTAGTAGGTCGGCTGACGAGCGAATTTTTCAGGAATAAAAATGTTTCAGAACTGAAAATGAAATCAAAAGTAAAGGGAAAAACTGAAACAGGAAAGCAGTCGGTTTAGAAAATTAATAAAAAAGAGAATGGAACGTCTGAAAGACATCTAAATACGAAACGTGACGATTGAAAACGAAAACTTTTAATAACAAGACGCAGGAGGGGAAGCCGAATTGAAAACTCTTTTATATTAATTTTAATGGTTTCTTCACGGCAACTGTGATTGAAAATCAATTACTTCGAAGCCTTCGCATATTTTTTTTCCCATGAAAATACCACTGAGATGAAATTAAATGGCATATAACTCAGAAATTAAGGTTTGACGTTGGAGTTTATTTATGACTTGGAAAGGGTAGCATGTGCTGCAACAAAATTGAAAAAAAAAAATATTTTGAGCCATCGGAAAAGGTTGAACGGTTCACAGTGAGCACCTGATATAGGGAAATTCGATTTCAAAAAATGAAGGGATCCGCGACAGGTTTATTTATGGTGCTTTTTGAAATTGAGCCAGCTTGCCCCTTACAGCTTTCAGTTTCATTTAATCCATAGTCCTCTTCTAAGTTTGCCAGGGTTGGGTTCGACGAACCTTAGTTAAATCTAACCGAAGTTTAGTACAATGTTGAGCCTAATAGAGCTAAACTGTTAGATTGAGATGGTGGAGAGCAAATTTGTTCTTGGTTCAAAAAGCGCCCGTCTAGCTGAAAAGGCATGAGTGATTTCAGGGTTTTTCGAAACAGAAATAGAAGGTTTTTGTGATTTGTGATTCAGGTTTGCTTTGAGTCTTTGACTGCTTACGCTGGATTACTTTACTGAATGCACTGGGGACTAATTGCCCGGTGGGTTAAAGCTTCATCGCAAGAGGCATTACGTCCCCCAGCCTAGGCCTAAATTAGTCGAGGTGAGCTTCGGTGCAATTATGGAAGCACAATCCCGTACGTCAAACATTGCGGTCAGTCTGTTGACCCTACAGGGAAATCAGGCTCAAATGGTTGGAAACCTCATTTCCCCCTGAATTTCGTAAACAAACTTGTTTATGTCGTTCAGTTCATAACGGATCACCCCAAAGTGAAAACCTTCTGCTTCTCTCCGCTTAATTGACTTCGATTTTCTTGTCTCAGCGTCAGATCACAAAATCCCAAACTTCGTTTTTCCTGTCTAGATTAATTGAGATAATATCTTGTCAATCAGTGCTTTGAATTGAAGAAGTCCCTGCTAATGATGTCGGTTTATTTAGATCTCGGCACACAAATTGATTTCGAGTCAGCCCTTTCAAACTTCGGCTGCTTATTTGTGTTTTATCTTGATTGAAAATGTGCGTGTTGCAACCTAGGAGAGAACTAGCAAAACTCGATTCGCGTCCTACACTTGGGTCTTGGACCTTTCACTCATGACTGCCTATCTAAGGCTGGGACTAATGGCGAAGATCACTAGACAGCCGATACTGTCACAGACTGATCTGTGAAAGAAAGTCTGAAGCCTGTCAGTCACTCATCAATCTCTCAATCATTTCGTTGGGAAAGAAGAGTAGGCCAACCTGACGACTTTTCCAGAGTCTATGAACCTTTCATGCGACTTTCATGTATTCGTGTAGGTAGTGCCCTCTTAATCTAGAACTAATTTTCCCACCTTCGGGAAAATATCAGTGCGTGCTACCTGTGTCTGGTCACCCGAAAAAAGAACACGAGAAAAGAAGTTGGAAACGGTTATTATGACCGGAAGTAGAGTTGTGGGCTTTAGTGGAGCTGTAAGCATCTCAAGCGAGGATAGTTGCGCACTTCTAACGATATTCCACCGAACTTTCCCCTTTCCCTCAAAAAGCTAATCAGCTTTTTACTCCCAGTCCCTGCAATTCGCCGACCGTATTTTTTCTGTCGCTCCAAAATGGACGAAAAACGAATTTCATTTATAACGGAACTAGAGAGGTTAGCTGGTTATTTCTTATAGCCTTTATTAAGGAACTCTTCGACGAGGCTAACGGGCTATTTTTAACTATTTTCTTGATTTTTTTACAGTAATAATCACTATGAGGGTCTGCCTGACATTTTTCACTAATTATTTTTCTGCCAAATAGTACCTATATACATATTGTACCTACCAAGGGGGTAACCGCTCCAGAGATTCCTTGAGCTTCCCTGAGATTCCATAAAGATTTCCAAAGATTCCCAACGATATTCATAGAAGGATGAACCCTGAAGGGGTAACCACTCCAAAAAATTCCAAGATTCCCTGAGATTTCATAAAGATTTCCAATGATTCCCAACGAGATTCCCAACGAGTGGTTAACCCCTCGGTACCTACCTAATTTGCGTTCCTTACGCTGAGTTCTAGAAACGGTGTATATTGTAGCAGTATGTCCACATTCTAGTGATTGCTCTGCCCAACGCAAATTTGGGTAATTAATTGATTAATCCCTGTAGGCTATACTAATTGGCTACTCAAATACACAGGGCTTTCAAGCCAACAAACGTGACCTTGTATAAGTTTCCCCTCAACTGTTGGTCCAGACTGGGAACTGATGGACCTACCTTGGAGGCTAGTCAGATTAACTAGGTTAGCTAAGGCAATCATTTTGTTTTTTGTACTGGCCCAATTTTTTATGAATATAACAGGTGTAACGGTTTTATTATTTTGCGAAAACAAATTGCAGTAGAAAATTCGATAACCCCCACCGTATTAATTTTCTCCAACTGTGCACGCCATATTTATTACCTTCACATGGTGTTTTTATTTTAGTTCTCTAGCCGTTCGAGATGGAAATCCAGCTGTGGGTGCAGTGAGGAGTTAGGATAGGGAATGACTATCCAAGGAAAAATAAAGGGTCCGACAACAGTCGCACTTAACTTTCTCGCCCCAAATGATTTTTTTTTTCGGGATTTTTTGAGATTTTTTTGCGGGCGTAATTTTTAAGCAATCCAAAATCGGTTGAAAATGACCCACGAGCATCTATCTGAGATCACTCATACCAAATCTCACGTCTGTCATTTTATTACTGTAGTCCCAAATGCGTTCCGACCATTCAAAAACGTGGTTTCTCATTCTCAACTCATTTTCGACACTTTTTTGACAAAAACGGCCGTAATTTTGAAGATAACAAAATTCTGTTCGACAGATGTGTAAGTTACATGGTTCTACACAAATTTACCAAATTTCATGATAATCGGTCAATAAATGTGAATGGCGCCGAAACGATCGAACTTTGGTCCAGAACGGCCGTAATTTTCAACCAATTCAATTTTAGTTGAAAATGACCTCGAAGCATCTATTTGTCAACACACATACCAATTTTCAGTGTTATAGATTGAAAAGTGTACCGTCGGCGCTTGTCTAAGTAACCAAAAACACGATTTTTGAATTATTTTGGCGGTTTTTTGACAATAGCGGCCGCAATTTTTGACCAATCAAAAAATCCTTGAAAATGCCCCTCGGCAGTGATTTTAGACAGGTCCATACCAAATTTCATCAAAATCGGAAGAACGATATAGGCGCTAGAGCACTGCACGGACTGACGGACGGACTGACGGACGGACAGACTTTTTCCAGAAACCACTTTTTTGGACTCAGGGGACCCCCAGGATCATGGGAAACCCAAAATCTCAATTTCGAAATTTTGCACGAAAACAATACTTTCTCGCCATATATGGCTAGCGAGAAAGTAAAAATACTGATTTAACAGGATTGTGCACAGAGCTTGTACATTATGCGTTGAAATGAGTGCATCAGAAACCTCATTCCAATCCTGATCTTGACAAATTACTTTGCATATTGAAATGTTCACGGATGGCAAATTTGGAAAATCATCTCGAGAAAAATGTTGTTCTTTTGCTGTTCGAATGGCTTTCAAATTTCAACTCCGTCTGAGTCAGGGCGAGGGGGACAGTTTGCTGCTGGCTACGCTCATGAACTCCTGGAGCAGGGCAGTGTGTCGAGGACAAAGGCTTTTGGAAGGACGATCGGGTTACAATGGCTTCCCGATAGTTCGATTTCAAGTGTTTATGTAGCTCTCGTATTGGAAAGTGTTCCTACAATAGTGTATTGCATTTATCTGATTGTCGCCCTACGTAGGTATAAAACCAGACTTGGCACGTACGTGTATATAGCTACAAGCTGCTTCCGTTGTGGGCTTCGGAAAATGAAGATTGAGGCTTTAGATACTAATTCGAAAAGTATACTATTTTTCTGTTGCCTTTTTTGGAACACGGTATCATGGTGACGGCAAAGCAACCAACCAATCGAGAGTTCCTGGCCTGGAAACTCAATTTTTTGATTAGCCTTTTCGATTCCTAGATAACTCCTAGATATTTAAGGACCGGTCTTTTAATTGTTTTCATTTTCCTCTTTCCCTCTTTTCGATTCTCCTATTTCCAAACCTTCAAATTCATTCGGAAAAAATGCTGTAAAGGAGATTTTGATCTATTTTATTGTGACTTTTTCGTCATTCGCTTTGAGTCTTTGTCAACCCCACTTCAGGAAATGAACATCTTTGAGCACACTTCCGGACTCTCTACATTGTGCTCTCATATTCGTTTATATGTATGTTTATGTACATACAATACATTTGTGACATATATACCATATACCTACTTATTTCACTCTTTGGTTCCTTTCGTGACTTTTTATTTCATTTGTGTCTCCGTGCACTATTCGAGGGAGTAAGATTATTTTGTTTGCGGTAGTAATTCGTCAAAAATATTGAGTGAAACAAAATATTTATTTTTTCTCTGCAATATAAGACAAAATGTTGTACGCGAATATCCTTCTCGTTTTGACCTTTGAAGTGCAGCAGTGCAGAACCTTGCTTGGAATTCTTTTGTGGAGGAACTCGTCCACGATTGCGGTGGGAGACTTCATTTGTCACTGTGAGAAGAGGCTGATTTGTTGCCTGCATTACCTAATTTATTGGCGAAAGGATAAGTTTTCTAGGGTTATTTCGAGAGTGGTAGTACGGACCCATTCTATTGTAGGTACATCCTAAAACATAAAACAGAACATTAGTAATGTAACTAAAAATATGTACCTACTAAAAGCCGAAAAATATCTACAGTAGTAAAATAATCGAATATGAGAATAGACTAGAATAAACAGTCAAGAAAAAAATTATTTAAAAAAATAAAACTGAGTCGTCTGACTGACTGTGACACCGTATGATATGTCATCATAACAAATGCATGGGACCCGCAGATCCCCAAAGAGTTGAAGCGTTTGAAAATGTAATAAAAGTGTTGATATTTAAAATGAGAAACCCTGTGTTTATTTTGGCGACATGGTCATGTTTGCAGGGCAACTCGTTAGGGTTTCTATACGAAACTGCAGTTTAGTCAGCTTATATTTGCTGAAGGTTTCGTATGTACTGGAACGTTTATTTGCTTCATGACGTCCCGTTTATGTACAGAATATTTTCATTCATAAATAATTGAAGTGAAAAATTCTTGATATAGGTCAGTGTTGCCCGGGGTGTGGTCCCTGGAACCTATAGGGGAAATTTCGAATGAAATACTTGGTATACTTAGGCGTTTTATATTTTTGAAGTCAGTAATTTTTACATTGTGTTATTTTTTGCCTGTTTAAATGAAACCGTTCTAGACTATGAAATGGCTTGAACTGTCTTACCCTGTATCAGGCCTTACAGTTTTATTGCTGTGGCCTTTTTTCCAATAAAAAAAAACCGTTCTAATGCACCTATCCGTCGAAACGTTTCGATCTCGCGCTGATACTGATTTTATAGAGAAGCACTTTAATGCTGCTTAGGTACGAGAAGGAAGTAAATGTCCTGTTGAGTTAGTGGAATTCTTCGACCATTCATATTTCTGACGAAAGGTCTTTCTGAACAGAAATTTCTGTCTAGAAACCTGCAAGTTCGTTGTCCTGAGCTCTAATATACGGAAGCCTCTTGATGATGATTTCCTGTTTATGTTGAACAGTTCGTGACCTACATACAGGCGAGAACAGAAGTGGAAGACTTTAAGTGCTTTACGGTATAGTTTGGCATGTTTGGCATGTGACAGTATGTTGGACCCCTTCGGAGTAAGCTGTCTTCGAGCCTGACGGTTTCGACGTTATTGCGAGGACCTCACGACCTCGGGCGCACGATCTGTCAGGGTAATGACGACTTGCTAATTCGCGACCGCGCCGCCAATTTCGTGCCCATCTTATTAGTCATTAGCTGAAAGGAATGTGGGACTTTCTTCCCTAACGAATTAGGGCTACCCGTTTGGACTTTCCCTGGTCTGGACCTACCGCATAAAGGGGACCTTAATCGGACCTCAAATCTTGTGCCTGGTCTGACATCTGCACATGGTTTCACTGACCTTTCACATCAGGTGCAGGTACTCACCTATACTTGGAATTCATTCGTCACCTAAGAACAAGATTTTTTTCCGTTGAATAAGATGAGTCATGTATTTTGCGAGACTAATAGAGCAGCATCCGTTGACACTTGGGAATTTCCAAGTAAACCCAAATTTCAGCTCTAAATCACATTACATCCTGTTGCGAGAGAAATGACCGACCTCTTCCTAGAAAACCTTACACTTGGGGGTGATTAGTAGTTCTCGTGGCAATGCAGTCTTGCAACTGACGTGGAAAGTTACATTGTAAAGTCACATTGTGTTTTAGTTGTTACGGACTGGGTTGAGCAAAAGTATCTTTATCCAGTGTTTTACAAAGATGGGTTCCGGACTACTACGTCCACAACATCGAAGCAGCAACCACCTCTCTATATAGCTACAGTCCTGCCCAATTTGCCATCTCTGGAGCCCTATTATGGATCTTTTTACCGCACGCTTGATCACGCAGTTATCACGAAAACAAAGGGAAAATAGCATTGGAAATGTTTATTACGCGGTTATCACGCGTGATAAAAAGTTCCGCAATAGAGCTGCTGGTCGCATGATTTTTTCGGAGCTCGCCATACAGTTTTTGAAGGTTTTGGTCTGAGGTCTCAGGCTCCTCGTATTCAATCGTGGTTTACGATGAATGATTGTGCCCTGATTTTCAGTCACACGTGTTCACCTAGAACCAGACTGGCCAGAAATGTGCCCGACCTATTTCCTTCAGGCCAGCTACATCACGTAGACCACAAGACCAGAAGACCCCTGCCGTGAGGTCTGGGTGGTCTTACCACCATTACATACTATCAAGCTTGATTTTCTAGTGTTCATCCATAATTATGATATTAATCAGGGCGGGGTGAACATTAGTTACTCTAGGATCTCGATTCTGTGGTTACTTTAACTTCATTACATGGAAATTATAGAATATGGAGAAGCAATAGGGATGTCGGGAGTTAAATAGGTCAATCAAAGTAGGGTCCTCATTTATTCTGTTGGAGCCGTATACAATACGGCTCCAACATATAAAATTCTACCCATTTTTAGGTCAATATAAGGCTCCCAGCAGCCAAGGGTCCCTGCACCCATCTTATGTATATATACGGCTCCCAGCAGCCAAGGGTCCCTGCACCCATCTTATGTATATATACGGCTCCCAGCAGCCAAGGGTCCCTGCACCCATCTTAAGTATTTACCTAGCTCCTAGCAGCCCAAGGGTCCCTGCACCCATTCCTATATGTATTACTTACTTATCTGGTAGGCTTTTCAGAGTCGTACCTACTTACCTACTGACAAGACTGTCCTCAGTCTATGTTAGTACCGGGCCCCTACGGGCATACAATCTCGGCTTCCTACAAGCCCCTTCATGTGCTCCCAGCGGCACACTGAAGGCAACTGGCCTCTCGGCCAATCAGAACGCTCCATTATGGCTGTACCTGTCAGCCCTTATAGGTTGTCCCCTATGCCTCCTATTATTTACGTTATAACTTAACAGCACGTAAGTTTACAGCTGTATATGTTAGACCATTGCGTTCCTAATTTTAATATACACCTAAGTCATTAATTGTAACCTTCTAGTGTAAATAAGTCATAAGTTATCATGTAAAAACCACGCCAAGTGCAACCTACTAAGGGAAGTATATAGAAACAGGGGATGAACTCACCCCGCCAAATTTTGACCACTATTAGGTTTGAGCTGTTTTGAATAAATACAAGTCCCATTTATGGGACCGTTACCATTCGCAAACTGACTATTACCTGCTCCAGACCTCTCCGCAACATCTGGTCCTTCGCGCCTCTGCTGATCGACGCTGTTCCGTCTGGAGGATCTTCGAGTGCTCCATGGCAGCAGTGGCTTATCTTCGGAGACAAGGTCTGCAAGCTCCCGCCTTGGATGCCTGACTTCTTGCAATTATATCTTCGGCTGCTGACTCATTGTTCCCTGGCTTATGGCCTCGGGCTCTGAGTGGGATTTTCCCTCCATATGAAAATTTGCAAACCCGGCAGGAGCATATCCTGGCTAACTGGGGGCGCATTTTGGATTATGGGCAGTAGTTGTTGATGTAATTCATGAGCAGCTCCTTGGTGCCCTGTCTGCGGGACCCAATGTTCGTGTGTGTCTGCAGCAGCTACGGGAATTAATTGGCCCCCGTGCCTTTTTTTCCCGTACCACTTTGGTGGACGTAGACGCCCTGCGTTGACCAGGGAGGGGAATACCCTCGCTATCCTGGAAAACCTGGGTTTTTCTACGGGTTGTTCGCAGCTCACCCGACCCTTGGGCTTCCCAGCAGGGGTTCGGATGCGAGCTCACCGCGTCCCTGGTGCGGCCGCTGCCCCCATGAGCGCGGGGTCCTCCCAGCACCCGCGTGTGCTCGTGTCCCCTATCAGTTTGCGAGTGTAAAGTTTTACTGTGTCAAGTACCCCAGTGTACCCTCGTCCTAAAATGGAAAATTTTCGTCGTCGTCGCTGCATGCTGCAGTTGCGAGTGAGCTCATTAGCTGCCTCCGCCGCGGCCCCCGCTGGGCTCGAGGAGCAGCTACTCGAGGAGCTCGCATCTCTCCGTCACGACCTGGACGAGAATTTTGAGGATCTTTTTACCACCTGTTCTGCGGACGAGCTGCCCACATTCACCGCAGAATACGATGCCTTGGTCAACAAGCTGCTGGTGGCTAAGAAATCCCTCCAATCCGGGCTCGCTCCCGATCACGCTGGCACTCCCGCTCCACAGTCTGAGACGAGTGCCACGTTTCGACTGCCACCCATCGAGCTCCCCACTTTTCGTGGCGAGCTCACGGACTGGCCCACCTTCTCCGCCCTGTTCCAGGACGCCATGGCCAACTGCCCTTCCCTCACCAGCACCCAGCGGCTGCGTATGCTGTCTAACAGCCTTGGGGGGGCCGCCAAGGAGGCCGTGAAATTCTACACAACTCAGCCGAACGCTTTCGAGGATGCGTGGGCCCTGTTGGAAAAGAAGTACTACCGTCATGCTGACATCGTCTACGGTTTGCTCGACCGCTTTCAGGCCCTGCCTCCTGCAACCCACCCCGCTGGGCTCGAAAAAATCGCGGACGTCGCCCTGGAAGTCCGCCGTGGACTGACGTTGATGGGCTACCCGACCGATAACCAAGATCACATATGGAATTTTCTTCTTCACTCGAAAATGACCCCTGCGTCCCTCGAGAAATGGTTGGGCCAGCAGGATCCAAAAACGGTGCCCACCACCGACATGCTGCTTGATTTTCTCCGATTGCAAGCTCACATTGCCGCGCCAACCACGCCCCGCACCCACCAGCAGCAGCAGCCCGCGCCCTCGCACCGTACCGATTCCAAGCAGCACCCTCGTCCTGGTCCCTCGAAATGGAAGTGCCCTGATTGCCGCTTGGATCACCCGCTTTACCGCTGCCCAGCTTTCAGTAAGGCCAATCCTGATGAACGTTGGATTACCGCACGCCGGCTCCGGGTATGTGTGAATTGCTTATCTATTGGCCACCCAACCAACACTTGCCCAACCACCAACTCGTGCCGGCAGTGCCAGAAACGCCATCACTCCCTCCTGCACCGCACCCAGCCGCAGGATCAGCCCCAGCCCCAGACGGTTGCCACAGCCACCGCTCGCCATCACGACACCCAGGTGCTGTTATCTACTGCCGTTGTCACCGTCACCGACAGCTCTGGCCGACCCCAGCAGCTTCGGGCGCTCTTGGACAGCGGAGCTCAGGCTTCCCTCATCTCCGAAGCTTCTCGAAGGAAACTTGGGCTTCCTCTGCCTCTCTCCACTCCTGCCACCCTCGCCATGGCGGGCGGGGGCCTCTGCAAGGCTCTGTCCATCGGGTGCACAATCACGGAGCCACGAGCCCACCTACACATCCCCCTACAGGCATATGTCGTGCCTGAAGTTGTTTCTGCGCAGCTTCCGTCAGCTCCAGTGCCACGGGCCTCGTTGGAGCAGATTATTCGCGGTAAGAGATTGGCCGATCCCCGGTTTGACATCCCCGGTCCCATTGACATTCTCCTCGCCGATGATGTGTGTATCCAGTTATATACTCCTCAATCACAAATCATTGGGACACTCATGGCCCAAAATTCAAAATTGGGATGGATTATCCACGGTGCCTGCCCGGGTGGGCCTTCGTTCTCCACCAGCACCGTCGCCGCCGTCATGCCTGTCCCGTCTCTCCACCAGTTCTGGGAGGTTGAGGACATCCCTACTCCACCCATTCTTAGCAGAGAAGAGCAGGCAGTCGAGAATTTTGTGATTGACACGGCCGAACGCTTACCTACTGGGCGTTTTCAGTTCCGTCTTCCCCTACAGTCTGACCCACCACAACTGGGTGCCAGCCGCCACATCGCCGTTTCCAGGCTGCAATCCCTGGAACGCAAGTTCATCCGTGAACCTCATACGGCCAGTCAATACAAAGCTGTCATTGCTGAGTATATGGCCCTCGGCCACCTGGAGCCAGCCAACCCCGAGCCCGCGGATCCACGCCGCGTCTCATATCTCCCTCACCACGCGGTGGTAAAAGACTCATCAACTACCACCAAGCTACGCGTGGTCTTTGATGCCAGTGCCCGTACCACCTCCGGCAAATCGCTCAATGATTGCCAACGGAATGGGCCAAAGCTCCAGGACGATATTTTTGGTCTCCTCGTCCGTTTTCGCGCCCATCCTGTCGCCCTCTCCGCCGACATTGAGAAAATGTACCGGCAAATCCTCATACACCCAGCTGATCGCGATCTGCAGCGTGTGGTATGGCGAGATGACCCCCGGCAGCCCATTCGCGACTACCGGCTCACCACCGTCACGTTTGGAGAAAAGGTGGCCCCCTACCTTGCTATCAAAACCTTACATCTGCTTGCGGACACAGCTCTGGACCCTCAGGTACAGGCAATTTTGCGTAAGGATTTTTATGTTGACGACCTGCTGTCGGGCTCCTCGACTGCAGACAATGCCCAACAGCTCCAGAACTCTCTACAGTCCCTTCTACACGGGGCTGGGCTCATTACTCACAAATGGGCGTCGAACGACCCGGCAGCAATTGCCCACCTGCCTCCCGAGGCCCGTGCTATCGACCACCTTCAGGATATAGCATCCCCTGACGACGCACTGAAAACTTTGGGCGTGATGTGGGACACCAACACGGACACGTTTCACGTTCGAGTGAAGTCTATGCACCGAAACAAATGGACTCGGCGCTCTGTGCTGTCGGCAGCCAACAGCCTGTACGACCCTCTTGGCTGGTTGGCTCCCATCACACTCACTGCCAAGCTTATTTTGCAAGATATTGTCAAAACCACTACCAACTGGGATTCCCCCCTCAGTCCTCATCAGCTCGAGGGCTGGCTGGAGTGGATCTCCCTGTTGCCAGCCACGACAGCGGTTTCCCTTCCACGCTGTATCAACACCACCTCGTCACCTCTGCTCCTCTGTGGCTTTTCGGACGCCAGTGAGAAAGCCTACGGTGCTGTGGTGTATGCACGACAGCTCACCCCAACAGCAGCCAGTGTTCCACTCCTGTTGGCTTCAAAAACCCGCGTGGCGCCCCTCAAGCCCGTCACATTACCTCGCCTGGAGCTGCTCGGGGCCCACCTACTGGCTCAGCTCCTTTCTGCTGTTGCCACAGCTCTCGGGGTCCCTACTTCCCACCTACGGGCATGGACCGACAGCACTGTGACCCTCGCCTGGATTCAGGGTGATCCTGCCCGCTGGAAACAATTTGTGGCAAACCGGGTGAGTGACATTCAATCAGCGTGCCCTCCGGGCCAGTGGGCTCATGTTCCTGGGGTCGAAAATCCAGCAGACTTAGCTTCACGTGGTACCCCTCCAGCAGCGCTCATCCAGTCCGAGCTCTGGTGGCACGGGCCCCCCTGGCTCTGCACCTCATTGAGTTCAGGCTCCTCGCCCATCCTAGCTGATCCCCCTGAAGTTCGGACAGCGGTTTTGGTGGCAACTGTCACCCCAGACCCATTCTCGCGCACCCTGGTGCACCGTTTTTCATCGTACCGTCTGCTGCGCCGAGTGGTTGCCCGGCTCTTCCAATTTGCCGATTGTACCCGACAGAAGAGCTTCACCACCCTCGCGCCAGCCCATTTTATAAAGGCCGACGCCGCCATCGCCAGATGGGCTCAGGCTGACGTTTTTCCCCAGGAAGTGGCCGCCTTACGCTGTGGGAAACCAGTCCGCCTAGCTTCGCCACTGGCTTCCCTCAATCCCTACATAGACGATTTCGGAGTGCTTCGGGTGGGTGGACGACTGCGCCATTCCAAGTTGGACCCAGCTGCCCAACACCCCATCATTCTACCACCGCGCCATGAGGTGACTACTCTTCTCGTTCGGCACGTGCATGACATGCACATGCACGCCGGGCCGAACCAAACCCAAGCCGCCCTCCGCCGCACGCACTGGATCCATCACGCGGGCACCGCCGTCAAGGCCATTCTGCGGGCCTGCGTTCCATGCGTTCGGACCAAGGCCCAATTGGCAACCCAGCTTATGGGCGACCTGCCTACGACCCGCGTGTTACCTGTCGCCCGCCCCTTCACCAAGTGTGGGGTTGATTTTGCGGGGCCCGTACAACTGAAGGCCCCAATGGTACGAGCCAGCCGCTCATACAAAGCTTATATTGCTTTGTTCATCTGCCTCTCCACCCGCGCCATTCACCTGGAGTTAGTGACGGCTCTCACCACCGACGCCTTTTTGGCCGCCCTCTCCCGATTTACTGCTCGTCGCGGCCTGCCCTCAGCCATGTATTCTGATCAGGGCACCAACTTTGTCGGTGCAGCCAATGAAATGCACACAATCATCACCAACCACGACCTACAATCCGACCTTGCCGATCGCGGATTTTCTTGGCACTTCAACCCGCCCTCCGCCCCCCATTTCGGTGGGTTGTGGGAAGCCGGCGTCAAAAGTCTGAAAACCCACTTGAAGAGAGTCATTGGCACCGCTGTACTGACGTATGAGGAATACAGCACGATCTTGTGCCGTGCTGAGGCCATCCTCAATTCTCGG
Organism: Mesopsocus fuscifrons; assembly: GCA_950004255.1. Taxonomy (NCBI): domain Eukaryota; kingdom Metazoa; phylum Arthropoda; class Insecta; order Psocodea; family Mesopsocidae; genus Mesopsocus; species Mesopsocus fuscifrons. The sequence continues at coordinate 17,367,982 of OX465373.1, read as the reverse complement.
CCCCTCGTGCCAGTCACCAACGACCCACTCGACCTCGAAGTGCTCACCCCGGGTCACTTCCTCATTGGCGGGCCTCTCACAGCTCCGCCCGAACCCAATCACACCGACGACCGGCCATCCACACTCCGCCGCTGGCAGCTCGTGCAGAAGCTGGGCCAGGATCTGTGGCAACGCTGGTCCACCGAATACCTCAGCCGCCTCCAGCAGAGGCCGAAATGGTGGCGAAAGGCCCCCAACCTCTCCCCTGGACGTCTGGTTCTTATACAGGACCCCAACCGGCCTTCCCTCGAATGGCGGATGGGCCGCATCATAGCTGTGCACCCCGGTGTCGACGGCGCGGTCCGGGTCGCCACCCTTCACACAGCTTATGGTGAGGTTCAACGTCCTATCGCCAAGCTGTGCCCTCTTCCCCTCGATGGTCCAGAGGCTGCCTCCCCGGACGGGCCGAACGACGAAGAAGAGGAGGAGCTGGATGTTCCACCCCAGGACGTGACAGCGACGGCCACTTCCCAGGCATTGGATCAGCCCATAGCTTCGCGCCTCCGGCCCCGCGCCCCTCGTAAAATGTAACTGCTTTTCCTTTTCTACACGGTTGTACAGGATTTTTCTGGTTAGTTTTATCGCTTATTATGTTTTTGTATAGCTCAAACATTTTCCCTCACTTATTTTCATTTTTTGGGCCTCTCGGCCCAAGGCGGGCGGAATGTTGGAGCCGTATACAATACGGCTCCAACATATAAAATTCTACCCATTTTTAGGTCAATATAAGGCTCCCAGCAGCCAAGGGTCCCTGCACCCATCTTATGTATATATACGGCTCCCAGCAGCCAAGGGTCCCTGCACCCATCTTATGTATATATACGGCTCCCAGCAGCCAAGGGTCCCTGCACCCATCTTAAGTATTTACCTAGCTCCTAGCAGCCCAAGGGTCCCTGCACCCATTCCTATATGTATTACTTACTTATCTGGTAGGCTTTTCAGAGTCGTACCTACTTACCTACTGACAAGACTGTCCTCAGTCTATGTTAGTACGGGGCCCCTACGGGCATACAATCTCGGCTTCCTACAAGCCCCTTCATGTGCTCCCAGCGGCACACTGAAGGCAACTGGCCTCTCGGCCAATCAGAACGCTCCATTATGGCTGTACCTGTCAGCCCTTATAGGTTGTCCCCTATGCCTCCTATTATTTACGTTATAACTTAACAGCACGTAAGTTTACAGCTGTATATGTTAGACCATTGCGTTCCTAATTTTAATATACACCTAAGTCATTAATTGTAACCTTCTAGTGTAAATAAGTCATAAGTTATCATGTAAAAACCACGCCAAGTGCAACCTACTAAGGGAAGTATATAGAAACAGGGGATGAACTCACCCCGCCAAATTTTGACCACTATTAGGTTTGAGCTGTTTTGAATAAATACAAGTCCCATTTATGGGACCGTTACCATTCGCAAACTGACTATTACCTGCTCCAGACCTCTCCGCAACATATTCATTGAATCCAGTACACCAGTCAAGTGGAGCCTAAACGAAACCAGATTAAACTAAATTATGTACTGTTATTGGTCTGTTATTTTGCTACAATAGAAGAATAAAAAAATCCCTTTCGGCAGCCCCGAAAGGCGTAGGTAGATTTCGAAGATTACTTCCATCAACTAAAAGCAGTCTAAAATCATTTAGAAAGACGGATAAGAAGATTTTCAGTTGATCCAATTGCATTATCTACAATAACAAACGGAGGAATTGAGTTTTGAAATTTCACCCCCCCTCCCCCTTAACAAGAAAATGAAAGTGATTTTACAAAAAACTTATTCAGACAAAAGTTGTAGATATTATTAATAGAAACTCATAGCAAAAAGAATAAACTAAATATCTCACCAAATAAATGAGTTATGACGTTTTGAAAATTCAACCCCCCACCCCCTGCCTAAACGGTGCGTCGGACGAAAAACTTGTTCAGACAAAAGTTCTAGGTAATATTGAGGCAAATGCATTCCAAAACAAAAGAACTCGATAACACAATAACAAACGGAGGAATTGAGTTTTGAAATTTCACCCCCCCCCCCTTAACAAGAAAATGAAAGTGATTTTACAAAAAACTTTTTCAGACAAAAGTTGTAGATATTATTAATAGAAACTCATAGCAAAAAGATAAAACTCAATATCTCACCAAATAAGTGAGTTATGACGTTTTGAAAATTCAACCCCCCACCCCCTGACTAAACGGTGCGTCGGACGAAAAACGTTTTCAGACAAAAGTTGTAGGTAATATTGAGGCAAATGCATTACAAAACAAAAGAACTCGATAACACCCCTAGGACACAAGTTATGAATTTTTTTGTGCGCAAAACCCTCTTTTTCCACCCCTATTCAACCATTAAGGGTGGGATCAAAAAACGTTACAAAGAAAAGTTGTAGGCAGTACTGTTACACGACCCTCAGAGAAAACTAGGTTTCATTTGTTGCAATATTAAGGGAGTTATGGCCAAAAAGCCAGATTTAGAAAAAGTCCCCCCATTTCCCCCCCCTTGGTCCGATTTCCCCCATTAACGAACTCGACCGAGATTTTAGTCCCTTATATTTTATTAAATAGTCAAAACCAATTATTTTTCAAAAATACGGCTGCTAGCGTGTTCACAAGGAAGTGAAAATGATAGATATATATTTATATAGATATATATATATATATATATATATATAAACTTTTGAACTGATGGTGGTTTTGGGATCCAGGGGTCATAAAAAGAAGAACTGTGAAGAAATTTTTCAAAAGTGAGACTACTGGTACGACTACAATAGGTAGATTTTTCTTCGAAATCTACCTAAAAAAATTAATTTTATGTCACTTACGACAACGCTTATTACTAACTGCACAGAATCTCCATGCAATTCCACAAATCGGGAAAATTTTCGGTGCTGTCAAAAATTCTAAATTGTGCCTTTACGCAATATTATTCAAAAACTTCGTGTCGGTGCCTATGCAATTTCCCCTCCACTTTTTTCAGAGTCTCCAAACCATATTCCAATAATTTTCTTCATATCTGTCTTCAGTTATATTCGTACCAACTCACTTTAAAGCGAGGGGTTAACCACTTGTTGGGAATTTCGTTGGGAATCATTGGAAATCTTTATGAAATCTCAGGGAGTCTTGGAATTTTTTGAAGTTTTGGATTTTTTTTTGGATTTTTTGGTGTTCATCTTTCTATGAATATCGTTGGAAATCTTTGGAAATCTTTATGGAATCTCAGAGAATTTCAAGGAATCTCTGGAGTGGTTACCCCCTCGCTTTAAAGCTATAAAACCATCCGTGCGCCGAGCGATTATAAATAACTCAGTCAACTTATTAAATTATCATTTGGCACACATAACCACGGCAAACATACCTTTTCACTCCCGTAATCGGACGTCAATAGATGTATCTCGAAACTAAACGCCTGAATCGTGAATGATTTTTAGTTGTTTTTATGATAAAGTACCAATCTTTGAGGCGGCGGAGACCGGTACCCAGCGAGCTTGTACGTGGGAAAACAAACATGTCATTAATTTTATAGGCACGGTATTAGAAACTAACGTGGTGCGGATACCGCACGCTATGGGAGTTACGAGATGGGCCGGACAAAGGCGTCGAGGTTGCCCCCTGGTCTCTGTTGCCCCGTGCTGCCCTACTCATCGCCCCGTAATGTATTCTCTCACCATTTCACGCAAATAGGCCTGCTTGTTTTGCCCCATTTCCCCCATTAGTTAATGATGTTTTATGCTCGGGATGGAATGATGCTTTTTAATTACTGGTAGTGGTAGTGGTTTGGTGGTGGAGTTTGACGGTATATGGCTTCCAGCACCCTCATATGGAGAAATGCGAGGGGTTAACCACTCGTTGGGAATCTCATTGGGAATCATTGGAAATCTTTATGAAATCTCAGGGAATCTTGGAATTTTTTTGGAGTGGTTACCCCTTCGTTGTTCATCTTTCTATGAATATCGTTGGGAATCTTTGGAAATCTTTATGGAATCTCAAGGAATATCTGGAGTGGTTACCCCCTCGGAGAAATGTATCAGTTCTCAGCTGATTGCTGATTCTTTTCAATCGCCCGCAGGACGACTGGAGGAAAAAGTTAATCTTGTACTGAACCATTTTCCATGCTTTTTAACTGTGCAGAAGGGAAGGACAATAATAGGTATAGTATCGCCACCCTGACCTGCCTGGCCCGAGGGCATTCTGTGAACAGTGAACAGTGCAGAATGCCCTCGGGCCAGGCAGGTCAGGGTGGCGATACTATTCACGGGAAATAAAGAGAGTGGTTCCATTCTAGGTTCATATACGATTATTACAAATTATTGGCCAACGGCGGAAGTGGAAATCGTGTAAACATTTACAGATGTGGAAACACAAATGACCAAAATTACATTTAGGGTCCATTAGTAGTTGACAAGACTGTTCTGAAATATTCAAACTCGCAAGAGGATTCGGAGGATTCCCGGGAATACATACGACTCTGGGAATTAAACCCGTTCCAACTTCCAACAATGCAATTTGCGATATTGGTTGGCATGGTACCTAGTATAGATTGCAATGTATAGGGCAGTAAATGTCCAAGCAGAAAACATGGGCCATTCCCTGCATGAAATTTACACCGGTACTATAATTAAGGAAGAAATGTTTTTCGAGCATCTAATATAGAAGAGGAATGCTTATGTGGTTCAATATAAACTCGCACATTTTACTGCAACACATTCGGGCTGCAGATTCGAGGGGAGGGAATGTGCTGAACTGACTCTCGAAAGACTTGTTTTCCGATGCATTCTAAATCCACGAGACGAGCTATTTAAATTCAGTCTATGTCCTAGGAGGGAAAATTTTATGAGAGTTAAATTTTAAATATTAAAGTATTACGAGTTATTAGGGAGACCGAATATGTCAGTTTATTCATTTTTCCTAGCATAGCCTATTCAGGCTGGCCTAAATAAATTTCAAAACCGTTAGTTTCTGATTTCTAGAAAACTACATGCCTTTTGGCTAATCTGAATCCAGGATGGTTCATTTATTGGCGAGGGGTTTACCACTCCAGGAATCTCGTTAGGAATAATTGGAAATCTTTATGAAATCTCAGGGAATCTGGCAATTTTTTGGGGTGGTTCATCTCGGGGTTCATCTTTCTATGAATATTGTTGGGAATCTTTGGATATCTTTATGGAATCTCAGGGAATCTCAAGGAATCTCTGGAGTGGTTTCCCCCTCGTTTATTGGTGACAAACATCGACTGACACATCGTCAATGACAAGTGACTTTTCTGATCTCAAACCTTCACTCTCTTCATTCTACTGACACATTTTGTCGCGATGCATCATGACCTTGCTGTTCCTTGTTGATCCCACTCGACACCTCCGCGTAGACTCTCTGGAACGTCAGAGGTGTCTGAGATTAGCGCTCATATGTCACGCGTGATAAGTCACCTAGGAGAGCTTGTCATACGGGGCCCACGCCCTGGGACCTGGTACCCTGACTGCTCGTCACTGTCCCCTATTCGTCACCCGTCACACAGTAACGGTCACCGTGACTCGTTTGTTGCTAACCTGGTCTGGTAGAAATAGCCAATGAACCCGGAGTGATTTTCCCGGAAGGAAAGATGTTTGTTCACTTAATAAATTTTTGTACGTAATTTCTGTCTTGTACTGTGGGAGCAAATTCGCCGGAAATTTAAGAAAACTGTTGCGTCCAACTCATCATCATCATCATCATCTTCAGCGGCTATTGTCCTATTGTGGGCCCAACTGATTAGGGCCCATCTCATGCCCAACCTCATTCAGCCTGCTTTTACCTTATGTTTAATTCGGGGGTTCTTCTGAAACAAGAAATAATCCAGAATTCATCTTATGCGTACTGTTCAGCAATAGTCTGTTCAAGGCCTGTTCAACGAAAACAAATCGTTCGTTTCACTAACCATAATTACAGGCTCTAACTTAGGGTTTGAAAATCAAAATATAGAGCCACCAGTTTTTGGGTGTATTACCGTCCGGCACGCGGGGGCCGCCGTAGGAACAAGTCAATTTATTCACAAAACGAATTCTCTCACCCAAAGTTACATAGACCCATGGTTCAGCGTAACTATCTAAAATTAGTTCCTGCTTCTCTCACGTATACAATATTTTCTGCATATACTGAATGATTGGGCCCCTTCAGAGTACTGTGAAAACAATACCTTTTTGGTTTTGTCTTTCGACGAACTTCTTTGTACCTACGTTGGACTTCTATTGTAGTGTGGCAAACACTGACATATTGCATGTAGGACAAAAATAGAAGGATACCTAGGTATGGTCATGGTCTCTCGTAGGTTCTGTTCCTGACCTGTATCAATAGTCTCATTAATCAACCACCTCATACAAACACTGGACACGATCTTGGTGTCGCTGTAGATGAGGTAGGTAGCTTGCCCTATGTTTTTACTGGTGGTACCTGGTTTAGAAACACCGTAGCCTTGCACCTCGAAGGCCTTTGTATATGTGTCGAGTTCGAAAGTGAAGAATAGGCTTAGTTGGTGACGCTGGACACAGACTCAGACCAATCAGAGCGCGTGAGTGCTGAGGCAATATTGACGTCACCCGGAGCCCCTGCTTTTATTTCAGTCAAGACTCAAGACAACTTTAGGAATATGTAGATGTTACCAAGAGATAGCTCTGCACCACACCTCGGGAACAACACCATCCTTCATCCCAGCACGTCCCTCCGGGCCTGAGTATTGGCCCAGTCCTGGAGCAAGTGATCTTTGCTTCATCTACCTTATCTCGGGTCGCCATCATCATTAGGTATGGTACTGTTGTCATCTTTGGCACCTGCACCGCCGCGGCATGTGTGATAACTCCGCCTATGTTTAACATGCACTACCGTCGCTTTTAATTATTTTGGGGCCTCCACTTTCATCAAAATAGTTTTTTAGCACAGAGGGCAGACGACCTGCACTTCCACACCATTTTTATGGTCACGTTGAAGTGACGCAGTATCTCCCCCAACCTTGTATAGACCGTCTAAACGTGTGTGTATAGTTATCAGCGGAAACCGAGGGGTTAACTACTCCAGGAATCTCCTTGGGAATCTCGTTAGGAATCTCAGGCAATCATTGGAGATCTTGATGAAATCTCAGAGAATCTTGGAAATTTCTGGAGGAATTAATCCTTTGGGGTGCATCTTTCCATGAATCTCGTGGAGAATCTAAGGAAATCTTTGGAAATCTTCGTGCAATGTCAGGCAATCTCATGCAAGCAATCTCTGGAGTGGTTAACCACTCGACGGAAACCGACAGAGAAAAACATCAACAAACATGCAGCACTGCAGGGTCAGGCTTAGCGCGATAAATAAAAGAGACAATGGCTAATTTGACGAACCGTTTTCTCTTCTCGTCTCTGATTTTCAGTCATCTTCTTGATCGAGCCACTTAGGTCGACCACCAAACTGTCCCTAAATTGAGCCAGAAGAATCGGTTTTGTGTGAAAGGTTATTAGGGAACGGAATTGCATTTCTTTTTATTTCGGTGGCGGTTATCCGGTGTGAAATGGCTCATTGGTGCCACTTTCTTTACGAAGGTGGGAACAATTAAAAACGTGCAGCCTGGTCGCCCTGCGGTTTTACCTCTGCCCGAAGAGTTGTGGTCTGGGGCAGGTTCCTCATTCTGCAACTATGTCAGTCACTTGGTAAATGGGTTTTGCTAGGTACATCAAAGGTTTAAAGGCAGCACGTTTCAAAACGAAAGTAACCAATGATTTCTGGAAATTCTGTCTTCCTTCGCAAGAAACGGAAAATTCCTTTCATTCAACCAGTTGGTTACTTGACCTGAACTCCTCTCGGATGCTAACGATTTTTAGCCGTCCCCGAGGGGGTAACCACTCCAGAGATTCCTTTACATTGCGTAAAGATTTCCTGAGATTCTCAACGAGATTCGTGGAAGATGCACCCCGAAGGGTTAACTACTTCAGAAATTTCCAAGATTCCCTGAGATTTCATAAAGATTTCCAATTATTGCCTGAGATTGCCAACGAGATTCCTGGAGTGGTTAACCCCTTGGCCACCCCCTATATGCATCTATCCATTACCTTACTTACCAACTAGTCTGCATGTGTGCCCCAATGAGACGTAAGATCTGGAGCGACCGCTTTTGGATAATGAACTTCGCGTGGGTTGACACTCTTCACACACATCCAGCGTGTGCCGTGAAGTAGCTACGAGATCGAGAATGTCATTGTGTAGGAAGATACACCAGGAACAACCTACCTTGACCTGGTTAGGTTAGATCTCTTAGAGCATAATGATAGTTCCGCGTGCTAACAATACAAATGGTAGTTTGCGTAATGCCTTCCTCTATCCTGAATTCAATTGGGCTCATTTGGTTGGTGAAATTGTTTTCTTTCGCTTTACTGTCCTTCGTTTGGCGCACGATTGCGATTATGAAATGGTTTTAAATTTGTATACTAATGGATTGTTTGTTCCTGTTACTGCATCTGTGACTGTACTTCTTTATGCTACGTTCAATGGCGCAGTAAGTTTGATACAAGTCGGAGATAAACCTGCCCTATATATAAGTGACCTACATTACAAAATTTTTCTATACATACATAACGCGCAGTTAATAGTCAAATTTCAGTCGGTATACCTATACTTTGAACTCTTTTGGGGCTGCTGAAAATAAGTTTGTTCCTTTTCATATCATGAAGAGAGTACCTGATGTAATTGCTCCTGCATGTTCTTGGAACCTCGGAACTCTCAGTGCGCTTTCTTTATAGAAGAGAAAATTTTCAGATAAAATATCTGAAAAGTCAAAAGTTTGAAGAAAGTTTATTGGCCTCCATGAACTTACCATCAATGCGGTCTTGACAATATTAGTTGAAAGAACAGCGCTGTTACAGTTTCCTGGAATTTCGCCCTTTTCCGAGGCATCAGTAACTCGAAATCCCAACTTCTTTCATAAATTCACCACCAGATCCTGCTTTTTTATACAAATTGGTTTGCCTTCAACAACGCAACATGAAAAAAGTTTGAGTCAAGCCTTTCACGTTCTTGAGGCAAAACTTCAGCCACTGTGCGCTTATTTGAAACTTCATTTGGTGAGTTTTGCCCTCCCTCTGATCTGGTTTCCACCATCAGACCAAATTTATTTCTACAAGAAGCCGAAAAAGATTTTTGTTTACATGTATTTTACTGCGTTCAGGTGGTTAACACTGTTAAAGAAATTTTAGTTTCTTGGCTTGGTTTTTGAGGTGACTAAAAACCATTCAGTTTCGTCATGAGAAGAGAAAAAAATTCAGCCCTTTTAACAGTCAGAATTTAATACCCAGGGATTCCTCCATCCCTGCGCTCAACACCGGAACCGTACACAGTAAGAGAATTATTTTCAGTATAATCGTTTATTCCGAGGGGGTAACCACTCCAAAGATCCCTTGAGTTTCCACTGAGATTTCATAAAGATTTCCAAAGATTCCCAACGATATTCATAGAAAGATGAAATCCAAGAACCACACCAAAAAAATTCCAAGATTTCCTGAGATTTCATAAAGATTTCCAATTATTCCCAACGAGATTCCAAACGAGTGTTTAACCCCTCTGTTTATTCTCTTAATGACATAACAGTTCATGGCTTAGAAATATTACGTGCTTTTCTGGAGTCAAAGTCCTGCCCCTTGTTTTCAGTACTGGAAAGAACCGTTTCAAGACTCCGAATTTCTATTTTTCCCTGGTTGAGTTGGCAAAATGATGTCCCTGCCAATTCAAAAGATTCAGTTTCTTCATTTCCATTGATCGAAGAGAGTGATTTGAGAAGGGACTAGCACCGTCAGCGATCTCTGAATTATCAGCGAGTGAGGGGGAATAATGTGTAATGAAGATCGGGAGTTGACATTGACGGAAAGCTGACGCAGGGGCGCGGGTAGGCAGCCGTCACCCTAACTTCTACCTAGCTTTATCATTCCTCCGCCAACTTTCCCTATTTATCAAGCACTAGGGAATTTTTTATTGCCTCGACAGTCAGACTTCTGCAGTTTTGCGACGGCTAGGGGGCTTTGAAGCCTTTGCTTCATTGATTCTATTCCTTGTTTTGGGACTTGGCCAGTTAGAGCATCTGTAGCCGGACTTACAATTGTTTCGGAATTTTTTTATTTTTTGGGGTTTTGGCATTCAAGAAAATAATTAAGCACTGACCTGACAGAATTTTATATTTCTTTTAGGGGTCCAAGAATGCTCTGGGTCCTAGTTCTTGGCGCGATTCTCATCTGGGCGCCACCAGCTGCCATCACTCATCGGACGACTTTCGAACGTGTTCACGGTAAGTCGTTTATTTTACCTATAACTTTTACCTTCAGCCTTATTAAGAAGAGATGAACAAATTGCACTGTAAATCCGACAAACGTAGAGTTTACCTGCTGTACAATACTCCATCACTCTATCAGTCATTTGGTGAATCCCTCCTGGAGTCTTTGCGTCATTGTCTGATGCAGGAATGTCGTTTTTTGGTCGTGTACACTCAGCACTATTCTGCTGTTAAACTAAGCAACCCCATCTTGTTCTTTGTCCTGTTTTTGCACCTTACACCAATTATTATTCATGTTTTTGCTGCGAGAGTTGTAACTTTCTTGCCCCTTATAGGGATTATTCGTCTCGTCGTTATTATTTTGTCACTGATGGTGCCTGAGAGGTAGAGGGAGATATGCGCAACTTCTCAAAACTACATTTGGGGAGGGTTGTAGCTCAGCTTACCTAGATCTCCAAACATATAAGAATCACATCGAATAGTAATCCCAGACAAGGCGAAAATTCGACCGAAAGTTGGTAGCAAACGTTTTGGAGCGTGTTGGCAAGTTTGTTGAACTGCATTGATTCTTATATGGGATCGTTTGGAACATTCACAAAGGGGCCTATTTCGGCAGTCTTTTGTGAATAAGATCCTCCCCACTCAGAGCGGGGCTATAAAAGTTCGTATGAATCTCTTATACCCCTTTTCCGAAACTAGGGTGAGAAAAAATTTCTTTTGGAAAGCTATTAGCTCTGAGCTTCCGTAAGTAAATTGGCGAAAATTGGTGAAAAATAGCTGGTCAAGTTCCGACTTATAGGCATTACATCGAGAGGTTAACCACTTCAGGAATCTCGTCGGGAATCTCGTTAGGAATCTCAGGAAATCGTTGGAAATCTTAATGCAATCTCAGGCAATCACTAGAGTGGTTAACCCCTTCCATTACATTATAGTGGGATATCGTAAAAATACTGAAGTAATAGGCTCCTCCCTGAGTAGATTTTTGAGTTCAGTCTTCCCGGGTGTAAACTTTTCCAAGTTGGAAGGAAAAGCTCTCACAGGGTAATTATTTGTTCACTTGAACGCATGAGGTGCTCTGAGGATGGAGCAGTAAGTGCTGATTCAAATGGAAGAATTCATGAAGTATCCTCCAGGGGAGCTGGCAGCAAACTTCACTCAGAGTTTTCGAAGGGTGAAGGGTCATAGTAAGCAAGTAGCCCATCCATCAGCATAAAACGCTCCCCATTGTTTCCTCTCATCTTGTACGTCTACCCATGCATTAAATTCAGTAGAAAGAAAGATCATTTTCAGCGTAATCCAATTAAAAAAATTTCTCAGCAGGTTGGAAAGACTCAAAATTTCACCTGCGTACCAGTAACCAAGCTTATATACTGATGTAGAAAATTAATAGAAGTAATTGCTCATTTTTTGTCTATATAGGTTTTGAACACTGGCAGGATTTATAGGGTAGGAGTGTTCGCCTGAACAAAAAAACTGCACTTTCTCAAATTATCGTGTACAATAGAAGCTAATTTCCTGATCGAAAGAAAAATATTTAGGTCATTAGTCAGTTAATTCAAGAACGTACAGTAAGCGAAAATTCATTAACTGACTTTCGGTTACCTCACAGTGCCTTGAATTACCTAACATCAGTAAACCCACTGATCAAAAATTCGGAGTTGATCTCTTGGTGTTTCATTTCATCATAATTTCATCTTAAAAGAGAAAGAGAGTGCAAATGATTGAAGAATGGAGAGAATTAAAGAAAGTTGGGGCAGAAAAGTTGAAAATTGCATCGGAAAGTCAATTGACGTATAAATAATAGCGTGAGTTGAATTGATTTTATTAAATCATCAGTTTGGTAGATGTAGATGAATAAAAGCCGTGGCAAATTGATGTGTGCAGAGTTGATAAATCTCCATAAATGGGTACGAGAGAGCTGCCACTGAGCTTTTCAATGGATGTGTTCGCCATTTTAATAAAGGCGGGGATATTAATTCGTGTACATATTGGAGGCCTGCGGGGGGCACCTCTACCATAAAAACGCATCAGGCGGCCCCAAAGAAACCTCTTAATGGGGTACCACTTCACACTCTGTACGGATTATTTACCAAGGGAAATGGACTCGCCTGGAGGCAAAATTTTGTGGAGAAAATCAATATCGCTATTGTTCTGTTTCGAAACTTACACAACACGTATTGACGATTTTGGTCTCATGGAGTTGTTTAATTTGTTGGAGCGACATCAAGAACGATCCAACAAAGTCATGTTGCCTATCATTTGTATATATAATCAATTTCAAATTCAAGTTATAGGTCTATAGGTTAGGTTAGGCTAGGTTAGGCTAGGCTAGGTTAGGTTAGGTTAGGTTCCTCAAGCCAACCTCCGCGCAAAAATGGTCCCTAAACTAGCCGTGCGCGTAAAAAAAAAAAAAATCACGCCTTATTCACATTTACCCGAGATCTTAAGTTTTGTGAAACAGTGTTATTTGAAAAATATGTTTTGTGCACGGTCGCAACTCTTTCCCTTATGTAATATACACACTTTTATGGGACAATTGTTTTGAGTTGAAATAGAGAACGTCAGAGTTGAGCGGCACCAGATGAAAAGTGGAGTAGCTATTGTGTATGGAAATGACATGGGGGGAGGGGTGAGAAAACACCTGAGCTACTGATCCCCCTAGCTACAGTACCTACAGTCATTGATCACATGCGAAGCCTATCTAAAGCTCCCGGATAAGCCCGCTTTGTTTTCGCAGAGGATTTCGAATATTAGGATTTTCCATTTGTCACATTCCCGAGGACGATCCTGGTGGTGCGACAACTTGTCACATTTCCGACTGCTTAGCGTCGTGCGGTTCCACTGTCGATTCTAATCTTGAGATATTTCGTGTCATATTTCGTTGTTTCCCCCCCTTTTAATACGGTGCTATTCTTCCTCTCAATCTCTCCGGCAAAAGCTCTTGCGAATGTGTTTTGGTGAGATTTGGTGGATCACTGTGTGACTTATGGTTGTGTCACATTGGCTTAGTGACTAAGTACTTAAGTACTGAGCTATTTAGAGTGCATGAGAACTCAGTTCTAGTTCCGTGAACATTACTGAGACCTGATCTTCACTGGGTTAATCCTGGTCTTGTCTGCAGAGGTTGCATTAGAGGGGCCTTGCATCCTAGTAGCCGAATAATTTTTAAATTTTTTTCCTGGATGGGAAAGATTCTAAATTCCACTTAGACGTATCCTCCAAATAACTCACAGTTCTGTGCCTCTCAGTGGCCGAGCGGTGAAGGGGTCCTCTTTGTGTTCTGAGAGGTCCGGGTTCAAGTCCCGGCGTAATGGATTTTTTTTTTACGAAAATGGACTTATTGGCTTCGGCCCACTCCTTAACTGGCTTCAGCCAGTGGCCTGGATCATATTCGGCTTCGGCCCAAAAATCTAATAACCAACTCATCGGCGCGTATGTTCTCTGAACCACCTGTAAGAATTGACCATTAGGTCCCTTGTGTCATAGGTGGAATGAAACACCCTAACCTAGTTTGTGCATGATAACTACAGGCAGAATAAATATGAATTTAAGTCTGTGATAAGGATAAGGAATAAATTTATTAAGTAGCTGTTATTTTATGTTTCCAGGTCAGATCAATCCAAAACCATGCTCCGTGAACGGGATCGAAGGGACGTGTATGTTCGTGTACGAGTGCATGAAGAGCGAGGGCCGCAGCGTGGGGATGTGCGTCGACAACTTCATGTTCGGCAGCTGCTGTTCACACAACATTTCAGCAAACACTGTTTTGCCCCACAACAACAATCATCCTAATGTATTATACTCCCCAACTACCAAGTACCCCAGTTCTAGTCTAAGGTACGTCAACTATTTCTTTCTTTAACGTAATGGATTGTGCCTTTCCAAAATAACAGTATATTAAAATTCAAGAGGATTTTTGAGAAAAATGCACGTGTTAATTTCAGAAAAAATGCACGTGCAAATTTTAGAAACTTGCACGTATTAATTTAAAAAAAATGCACGTGCAAATTTTAGAAAAAAGAATATTTTAGAAAAATCCACGCTCGTGCTAATGTAGCAGCAAGCACGGGCAAGTTTTAGATTTATTCGCAGTCACTTTTGAAATTTCGGAAAATTCCAATAATTACAAGTATAAGTTACTTAGTTGCTTACCTTCAGAATTTCACCGGAAATATGAATTATAAAACGTACTTAACTAACTTGTAATTCAGTTGCTGGCCAGCCCTGGATGTCCTGCCATGAACGCACCATGTTGCGCTTTTCCCTCTTACGTTTTCCCTCTTACGTTCACTGCTGATGAGTCTTTTGTATTTGTTTTCAGACCACCAAGTCTTACTTATAGCACCAAACCTCCACATTCTTCAGCAGGTTCATCATTATCATCATTATCAGCATTAAATTCTAAAGTGAGACCATCGAAACCAGTGTCATTTGTGACTCGGACTACTAAACGACCCCCGGTAACGATAGTCACCAAAAGCACAACAGTGTCTTCCACAACGCCGAGGCCTACGCCGGGAATCAGACCTTGGACACAGAAGCCGCCTCCTTTCGTCACTTCTTCATCAACTTCATTTTCATCCTCGTCATCACATCCCTCCACTTCATCAAGTCCTTCATCCTCCTCAACGTTACGTCCATCTAGTTCCACACTGCGTCCAGTAAGCTCTAGTCCATCCGGAGGGAAGCTTCCCTCCAGTACCAACGCTTACACCTCAGTGTATGACCTCATCGCAACTTCAAGACCAACCACAAAAACTAACGCCACGTAAGAATAATTTAAATACTTATATTCTCTTATAGTAAGGCATCTGTTCGACAATTTCCGCAGTGGACTGTGAAAACGCAGTTTCGAGGTCACAGATGGTAATTTCCACTTTATAATCAATTTGTTATCGAACGTAGGAATGGAAAATACCCTAACCACACATCCAATAATGATTTTCCTTTGTTGAGGCGAAGATCCCTCTGCGGCATCAAAGGGTCCCACAGAATAATATGTTAATGGAGATTGGGAAGCAGCATTGATTCTGTGGCAGACTCTATTAGAAAGTAACCACCCCTAGGCCGGTGGGCGGGGAAGGGTCGAATAGGTGGTCCCAACTTTGCGACAAAGGCCCTCTGCCCTTTACAGCCACAGAAGTTGAGCTAAATCGAAACTCCCTTTTGGGGAAAACCTTAGATTCGTAACTAGAAAATAATTACATGTCGCTGAGGTTGAGAGGAGTTATGGTTGAAAGGGTGTGATAATAAACTGGATAAACATTCAAAATTCCAAATTAGGAACATGTCTGTTTTCAGATTGCCGCAAGCCTTTCGCTGTTTCCAATTTTGTAATGTGTGCGTTGTGGTGCGTCATAGAACTAATAAATTATGTAATGCTGTGGTTAATGGGCGAGAGGGGATCAAGGCACCTATGAAATGAAAATGCTATGGGCAACAATACGGAATTTTAAGAACCATAAGCAGTGGGCGCTTTGCATCCAGTAGCTGGATATTTTAAAATTGCAATAGAAGCAAAAAGTCATTAGCACATATAGAGGAATATAGGGGTAGAATGCTGTGGGGATGGATTACCAAGAAGGGGTGTGGGCTGAGGTGGGGATCGATAGGGGTAGAAACGACGGAGGTAAAAAAAGGGTTAGGAGTTTATTTCGTTCGTTGGGCCACTTTGAGTGAATATCCCCCAAAAGACTAAGGTACAGGGGACTAGTAAACAAATTAGAGATTCATAAAACTTCGGGAAATAAATTTACGGGAAAATATGTATGATATACACGTCAAACTACAACGTATGGTACGAGTGCATTTCCTTGCAAAGGCATATTCAAAATAAAATTTATTTGTTTTAAAAATACAAACATCATTCCGTAATATAACTTCACGTAACTACCAGTAATATTCATAACAAAGTTTCTTATTGTTGGGAGAGAATAATTGCATTGAATAATGTCGGGCAGCATATTAGCTTTATGGCAACTCAATTAAAGTGGGATTATGTGGTGAAGACTTGGGCTACTTGGGCTCCACTTGCATTTTAATTGGGGCCCTAACAATAAGGTTTCCTCTTGAAAAAGCCGCAACTCGTACTTTATCGCAATGAGCCCTACTCGTAACTTCCTTTCCATTCAGTCGTACGTATGAATTTCTGCTTCTTTTAGTTGAAGAGAAGGTTTCCCAGAAGCACTTCGCTTCATAAAAGCTCAAATCCCATGTGTAGGTAAGCAGGACTAAAGAATATGTAATGTGCACGATACAAAAAGTATAGGTGGGGATTTCAGCCCCTTTTGAATACCCAAGAAAGCATAGGTATCGTAAATCAAACCGTATGTTTGGGGAGCTTGGGTCGCCGAGATCTAATCGAACAATTTATTTGACTCGGATTGTCCGTAAGGTGGAGTAGGGACGAGATGTATTGGCTAAATAGACAGGAATATCACTTTAACTCGGGATGTACGGAGTGGGTGGCTCAGTGATCGAGCGGATAAGGCGCTCAACTTACAAGTCAGTAATGCCCAGGTTCAAATACTGGTCGCTGAAATATTTTCCTCTAAGTACTGGCCAGGAAGGGAACAATGAACGAAAAAACTCGATGTTGCACTTTGCGATGTTTCAATAGAAGCGCATGTTTTCCTAAAGCCTGCGATAGTGGAAAGCGGTCATGAAACGGGGGTCGGTCGCCTGTTTGGTAAGCAGGACGTAACGTAAAGCGCCCGGCTTGACAGCGGAAGTCTGGCTCAAACATCAAAATAAACAGGCTGCGGTTAAGTTTCAAACTTCCCTCAGCTCAACATCCGGCAATTTGCGAATTTCAAAATGTAAGTTCTCGGCAATTGCTTGAATTGCTGACCCACGATTTCAGCCAATCCATATACCGACTCTCTTCATCTCATAAAAGGTAAATAGTGATAAATGGGTCAAATAGGGGCAACTGCGGGATGGAGTTTCCGCGTTACCTTATATCTGCTGACTTAGCAGCACTATTTTGCATATTTTTCTAACCGACATTGTTTTACATTTTAAATTTTTCTTCTTCTAATGGTTATCCCATACGAAAAAATTTGTTGTGATGATAATGATGATGGCTTAAAACTGACTAGGTCGATCCACTACAGACGACCCCCTGAAACAGTAGGCCCATAACGTACCTGTCTCCGGATCCAGCCAAGAAACAATGTGGATGAGTGTGAGTGAGCACCAGTTGTTAGGACGATCGACGAAGAGTCGTCTATTTTTTCTGAAAGAAGTAGCTGCTTCCTAAATCGAGCTTTTGCCAAAAACAGTCACCTCTGTCTGCCTTTTTGTTTGAAAAGGTACTAACTATGCAAATTCTTCTCTTTTATTTTTAGCTGATGGATATTCTCGTAATCGGCTCTAAATCATCTTAAATTGCACTGAAAATTTCCACGGAATAGTTTCCAGCTTTCCATGAATACCGGAAGAGCTAACTCTGACTCGTAAAAATGAAGATAGTCTATTGAAATTTCACCCGTTGGTTTCAAGTGCAGAAGTCCTATTACCAATGGAGTCAAGGACACCAAAGACACCTCATATTTAAGAGTCAATTCTGGCACGTCCACATTGATAAGTATAGGAAAAGTATAGGAAAGGCAAAATACCTTGTAAAGTACCTATAATGGGGGGGATTCTAAGACTGTACTACACTTCGCGCCTAAGGTGTGTGTACCTGAAATAACTTCCAAATGAGTTTTGGTTTCTGTAGTGCTACGAGACCAAAATGGTGACATGTCTTTTCACACACTCGGAAATTGCTTTGGAAACACCCGACTTCCTGATTCTCACGAACCTGCGCCAGCTCTGAACGTACAATACCTGACACCTGATTCAACAACCAGACCGCGGCATATCTGATTCGTAGACACCTACGGAGGTGTAAACATCTCGTTTCAGATCAAGCTTCTTGAATAATTTAATTTGTGAATTTTGATTGAGAGCAGTCTCCTTCTGTGAATCTCTTTGATTAGCTTCAGGTACCACAAAGCAACCTCCATACCCTTATTTCACATTCTACAAGATTTCCTGCACGTTTGTACCTTTGGCTTCGCTGCTGAAGGATTGCAAATGCAATTAATAATGCGCTTCATTGATTCTGAAAGGTACAAATAAGGTTACGTCGTGCTTTATATCTATGTATGGGATTTGAGATTTAGATTATCTGGGAATATATGGAATATGGATTAGTGTCGGTATTATCTACCAGTCCTGTTGGATAATAACTTACTCAGTGCGCAGGGATGAATCTATTCAAAGGGAGGGAATATTTATTTCGATAAACCCAGTGAATATGCGTTTTGGTGATTGATCGAATTGGCATCCCCTCTATTTCACATGTATTTCTTTGGGACTTCCACTGCTGTTCTGACCCATATACAATTTGCTCCTTCAGTAAAACCTATACGCAAAGTACTTGCTTGCCCTGATTTTGGTGTGATTACATCTTGTAAAAGATAGCTACTCTTGGGCTACGTCCCACTATGTCCTGTTAAGAGAAAACCGTCCGTTTTGTTGGGAATTAAACACAGGAAACAAATCGGCGATTTTCTCTTAAGGGTCCGCTATACCTGACGATGCATTTTTTGCCGCCCATAAGATTAACATTTCGAGCGGCGATTCATTTTCAAGGTTTACCCTTGGTTGGAAATACACAAAATTTTGCCTGTACCTAGCCCTAACAATGTTCTAGGTCGTGTTCGAAGCAGATTTCCCATTTTTTTTACTGGTTTTCGAGATACAGCACTTTTCTTGAGGTATGCGCTGCTAGCATTTGCAAAACAGTTGCAATAAAAGAAACCAGTGAGAAATTGGGAAATCTGCTTCGAACACGACCTAGAACATTGTTAGGGCTAGGTATAGGCAAAATTTTGTGACTTTCCAACCAAGGGTAAACCTTGAAAATGAATCGCCGCTCGCAATGTTAATCTTATGGGAGGCAAAAAATGCATCGTCAGGTATAGCGTCCTCTTAACTAGGCATAGTGCGACGCAGCCATAGTTTAGAGAAGTGCCAACTTTGTCATGCCCGTTGAAGTTGAAGGGGGAGGCAGTTTCCTTTAACTTAGGTTGACAAAAATTTGTATATATTGGTTTTTTCTAGATCGTCAGCATTTCCGGATGAAGGCTCTACCGTGGATCCTTTTACCATGCTGACAGCTGAAAGTGGCCCTGCGTGGGCGACTGCAAAACCAGGCTGGTCGACTTATCAGTCCCATAATCAACTCATCACCTCATCTCAGTCAGCTAAACCTGAAATTTTATCTTCAGGTATGTGCCCATTTTTTATCGATGTAATATTTTGATACTAGGTTATATTTTTTTCGGAAAATTCGAAATAGTTCTATGGATTGGAACAGGAAAAACTTGTTCCTACTTAAAAAATCACTTTTTGCATAACGAATGCCGCAGTGGTAACTCATCCTAAACGTAAAATTTTGGCAGAAAGTTCAGTAGCAAAATAGCCAATCAGATTTCGCAATCGCAAATAATTGAGTTTCTTGATATTTTTCGATGTTGAGGACATGGAAACGTTGAAGCGATCTCATACGGGCCATCAGCTACAAAGGTTTATCTCTATTGTCTTAGAAAGTGACGCTTACTCGGAACATACTGTCGCTAGAGTGCGGTAACATGTATTTTCTAAGTTCTCTCCGTATACGAGACAATGGCAAGAGAGTGGAGAGGAACTGAATGAAAAGTTACCTACCAACAGTTTCCCAGGACTTTGCAAAGAAGAAAAGATCAAAACACTTCGTCTCGCCCCATTTCACAACACATTTGATACGGGAGAGAAACGTGCCATCTGACTCCTCTGCAATACCTACTTCGAAATTGTTTGATCACAGCAGATTGGAACTTCTGCTAATGTATAATCCTTGAATCAAAGACTGCAGAGTTTGTGAAATCTGCACACGAGGGGTTGACCACTCCAGAGATTGCTTGAGATTTCCAAAGATTTGCTGAGATTCTCAATGAGATTCGTGGAAAGATGGACCCCGAAGGGTTAATTACTCCAGAAATTATCTGAGATTTCATAAAGATTTCCAATGATGGCATGAGATTCCCAACGAGATTCCTGGAGTGGTTAACCCCTTGTATGCACATTATATAGGTACGTACCGCTGAGAGGCCGGATCGTAAAAAAAAAAAAAATGAGTCTCGTTGAACCTATATTATAGATTATCCAAAAGTCTTTAAGATCCCTTCATGTGAGCCCGCGCGCGTCTCCATTTCCTTGAGGTTTCCAGTCGTACGTAGAAACCCAACTACTATTTAAGGAAGGGGTTTAGTTTCAAATTAAACAGTCTCCATCATTTTTTGGGAATTCGTTAAACCAAAAATACGTTCAAACGAAAAGCGCAAGGTAATGCAATATAGCGCAGCTTTCAGAATGAAACAGCCGTTAAAGAGGCTTTTAGCTTTCCAAGTCGTGTTCAGTAAATACTTCATTAAAGAAGCTTACCCATCACAAGTTGAGTGCTCGAGGGTTCCGGAACATCTTTGAATATTCTGCTTTTTAACAGGTAAACCAAATTCCTATGTGAGTCGGCCTTCGTGGCAATCTTCGACTGAAGCATTTTTCGTTACCCGACCGCGGCCTTCGTCGAACCTCTCCCAGAGACCAAGGCCGACGCGGCGTCCTGTTACGGAACCCACGACTGAACCTTCGACCACTTCTAGTGCAGTAGCGCCAACCTCGACCACAACGACCACGAGTACGACCCCAAGCACGACCAGTACGACCAGTACGGAGTCTCCTGAGGTCTCCTCCCTTCCCACGACAACTCTCCTTCCGGGTCTTGCCAACTACCAGTATAATGGCCGTAAGTTTAGATGACTTTTCCAAATTTTGATTTTTTTTTCAACTAGCTTGTCGCTACGTGCTGCGAGACTTTAAACATTCTGTTCTCATGGCCCCACTTTACTGTAATGAATTGCAGCACGCATGAATACCTTCCTTGTGAAAGATCCGCTATAAACTCGGCAAAATTTCAAAGTTTTGCTTCTACCTTCTACGTTTCTCTCTAAATCCTATGTGTTTGCTCATCATAAAACTTTGCGTAACTTGCACGATGTGGTTGAAAGTGCTCGTTAGTGTGTTAGTAGGGAAGGGAAGTGATATCCTTTCTCTCGCAGATAAGCGAAGGTAGACAAGCCGCTCAAAACCGCTCGGGTAATCCTATAACTCCACACACATTTTGGCTGCTTGCTGGATATTTTGCATCTTGGCAGACATTTTGAGATAGGTTGAGAAGAACTTAGCTCTTATAGAATGTATCGGGTTTCTATCACTTTTCCTGGTAAAGTGACGTCATAAGTAAACAGACTTGTGGGGGTGGAAGTGGCGGCTCGTTCTAAATTACAAATTAAATACCCTCTAAGCGCCCAGTACATTGCCAAATATAATTTTTTTTTAATTTTTCCGTTGGAGGGCAAGTTCGAAAGGTTCACTGAGAACTTAAGGTTAGATCTCTGTCAATGAAAAATTGCCCCCATTTCTCAACTTATTTGATTCTCGTGGTGAAGTTGCCAACTTTGGGGGCGTTGTATGAAGGGAGTGCAATTTCTCAGTGTCAAAACGTCAGCGACATGTGGATTTCGCACTTAGTGGTTGTTATGGGTTTACAACGCAATGATGTACAGCTCTACTTTTAACTTTGATTGCCCTGACATGTTTTGAGATATTTGGAATAAATCAGGTTCTAGTGTACCTGGATACTTTGTAGGGGTTTTTTGGAACTCATAGGTAGATACTTAAAACCCAAATGGTCACTTCACTTGACTTGACCCGAATTTTTTTATTTGAGGTTTGAATTTATTCCGCAGTTTACGCTGTTCCGATAATTAAAATTTGCCAAAGGGTGGGAAAGTCAAACATTGAAATCTGAGGTCAGCGTCTGGGATAAGGGGCGAGGTTAGGGGTCAGGTTCGTTGCCGGGAGAACTGGGGAGGACCGTAGTCTAATTGGAAAAGTTGGCATCTTGGCTGACAATGAGTCTGGAGGGGGATGAGGGGAGTTGCAGGAAGAGGAATATTAACCGCGCCTGATTGGATGTCGAATTTAATTACCCTTTGGTTTTGCAGAGTGCGGGGTGGCGGCGCTGTCTCCCCGTCCGGAGATGCGAATCGTCGGGGGGAAGAATGCAGCCTTTGGAGGATGGCCTTGGCAGGTAATTAAAAGAATCTTTGATTCTTAGAGAACCCGCGGCGTAGTGAGGGCAGATGAATTTCTCAGTTTGAGGCTCTAACGAAGAGACAATGCAAACAAATAATTGTTTACAAGAGAAAAGGAGTAATAAACAGGAATTCACCGAGATACAACAGATTTATACAATTCATAGTAGCGCCACCCTGACCTGCCTGGCCCGAGGGCATTCTGTGAACAGTGGACATTGCAGAATGCCCTCGAGCCAGGCAGGTCAGGGTGGCGCTACTATACCTGAAGTCAGAAACCTGTAATCATGGTGATTGTGTTGCAGGTATCTGTAAGGAGGACTTCTTTCTTTGGGTTCTCCAGCACGCACCGGTGTGGAGGAGCCCTCATTAATGAAAATTGGATTGCAACAGCGGGACATTGCGTCGACGAGTAAGTCAATTTCATTTTATTCTGTTTTCTCCCTTCGCATTTGAAAACAGCCCAAAGCAACCATGCGATAAGTTGAAAATTTTCATTTTTCTTTTTTATTCTGGAAAGATATCGTGGATATTCTTTGTCAGCGTACGTATGGGAAAAAAACGAGTTTTGGAACGACCGTGGAAAGAAATGGTTTCCGCCGACCTTCTTATCGGGAACGTTATCTGCTGTGTGATGATGAATGAATCGAAAAGAAAAGAATAGTCGAGAGCAGATGAATCAGAATGCCGTTAATCTTTTCTCACCCCTAATATCTGGTTTACTTCTTCATCCAGGCCAATTTTAGTGTCATCGTAAATATTTTTTACTTCCTCATGCTCAGCAAAGTTTTCTGACGTCTGTAAATCATTTTTATGGTAACCCACATGGCACTGTTGCAACTTTTCTACATTTACAGAAAGAACCGAGTGTGGCTGATCCATAACTTTTTCATCGTAATGGCCTGCGGTTTTTTATTTGTACGACAGTATCTATCTTGTACTGGAATGTACAAAATTATAACTGTTGATTTTGTGATGATTTTTATTATGTGGTTGTGCGTATTAAACAGTATTAAGAGGACGCTATACCTGACGATGCATTTTTGCCGCCCATAAGATTAACATTGCGAGCGGCGATTCATTTTCAAGGTTTACCCTTGGTTGGAAAGACACAAAATTTTGCCTGTACCTAGCCCTAACAATGTTGTAGGTCGTGTTCGAAGCAGATTTCCCAATTTCTCACTGGTTTCTTTTATTGCAACTGTTTTGCAAATGCTAGCATCGCATACCTCAAGAAAAGTGCTGTATCTCGAAAACCAGTAAAAAAAATGGGAAATCTGCTTCGAACACTCCCTAGAACATTGTTAGGGCTAGGTACAGGCAAAATTTTGTGTCTTTCCAACCAAGGGTAAACCTTGAAAATGAATCGCCGCTCGTAATGTTAATCTTATGGGCGGCAAAAAATGCACCGTCAGGTATAGCGGACCCTTAATAACAAAATATTTTTTTCAGTCTTTTGACGTCACAAATCCGAATAAGAGTTGGAGAGTACGACTTCTCTAGCGTCCAAGAGCCACTTCCATTTGTAGAGAAAGCAGTCGCAAAGAAGATAGTTCATCCCAAGTATAACTTCTACACGTACGAGTACGACCTGGCTTTAGTGAAGCTGGAGTCAAGTCTGGAGTTTCAGCCCCATATCAGCCCCATTTGTCTTCCAGCGTCGGACGATCTTCTGATCGGGGAGAACGCGACTGTGACGGGGTGGGGGAGGCTCAGCGAGGGTGGCACCTTGCCGTCTGTCCTGCAACAGGTACGCGTAAAATCAGCTCTCAGCAAATATTATAGCATTGCCTAAGAAAAATAAAAAACCGGTAGATTTCAGGTAGTGCTCGGTTAGGCTGGGTAGGGAGCACCGACTGAAGTAACCCTTCTACCAAATTTTATAATAGTAGACTCCGGTAGACTCTGGTTTTATACAAGAAAGTAATAAGTGATATTTCTAATCCTTTTCGTCAAAAATCTGAAATAAAAATAAATAACAATGCAAAGGGTAGAAGAAAAAGTAAGCACATATTGTTCTGCGGTGAATGTTTATACAATTCCATGTTGCTGATTTCGAAATCTCCACCCCGGAGAAATTACCAATTGAAAGGGTTCACTGGAGAGAGAAGGGAGCCCAGAAAAAAGGAAGCTAATTAAATTGTCATCGCTAATTACCACCCTGAACGGAAGCGGTCCATTAGTCCGAAAGTGTAGAAAAAACAGTTCAAGAATGGGAAAGCTACAGTCGAATTCCGGACCCTACAGTGTGAATAAAACAGAGAAACTGTTTCGGAGTCCAATGGCTTGGGGGGGACTCCGCCTTTTCCATTAAGGAGGCAAAAACTTGTGGTGCCATGAGTAATGTCAGTGGGGGGGGGGGGACATTACCGGGCCAACACCCCTTGCCAGATTAGTTTAAACTCGGATTAAGGAAAGCCGATTTGCAGATCAGAACCCCTCACGTCTGAGGTTTAGCAACGCTGGCTGCATTTGGATTTACCGTGCCTGCTGTCTATACAAGTAGATGCAGCTAGGAAAGCCTGCAGCTTATACTTGAGATACGGAAGGCAAGACGGAGGAACTAATTACAGTTGAGTGGGAAGTGAGAGAATTGAGAGATCCTATCCTATAAGGCAAGATTAGGTAATTTTCTGGTCGTTGCTGACCCGTTGGTAACAGAAGGATGTTGTGAGACGTACAGAATAGGAATAGATATTTCGTATAGGAAACTCAGAAAAAAAGAAACCAGATGAAGAAATCTCGATGTTAGGTATGTCTCCAGAAAAACCTGGAAATCTTTTAGCACCGAACTTTATACTAAAAATAACAGTCAACCGGTTCTAAACAACTTATTTCACTACCTCACAGGGGAGAATAAAATAATTTAAAAGTCCAGTCCCCTTTTTTGCTCCAATTTTATCGAAGGTAAACTCGTTGGGAGAATTCGACACAGTTTGCAAACAATGACCCGATCAAAGGTGGATGAACACAATGCACGTGATATACAATAAAATGAATGGCTGCAGAGACAAAAACAACTGTTTACCGGAGTGTAGGTAATGTATGGATCCATGCGAACCCGATGAATTACATTTCACAAAAGAAAAATGCGATTGAATCTGTCATAATTAGCGAGCGAGTATGAAAAATGACCGTTCCGTTCATCACTCTCGCACGCTGGACCTTCCCTTTTAGAGGTCATACGTTTGTAATTAGGTCATATTTCTGTGTACGTAATTTTTTAGAGGTGTCTGCCCTCTTTCTAGAATGGCGAACATTTGCTCCATTGCTCGTCAAGGTGTTATAAATTGTTAAGCTTGTGACAGCCAACAGTGTGTTCTTTTCATTCTGCTCACGATTTGCTTAGCAAAGTTTAAACACTTCGTGTAAAACTGAAGAAAACAGTTGGGTGTCTCGCTCAGGATTTGACTTGTGAGCAGAACAGTGGAAACAGAAGATTTTCTTAATTTCTTTGGAACTTTCAGCATAATTCTTTTGGGAGGGTGGGTCTAGGTTGCCAGTGGCTGTTAGAACTGCTCTGATAGTGCTTAAATCGTATAAAGGACGATGTGGGATAGTGGTGTAAACACAAGAAACAGTACTTTACTTTCAGGATCATTATTCGAATCACCGACGATAGTCTTGAGGTACATAATATATGAAAAATCAAGAAACCCAGCTGTTCAGGGCTTTATCCGTACTTTCACCGTTTCGCTGAATTTTGAAGAGAGGAATTTATTTTCGAAATAGTCCCAACAAATAATTGATAAATTCCAATTGAATTCTGTATCGTGTAAAAAGTAATTGAGTGGTGCAAATACAGAAATACAATCGACATGTTGAACGTGAGTACTGCCAGAATTTGCAGAAAAAGGTTTGTCTGGGAGTGCCGGTAATGAAATTAGGTTTTCGCTGGGTGTTTATGCAAAGTGTTTCTATCGCCCTCATCCGAAATTGAAATTTAGCTCGAAATTACATTTGTGAGTGTAATGGCGCAGAAGTTGTTGCAAAACATTTCAACACATTTAATCCCATCTCCTTGGTGTACTTCACCCAACAACGGCTCATGCTGTTTACTTCTCGTTCCCATTGCGTTCACCATTACAATGCTGTTACCCTATGTTTACTCTAGTCGAATACTAAGCGACTTGCTTCTACTTTTTCAGGTTTCAGTGCCCATCGTCAGCAATGAGAAATGCAAATCCATGTTCCTTCGCGCGGGCCGCCACGAATTCATACCTGAAATATTCTTGTGTGCTGGTTATGACACTGGAGGGCAAGACTCCTGCCAGGTACGTTGATTTTCTCACTCTATATAATAGATTGGAAGTTTTAGCGTGGTAAGTCTTTGTCTAGAGCAGGCATAGCTAGTGGAAAGCTTCAGGGCTAGAAAAGTGAAAATGGCGGATATCTAGTGAGGGCGGCGGGTTATAGGCCGGATAGCCAGTTATTGAGTTTTTACATGGGCTGGATATTGTGAGATGCCTATTTTTTAAGAATCAAGTAAGGAAGTCGTCGAATTTTCAGGACTTTTTGTAGGTACCTTTTTCACTAAAAAATTTGATAACTACAAGTTTTACTGTTCGAACTGAGTTTAATGCCCATAAACTGATGACGGTGTTTAGTTCCAGTAGAGTTAACTGAGGATCATCAAATCAAGGTTATAAACGACTGAAATCTGATTTAATTTGATTGCTTTGTATCGGAAATGATATCATTCGATTTCCGGCTAGAATATTGGCCGGATATCCACTGCATCCCTAATTTTATTATAACAATCTCAAAATAGTCATATACTAAAGACAAAAATAATATGGGTATAAAAGATATGTATGCAAAATTTTGAGTCATGCTACCTGATTGCATAATCATGATTTTTGCAGGTTTTGCTTTAGTTTTCCCTAAAAGCCCTCGCAGACTTGCAATTTCTGTTTGACTGAACTCAAATTCGTTTAGTCAGACTGCTTTCACTCTGGGGATTGATATTGAAGGGAACTAATTTGTTAGCAACTCATTTGGGAAACCATAGTTAGCCATAGAAATCTGTACTGAACCGAATTATTGCGGATAGGGCCGACTAACACGGAAGCATGTTCATCTCTCCTCTGATCATCATTTTCTTTTGCGATTCCTCTGATGATGACCGGATTGATCGAGAATACTCCATTCTCCATCTCCCCTGTTCCTGTCTGAATTGATCTTGTAGAATGAACTTTACTGTCGGACGATACATTACAACTTGATCCATCCGCAGAGTAGTTCAGCTGTGGGTATGTCAGAGAGGGAAAGTTAGTGACAGTTTGAAGCATTTGAGTGAGCCCTAAGCTCTCAAACTTAATCACGGGAGGTCCCTGAGGCCCTGTGGAGCTGTGAGCTAGGCCGAACGCCGGGCGGCGAGCCCACACCTCCAAACTGGCTCACCCTGAGCCCCTGCAGGGAATTTCTCTAATCCTGCCCCTTATCTCACCACCCCTTTAAAAACCACAGAATTTGTCTAGTCAAAGTTTCAAGTAATATTAATCAAGGATTGAATCGGAAGTGAAGAAATATCTGGAAATAGAGACCCCCAAACCGTTTGATAATGTCCATTGAGGATTTGGGGAAGGATTTACGCTTTCTGGAACTCGACAAAGGAGGGGGATTTCTGTGGGGAAATCTATGGGACGAGGACAAAACCGGGAGGAGTGTATGGGTGCTTGGAGTCGTATTGGGAAGAAAGGGGCGCTTACAGCACCGTCGCGTCGTACAATGGACCGAGAAAAAGGAAAAAGGATAAAAATAGCGAGTGAGCAGAAAGTTCTTCAGCTTCCCAGAAGATTTAGAAAAATTAGGGACAAAACAAATCTGTAGTCAAGTTTTTGAAACGTTTTAGTCTTTACTAACTTGTTCATCCGTCCCTGAAGGCCTCGACTTAGAAATTAATCTAGAAATTTCAAAACTTGAAGCTGTTCTGCTTACCTACTTTTTTTTATACCTTTATTTTATTTTAGAGCATTCATATTGATTCCATGTTGTCTGTTGCATGTTCCTTAAGTCTCTTCTTTCTCTTATTCTCTTCGGCCTTTCTTGTTCTCTGTCCTGTTGAATTGAACTGGAAAGGAAGGCTATTTTAGCATACATGAATACATTTTCGCTGTTCAATTCCCAGCAGGTGTATTCCCTTTCTCGGATGCCAGAAAACCCACTCATCTAACACCTTCAAAATTTATTGTAAGAAGATAAGGCTCGCCATGATGCAATATATCGAGAAAAGTTATTCTTACAATAAATTATGAAGTTGGGTGGGTTTTCTGGCGTTCGAGAAAGGGAATACACCTGCAGGAACCAGTGACTTAGGAAGGACAGGTTTTAGGCGACTCAGTTCGGCTCATGTCAACCTCTCTAGGAACTCCATGAAACAAGAAACTTCTCCGGAGTAGATGCGTAGTTACAGCAACTAAAACCCCATTGCAATCATTGTAAGAGCTAATTTGCAACTGCCATAGTCCCGAGTGCTTTTGAAATCAGGTGCAACAAGGCATCAGAAGGAAATATAGGTGACTTTGCCACATGAAATCATGATTAGCTCAGCGTGGAGCGATTGGAACGTCCGAGATGATGTATGAGTCCCTCTTTCATTTTCCAGGGAGACTCGGGAGGACCATTACAAGTGAAAGGTAAGAATGGCAGGTATTTTTTAGCTGGGATCATCAGTTGGGGTATTGGATGCGCTGAAGCCAACTTGCCGGGAGTTTGTACAAGAATTTCTAAATTCGTTCCCTGGATTTTGGAAAATGTCACCTAATTACTTACCAAGAATTTGAGACAACCTCAGAAAAGAGCCTGAAAATTCACTTAGAAAATTTTCTCCTCGTAAAAAGTTGTCATCTGAGAATTGGGAAATATTTTTCGAGTGGCGAAGAGAAACACTGAGGATATGACTGATCTTCCTTCAAGTGAATCCTCTTGTTACGCAAGTTTGTGAATTGCGGAGGAGTAGAAACTGGATTAAATGCACTTTAAATCTAGAACCATTGTTCCAAGTCTTCTCATTTGCGAGTTTGATTTTACATACATTTCCATTTACATTTCCATTGAATCTTGGATTCGGAAACAGTTGAATATAAAATTTATGTCAGTTACAGTTTCAAAATAACGTAATCCGGAAAGGTTCCTAGAGACTCTTCTCTAAAGTGTCAACAATTTTTCCCACTTTCGCTATTTTCGATTGATAACTGTATATAGGTATAGGTATATGCCCTTCGACCGGTTCTTCATGTTGTCACAATTCCCTAATACCCCATTTTACATTGTAAATGAGAAAGTATATTTAAAACATTAACATATTTTATCAGTGAAAATTACTGAAGCGTCATCGTTACTGATGCAAACGAGGAGTTAACCACTCGTTGGGAATCTCGTTGGAATCATTGGAAATCTTTATGAAATCTCAGGGAATCTTGGAATTTTATGGAGTGGTTACCCCCTCGGGGTTCATCTTTCTATGAATATCGTTGGGAATCTTTGGAAATATTTATGGAATCTTAGTGGAATCTCAAGGAATCTCTGGAGTGGTTACCCCCTCGGATGCAACTGATTTAAGTGCATTTAATCTAACTAATTCTTCTAGTTTACGGTCCACGTCGTTTTCTGTCGCAGCTGTTTGGAATCATGAAATGCACCTCATTTCTTTGTACAGTTTTTCCTATCCAGTGATGTTAAAAAACTTCTCGGAATAATCTAGCTGTCTCTTCTATTGTTAGTGTTTGTTCACTAATAAGTAACACGACTGAAATTGAAAATTTGTAGTTTTGAAGCTTTGTCTGTTTATTGTTCACTAAATATGTTGTTGAGACATCGTCCTATATTATTGTTTTTTTGTTCAAATATATTTAAAAATTCTGTTATTCAGCATTTTGTGAAAATATACTTTTAAGTGAAGCCTTAAATTTTAGAACCTGCGTTTCTGATTTTTCCAAAATTTACTAAGGCTGGGTCCTATACCAAAACTTCAATCCAGGTTAGACGCAAAGTATTGTTTACAACAGAGATGTGGACTTAGGTATATTGTGCCAATGTATATATATTGTGCCAATGTATATGATAATCAATGTTCTAGTTTATTGAATGTTGTTGTTGTGGAAACATTTGCCACTGTAATGACGTCCACATTCACCCAATCAAATGTGCGGTCTCAGGGCTCATATACCTTATACTGGGACGCGAAATGAAGTAAATAACTAGCACACATTTTCAGCTTTGTAGAAGCGTTTAGTAGGGGAGACCTGTTAAAGTGGGTCTATAGTAGTAAGTCATCTACTGCCAGGAGCTAGGAGGCTACTTTATTCGCCTTGAGTAGAGTACCTGTACCTACGATGGGACCCAACTACTTAGCTGATAAGTAATGAAGTATGTAGTTCATTTTATTTAACTGATATAAGCCGAATAAGTGTAATTATTTACTGGAAGAGATCAACGTGATGGTACCAACGAATTGTCATTGGAATGACCAGATTATCCGAGAGGATTGATTTTCAATCATGACTGCGTATTTTTGGGGATGAAATGTAATCCCCTCGTGTCACCTCGGTTTACAGAATATGACATAATCGATGAGATTCACTGATACAGTTTTTGAAATACTTTAATTTTGGCTTTGCTTCTGTAAAAAGTGGTTAAGTGCGATTTGCAACAAAATACCAAATAATTGAAATTGAGAGGTGCGATGTAGACTAAAAATAATATAATCTTTTTGTCAGTCCCTTGTACCTACATAGTGAAACATCAGTGGACGCACCGATCTTGACTAAGGGTCCGCTTAACCTGACGATGCATTTTTTTGCCGCCCATAAGATTAACATTGCGAGCGGCGATTCATTTTCAAGGTTTACCCTTGATTGGAAAGACACAAAATTTTGCCTGTACCTAGCCCTAACAATGTTGTAGGTCGTCATCGAAGCAGATTTCCCAATTTCTCACTGGTTTCTTTTATTGCAACTGTTTTGCAAATGCTAGCATCGCATACCTCAATTTTTTATGGGGAAGAGAGCTGTATCTCGAAAACCAGTAAAAAATTGGGAAATCTGCTTCGATGATGACCTACAACATTGTTAGGGCTAGGTACAGGCAAAAGTTTGTCTCTTTCCAACCGCTAGGGTAAACCTTGAAAATGAATCGCCGCTCGCAATGTTAATCTTATGGGCGGCAAAAAATGCATCGTCAGGTTAAGTGGACCCTTAACTCACAGGGAAAACAAAGCGGCACATTTCATAATCAAACGTTCTACCTTACAACCAGACTCATTTTGCCCGGTAACAAAACGTATTTGCAAACGGACGGGACTGTGGTGACGGGGAGATAGCGGAGGGTGAGGGCGGGGGCAGGGATGGCTGCGCGCCCTCTCCACTCAGTCATCTCGCAGACTTGCCCGAGTATGCACGTCACCCAGCAGTGATGTCTCTCGCTGTCCGCGTGTTCTTCTTTGCCGCCGCGCTGGCTGCCTCCAATGCTTGCATCCAAGCCCTTGACGGGTGGAAGGATGTGGGCCTTGAAGAGAGGTGCAAGCGGGCACCCATCGTGTTCCACGGACTTGCTATCGAAGCCACTCCTGACGTTGACAATGCTGACTTGTACGCTGTACAGTTCTGGATGATCAATATTTACAAAGGAGCTGGCGTCGTGGCAGATCTTCTCAAACTTGACCCTGGCAGCGGAGGAGTCTTCAACTTAAGAGACAGGTGGGTGTCCTTAGTTTAAGCAGTTCTGTGGCTGGTAAATGATAACTACCAGTATTTTTATATTCGCTGTTGCTAACCTATAAATGATATGGAACATCTTTAGTGTGTATATAGCTAGTGTAGGTAATGTTAGGTCCCTTCCAACCAGTGAGCAGCAAACCTTGAGAATATTTAGTTTGTAATAGGTATAGGAAACTTTTACCTACTTGTTCGTGGTAAACTGCAAACTTCTTTCCTCGAAGCGTCAGTTATCGAAATATCTGTCTGGTACTCCTTGTTAGTACACTGAGCTTATGAACAGAGCTTCGGTTCCGCATTCCTTGCCTCAAGCTCAAGGGGAAGTAACCATATTAGATACCCTATTCATCCCCCTAGTTACTTTTTCAGAACTGGATGATTTTGGGGTTTGCAAAACCTCTCCCCTATTCTCGCCTGAACTTAAGTAAGTGATGCAAGTGACCCTATACCTCTGTTGGTGATAGTCCAGCGACCAGTGAATAGACACTTGATCCCTGGAAAGGGTATCGATTTGTATCACCAGGAGTACTGCTGACGACAGTAGTAATCTAGTACCTATAGTCAGTGAGGTTGACGTCAGTTTTTACAGGAAGAAACGCTGCTTGAGTAACCCTTAAGGCCGCACTCCCCCCTTAGTTGCGAGGACAGGTAACCCCTCCAGCTCGATGATGGAGCGTCCTCTTGAAGGCGGGGATCCCCGCACTGTGCTACAACAGACAGGCTGCATTACAGGGAACATAATTAAAAGCAGAGGAGCGTTGATCGTATCTACACTCCAGGGAGCCTGAGATCAAAAGCAGGAGGGTGTGTCCATTAAAGGGGAATAAAGGGCAGTTGAACTCTGTGAAGGTGGATAGCAATATCTTAAGAGGAGTCTATACCCTTTGACGTCACTTGGCCTAGAAATTCCGGTTTAAGACGGAACTAGCTGTTCAGTTCAGTTACTTATTGCAAGAAACAGAAGATGTCTCTTGCCATTGATTGCTTATCAGTGGTTGTTCAAAAGAAAACCTTCCTTTTTTGTGTTAATATGCTGTTTAAGGGAAAGAAAGACTCGTGCTACTGGTGCCGGCGGAACTCTGTGGGTTGATCGACCATGGGGCAGTGAAAATTGCCGCAGTCCCAAAGCCATTAGTAATTTCGTTACAATATTCCGGCAAAAATGGCTAACCTGGAGGTATCTGCGCATAAATTAGTGGAGTTCTGAAATGTCAACTGGTTTTGCGAGAATAGTGGGGGTAAAAGGGTAGAAGAATTTAGATGTGGAGAAAAACGGTAAAAACGGCTCTTTGGAACTGAGAGTTGCCAAAAAACTATTGCCAGAATGAATGGCCGGGAACTCTGAAAATAAAGGGGCAGCTGAACTCCTTGATGTTTTGAAAGTTAATCGTCATGGTTGACATGATGCACCTGACGCCCCTTTTGGCGGGCGAGTGAACCTTTCAGTCCCCCTCCACTTTTTCTCTCTTCCCTTCGCTTTTTCTGGTCCCAGGTCACATTTCAGCCCATGGCAGGGCTCTTCGTCTCGCCACCTTTTTCATGCTCCCTAGGGCAATTTTTTGTTTCAAGTCCCCTTGTACTTTTGATCATTATTTTCAGTAGTATTTCAATGGGGAAAACTATTTTTTTTTTTTTGGCCTATCAGATAGTTTCAGACGGCCACCCTTCGTGGAGGAAGGGGCACTTCCTGAGAATGCCCTTTGGCCTACCTTTAAATTGGCTTCTGCCTAGCGCATAGATATTTGTGCATGGTGCTCGCTCTGGCAGGTAAGGGTGGGGGAAAGGGGGTTCAAGGGCCCCTTGGCAAAAAATTCGTAGTACCTTTAAAAGAGAGGGTGGTTGAAGGGCTTTTATTCACTCTGCAATCTTCAAAGAAAACTTTTGTTACATTTCTCAGCAGAAAACCGGAAGGATAATAAGGAGAAATTCAAGTTCAATAGACTCATGCATATTGTATGGTCCCAACCTTTTGTTTTATTTTTTAATCTTTTCTTACGATTCATTTATAGTTTAAAGTTGTGGACTTGGGAAGTTCCCAGACCTCATTTCCAAGACTGCTGCCTCGAGAAAACGCTCACGAATAGAACGGCAAGTTTTCAGGATGTGCTTTATGCTTTATTCTTTACATCTTTTAGCAGATCTCGACTGGCTGTGCAGTCTGCAAAGTTTGGGATGTGAGTGTAACAACTGCATCTAATTTCAGCTGAATAGGGTTGTTGATGGTGGCAATCCAGAGACTTGAATATTTGCACTAGCGTCTTTTATTTGTTTGCGTACACTATCGCGGAAAGAGGACAAACTTTGGAGAAGACGTTTAGATCAAAATACTTTTCTGAGTGTCTATTCACATCAGCAAAATTCGTTTCACAGTTTTAAGTTGACTTGGTAAATTTGTGGTTGGGGGAAAATTAGGCGCCGGATGTGAAAAACCTATTTTCTGGGCTGGAAGTAAAGTAACATTTGCTACCAGCTTTTTCAGCATAAAATGTAACGCAACTTTGAAGGATGGAATTGGTTAAAAACCTTCTTCGGGTGCCTACAGAACCACAGAACGAGTGGTTAACTCTATGTGAATCTCGTTGGGAATCATTGGAAATCTTTATGAAATCTCAGGGAATGTTGGAATTTTTTGGAGTGGTTATCACTTCGGGGTTCATCTTTCTATGAATATCGTTGGGAATCTTTTAAAATCTTAATGGAATCTCAGTGGAATCTCAAGGAATCTCTGGAGTGGTTACCCCCTCGCACAGAACCACCTACTAATGTAAAATAATCCACTAATTTTTCTCCAAATTTACACCAATCCATCATGAAGAGTTTTCATGTATCCCAAGCTTAGAATTTTCAATTTGAGTTCATTTGCGTGGTGGAAAGCTTTTAAACGTCAGCGTCTAAACGATGAAAAACCACCGCAATCAATCATATGTCGCGACATCGAAAGCTCAGAAAAGTTTCGTGTTCGGGATTTTCGCGGTTATGAAAATATCAGGTGTCACTGAGCAGGCAGCCTCAGGAGAGGGAAGCTCACTCCTCAAAATTCCGTCCTGCGAATTATTGATGCCTTTGATAAATGCTATTAAATATTCATTGGATGCCAGACCGCCCAGACTCCGATTTAATTATTATCACGCCAAATTGCATAATTTTTCAGGGCTTTGAATTTTGGTTATATAGTTAGTAACTTGAGAGTAACTTTCCCACTGTTATAAAATTACTTTCCCTTTGAAATTGTCAGGGTGCATTTTGCCGTCAGCCTGAAGACCAAAGACAGTATATTTGTATATCACCACTGGAGAGTCTATTGTGGGGGGGAAAAGTGTTTTGCTGTTTAACTATACCAAAGCAAAAATTTAATTTTTGCCCTGTGACGTTTGTTTATTATTAATTTCCCCTTAACCGTTCTCAAGATAATTTGTGGGAACTAAGAAACAACTTAGAAAAGTTGGTGTGACTTCTCCCTAGTTTGGCTCATTGTCACAGCTGAAGCTGAAGAAAACTACATAACAAAATTAGCAGGGAGAAGGTAAAGGTATTCTGTGCAATCCCGAAGGTTGGTTGTTGGTAAATGCTGAAATTATGCAGGAAGACTGCTCCTTACTGTGCAGATTAGACCAATTTACCGAGCTCAAACTTTGGATTAAGGTAGATATGAACCCCGCGCAGCCGCAGATGTACAATCAGGAAGGGGTTTAAAATTAATACCTTAATTTTCCATGCTTAGCAAAACACAACGTCGTGTTATCTTCCTTGGAAAACTTAAGTGTTATGTACCTATACCTTTGCTGAAGTTTCGTGTTTCGGGCGAGCGCTTTCCCATGCGTTTGGAACCAACTTCTACGATGGAAAAATAATTAGGGACTTCAAATTTAATTCCAAACTTTCGACCAAATTAGCATCTTTTATTCAGTTTCTGTCGGACGTTTCTGAAAACTTGCTTCAAAATAAATAATCTCAAATAAATGACAGTTTTAATTAATCAGAAATGTGCCAAGCTCCCTTCATCCTCCCGACAACTCATGAATCCATGACTCTGACTAAGAAATTCAATTATGCTAAATTTTCGTTAGTTGTTTCATACAAATCTTATGATTTATCACCTCTCTCCCTTGACTTGGTGAAATGAAAATACACCATAATCCGCAAGAGTGATTCATCACAAAGAGTATGTTTTCAAAACAGTGATTCTTTTTTGCCGGAAAATGTCAAACGAAAGGCAGAAAAGGGACGGTAAACATAAATAATTCTTCACACAAGCTTCAGAACTCCGAAAGAATGAGTTCTGCTCCTTTTCATGCTTTAAAAAAATTGTAAATTAAAATTTCTGTTAGCACCGTCCTTTTTTCGTGCGTTGAAAATTGGTGGCTGCTTATGTTAAATATGTAGGTATACAGAAAATCAAAAGTCAAGTAATGAAGGACCTTTCTATTGTGTTTATTCTGGAATAATGAGGTATGAGGTATTTGATATTCTGAGAGGATATTTTTGGAAATTAATCATGTTCACTTGGGGTCACTACAATATAAATTGCTGGTTGACCTAATTTCCAAAAAGGTCTCTATACCTAATTCGCATTCAATTTTTACCTACTAAATATATAAGCTAATTGCTATAAGAGGTATGGGTGGGTATTTAAGTGACACCAGATGTAGTAGGCATCAAAGGCGTCGATAATTTCCCATTTAAATTCGGGGCCTGTTCGGCTACTCTGTATGGTGAGGTGGTGTCGGGTTCAAAGGCAAGCCTGGGGGTTGTGGAACGTAACCAAGTCATCCCCATACCATACTTCAAGGCTTACCGATGATCTCATACATTTTTAATATGAGTTAATAGATTTTTGAAGATTACAGCTTAGGTGTTAGTTTAACAAAGCTGAATATTTTTGTTAGGGAGGCAGCCATTATCGTAATTATTTAATGAGATTTTTAAGCCTTAAGTGATTGGTTCGGAGGAAAAAAAGAAGAAACGAAAGAGAAAGTTAAAAATTATAAGAACTTACTTGAGACTTGAGGAACAGTTCAAGGGTTTCATATAATACCTACCATACGGATAGGCTGGGTTTATTGAGGAGTTATTTTCCAAATTCGTATTCCTTTGAAACAGGAAAATTAATTTTCATTCTCTATAATTCGTCTCTTTTCATTTGGTTGACTCAGCAATCATCAGTGAAATTGGAGGCCACAGAAGTAGAGTCGCCTTAAAACGTTTCGGTAAAGCGGGAATTTGAACTAACTCATTGATAATTCAGCAAGCTTCCTTCAATGTAACAAGGACGATGCTATAATTTAACTTGTTATTAAGTTACCGATACAAGGTGGCTTAATTATTCGATTAGTGTCAGTTAGATACACCTGGTTGCATTGCAAACGATATCACAGACAGAGATCCAGACTATGAGAAATCTATTTAACGGTAGACGTGGCAATTTGGGGTCGAACTGCAATCAGCCCCGTCTTTCTATTCCGTCTTCATTAGTAACAGATCTACCCTCATGTATTGTGTATTGTTAAAACCGAGGGGGTAACCACTCCAGAGATTCCTTGAGATTCCACTGAGATTCTATAAAGATTTCCAAAGATTCCCAACGATATTCATAGAAAGATGAACCCCGAAGGGGTAGCCACTCCAAAAAATTCCAAGATTCCCTGAGATTTCATAAAGATTTCCAATGATTCCCAACGAGATTCCCAACGAGTGGTTAACCCCTCGGTTAAAACGGAGGAGGTACTTGGTGCAGATGATGCTGTATATTTTTTTCGACTGTTTTCACCGAAATTGAATAGTAGCCTTAGGGCCCGATTACACCTTACAAAAAATTATCATATGATCCTATTTTTTTAGTATCATAAAATTTTAGAAAAACTGTAATACACATAACAATAAAATTGTGATCATATTTAGCAGTGATGCCAACTTGACGTGGTAAAAAAATAAAATTCCGTAGATTTTTAGGGGCCTTTTTTGAACCGTTTTAGGTTAAATAATTTCTGCTATATTTTTTAAATTTATCATTATATAGAAATTCGTACTCCTCCACATTTTATATTAATATACGGGTCATTTCCATTCCACTTTACCTCAGCCGCAATTTTCAACGGACTGACCCAACAACAATAACACATCGCAGCATAGAGGAAGGTAGTCGCAGCAGTTATGATACAATTTGTACCGGCCGATACAAATTGTATCATAACTGACTCAATTCACTTTACACCCTACAATTTTTCTTGATCATATTTTTTTATGATCATATTAGGATTGGAAATTGTAAGGTGTAATCGGAGGCTTATTCCAGCTATTATGTGTACGCCTGCAAAAACCGTGATTATGTAACCCCAAAGTCGGTGTACACGTATTTCATTACGCTTGTAGAAACCATGTAATGATTGCAGAATTTGCTCCAAGCCTAAAAATAAATAAGAAACATTGCCAAGTGTTCACGGACCCCCATATAGGTCTCTGCGGACCCCAACTTGAGAACCACTCTATTTAGGCTGGATTCTTAAAGTGTACTTTAGAACCACGTCGTAAGCTAAACATACGAGAAGATAAACCGGATCGATAGGAGACACTATAAGAAGTGGTGAAATCCAGCATAAAGAACCTTTGAGAAGGTATCACCTACGACCATTATCACAACCTCTACGTTTCAACCCGTGAAAAGAGCAAAAGTTTAACCGCTCGACGTTTGCGTAGGTTTTCAATTTTCCATTTTCCGGCTTCAATATTCCTTCTATATTTTGACGTTCCTGAAATATTGGTTTCGGATACGTCACGAAGCGTAGCACGGCGTGACGTTCATGAAGTGTTCCCCATTCCTCAGCCTTCGCTGGACTCCGCAGGTAGCTTTTCAGTTTTGACACAATAAATTTATTGGCTTAAGTGCTGTTTCGAAATGTATTCGGGACTGGGTTGCCGTGATTTGTGAGGTGAAAAATGATCATAACTTGAATTTTTTTAGAACCCCCCCCCCCCCCCCCCCCCCCCACACCACGTCCAAAGACTCTGTGAACGGTGGTTTGAACTACCTATAAAGGTACCAAATTTGAAAGAGATCTAGGGGGAAGTGACTAAACTAGTCTCCAATAATTATAGACTTCTTTCTTGACCCTATCCAGGTGCGTCAAATGAAAATTCCAACAAAGACTTCACTATTTTGTAGGTCAAAGGGTATAGTTTTGTATGGAAAACGAGATTGTGCGCAGGTACCCCCTTTCACAGGTTCAGCAAATTTCCAATTCAGTAATGAGTAAATGCCATTGGATTATGATCGAGTATTAATTCCATTCGAGTCCATAACATGTTCCCCCTCTAGCCCCTATAGTGCCTAGCTCTTCCTTTGTGGACAGACCTATATAATTTGCTCTTAGTCCTGCTCTAAATCTGAATGAACCATGTTTATTATATGCTCTCATTTCCTCTTTGACGAGTTACTTATGCAAATATGACCACACGTTGCTGTTGCTGATTTCTTCTGCCTATTTTTCGAGAAAACTGGTATGTATGTTCGTTATACCTAAGTTCGAAAATACCAGTATACCTTTTCAACGGCAGAAACTAATTAATACTTTTCTCCAAAAATAGGCAGAAAGAAACATTAACAAACACATTTAAAGTACCAGTAAAATAAACTGTACACATTACAATAGAAATAAAATATTCCAGTAGTTTTCTCGGAAAGCTGTAATCAGGAAATATAAATAAAGCGCGTATTGTGTGGTGAACCATGATAATGAAAATACACAACAAACAAACAAAAACATTAATACCCTAATTTTCTCGGAAATGTTTTGAAAAATAAGACATTCACTCAATCAACATGAGTTCATACCGGGATTTAATAATTTAGTTGAGCGAATTTGAAATGAATGCCGATTGCAGGGCTGACTACACATCATGTGGTGGTTCAGACTGGATGCAAAAAGCATCATTATATGTCTATTCCTTTTCCGGTTTCTCACAGTTTTATTTCTTCTTAAGGCTGAATATACATTCGTTATTTTTTTACGTTCCGATTTCAAACTTTGTGAGAAAACTATTGGATATTTAAATATTCTGAAATATAATATGCGTTTTTAACGTCATTAACCATGACGTGTTGTAATTTTACGATCGAGTGATTTTTGTCACAAAAAAGTGTCCAAAATTAACCTCATCTCATGAGTAATGACGTTACAAAGACATATTATATTTCAGAATATTTAAATATCCAATAGTTTTCTCACAAAGTTTGAAATCGGAATGTAAAAAAAATAGCGAATTTGTGGTGGCCCTTAAAAAGTTCTGTGTTTGGAAATTTTTATTAAATTAGCTTCTAACTTTGATAAGACGTTATTTTTTCGAACAAATAAATAACCAACAGTTCGCTCAGAAAAAAGACAACGAACTCAGCATGTCGCTGAGGCTTGTAACTTCTGGCAGATCTATTTTCTCAAAACAAGGCCCAGCTAGGGAAGTTCATTGTTATTTCCCATGATATATCAAATTCGCCCTGCTGCTCATAAGCATTGCTTGTTTTGAATCGTATATTAGTTTCCTACGTAAACCTCACGTTCAATATCCTCGCAATATTCGAACGGATATTAAGTAGCAGAGCATCCTGTTACCCTCCAGCTAAGTTCGCCGCCAGGAAAATCAATGTCGTGCCCCGTGCTGTCTCAGTACTATGAAACAGATGCTTATTTCCTCAAGTCTCCGGATGACTCCACTTCTGCAATTGCTGTCTTACTGGAGCAACAGAAAAACAGGTACTCATTCTGAGGGTGTACCTATCATGAACCTACTGCAACAGTATGATGTTGGTAGACGAGGGGTTAACCACTCGTTGGGAATCTCGTTGGGAATCATTGGAAATCTCTATGAAATCTCAGGGAATCTTGGAATTTTTTTGAGTGGTTACCCCTTCGGGGTCCATCTTTCTATGAATATCGTTGGGGATCTTTGGAAATCTTTATGGAATCTCAGTGAAATCTCAAATAATCTCTGAAGTGGTTACCCCCTCGGTGGTAGAGTTCTTTTCGGTGTAGTATGGTATGGTATGGATAAAAATCCTCCTACAATGAACATAAGTTTGATAATAAGTCGAAATGTTGTGATTCTACACTTTTGTGCTTTAAGGGCCACCATATACATTCTTATTTTTTTCACGTTCCGATTTCAAACTATGTGAGAAAACTATTGGATCTTTCAATATTCTGAAATATAGTATGTCTTTGTAAGGGCATAACTCATGACTCTCATGAGGCTATTTTGTGATTTTACAATCGAGTGATTTTTGTCACAAAAAGAATTGTCCAAAATTAACCCAACGTGAAATGACAACATAGCCTCATGAGTATACTGACGTTACAAAGACATACTATAATTCAGAATATTTAAATATCCAATAGTTTTCTCACAAAGTTTGAAATCGGAACGTAAAAAAATAGCGAATGTATATTTAGTCTTAAGTCTGGAAAGTTTTCGGCTTAATTTTCTGACGTTGACGTTCATGATAGCAACGTTACGTGATGAAAGTGCTAGAATGACCGAGTGAAAAAACTTAACATCTAAGCAGAAAGATATTAGTTATTAACAAATTAGATTATGAATCAACCCTGGACGGTCTCAGTGGATGCTTTAACGAGAGCTCTGATTAAAAAGAAAAGGAAAACACGGCTCCCGACGGAAAATTATGATGAAAGAAGAGGAGAAGAGTATAGATATGACTCTAATTCAATTTAAAGACCCCCCAACACGGTAACAGAAATAGGCTGTTTCCATTCATATCCTGAGATTGCATAACCCTATATTAGCGAAATTTTCCTTCGCAAGGAAAATATGTTAGGAACAAAATATGTTATGCATACCTACTTAGGAAATTGCCAAACTTTTTGTTTATTTTTCACATTAATTGTGTATGCTCTCGTACAACAAGGAAGAGAAAAATCCAATAAAAGTATATTTGCCAGTTTTACTTTTTCAGTAGCTACTTATTTTTTCCAATCTTTTTTTTTTTTAATTTTCGATATTGGTACAAAATGTTCATAAAGCTGTAGTAACAGTTAACCGAAAATGTTTAGGGTGGGAGCCTACCTGCTTCCAGCATTTGTCCCAGTA
This sequence comes from Mesopsocus fuscifrons, assembly GCA_950004255.1. Classification (NCBI taxonomy): domain Eukaryota; kingdom Metazoa; phylum Arthropoda; class Insecta; order Psocodea; family Mesopsocidae; genus Mesopsocus; species Mesopsocus fuscifrons. The sequence continues at coordinate 17,325,691 of OX465373.1, read as the reverse complement.
CTGACTCAGGCTTGGGACTTGTGAACTGATAAGTGTGTCAGGTGTTTCCATAGCAATATTTGATTTTTTTTGGCTCGCTCCTATAACGGAATGTGCCTTGTTACCTTAATGATTCGTAATTACCTAATTAAGGTTTCGCCACCGTGGTGAGGGCAAAAAGTTTTTGTGTAAGAAGTAGGTGAGCTTTCATGTGGTTTTCCTCCACGGATATAGTAGAGAGGTATGAAGGGATTTAAATCTCTCTCCCTCTCCCTCTCTCTCTTTGAGTATTCACGAGGTTTCAATACTTAAACCCGTATTCTCGAGTTTTTAAATGATTTATAAAAAGTCAAGACTCCAGGCTTTAATCGGCTTTTAGCTTTTAGTCTCTAATTATTCCTCTTGCGCTCCACCACTCTCTTTTTCTCTACCTAGAGGCTTTAAAGAGCTTACATATAAAAGCTATTATTTTACTTTATACCTGTCTCTTTACATTTTATCGTAACATCAATTGAAGCCAATTTGATGAAAATTCCTTAAGATTGTGACATCTTTAAGAGGACGCTATACCTGACGATGCATCTTTTGCCGCCCATAAGATTAACATTGCGAGCGGCGATTCATTTTCAAGGTTTACCCTTGGTTGGAAAGACACAAAATTTTGCCTGTACCTTAGCCCTAACAATGTTCTAGGGAGTGTTCGAAGCAGATTTCCCAATTTCTCACTGGTTTCTTTTACTGCAACTGTTTTGCAAATGCTAGAATGCAAATGCTCAAGAAAAGTGCTTTATCTCGAAAACCAGTAAAAAATTAGGAAATCTGCTTCGAACACTCCCTAGAACATTGTTAGGGCTAGGTACAGGCAAAATTTTGTGTCAATCTTAGGGGCCACAAAAAATGCACCGTCAGGTATAGCGGACCCTTAGCAAACATACTTTTGCATACTTGTATAGGAACCTACGAGGGGGTAGCCACTCTATCGTTGGGAATCCCGTTGAAAATCTCTATGAAATCTTACGAAATCTTGGAAATTACTGGAGCCGTTAATCCCTTGGGGTTAATCTCTCCAGGAATTTCGTTAGGAATGTCAGGAAATCTTTGGAAATCATTACGAAATCTCAGGAAATCTCAGGAGTGGTTATCCCGTCGGGAACCTACATACAACCCTAGTGTGTTACTTTCAGTTACGTTATCTGTGGCTGCAGTGGTGTGAAGAGGTGTGTAGAATACAATACTGATAAGTAAAATTCTAGAATTTCTATGTCAAAACACAAATTTTGGAAAAATAAAACAAAATGAAGTTAGTTCAGGGGGAATTCCGAACGCACATAAACAATTTATTTTCACTTCATTAACAATGTTTTGTATTGGGCGATTTTTGAGTACAAGATTGAATCCTGCAGTGACAGTTTCTTATTTTATCGTACCTGACAGTCCAGGGTCTAGGGTCTATACTTTGTATTCAAAGCTTGCGATTGTTAAAACCATACGTTGTTAAAATCGTTGGTAATGGTGCCCCTTGAAATTCATAGATCAAATTACTGTACTAATGATACTAATGTAGGGTACAGTTCCAGTTCGGAACACTGAACTATATAAGTATACATATACACTGGAAATACAGATACACCATTAGCCCTTTTCAACATTAGCCTAGTGTTTATTCGGCACCGAGGGGTTAACCACTCGTTGGGAATCTCGTTGAGAATCATTGGAAATCTTTTTGAAATCTCAGGGAATCATGGAATTTTTCGGAGTGATTACCCCTTCGGGGTTCATCTTTCTACAAATATCGTTGGGAATCTTTGGAAATCTTTATGGAATCTCAGTGGAATCTCAAGGAATCTCTGGAGTGGTTACCCCCTCGTTCGGCACTGAGGATCTAGGCTTTCGAGCCGCCTGAAAGTGCTCTAATGGCAATGCCGCAGTGGAATAATTGTTGTGTATGATGTTGTTTAGGGGCTGCGAGGGAGTTGTCACGTCCAAACAAAGAATGACGGGGAAATAGGGATGGAGGGACCGAAGCCCGTACCCGCACGCAACAAACTGTCAGGCAATGCTGTACAATAGTGCACTCAGAACAAGACAAATGGTTCAGACAGTGGCAATTAAAGTTTTTGAATTTAACATCATGAGCGAGGCTATTAGCTAGTTTGCAACTCCCAACTCCAAACCCTGTGAATATAGCTCTGTTGGCTATAACTGATGGAACTTTGCAAAACTACATTTCACCTCTTTAGAAGCTGCGGCAAATTTTTCTACAAGGTACGTTGAATGGATTATCCGAGGGGTTAACCACTCGTTGGGAATCATTGGAAATCTTTATGAAATCTCAGGGAATCTTGGAATTTTTTTGAGTGGTGACCCCTTCGGGGTTCATCTTTCTATGAATATCGTTGGGAATCTTTGGAAATCATTATGGAATCTCAAGGAATCTCTGGAGTGGTTACCCCCTCGGGATTATCTTACGCCAGTAGTCGAAAAAGTATTGTTGGCAATTGCCTAGCTTCACGTGGTTTTCAGGTTTGAAGCTGTTCCACCCTTGCAAGCTAAAGGTTTAACAACATACCCGTTCCCAGTACACGCTGTTACCCAGGGGTGAAAAAAATAAAATCTGAATTTACGTACTATATTTTACATTGAATTTGATTGGTGAGTATGGCCTATGTAAGCAGTGTCATACACCTGAATTAGACTAATGGTTCAGGTTTAGCCGTTTTACATAAGCAAATCAAGTTTTTGAATTTACCGTGCCAACCGGTGGGACTATCAGCTCGTTTGGAACTCTACGAGGCTTCGTTAGCAAGTCAAACTGTAGAAGTTAGTTACCGCGGTGGGCCAACCCTTCATGTTTCCCTGTAAATATTTATTTTATTGTCTAGGTCTCCCCTCAAGCTGACTCAGTTGTATTGTTTAACGGAATCCAGAACAGTTGCCCAAATCCAAAATAAACCCCTCCAACTTGAGAAATATAAAGAATAGAAGATTCTCTTGACTCTTCTTCATCAGGATAAAAGAGTAATTCTTGTAATTCGCAATAGAGTTTTTACTCTTTGAAGTAGTACCTGTGTAATTCGGAGAAAGTATTCCTCTCTGAAACTTTGCTCTCTTCGGGCTAATTTGTCAGCACTTTGCTTAATTACTGAAGCGTAATTCGCTCCTGCAGAAAAGCCTTAATGCGTTCGACGTGAGGAGCTGCTTAGTTAGCAACAAAGCACTTGATGAAATAACATTACCTCTGTTACCAACTCCTTGCTGGCTAGCACTGGCTATGGTCCCCGTGAGGATTTAGCAGGGATTAAATAAAGTAGTGAATATTACAAAAAAGAGGGTTTGAGTTCTTATTTTATTACTTTTATTACACATTACTATAGGTACTCATTTAAGTATCTAATTACAAGATATTGTTCAGCATTTTTTAATGAAATAAAACTCTCTAGAGAGGGAAACCCGAATGCAGGTTTATATGATAAATACGAGGGGGTAACCACTCCAGTAGTGGTATTCCCTTTCCCGAACGCCAGAAAACCCACTCAACTAACACCTTCAAAATTTATTGTAAGAAGAAGTGTTCTCCGTAATATATTGTATCATGGCGTGCTTTATCTTCTTACAATAAATTTTGAAGGTGATAGTTGAGTGGGTTTTCTGGCGTTCGAGAAAGGGAATACACCTGCTGAGATTCCACTGAGATTCCATAAAGATTTCCAAAGATTCCCAACGATATTCATAGAAAGATGAACCCCGAAGGGGTAACCACTCAAAAAAAATTCCAAGATTCCCTGAGATTTCATAAAGATTTCCAATGATTCCCAACGAGATTCCCAACGAGTGGCTAACCCCTCGGATAAACAGGTACTTAGGGTAGAACCTAACCGTAAATATCTCTCGATACCCACTTTTGTTCCGACATTTTATCCAACTAATTTACATACCTTAACCATCAAAACGAAAATCTTTTTCTTCAATACCAAAGTTCTTCGTTAAGTTTTCAGTCTTCTTTAAGTTTTGATCGGAAATGGTAGTTTACGTTGGAGAAAATAATTCTGATTGAAAAAATGAGTAATACGCCCCACTAATCATTATCGATCCACTGAAGTAGAAAATTAAAAATTCTGAGAGTGATTACGGAGAAAGAAGAAAGCTTGGGCTTTGTCGTGCCTTAAAGACGAATGGCCGGATTCAAATTGTTTTCAAGCGCCTATTGGTTTTCTCGTGAAAGTTTTTAAGAGTTGGAAAGAGGAGGGTCAAGTGACGGATAATTTTGAATATTTTACCTCAACGTTCAGATTAGTTAGAGACACAGGAGTCTCTTTATAACGACCATGCAAATTTTTTCCGCGTTCGGTCGTTATAGCGAGGGTTTCGTTATAGAGAAAAACAACTGTATTCGGTGTTAAGGAAACGGATGTGTCAGTGTAGTAGGTAATCTCTTTCCTTCAAGTAAGCATTCTATAGGTGTATTCAAGGTGACTTCGTGTATTGGTATACGTACAGCGGATTTGTATTTATTTTCGACCTGACACGAAACTATTTCATTCTCGGAAACTGAAATGGCATATCGGGAAAAGGTAAGAAAATTCTCTCTCTGTTTGTCATGATTGCCTTTGAAAATGTCATCTTATCCCGTTATGCCAAATAAGGGCTGAAAACGAAAAACTAAATAGCGAATGGTGATAGTTCGAATTCTGGCTACTTTGGAGTAGGTTGAAATATAGGTTAGGTAGTTTAGCAAGGTTAGGGGGAGGCTATAGGTGAACTTGCCGCGTCCAATGCAAATCAGCGGAGAGCAAAAAAATGGATATGAGCTCAATTAATGCAGATTTTAACCCTCTTACTTTTATCTCCAAGTTATTAATGTGAATGAAGGGGTGTTTCACCGTTTAACGGTTTGTGTCTAGATTTAGAAGTCATTTCGTTGAGTATTTTAATATTTCGTTTAGCTTTATCAGAGCTTACCAGGGCATAAGCCTTTTTTGGATGGAATTTTTATTTTACTCATACTTTTCTGCTCTTAGTTGTTGGGTTAATATGATGCTCTACTCTCTACTCCACTTAATACAAGTCGTGCTCAAGAAAGGGATGATAAATAACAAGGTGTACAACAATGGTCGCACAAACTAGCGTGATGAAGTCTCCCCGAGTATTTTGAGTACCCACATGACATATTTTGCAAACCTTCAAAAACTCAACCCGGTGGGGGTGGGGGGTCGAAAATGCTTTGAGAATTTTTTTGACCACATAACTCGCTTGTGGAAGTCTCCCCAAGTATTCTGAGTACCCACATGGCATATTTTGTGAACATAAAAAACTGACCCCTTGAGTGGTCATATCTCCCAAATTTCAGTTTTCCCAGATATACCGCTAATGGGGTATTTACCCATAATATGCACTATTACCCCTGAGAAAATGAACAAAATCGTAGGCGCCAATTTTGAGAAATAAATTAAAAATATGACTTTTTGAGGAGAAAAATGTGAGTCGGCGCACAATTTTTTTTACACCCGTGTACGAAATTTCAACAAAATCGGCCGGATGGTTTGGGCCCTGACTCTCCGTACATACACACACATAATATACAATTTTTTGGAGTGTGGGACCTCTGATCAGCGCTTTGCAATGAAAAACTCAAAATAGATTTTCACAATACTTTCCTATATACTTACTTCGTATACATGGGATAGTAAAAAATATTTTTTGCTGTGTGGTCAGTCATGGTCGCCATTAATCAGCTGCAGAAAAAAATCACTGTGCATGTTTAACTTACGGTTTTCAAATTTCACAAAAGGACTTCTGTTTTGTGCGATCTTCTTTATCCTCTCTCGCCCTTATCAGGGTCAGGGGCTGTAAAATGCTTGCCACGTCGTAGCATCCTCCGCTTATCGGGACCCTCTCAACCAGAAACTTTTATAGTCTTATTTACCACCAATGCTTTGTGTATTGATTTAAAATGCGCAAATTATCTCTCTCTGCAGTCTAGAGAGCAGAATATAAAATTTTTCATGACGTAATTTTAATACTTTTGATAGCAATATTTCACAACACTATTTATAAATATATAGTTTAAGGGTGCGTCCCACCATGCTCAGTTAAAATTAAACTGGAGATTTTGTCCTATGTTTATCTCCAGTTTAATTTTAACTGGGCATGGTGGGACGCACCCTAACTGTATTACAAGGAACCTCTTACCTCTTTATGAGGCAGTTCTAAGATAGGCCAAAGTATAGGTAAAATAGAACTATTTACCCCAAATCTCTAGTTGTTAAGTTCAAAAATTTCGTTCACAATAGTTCGAAAAGTACAGGTAATCAAAATATACCTTTTATTAACTGCACTGGGCATGTATTGTAAAATAAAATATGAGTTCCCTGTTTGATTCTGGTTCGGTCATTTAAAGCCTGCAGCCTGCAGCTAGGCTTCAGCCTGGAATTACCACAGTTAAATTATACATGAGCCAGTAAATGGCTAATTAATTATTTAATTAAATTCATTCCAGGTGAGGCTAGTCCGTGTCGACTAAATGTAAAATTAGTGGTTTCCCTGTATGCTGCTTGGTAGAAAAAATAATTGTGTAAAAAAATTGACCTTTTTTAGGGTTCTTTTTCAGGTGCGATATGCCTTGAGGGAGTAAAACTTGAGATATATTCAGGTTGTGTTTTCATAACGTGAACTAGCACTGCACTGCTGGTATCTCTAATCAGTCAAATCACATTAGATTTATTTGCTTTTCGCCGTCTTCCACAGCCTCTTGTGTCAAATAACTTCAGGTAAGAATCCATCTAAAGGTTTGATAAGCCCAAATCTCGGCCCAAATCTAGGGTGCTGAGTCTGCTGGGTACTCATACGTGTAAGCGATCGTCTGATTGGTCAGTATCAGAGTTATCTCACTGAACCACGTCTCTGCTATAGGTGACTATCATGCAAGAATCCAACTACCTTGCGATTACTCAAATGTCCTGAAGCTGAGGATACAAGCCAGCAGCTTATAGTTTCAAATTTTCCTGCCATACCACAGATGGAATTACAGTAACCTTTGAGCATATAACTTGATAGCGTTGAACCTTCGTGCTCTCTGAATCTAGGACGTGAATGCTGGAGCCTGAACTAGGTACCTAAAACGACAGTAAAAGTGTTTTATTCGTTCCAAAAAGGTACAAAGGGGGTAAAGTTTAACTTGGAAAACACACATAGTTGTTTTATAACTGAAACGTGGTGCAATCCGAGGGGAATGCAAGGAGACACTTAAAACAACAATAACTGCAATCTGTGCTTAGACTGTTACTTTTACCTCCCTGAACTGCTGAAAACTCGCGACTTCATGGCAATTAGAAGCGCTCGAATCGTAAGGCAACGGCTGCTGCAGTGATGGTGTTGGTAATCAAATCAGCAATGAGTTCAGACGATGAAGGTGAGTGGTGTTCAGCGAAGTAGCAATGAAAGCGTCAAGGAGTGCTGACTACGGCTGCAATATATATTTGCAATAGGGACTACACTACTCAAGTACTACAGTCCTGCAATATTAGGGACAATAGTACTAAAGCACTATAAGGTCCGACTTCATTAGGTAGTAGTACCACGGCACTAAAGTCGCACTACATTAAGGACAAAAGTACTACAGCACCACACCCTCAGTCCTATACTACATTAGGGTGTAAAATACTACAGGGAACAGTTCTGCGACACTTAGGACTACAGTAACTATAAAAGGGACTAAAGTAGTGTGAAGTACTGCAGTACTGCAATCACAATCCTGCTACATTGGGCACTACAGTACTACAGCAGTACAGTCCCACTACATTAGGGTCTACAGTATATTAAATTTGTCTGTGACTGTCGCTAGCTAATATGGCGAGGAAGCACTACTACTATCAGGGTATAAGCACTATACTACTATTAAGGTCTAGAGTACCAGGCTTTTATAAGAGCACCGTATAGGAAAAAAATAGCCTCAGGTCCGGGGGCGTGAACGTAATGACGTCAAAGTGGCGCGGGAGTCATTTTCACACCTCAGTAATGACTAAGATGAGCTCCGCAGAGTCGATGATAATTGAATGGGACCCAGAGAGGTGAGTGCGGTAGGAAAGGTCACGGAGAATATCTCGTTAGGGGTGACAGGGGAGTCGCCCATAATCGACCCCTCATTAAGAAGATACCTGACCTTCTCCTCAACCCTTCCTCGCTACCCATGTGATCGGGAACCAAGTAACTATTTGAAACAAATTATCGGCTTCCCCTTCTCTCAGAATTTTTCTTAATGCTGCGTGGGTTTTAAAGATAATTCCTGCAATCAATGGCTAAAACCAGAAAGAAGTTGGAACCTCGCAAGGTTACCCAGCTGAAACAAATAATCGCAAATTATCACTTTCTACTTAATTTTTTCCAGAGTTGGGTCACTTCTACTTTTTTAAGCTGGATTTAAGATATAAGAAAAATAAAAAGCTTGAGGGAAAAAATTTCGGAGAGTTAAAAGGAACTGTAATCAGTTCTAAAAGATTTCAGGAAAAAGCAGGTGGGGAATATTTCATAGCGAATTGAAAAAGTTTTCGATTTTCATAACTGTAAATTTGCGGTTGTTTTCAGGCCTGCGGTTTATGAAAAAGAAAAGTATAGAGGTTTCAAGTTCTCCATCTGTCACGTAATCAAGTTTCCGCTTGAACCTTTCATCCCTCTCCTTCCCCTTGACCTTAATCAACCTTTTTCTTTAATTAGCCGCCCAGACTTGAACTGAATAAAAATGCTTCGAGCTTCATCAATAAGACGAAGTAGTTGCAGGCTACCGGAAGATTCCGTAGGATTCCAAATCAATTACAGACGGATGAGAGGAAAGACAAATAGCTCGGCAGGCAACGGCCGACCGACATTCAATTTCGAGTTTTTGCCTTTTTTTATTGAAGCCTTAAGTACTTGATTGATTCCGTAAAAACGGTTTCCTTGAATTCTCTGACTTAAAAATAAATCTGACCCAGCAGTATGTGAGTTTTCCATTTGCTGTTTGGCCCATTTGTATCTTTCAGAATAGTGAAAACCTCACAGACAGGATCCTCCGAGTTGCAACATCCATTGAATTTGTAATTGAATTGAAACGTAGCGGATATAGGTAGCAGAATTGTGGAAGGAGAAGGAAAGAAGACTGAGCAGGAAAGGTGTGATTTCTGATCTCGGCACGCACGCCATCATATAAGAATATTATTTTATTACAGTAATATCGTTGGCGCAAGGGGAAGCTCGGCATTTGTGTGTATTTTCCGTGAAAACCGTGGAAAATTTTCCTAGTTTCTCAGCTTCGCAAAATGTTTCCTTCCTGCTACAGTATATATCTGAAGTCACAGCCTCGTCACAGAAAATATTTCGGGACTTTCTCAAAACTTTTGGATTTTTCTTTTTTAAACATTTTAGAAGAAACCTCTTCACATCAAAAAGTGGAAATTTCCAACCTCGGTTTTGAATTTTATTCCGGTATTACTTGCAATGTTTTTGTATCTTTTTTGAAGCTTGGTTAAGACTTGGAAGAAAAAATTGGTTTGGCATGGCGGTATGATTACTTAGGAGTTAAGTCACGTCTCTCGCCCAAAGCCTTTTCGTCATTAGGAAAGCTCTCCGAAAGTTCAACTTCCACGTACATAACATCCGAGAATACAGAATAATCCACTGCTACTGCTCTCGAGATGTTTTTTATATTTCGAAAAAGTAACGAGGAAAATGTTTGGTACTTGTGTGACATCAGCACTAATTCAAACAAAATTTAAGCATCTCCACACAATCCTGTTTGTTGGCGTTTCTTTCGGCCCATTCGGATAATTATTTGTTCCGAAATTAACGTCATATCTATAGGTACATTAGTTAAAAAGTAACTAAATTGTGATTTTATGTCATGGTCGAGTGATTTTTGTCAATAAAAATTTGTCCTTGAATGTAAACGCTAAAAAGACTTACTAAAGTACCTACTTGATACACTCGTTGATATATTTCAGAAAAAATAAAAATACAACAGTTTAATCAAAAACGGGGCCGTAAAAAAAAGAGACTTCATACAACTTCAAAACAAAAGCGTTATTTAATCGGATTCCCGCCCAGCAGTTAAATTTTCCCTGATCTCAGAGATAAGATCCTCAATGTTCTTAACAACAAAAGTAGATTATCAACAAAAGGTTAGTGGTCTTATTCACATTTCTTCACATAGTTTTCTGTCAAAACTTATTTGGGTACAAACGGGCAACCTCAATAACACGAATGTAACAAAATAATTAAATGAATGCATGGCACATCAAAGGGTCGTCTTTATTGGAATTCCGAGGAGGGCCAAAGGCTCACGCGTGGTGGAAGATAGTATTAAAAGCCAAAAAGTCTGAAGAGAAAATTCCTTCCATGCCTCTTTCCTACTGTCAGTAATACGTTTTATGTTGGAAATTACATCTGACACTTCTTTCTTCTCTAGATGTGTGTAGCCTCTTTTTTTCTTACAAAAAATGTGATGAATTTGGAAGCGAGCTTCTAGACCAAGACTACCTTCACAGGAGCCATTTTTTGTTGTGAAAAAGAAACTGAAATGAAATTGTTCTCTCTGGCAATGGCAATGATTTTCTTTTACTTCTGTCTTATATCCTATTTCACCTTATTTGTGATATCTTGATATTAAAGCAGGTAGAGCTCCTGCGTTATTGTTATTCCGAGGAATGTCATTCATTTGAAAGGCAGAAACATATTTTTCTTAGAAATAGAGAAACTAAAAGTAATATTAGGCTGAATTTCACCACCTTCCAATAGTGTCTTTAACGAGAGGATTTGCGTTATCGTATGTTTAGCTAACGACAAGTGCGTTCGCAAAGAAACAAGTGCAAGCGCAAGGCATTTGTCGTAAGCTAAACATACGATAACGTGGATCCGTTCGTAAAAAATCCTCTCGTTAAAAGACACTATTGGAAAGTGGTGAAATTCAGCCTAAGTACAATAACAAAAAGACTATACATTAAAAAAGAGTAGAAACCAACACAACACGACATTAAATAAATTCAAAAGGTAACCTGACCTTTATCTTGAATAGCAATAGGTGTGTTTGGTATAGCTATTGTAAAGAAACATAACATAATCTCCACGGCAAACTCCTTCAAATCCTGAAGGGTTCATATTTCACACTAAACGGTTTCGTTAGAGAGTGGAGAGTAAACATATCCATTCCCCTCTCCCAATATTTATCTCTGAGATATACTCTTATGGGGCGCTTCGTTAAGAAGGATGTCACATACTTGATACTTTAATGTGGCTTCAAAGACAAAGTAGAAGGGGATGTTTTTTTTTATCCAAGCTAAGAGTTTCGGTGCTTGGTAATTTATTTGTATTCGTGAAGCGATGGTAATGAAACGGAGATTGCAGGAAAAGGTACATAAGTATATCGTTGAAAATATCCCGAAAAAAGGAATGCAAATAAATACCAAATATTTTGACCAAAAAAAAAGTATTCCAATTTTACTTAATGGTTGTCAGTCAAATAAACTGTAGCAACTTTTGCATACCCTTGTGCACACCTTGAGTGCTGAATCAGGTGTGTACTCTGCAATAAATTCTAAAGTAGTAAGGGTTCAATTGGGAAACGTACAGGGCTTTCACTCAATCCTCATTTCTACACTGAATAAGTAATGTTTCCTTGCCTTTAGGAGTGAGCGAACCCTGTAATGGAGAATGCAGAAAGCTGTGCGCGTGAAATACTGCCCCACATTATCAGATGACAAGGAAGCATTATTTTTATTAACTTCTAACAAGACGTTAGGAATGAAGAGTCATAAATATTCCCTTTTTTGCTGAGTTAGACTGCCGTGAAATTAGCAGGGCAATGGACTTCTCTGTTTAGCTCATTTCCAATGACTTGGCTATTTTCTATCTCAGTTCATATTTTAGTGATACTTTTCCCAGGCAATTTTCCACCATGAGAGAACTACATTTACCCTGCATCTTGCCATTCATTTCCACATAAAATTTTTATAAATTCACCCCAGATGTTTAGATCACCTTTAACATATTATTTACAAAGCGTAGAATTTGGCTGGCGCTTCTCTTGATCCACATCAAAAATGTTCCTAAGTGGGTACCTTATTTCGATTTCAGGTACAAGTATACAAAGGTAGTAATTATTAATCACAGTCAGGTAATTGAGCTTCAGAAACCTTAAATTCTGATTCACTCACGAAAATATCCCATTGAAAAGTTTTCCCTTCCGTAGAAGGAAATTCTAGAAAGCAATGGAAAGGAACTCATAAACTGGAGAACCGAACTGCGGGAAAATAAACTTGCGAAAACTTGGAATAATGAAAAATCAAGATTTTCTTTGAACTTAAAATTTTCCTTCCGATTTCTTGGGAAATCTAACAAGAAAATATTTGCCCTGTAACAAAAAATATACCTTGTTAAAATGTATTGTGTTTAAATTAGTGATATTATTCAATGAATTTAAATTATTATTCGCATCCGGAGGGGAAGAGAAAATATTTAGATATGTTAGGAAGCGATACCGTGTATAACTTACTTTTACGCATGTTCGTCTATGATATAAAAAAATCCCATCAAGAAAGGGTAGCAAAAATAAAGATATGCATAATATATGTGTGTGTGTGTGTATGTACGGAGAGCCAGGGCCCAAACCGTCCGACAGATTTTGTTCAAATTTGGTACACGGGTGTAAAAAAATAATGCGCAGACTCCTTTTTTTTCGATTTGCTATTAGTGAAAATTGGGAGGAACAGCCCCCCCAAAAACCTCAAAAAATCATGTTTTTAATTTATTTCTCAAAATCGGCGCATACGATTTTGTTCATTTTCACAGGGGTCATAGTACATATTTTGAGTAAAAATACCCCATTAGCGGTATATCTGGCAAAACTCGAGTTTACGAGATACGACCCCTCAAGGGGTCCGTTTTTTTATGTTCACAAGATATGCCATGCGGGTATTCAGAATACTCGGGGAGACTTCTTAAAGCGAGTTAAGTATGTGGTCAAACAAATTCTGAAAGCATTTCCAGAAACATATATAGGTTTGTACAACCATTGTCGTACCCCGTGTTTTTAATTAGAAGTACTTATGATAATAGTATGCGTACTCTATGTTTTTCTAAGAACATCCGGCCTTTCTTAAAGGAAAATATAGGAATAATCCCGTACGAAATAAACCTTAGGTTGTACATAATATCTCTACCTACCACCTACCTGCCCCATTTGTCTTCTTCTGCCTTCTAATAACTTTCTTCCTGAACAAAAAATTGAAGTCTGATATCGAATTTACGAGCGACATAAAAAGTTGGTTAGTTGCTAAGAATCAATTTGAGGTACGAGATCTATTTGAAAAGATTCGCAAAACAAAGCTTGAACACCGGGACTAAGGAGATAAAAGAGTCCTGAGTCCCGGTGAGTCACCAATGAAATACTCCAATTACCAGAAAAACGATCGCCCTTTTCTTTTTGAAATAAACTGCTCAGTTCAGCAGTCTTTCAATAACGATTCGACTGAGTGGGACAGAAGAGATGTTGAACTATCTGGATCCCGACTGTCATATTTCAGCTTTCAGCTATTAAGTTTTAAATGATTAAAAGGCTGAATTCCACCACCTCACTATAGTGCCTCCTAACGATCAAATTGTTATCTTATCGCTAAAGTAGCCGCAAAACGTATCCTATCGTTAAACGTTCACTATAAACACAAAAAAATGGTTTTCACAATAATAAGTAACGTTTTTTTTTTGTTGTTTATGGATTTTTGTACATCCAGCTCCTATACTTGATGATAACTTGTGATGTGATTTGTGTAGGTATTTTTGGTGGCACGAGAATTCCGTTTCCTAGGCAACCATCAACTTTGTTTAGTTGTATGTTTCAACAATTTCAAGTAAAAAATGAAAAATAAACGTGAAAAACACCCTGATTTTTTGGAGAAAGAAGTCAAATTGCTGATTAGACTACAATACCTGCCTGTTTCGCACCAAATGAGTTGAAGGTATGATAGTTACCTATCGTTTTCGCGCACGGATAATCTACTCGAAAGCTAACGATAAGATAAGGGTGCTATAGTCAGGATGGTGAAAGCCAGCCTAAGCGATGTATAGGTACTATTAACGGGATTCCTCAAAATCTAATGATTAAATCAGTAAAATCATGATTATTTAGTTTGGTGTACATATGATCGTGATCTTCGCCTGAGGAATTGCGATTATGTAATTGCTGAGTCGGTGTACACGAAAAAATCTCTTTCACCAGGAAACGAAAAATCTAAAAAAAATTCTTAAGATCGGTTCTGATTAAATCTTGTTGGCTTCGACACTGAATGGAAAAGATAAAAAAAACACGATGGGTCTTCTGGGTATTCGAACAAGCTGAAACTTCCCACGGCTCGTGTTGACTTTGGATCCATCTTCTGAGATTGATTTCTTTTTCAGTCAGACCAATTTTATGATCTCTCTCCGGAGTTATTTAGCTATCAGAAAAGTGCCATACGGTGGAAACCATTTCTTTAGGAGCTTTCTTCTTTCTTTACATCAAAGGCACATCTCAGTCTCATTTTTCATTGGGAGACACCAGGATTGTCTTGTACAGTAGTTGTGGTGAAATACGAAATATTTCTCTTCACTCTTGTGGAGTGAATCTTAGGTACAAATCGAGGGGTTAACCACTCGTTCGGAATCTCGTTGGGAATCATTGGAAATCTTTATGAAATCTCACGGAAGCTTGGAATTTTTTTGGAGTGGTTACCCTTTCGGGGTTCATCTTTCAATGAATATCGCTGAGAATCTTTGAAATCTTCGTGTAATCTCAGGGAATCACAAGGAATCTCTGGAGTGGTTACCCCCTCGGTACAAATATAATACAGGCAAGCATGGCGAAATAATACCTAACACGTATGTTAGTCGACTGCGATACCGACCGTATCAACGTCTTTCTGATCGCCATTCAAGTGAAATGTACCTTCGGCGACAATGTGGTGGTTCAAAACCCACCTAAAACAGTAGGTCTCCATCGTATACTAACACGATTAAGGAGGTAGTATTTGGTAGTACTGCCAGCTGAGCACGACAGATAACTCTTGCAATGGTGTTATTGTTGCTGGGCTTGTCCCGCCCTCCTACTGGTCGACTGTAGAAGTCTAGACTCTGGTGTCTAAGTAGCAGTTTAGGGCGTAGTATGGGAATGTTGGACATTGGTTTTGACAGTACAATTAAATTTAAGAGAGATGGTGAAATCCGGGGAATAGCGGGCAGAAGAAAAAATGGAATTAGGGAAAAATAAAAAGGGAATAAGAAATGAAGGAAAGAAAAGATTATAAGCATTGGATTGCATTGTACCTACCTTGCCTTTTATTACTTTCAGAGAGACATTGTATTTTTGCGTTTTGCTTTCTTTTGGGTGCCTTGATGAAATTTCATGCATGGGTTAGTAGGGTAACAATAACAAATACAAGTTATCATTAGAATTTCATTCTACTTCAGTGTGTGTTTACCTATTATATCAAGACAAACGCTATCATAATAACCATGTAATGAATACATATATTATGTATTTCACATCTCGTATATCTGTACAAAGTGTGACCCTGGGGCAGCAGCAGGCCCGTATCCAGAAAGCCGTCATGGGAGGGGGGGGTTAGGGCCATGGGGGGGTTAGGGTCATGGGGGGGGGGGGGGGTTCGCCTATATTTTTTTGATTCACGTTGGCATTACCATGTTAATTTTCCGTTCATGGGGGGGGGGGGGGGGTAACCCCCTAAACCCCCTCCCCCCGTGGATACGGTTATGGGCAGCATTCTTGAAAACCTAAAATCCTGAAATCCTAAAACTTAGCAAAACAATTATTGGACAAATTTGTTGTTAAAAAAGGGAACCGTGTACCTAAACCCATTTTGATGAACAAAACTCGTGTAAAATTAGCGCAGTGCGATTCTCGCATCAGCAATACGGAAAAAGGATTTCGTAATAGGGGGCGGAATTAATTTGTGGTTTTTGGTTGAAAATTTACCGTCGACATCTGCAGAACCCGCAGCTTCCGTTTTATAAAATGGGGTCGTGAAAAGTTAATAACCGAGAATGTACCTACTGACCGAGAATGGCGAGAATGTTACCTATACTGACCGAGAATGTACCTATACTGACCGACTATTTACACAACGCGACTCGAGCTAACTTGCTGGCTAGAATTTTGAAGGACACTCTTATTACAAAAACTTCATAATTTCTTTGAGAATAAGTATTAATTATATAATTTTCAAATATATTATATTATATAATTTCCAATTATATTATTCCAACTGTTTATTTCTCTCCTGTACCTCTGAACCTCTTCTAATTATTATTTCCATTAGCATGATTATGATATTTAACTCTGTTTGATATGTCTAATGGCTCGGAGGCTTCTTGTTTCTGTGTTTTTCTCATTACCTGAATCGGTAACAAGCGCGTTGTGGATAAATTGAATATTTTACGTGTAAATATATATATGCCCTAATACTAGTGTATTTATATTTTTACTTTCTCGCTAGCCATATATGGCGAGAAAGTATTGTTTTCGTGCAAAATTTCGAAATTGAGATTTTGGGTTTCCCATGATCCTGGGGGTCCCCCGAGTCCAAAAAAGTGGTTTCTGGAAAAAGTCTGTCCGTCCGTCAGTCCGTCCGTCCGTCAGTCCGTCCGTCAGTCCGTCAGTCCGTGCAGTGCTCTAGCGCCTATACCGTTCATCCGATTTTGATGAAATTTGGTATGGACCTGTCTAAAATCACTGCCGAGACACATTTTCAAGGATTTTTTGATTGGTCAAAAATTGCGGCCGCTATTGTCAAAAAACCGCCAAAATAATTCAAAAATCGTGTTTTTGGTTACTTAGACAAGCGCCGACGGTACACTTTTCAATCTATAACACTGAAAATTGGTATGTGTGTTGGCAAATAGATGCTTCGAGGTCATTTTCAACTAAAATTGAATTGGTTGAAAATTACGGCCGTTCTGGACCAAAGTTCGATCGTTTCGGCGCCATTCACATTTATTGACCGATAGTGATGAAATTCGGTACATTTGTTTAAAACTACGTAACTTAAAAATTTGTCGAACAGAATTTTGTTATCTTGAAAATTACGGCCGTTTTTGTCAAAAAAGTGTTGAAAATGAGTAGAGAATGAGAAACCACGTTTTTGAATGGTCGGAACGCATTTGGGACTACAGTAATAAAATGACAGACGTGAGATTTGGTATGAGTGATCTCAGATAGATGTTCTTGGGTCATTTTCAACCGATTTTGGATTGCTTAAAAATTACGCCCGCAAAAAAATCTCAAAAAAATACAAAAAAAAAAAAAAATCATACGGGGCGAGAAAGTTAAGTGCGACTGTTGTCGGACCCTTTATTTTGTTAAGGATTTCTTCAAAAATTATTTCAATCAGTGACATTACAAACTATTGTACTAATTTTTTTGATATAGAGTTTTATATAGAGGCACACGCACACAGTTTTTGTGATGCGTTCACAAACAATGCACCTATCAAATCATCAAGGTATGGCTAATGTAGGATGATCTGTTGATCAGCCTTCAGAGAAGAGTTATTTATTAGCCATGGTTTGGTGTAGGATTTTCAGCAAATGGTTGGGGTTAAGGACGAATCCCACAGCGATATTTCAGGGGCAGCAACAATAGAACACTCTAGAGTATGCCGTGGTAATTTACGTCCTATGACTACGATGCAAACACAAAGCCCTGGATGGGTATGTGGAATGCGGGGATGTTTCACCTACTCTGGAGAAATGGGTTTGTTTGCACCCTGTTACATGGCTCGTCTCCCCTACTGGAATCCCATTGTTTGGGTAGAGTGCGAATCGTAGTAACAGCCACCACTTAATTTAAGTAACGAGGAACATGGGTTCGGGCAGGCCCGTATCCAGAAAGCGGTCATGGGGGGGGGGGGGTGGTTTAGCCTAAATTTTTTTGCTTCGCGTTGGCATTACCATGTTAATTTTCCTCTCATGGGGGGGGGGGGGTTCAACCCCCTAAACCCCCCCCCCCCGTGGATACGGCTATGGGTTCGGGCGTTGTTATTCGGATCCTGCTAGAGCCGAATAGCTTTGCACATGCTCTTCACTGATGTAGTTGGATGTTTTTTCATAGTATCCAACTACTAAAAGGTGCTGATCCGCCCCTAAATCTTGCGGTACTCTCATTGGTCATATTCTCAGCTGTAAATGTTCTTTTCGCTGTCTCCCACGCCGTGCGCATATTTTGTT